>CM064331.1:118705065-119437106 GCA_032595735.1 Pelochelys cantorii | reverse complement strand
TTCGCGGCAGCCGCCGAGGCCCCCCCGCACCGCCAAGATGTACGACGCGGACGAAGGTGGGCGCGCGGGGCCCGGCGGTGGGGGCGGGGGTGTCTGGGGTAGCCCGGTCCTGCCAGCGCCGGGGTCCGGGCCCTGCTCCGCCTCCCCGGGAGCCCCGCGCGCCCGGCCACGGGGGGGCTGCGGAGCAGGGACCCCGCGCCCCTCAGCCTGGCGGGTGCGCGCGCAGGCCCCGGCCCGTGCCCGTGCCCGCGGGGAGCGCCGGCGTGTAACCCCCCCCGACCCCCCCCCCGCGGTTACTGGGGCGCGGGCCACGCTCGCCTGGGAGCCTGAGTCCCCCCGTGCGCGGCTGTTTAGCTGGGGAGCCCCTGGCTGCGGCGCCTCCGCCTGGTGTGCCTTGGAGCCGCCAGCAATGCAGTTACTCCAGCAGCCGTCTGGGTCTAACTGCAAGACAGCAGTTATAACTAATACAGAGCCAATTGATTCGGTTGGGGTCAGCACACCTGTACCTAACAACTTACGCAGGGTTGAACAGATTAAAAGTGAATACAATCGCTTAACAAAGTACACAGAAATAAGAAGAATTTATCTACCTGACATTTGCACGGCCATCACTTATCCCGCCCCAGAGCGTGCCCTCCTCTGCATTCAGACTCCCAGACACTTGCTTGTGTAGGCGCACTTGAAGGTCTGCAGCTGGAGTACAGCACTGCAGGTTCTGTGTGTGTCAGTTCAGGCAGGCAGGCAGGCAGCTAGCTGCAAAATCCCTCTGCCACTGGAGCAGACCCCATCAAATGCCAGCAGCTCAGGTTCCCGGGCCAGATCACTCTGGCTCTCATTGGACCCAGAGTCAGTTTGTTTTCTGTGCTCTGTCTCAGGCAGCACTTTTCCAAACAGCCCAGTTACTCACAGTTACCTCCTATGCAGGTTTATGTAGGCCCTTCACAGCCACAGCTAGAGATGTTAAAATGTAGTTAATTGACTAGTCAAGTACTGGATGGAATTTCTATCGACTAGTCAATAGGCACTTCTGCATTCCTCCTTTGAAATGTACAAGACCCCCCCGCTAGGAACAGGGGTCAGCTGTGGAGTCCTCACTGACCCCGGGCTCCAAGGCTGCCTCTTTGAAATGCACGGAGGTGGTGTTTCAAAGGGGCAGCCGTAGAACCCAGGCTGCAGAACCCAGCTTCAGCTCTGCAGAACCCAGGGTCAGCTGGGGAGTTCCCAGCTGACCCCGGGCTCCACCGAAATGCTGTGGGGAGCCTTGGGGTTTCAAAGCAGCAGCAGCAGCGCACAGCTGATCCCTGGCTCAGCTGTGCAGTGCTGCTGCTTTGAAGTACCCCTTTCTCCCTCCTTTTGCTGCCTCTCATAGAGGCAGCAAAGGGGGGGTGGTGGAAATCAACTAGTTGACAGATTATTTGATAAGCAAATGCTTATTGGATAGTAGACTAGTCCTTAACATCCCTAGCCACAGCCAGGATCTCTCCCCTCCAGGGACAATCCTCAGCAGTCCTGGAAGCAGCCTGTTAGATCCAGGCCCCAGCAGGCTCTCAGTAACAGGCTCTAGCTACAACACAACAGCTCCTGGTCTGGAAAAGGCTCTACACCAGCACAGCCTGGCTCCTCTCTCCAAAATGGAGCTTACTAACTCTCTCCGTCCATGCCTGGAAGAGCCACCGTTCCCTCCTTCTTCCCAGGGGGACTGCACGGGTAATTGGACAGGCATGTGACTGTTCTAATTTCAGCCATTACACGACTATTCCATAGTCCCTGGGGGCGGGGCCAGGGCCGGCAGCCAGTGCGCTCCCCCTACTCCTGGCCCCATTCCTGGGGAGCCTGCTGCTACCCCAAGCTGCTACCTCTGAAGCCCCAGACATCAATGAACACAAATGTTCCCCCTAATCTTTTCCATCCATGTGCTGATTTTTCCATCCATATGTGGAATAAACTTTTTATGTGCCCCGAGGCATGTGCCAAGGTGCACCTAGTTGTGAATCATCTGGGCCACATTTGAATTTCTAAAACCAGCTGCACAAGTGCACAGCTTACACTTAAGCCTTACAGGAAACATTGACCACCATTCCACTGTGCTAAGAGCTGAGCAAATACAGAAGAAAACATGGTCCCTGCCCTAAAGATCTTACAGTCTAACTATGACAGGAAAGCTATGAACAGAGGCTATTGTTATTCCTCTTACAGGTTTTATTAAGCTCATTAGATTGCAGAAAAACAAGGTATTTATGTACAGCTGTTGGGTAGTTAGAAGCTGTATTCAGCCAAAGAAAATTTGAATGACTAGAAAGACTGACCTGAGTATCCTACTTTCTTGGCAGATATGCAGTATGATGAAGATGATGATGAAATCACTCCAGATCTATGGCAAGAAGCATGCTGGATAGTTATTAGGTAACTTTAATATTTTTAGAAAGTTTGATAGTAGTGAAGTAAACAGGAAAGTGTACCCTTAGCTAAAAAGGGATCTAATATTTAATGTGATGAAAGTTCCAAGATTTCATATCCAAAATCATAAATGTTTTCTCTTTAAGAATGAAAGAACTGTTACAAAGAGAGAATATGAGATTTGAGACCACTGGTCCTATGTATAATTAGCCAAAGATGAATGGTTTTGAAAAGTCAGAGCCTTCCTAGACAATCTGAAAGGTTTTTATTGTAAATTCAGCACTAACACAATATTTTCCGTTACTGCTTGTGAGTGTAGAGCTACAGTATGAGATTACTGCTAAGAAATGCAAAAAGTGACTTGGTAAGTAAAAGTCCTGAACACAAAATGTCTTGCATGTGGGTCATCAGGGAACAAAGTTGTGAGATTGAGACATAAATATTTGCCTGTTTTTGAAAGTTTCTTTGGAACAATTGTATTTCAACAGTGTGCTGTGAAATGAAAACAAGAACAATTACATATAGCAATAATGTGTTTTGATTAATTATAGTATGTTTATCTTGAATTTAAAAACCTCTTGATAACATAGTTTATGAATATGTAAACTGAGAATTTTTGTTGATTAATGTGCCTGATTTTTTTTCTAAGCTCCTATTTTGATGAGAAGGGCTTGGTCCGACAACAGCTGGATTCTTTTGATGAGTTCATTCAGATGTCTGTGCAGAGAATTGTAGAAGACGCACCACCTATTGATTTACAAGCTGAAGCTCAGCATGCTACAGGGGAAGTTGAAGAGCCGGTATGAGTTTCATTCTTTTAATTGTACTGATGTGAAAATTGTGCTGGGGGTTCTCATCATAGCTGAACAGCTAAAGGCTGCCACAGCAGATCCAATTAGTGCGTGATATAGCTAGAAAGGAATGCATATGCTACCAGCAAGGACATTAGGGAATGAATGGATCACTAAATAAAGCAATGGCAGAAACAGTTTGTCTGTAACACACTTTATCCAAGGTGAGAAACACAAAAATGTTCAGCACTCATAAGTGGGGTCAGATATTCAAAAGGGCTCAGCTCCCATTGTTCTCATTTGGCATGTTACCAAATTTCATTCCTTAACTCCAGAAGCTTGATGGGCTACATGTGAACAGAAAGTCTTTTTCAAATTTCTGGAACTTAATTTCAAAACATTGAACGTTGCACTTCTGGACACAGTTCATAAAGCTGGCTGGAGCAAAATGATGGTCTTGATAAAAGTTTTAATAACCAAAAGATACTTATTCTCCCACAGAGAAGTAACTAAATAGATTTTTAGTTAGATTGTAAATTCATTGGATGAAAGGACTGTCTTTTAGTTCTGTTTATACAATGTCTAGTACAATAGGATCCTGGTCCGTGACAAGGGTTACTAGATACTGTGGTAGTACAAATGAAAAATAATATGAAGCTAAAGCAAAGTTCTCTGAGCTAAGTATGAAATGTTTCTTCATAAGTTGCAACTTACTGAAAGACGTACGTTATCCATAGTGGGGATTAGAATGGAAGTGCCTTTTCAGTGATACGTTGCTAATGTTAGGCTATAGTCAATCAGTGCAAACAATTAAGTACATTAAAAAAGAATAATTTTGAATTCTACTGTTGAACGTGTAACAGATTTAGAAACAAAAGTCGGTCATGAAACACAATCACAATGGGAAAACTTGAACAGCTTATGATCTGAAATACAGAACTTGAAGCAGCTATAGTGTGTGTGTGTGTGTGTGTGTGTGTTAAAAACAACTGTCCCATCCATTACCAGATCAGCTCCAGATGCATCCATGTCTCCTGATGCCTTGGCCAACTGAGTAGGGAAACTGATAAGTTTGGGCATAAGCAGTCTGTACTTACTTAGGACTCTTCCACATGGCTCAGCCTTTCCAGATCTTAAGCATCTTGACATTTTTTCTCTAAATTCTCTTGAGTTTATCCTACATCTTTGTTAATGAGGCATCCAGTGAAATTTGCGAGTGCAGTTTGTCTATAGACATATAGAAAAGGATTACCTCTCTAATGTGTGTAGTGGAATCTCTCTATATGGCATTAAATAAGCTGTAAATTGTTTCATGCATGTTGTGACTTGCCTTTCTGATTATTAAAACTAGCTATTTTGGGTTATTTTCAGCCACGATATTTGCTGAAGTTTGAACAAATCTATCTCTCCAAACCTACGCATTGGGAAAGAGATGGTGCACCTTCACCCATGATGCCCAATGAAGCCAGACTGAGAAATCTTACGTAAGAAGAAGCTCCTTGGCAGCTGATGGGCACCAGGAAGGAACAAATTTGCAATCTAAATTCATAGACTTTTCTCTAATTTTAATTATGAGCTGTAAATTGAAGTTACTTCCTTATATTTAATATAAATTACTTGAATATGAAGTATAAAACATCAATGATGCTTTATTACCAAGTAATAGAACTTAACAGTATCAACAAGTGCTTGGAATAACTGTATTGGTCCTTTATATTATGCTTTCTCTAGTTTAGAAAACATCGTTGTAATGTTATAATATAATCACATAGTGTTTTCTTTTCAATAGGTATTCTGCCCCCTTGTATGTGGACATAACTAAAACAGTTATTAAAGAAGGAGAGGACCAGTTACAGACACAGCATCAGAAAACCTTTATAGGAAAAATTCCTATCATGCTCCGTTCAACATACTGCCTGTTGAATGGCTTGACTGATCGTGATCTTTGTGAACTGAATGAATGCCCTCTTGACCCTGGTGGCTATTTCATTATAAATGGATCAGAAAAGGTGAAGAGTTAGATTTCACATGAGGAAATGGGGTTTTTTTCTTTTTACAAATACTGAAAATACCACAGGAGCCATTTCAGTGTGTATGCTATGAAACGTGTTCCTCTTCCCACCAATCAGGACGTTATTTTCCCTGTGGCCTGGGAGAGACTCACTGCTCTGTCCTTAGCAGGGAGCTGCTGCTGTCACCAAAGGAGAAGTGTCCCCCCCTTGCCAGGCAGCTCCATGTGCGAGTCCTGAGCACCCGCTGCACAATGTAGAGGGAACACTGCACTGTAGCCACCCTGCCTCTTCCCCCAAGTGCCCCCTACTCTGGTCCCTGCTCGGTCGACGCTGGCCCCTCTGCTGCTGCTGGAGTTCAGCAGGCAGTGGCAGCAGAGGGGCCGGCACGGACCTCCTCTGGTCCAATAAATTCCCTGGTTCCGGACTGGTCAGGTCCCAAGGGTGCCAGACCAAGGAGGTGCAACCTGTCGTACATTCTGTTCCATCATATGCCTCGTCAATTAAATTATGTGCCGAGTTCATTCAGTTTGTACCTATGCAAATTCCCTGAGGGGACTATGACTGCACAGCTGTCCGTGAGGGCATAATATGGCCCTCAGAGCCTCTGCTACTGGTGTGATGAGAAAAAAAGAACCTGATCTGGCTCTCACGGCTGGCTGAATTTTTGTTATTTGTGCACCAAGCACATTTGATATGGAAATTGAGACACGATACACACACAATCTTCTGATGCCGTTTTTACAGTTCTTTTCCGATAGAATACCTTAAGGGTTAGCATGTTGTAAGACATCTATGGCAGCAGTACCTAAATGCAGCATTACTAGAAAATGCATTAAATGTGTCCTAAAACCTTCTTGGAGTGTCCCTTGTTTCTGGTGTGCCATATTCAGTAATACTGTTACGCTGCATTTTCTTAGAACTCCATTCTTTAAAGGTGAAAAACACCAGCCCAATGACCAGTTTTCAGCCAAATAACAATGTGCACATTGTTACATGGTGGGCATAACAAGTACTGTTATGCTATTGTATAGCACAGCCAATAAGGATACAGTACAAACTAGATTTAATAGCTGGGTAAGAGCAAGAGTGTCAAATTGACAAAAAATAGAAATAGGCTTTGTCATTTTAAAAGCTATACATCTTACAGATATTGCATGTTTATATTTACTTACTGTAAGTATACTCTTCCCTGGTTATTTACAATACTTTTGTTTCCAATATAGGTTTTGATTGCTCAAGAGAAGATGGCTACAAACACAGTGTATGTCTTTGCAAAAAAAGATTCAAAATATGCTTACACAGGAGAGTGTAGATCCTGCCTGGAGAATTCCTCTCGACCAACAAGTACTATATGGGTTAGCATGCTGGCCAGAGGAGGGCAGGTATGCATGACCGGCAGTTTAATAATGGTGGATGTGTTATACTTTTTGGAGGTTTTTCTTTAAGTAGTATTGAAGTTTAGAGTTTTCTGGAGAAACTGTTATATAGTCTATTAAATATGTGTTTGTGATCGTATTTTAAAATCTAAAATGTGATTGTTACCTCTAGAATTAGATGAAAAATGTTATTTAGCAGATGCTTTGTGACATTCATAGTTTAAACGCAGATGTATTAGAAATGGGGCACATCTAATCTAATATTTATATTTATGGTTGTGTATGTGGTTATTCTTTTCAGTTTCAAAAACCCTATTTATCTCTCTTGACTAAGAACTTTTATTCAGGACAACTGAAGTCCAGAAAAAGGTTGGTTTGTTTGAAATCACATGCATTTGAGACTGATCTTCCTTGTGTTTTTCCCCACCCACAGGGTGCAAAGAAGAGCGCTATAGGTCAGCGCATTGTAGCCACTCTGCCATACATCAAACAAGAAGTGCCCATCATTATTGTTTTCCGTGCATTAGGTTTTGTATCCGACAGAGACATTCTAGAGCACATAATTTATGACTTTGAAGATCCTGAGATGATGGAAATGGTAATATACATTTAAATAATTATGAGTCCATGGTGTAAAATAGGTGGTGTTAAGTGAGCTTAAGTCTGTGTACTTCTACTATATTCAAAGCATCCTATTCATATTCTACTTTATAATTTTAGGACTCGCATACCGTATAAATCTTATATATGTTAGGTTTTTTGCATTGGTTAATATAATAAAGATTCCTTTGCATAAAACAATTATGGCAAGTATACATTTACCAAAGTGCTTGTTTGGGAATGGAAGAGTGCTGTTTACTGTCCAGAGTTACAGGTCTGATCCTGCTCCATTAAAATCAGTGGCAAAAATCCCACTGGTGTTAGCGAAGCAGTGACAGGCCCAGAGCACACTCCTGCAGTAAAGTTTTCTAACCTATCTTTCAATGCACTGCTTACTGTGCTACACCGATCCACAGTTGTCTCTTACAAAAAAACTAATCTGTATGTACAAAAAAAATTCCCTCTACTTAACTGTGAAGTAGCTTGGAAATCGTGTTTAAGGATACAATCCTGTGAACACATTTTTAAAGATCTAGTCATCATGTGCAGATGTCAAATTGTCTGTAGTGACTGCTAGTGTGTTAATTTAGTATTAACATTGTAGATGAAGGTTTTATTTAAGCTAATACCACTTACTAAATTTTATTTTCAAGTCAAACCTGCTTAATTGTAACTTCAGAAAGTAATTCTGCATGCACTGCCCCTTTTGCATTAATATCTTATTTTAGAATACTTGAATAAGTTCCCTGCTGCCCCTTTAAAAATCTGTTACTGCAATATAACAGAGAATTTTATTTGGAATTTGTTAAATTTTTATGTAAAATGTCATTAAGTAGAACTTCCTGGAAAGAATTTTCATAGACAGCTACGTAACTGAAATCCTGAATCATCCAGGAATGTTTTTGTCTATTTCCCACCAATCTTCTGATACAAAGATGTTGCTTCCTTTTTGTTCATTAGGTCAAACCTTCCTTAGATGAAGCATTTGTCATCCAAGAACAGAATGTTGCATTAAACTTCATCGGGTCAAGAGGTGCAAAGCCTGGTGTGACCAAAGAGAAAAGAATAAAGTATGCGAAAGAAGTCTTACAGAAGGAGATGCTTCCACATGTTGGTGTCAGTGACTTTTGTGAAACCAAAAAGGCCTATTTTCTGGGGTATGTCTTGTTTTTATCTTAAACTAGCTGGAGTTACCTGGCGTTGCTCAGGGTGGGCAGTGGTGTCCTGCCGGGGGTTCCCTGTGTGAGGGGTAGGCGGGATGGGGCGAGCACGGGACCTAGGGTGGGCAGGGTGGCTCAGCTCGCGCCCGGGGCTGCAGGTGCCGCGGGGGGCCCCAAAACTTTTGCCCCGCTACCTGCCGCACCGTGGGGCTACGCCGGGGGCTCCCCTCTCCTGTGGGCCGCGCCGAACAGGTGCTGGGCTCCCCGCCACATGACCAGGAAGCTGCGCTGGACCCCGGGCTGCTCCCAGCGCCGCTGCTGCCACCTCCTTGCTGGTCTCCCCCTGCTGCGCCCGCAACTGCCCCCTAGCGGCGGCCACGAGCTCCAGCCCGCTGCTTAGCAACCCTCGGCTGCTGCTGGATGGGAGGGGGTCGGGCCAAGTGACATCATGGGCGGGAGGGAGGAGGGGGCTCCCCCGCCCCAGACACGCCTGCTCAGTGGAATGGCTTGGTAGAGGCAAGTGGGGGAGCTGCTGCTTGGAGCACCGCCCCTCCCCTCACGCCTCCGCTGCCAGCCTTAGTGCGTGACTGTCCCCACCGCTTCCCGTGGGAAGCCACTTCTCCCTGCGCTGCCAAAAGTCCCTTAAAACTTTCTCCTGGAGGAAAGGTTACTCCGTGCAAAGTTTGGTTGCGGTAGCTCTTATAGTGCCCAAGTTATTAGCGCACAAACATACAAACATTCTCCTTTATTTATTCGATTCTGTCATCCATCTGAAAGGCACGCTGTCAATTCAAAGTGGATTAAAAATTCAATTGAGATATTTATAAAACTAGAAGACTTAGCTGGCATTGCTTGAGTCCTTAAGGGCAGGGGGCTGTGGGTGTGGGGGGTTCAGGAGTCAGGGCAGGACTCTGCTGCTGCCTGATTGCATACTTCCGGTTCCAGGTGAGGTATGTGGCTGACTGGTCAGTTTGAACCCCTAGTGCTCATAGCGCTGAGGTTCTGCTGTATTGTTAATGCATTGCTTGAGTTGACAGTGTGGTTGCAGTGCAGGCTGATGACTGACTGAAAGGCCGTGTAGTCTTTTCTTCATCACTAGAATTATTGGGGTGGTGTCACCTTGTTCAGTGCCTAATGGCTGGCAGGCAGGCAGGCAGGCCCTGCATCAATGCTACAGTTCAGTGCTACAGTTCAGCAAGTTGGTGGCCTCCATGCTCATACAGCGCCACTGACTTATTTGGGGCCTAAATTAGACAACCCAGGACAGAGGAAAAGCACACTGGTTGGGCAGGTGAAGGTCCAAGCCCAAAGGGGGTTAGATTGTTTTTAAAAAATTCTTCCCTTAGGGTCTGTGTTGACTTGAAAAGTGGTGGGTTTTAGGACTTGTGCTTATTAAACAGGTAAAGAAGTCTGTTTAGAAATGAAATAATTTCATTTGATTTAGAACTGATGATTTATAGGGACCCCTAGTGGATATATTCTGTGAATACTTGTCTGGTCTTGGTGATGAATGTCTGGCTCTAATTAAAATACAAAGCAAGTTTTCTTCTGTTTTTAGGTACATGGTTCATAGGTTACTGCTGGCAGCTCTGGGCAGAAGAGAACTGGATGACAGAGATCATTATGGCAACAAAAGACTAGATCTGGCAGGGCCATTGCTTGCATTCTTGTTCAGAGGGTAAGCATGATAAACAGTTGTAGGTATTTAATGATATTTCAGTGTTAAAAGGGTCTGATTTCATGTCATAGTTATTGGGAACATAAAACTGCCATACAAGAACAGACCATTTTTTCAGTTCTGATATCCCAACTCAGACCATGACCAGTCACACGTTCTTCAGGGGAAAGTACAAGTTACTCTATGTACAATTATGGATTAACCTGTCCATGGGAAGACACTTCTTTGAACTCCAGGCAATTAGTTGCTGGCTTATGCCATGTGTAAACCCCTCTTGCTACACCTCTGTATTTATGCTGCCTAATGTACTGTGGATGGAAACTTCATCCATGTAAAAGTGTAATTCTGTTTGACTCCTCTAAAGCATTTCACTTGGCTCCTGTGTCCTGTTTTCAAGAATCTCCATAAATCCACCTGATTCAGTTGACTGGCTACAGAACATTGACTGCAGTTAACACTTCCTGGCTTCTGACAATCCCCTCTTTTTGCTTTCTTTAACAGAATGTTTAAGAATTTGCTCAAAGAAGTGAGAATATATGCACAGAAATTTATTGACAGAGGGAAAGATTTTAACCTGGAACTGGCAATTAAGACAAGGATTATATCAGATGGTTTGAAGTACTCGTTAGCTACTGGAAACTGGGGTGATCAGAAGAAAGCTCACCAGGCCAGGGCAGGAGTATCTCAGGTAATGTGGCTTCAAGATTCTTAGCCTGGGCATAGCTCTAGTCATGTCAAAGGCTTTATCCACCTCCCCAGAATGCTTGTATAAAACCTCCCGTTAGGATTCGGGCCTCTCAGAGTTTTACGTTGGCTGAGGAGTCACTACAAAGCATTACTGGATACATTAAAGGAGACTAGTGTTCTCTGTCAGCCCTACTGCAGAAGTTGCTGAATGCCCAAAGGTGCGCGCACAACTTCTGCCAGTAGAGTAATGCCTAGTGGAAAGCTAGCTGTGACCCATGGATGCCAACTGGCAAAGCGCATGCCATATTGTAACTCGAATCCTGAGACACACTGGTTGCCCCATAACAGTGCTTATCTGAAACGTGTCATGTAAGGCACCCTGTCCAAATTGGCAACACACTGGTTGTTAATGTTGTGTGATATGTGTTCGGGTGATGTGGAAAGAATTGTGGATGTGTGCTGGAGATACGTTCTGAAAATGTGTTTGGCAAGAAGTACCTAAGCGCAGCCTGTCCTACACGAAGGAATGTTGTTTGCCTGCTTGACTCTTGTCTCCAGTGTAAATTGAGTGAGGTGGCCAGAAACCAGCCGAGTACATTTACACATTCGGTAAATAAAGTCTTTAACCTCACAGGTGGGGGAAATGGCTCCTTAGGCTCCTTAAGGGTTATGAAAAGGGATGGCAGCTAGATCACCAGTCTTGGCTAAATAGAAAATAGGCTCTGGGAAATATAGGCAGAAACAGCCATTTTGGGATCCATCATCTGAGTGACAAAAGAGACAGAGCTCTCCAAATCTGAGAATTGGACCCTTCAGCCAAAAGGGTCCCTGGGAACTGATGGTAAGTGAAAGCTGCTCAAGTTAAGGCTTAGCCACTGGACTGTGTGTTTGGTTTGTTTGTAACCTTTCATGTTTTCACTCTTGCAATCACTTGAATCTGGGGGTGGTTAAACTCGTTTTATTACAAAACCATCTCAGTGATTTTTATAGTGAGGTGAACTGTGAGTTCAGCTAATCTAATGGGCTATGGTGTGCTCTGTCTCTTGGGAGGCGGCAACCAGCTTCTGTGAGTGTTCAGTTAGAGGAACTGGGCGCTGCAGAAAGACTTCTCTGGGGAACTTGGGTTCACTGTCCCTTGCAAGGGACGGTTTGGACTGGCAGAGTGCTGAAGAGTTTGCTGGGCAGGCAGACAAGTTAGCGTGTCAGGATGCTGACTCAGCTTACCAGCAGCAAAGCTAACTCCTACTGAGGAAGAGAAGGATAGGGTGGCTCGCAGTTCTGGGTGACTTGTTTTAGACTAGTGAGATGTCTTCCCAAGAGGAGGTGAATTGAAAGACTTATTTCTGGTTAGCATTACTTTGTTGAAAGGCCTAAAGATAGTTGTCAAGTTAGGTGGTAACTGACTTCCTTCTGAAATAAGTAAGGCTAACAAATTGCAAATGGGTTTGGTTTGAAATGAAGAGTACAGCTTGAATGCCTAATTTAACAACTTACTATTGTGTGTAGGTGTTAAACCGCCTGACCTTTGCATCCACACTTTCCCACTTGAGACGCTTGAATTCTCCGATCGGTAGAGATGGCAAACTAGCAAAGCCCAGACAGCTGCACAATACGTTGTGGGGGATGGTCTGTCCTGCTGAGACTCCCGAGGTAACCCAAGCTACATTGAAACACATGCTTGTCTTATGGTAGTAATCTAACATCTGCAGATTTGCTGCAGTATGCCAACATGCAACTGCATTTTATTTTTGGCATTTAATTGTAAATTTCAGATTTAAAGTTAACTTGCGGTGAAGGTATAACTTGTTTAACTAATAAAGTAATTGATGTCTGCATCCACTATAGATTCTCTGTGTGTGTTCTAGGACAGTGTTTCTCAACCTTTTTTATAAAGCACCCCTTAAAAAAAAAATACCCCCAGTACCTACAGTTTTCAGGCAGACAATTTTTTTTTCTACCATTGCAACACATTTGTTTAAACAACTTAATCGTAGCCGGGCGGGTGACGAAATTTTTGGGTATAAAAAGTACAAAAATAATAAAGCGCTGTAAAACTTAAAACAAAAACACAGTTCTCTCCAAATTTCACTTGTGTTGACGCACCCCCCCAGACGTCTCTCGAGTACCCCTCAGGGTCCTCCTCCCACTGGCTGAGAAACACTGCGCTAGGAAACAGTCTGTCTAGCCACAGTGTAAAAACTAACAAACCAAAAAGCCGAAATCTGTTTATTAGGGCCATGCAGTGGGACTTGTGAAGAATTTAGCCCTGATGGCTTACATTTCTGTGGGCTCCCAGCCGTCTCCAATTCTGGAATTTTTAGAAGAGTGGAGTATGGAAAATCTGGAAGAAATCTCTCCGGCAGCCATTGCAGAGTATGTATAAAGAAGTTTTTTCTGAATATTTTTAAAAATGTATAATTCAAAACAGCTTTTTCAAATAATTCTGGATTTCCTTTTCATAGTGCAACCAAGATCTTTGTTAATGGCTGCTGGGTAGGCATACACAAAGATCCAGAACAGCTGATGAACACACTAAGAAAATTACGTCGTCAGATGGACATCATTGTGTCAGAGGTAAATTTTCTGAATGAACATCCATGTAAATTTTAGCTGTAAAGGATGGAATGTAGTAGGCAGAACACACCTTTCCAAGGTCTGAGTACAAGCAGAAATCCTTTCAGATCAGATTTCAAAGGCTGCCACTAACACCATATTTGCAGAGAATTTAGCTGAAAACTGCCTATAAAGGGCTCCGCCCTTCTTGTGAGCGGGATAGGAAGTGTCTGGTATGTGGCCTGGGACCAGGCTGCTTCTTACTCCCTGTTGTGGCTGCTGGGGTGGGACCAGGCCTGCCCACTCCTCTGGGTCTTGGCCCAGGGATGCTATAAGTAGCAGTTACCTGCTTAGTCTCAAAGAGGTCAGTTGCTGTCACGTTCCCTGAGCCACTTCCCGGGAAGCTGCTCTGTTCAGCCCTTTCTCTTGGGCCTTGTGGTCAAGTCCTCCCTGTCCAGGCTTCTGCAAGGGTTGCTGTTGGCTTACCGGCTAGTCTTCAGCCATAGGACCTGGCTCTGACCAGTCTGAAGTCCAGCTCCCACTCGGAGCTGTCCGGAGTGTTGCTGTTCTCCTAGTCAGCCCTTAGGTCTGCTTGGGTCGAGCTCCAGGAAGGAACTGCCAAGCCTGGCCCAGCAGCTTCTTTTATATTGGCCTGCTGCACCCTGATTGGCTGCAGCAGAGGCTGCCATTCTGTTCTGCTTGGAGGACCTCTCTTCTGCTTCTGTTACTGGGCAGGGTGTGGAAAGGCCACCAGGGATATCGGGGCCTAGTCCACTCCATCACACTGCCTTTCTGTAAATCAACCCCGTTTAAAAGAGTGCTAATACTTGCAGCGCACTGTAGACAGTAGCTTTAAAGGCTCCTGCAGTGTGTTACTTGACTCTTACTCCATGGTTCCTTGAAAAAACTCAAATCTGTGTACCCATTAATTGTCATTGTTTGCATATGCAGGTCTCTATGATCAGGGATATTAGGGAGCGAGAAATCCGCATCTATACTGACGCTGGCAGAATCTGCAGGCCGCTTTTAATTGTGGAAAAACAAAAGCTGCTGTTGAAGAAGAGGCATATTGACCAACTCAAAGAACGAGAGTATAACAACTACAGGTAAGAAATCTCCCCAGAGTAAGGCAAATGTCTTGCTCTTCTTTCCCAATGCGATGCATGCTTCTCGGACTTTGTTTGACGTCAGCTGAATCCGTAAGCCACCTTTGTATTTAAAACGGTGTCACTTGACTGCTTTGTGTATTTTACACAGCATTGCTTAGAATCACAAATCAAGGCAGTGCTGTTTTCCTTAATTGTAGGCAAGACAAGTCTTGCTTTTTGACAGCACTAATGAAATGATTATTGGAATGGTGAGGCACTGAGACAGTTTGGTGGTTCAGTTGGCAGGACCTCGTGGCCAGTGGTGTAGTAGAATACATCGATACACTAGAAGAAGAGACTGTGATGCTGGCAATGACTCCAGATGACTTGCAGGAGAAAGGAGTCGCGTACTGTTCAACGTACACACACTGTGAGATTCACCCATCCATGATCCTAGGAGTCTGTGCATCTATTATTCCTTTCCCTGATCACAACCAGGTCAGTAGCCCCACTTCAGTTATTTTTGGCCTCTTACTTTTAAAGTTGATAAGAATTGAATACAAAACGCAAATAAAAAGGTATTTGTGACATATACAGACACACGTATGCATGAAGAGTTTAATGGAGCTTCTTTTCTTGCCTTCATAGTCTCCTAGGAACACGTATCAGTCTGCTATGGGTAAACAGGCTATGGGAGTTTATATTACAAACTTTCACGTCCGTATGGATACACTAGCCCATGTGCTGTATTACCCTCAGAAACCCCTTGTGACTACACGCTCTATGGAGTACTTGCGATTTCGAGAGCTGCCAGCAGGTATGTTGTGGATTAGTGAGTAACCCTACAATGTATTGCATAAAACAGCAGTTCACCGCTGTCAGGCCATAGCAGCTGCTGAACCTCAAGCCAGCTGTTCACGGTGGTTCAGCTCTGGCAGCCGTGGTGGCTCAGTCATGGCAGGAGGCACCTTCCTCCCTCCGCTGTGCTTGGGGAGGGAGCACGCATGCCCCCAACAGCCACCCCCCCCTCGCCCACACGGCTGCTTTTGCTGGTGGCAGGAGGAGGTGCCTTCCTCCCTCCCTCGGTAATGGTGGCCACTGGGCCTCTACGCTCTGTCCATGTGGCCACTTTTGCTACTGGTAGCGCTGAGGTGGCAGCAGGAGGAGGCACTGCCTCCTCGGTAATGGCAGCCTGGTCGGGGCTCCATACTCCCCCCCGCCTCCCTCCTTTCTACGCACGGGGGTGCAAGATACATGAGGAGGGCGAGGATGCAAAGGAGGAGGGAGCACACGGGCCACCATCAGCCGCTCCCCCTGGGGGGCAGCCTCACTCTGGGCAGTGTTAGGGTGGATGGGGGCAAAGGGGTGTTCGGTGAGGGCATGGTGGGTCTCGGGGCAACAGGGTGTTGGCATTGACTGTTGGAGTCAGAGGTTAAAGGGTCAAAGGGCATGGGGCATAGGGGTGGATGTGGTTGAAGTGTAGGCACTAGGAAGCAAAGGGCTGGGTTGGGGCTAGGCGGCCAGGCAACATTGTATTTGCATATCTGCATATTCATTATTTGCATACCGAACATGCAAATATGCAAATAAAATGTTACTGGTCTGCCAAAGGCTTATGAATAGGCTTGCCATCAGTCCCTGGCATAAAAAAGGTTTGGAACCACTGGCATATAACATGTATTGTACACAGATACCAGCACTTGAAGCCTATTCATTGCAGTGGGAAGTAATTGGGATTGTATTTAGGAGTAAATTCTGGTCAGTCACACTGGTATGCCCTATAATCTGGGCATCATCAGCTATAGGGAGACCCTCTCAGCATAGCATTGACGCTGACACCACAGCACGTGTACAGTGTAAACAACTGGAAAGAATTTATTTTTCATCAGTATTTGTTAGATCTCCACAAGGGGTCGCTGTTGTATTGAGAGGTCTAATCTATGCTATACTCTGATTTGTATTCTGTACCACAGAGCCTCTATTTGTCTGTGTATAGTGGAGATTTGCTTTCATAAATGGTCCAGCAAGATAAATATATAGAACACAATTCATTTTGAATGAAGAAACCTTGCCTATATGAGCTGTAGGTCCTGTAAACATTTGGTCCTTACTGTATTACAGGTATCAACTCAATTGTGGCTATTGCTTCATACACTGGTTATAATCAGGAAGACTCTGTCATCATGAACCGCTCTGCTGTTGATAGAGGTTTTTTCAGGTATGGGTTGCTGGACTTTGACCCATAGAGAAGTCCTCACGTCCATTTTACTCATTTTGAAGACTTAATCTTGACCAGTTTTTACTTGGCTGTCTAAAGGACGTAATATGTCTTTCCTGAGCCTTTGGGCCAATTTTAACTTGGAGCACAGTCACATATTTTAAAATGCTACCCACACCTGCTTACTGTTGATTATTACTAGTTTCTTGAAATGTACAGGTCTTTTTCAACCGATTTTGTTTAAAAAAGGTCACTTCCCAAATTTTACAACTGCCACAGCAGAAAGATGCAAAGGAACAAGCCTAGTGATTAGGGCTAAAGTTTAAAAACATGACAGCCTTTTTCCTGCTCCTGCTTTATAGTTAGCTCTTGCACCCTTCCCTGATTCATGTTTGTATGTAGATTAAATGTTTGTAGGATTTGGATGTCGTCTTACTTGAGCGGTCAATTAAGTGAGCTCCTTGTTGCTAGGTAATTGGGCTTCTTAATATAATGCTATTGTTAGCCAGGGACATGGTAAATGCTTGCATGGAAGATTTTCACATGGGTCCTAGAACAAGAAACACAGTTGCCATTATTGGTGCAAATAGTCATTGATGTGATCTAGCACTGCTTCACCCCAATTGCATCTGAATTCTGTAATAGACACAGTCGTGCTGTCTTTTGGCCATCTAGATCACGTTTTGTTCTACTCTGGGTTGGATAGAGCTAAAAGACAGAGGTGCATTTGCATCTTCGTATTGGTTTACTTCTGTAGAATAAGAAATGAAACGTGGTGCTGGATTTTTATAGTTCACGTTGATATTTATAGCACCAAGTGAGCATTGGTTATCTTCACTGGCACGTTTTAAAAATAAAAAGAAATTTTAAACTTCCAAGTATGGCTGTGCATCTCTAGGCTAGCATGTTAGGCAGCATTTTAAAAAAGAAAAATGGAAAAACCTGAGTAAAAGGAAAGCGCTCCAGTGCACTTAGGGTGTACTTCATGGATGCTGGGGGAAAATGTTTTAAATGACTCATCACAGTACACATGATGTTTGTGTACCCATTAAAACATCATCTACCTCAATAATAGATGAGAGGGGTTTTTTTTAACAGTATTTTCATACCCTTGAGTGGTCTACATTTTGTGTGATAATTAGTTTTAAGATACAGCTTTTATGAAATCTAGGAATTTTTCTGGAAAAAGTCAATAAAAACAAAAAGGGCCTCAGTTGTGATGTAGTTGTGGCTATAGCATACAACCTACAAAATAACACCAATATCTAAACTCAGGTTTTTTTCTTTTAAAAATTTCTTTTAGATCTGTGTTCTATCGCTCATATAAAGAACAAGAGTCCAAGAAAGGATTTGACCAAGAAGAAGTTTTTGAAAAACCTACACGTGAAACTTGTCAGGGTAAGATGGAAGAAACAAAGCCTGTGATTAACAGCCACACTAAGTCCAGCATGTTAATGTTTGTTTATATTGCATTGTAAACATGCAAATGATTAAATTTGTGCTCCTAGAACAAAGAAACTTGTATGGTTAGTTAAACAAAAATTCCATTTCTGGATATGTTAGCAGCGCATTGGCTAGAATCTGCGTTTGCTAATATGTCATGAATTTACAGTGCCGCAGTGTACTGTGACAGACTGCAGATGTGGTGTTTACTGTTCTGAGAATGTGTGATCCTTGGGGGGGGGGGTGTGTGTGTGTGTGTGTGTGTGTGTGTGTGTGTGTGTGTCAATACTTTGTAGGGTTTTCGGTTCTGAATGAATGTGTCTGATCTCAGGTATGAGGCATGCCATCTATGACAAACTCGATGATGATGGTTTGATAGCACCTGGTGTACGTGTGTCAGGAGATGATGTCATCATTGGCAAGACAGTAACTCTGCCTGAGAATGAAGATGAACTAGAAAGCACTAACAGGCGGTACACGAAGAGGGACTGTAGTACTTTCCTACGAACTAGTGAGACTGGTATTGTGGACCAGGTCATGGTAACCCTTAACCAGGAAGGATACAAGTTTTGCAAAATTAGGGTGAGTTCTGGTGCCTGTGGCTCCTGGGTTTAAAAGGCATATATATATATAAAGTCACTGATCTGATGTTCTCTGTTGCCTCCAGGTGCGTTCTGTGAGAATCCCACAAATTGGAGACAAATTTGCCAGCAGGCATGGTCAGAAGGGTACCTGTGGTATCCAGTACAGGCAAGAGGTAGCAATGTCTTTTCCTCTCATGCTTGTATATCTCAGTGAAAGTTGCTTATAAATGTGGATTGCCTGCAAAATGTTACCTTCATCTATGGATTTAAATTTAACCTCTATTCAGTTCTTCTTGTTTAAAAAGTCTTTGAATCACTGAAGTTGAACTGGATTTTTATTTTGTTGGATCTTCCTAGCTTCTCACAAGGCATAATGAGAATCTCTTTCCTGCTTTAGGATATGCCTTTCACCTGTGAAGGTATCACCCCTGACATAATCATCAACCCTCATGCCATCCCTTCCCGTATGACAATTGGTCACTTGATTGAATGTCTTCAAGGGAAGGTAAGGAGAGCTAAAATCTGAGAAGCAAACTGCATTTGTTTGCCCTTGTGGACAGATCTGCTAGTTCCCAGTATTTCTTAACCCGCTAAAGAATGACAGATTCCCATTTGAGGCTCTAGTAGCAAAAGGAAATGGGTATTAATCCATATGGAGGACCCAGAGACTCACCATGCGTTTATAGCAGAATTTCTCTGCTGCTTTTATTGACAGAATTACTACACAAGCACAGGTAACCCTAAAAATCCTTAAGCATTCTCCTAATCTATGGCAAGCAGTAAGAGTTAGGCTAGAGCTAAGTGCTTCTGAAAATCCCACATCTAAGTTTTGTTCAACAGAAAAATATCCATTGCATTAGAAAGCTGAGTTTGGATACAGTCCTGGGCATTGGGCCTGAAGTCTTAAGAGCGGGAGGAGGTTAGCTTTTTCAGGTGCCTGCATGATGTCTGCCTACTCACACACAGAAGGCACAGCTTGCGTGTATAAAAGCTCACAGTACTCAGCAAAGCCTTTTTCTGCATAGGTATCGGCAAACAAGGGAGAAATTGGTGATGCTACACCTTTTAATGATGCTGTCAATGTGCAGAAGATTTCCAATCTACTCTCAGATTATGGCTATCATCTCCGAGGAAATGAGGTAGTGTGTTCAAAATGCCAGTCTAGCGAAACATTATTGGTCTGTTCCCATAAACTTTGTTAATATGTGTAGTTTAGGCTTGGGCTGCAGTGACTGTGTGCTTTACTTCAGGTTCTGTACAACGGCTTCACTGGACGCAAAATCACATCACAGATCTTCATTGGTCCTACTTATTACCAGAGGCTGAAACATATGGTAGATGACAAAATTCATTCTCGCGCAAGAGGGCCAATTCAGATTCTTAACAGGCAACCAATGGAAGGCAGATCTCGGTAAGAACCTTTGTGGATTTTCTGTATTATGAATCCTTCAAGTCCCTTTGTTGGGTTGCTCAAGTAGAGAAGAATTCGCTGCCTCAGCTCTGTACCTAGATCTAAATTGGCGTATCCAGTTGGAGCTGGTGGCAGTGTGCTTGGGTTTGGACAGGTAAAACATGACTTAGTCGTTTGTATCAGTTTGTTGGGGGTTGTGGTTCAAACACTATATTGTCATCTCTTGTGGGAACGTTCTTACGCCTGGGACTGGTAGTGGGAGCAGCAGTTTTATTAATTTGGCTGACTTCTCCCTGGTGACTTTATTTTTTGGGGAAGGAAAGAGATGACAACTGTCTGGGTACGGAGGGGCATCAACTTGTGATACTGCTGATGTGTTTGTACAGAATTAAGCGCTTTCCATGTTAGCTCCTGGAATCATGATTTCTGACCATCTTTTTATTCCCTCATTTGCAGCGATGGCGGCCTTCGTTTTGGAGAGATGGAGCGAGACTGTCAGATTGCTCATGGAGCAGCTCAGTTTTTGAGAGAGAGATTGTTTGAGGCTTCAGACCCATACCAAGTTCACGTTTGCAATCTGTGTGGAATAATGGCAATAGCTAACACAAGGACACACACTTACGAGTGCAGGGGCTGCCGTAATAAAACACAGGTATGTATGGATTTCCTCTACAAATATTTCTACTTGATGTCAAGAACAAAATGATTAAAAGGAGTATGATGGTGAGTGAGGATGAAGAGCAAGTGGTAAAAAACACAAATTAACCCAGAAGTTACTCTAACTGTCAAGGTTTTGTTTTTTCTAAATGCCAGAGTTCACTCATGTTTCTCTATAATTGCTAGAGTTTGGGCTGCATAATTTGGCAGGAAATTTCACTTGCGTATTCTATAATACTGGGAGAACTTAACTAATTGCGACTATTAAATCTTAACTTTTGGGTAAAAAACTGCTACAGGAAAATTCACATCATGGCTTTGCCACTCTAACTCTTCAGAATATTATGTTTTGGTTGGAGGTGTCGCACATTTGAGGTTCTGTTTTTCTACTAGAGAAATACTTCTGTACTTGTGTTATAAACATATGTGCTTCATCATTTAGAGCTGCTTTCATGCAGGGGGTGATAGAGGAGGAAAAAATGACTTACTATGCACTCCTGTATGGGGAACTGCTTTCAGCGACAGTGGCTGTGTGTTCCATTGCTACTAATGAGACGCATTGCTGGAAAACTTACCTGCAATTTATTAGTAAACCTTTCCATATGCTTTGTATTGTTTGTTTTCCTGTTCAATGGATTAGAGGCCAATTACATTTTATAGCATTGTGGTTTTTAAAAGGGAAGGGAAATTACAGGTTTTGAATTTAAATATGGAAGCTTATACGCAAAGTATAAACTGTAAACAGGATTGTTTTTCTCTACCATAACTCGATTATTCCTTCAGGCTCTAAGGAGCTTAACCATATGGTAACACACAGTTAATATGCACAGATAAAACGTCTTGGACCAATACTGTGTTGCTTTGTTAGTCTGGATCCTATAGAGGACACGTCAACACTATTAAGTAAGGCCACACTGGATGGAGTGTGATCAGCCATCACTTTGCAGACTGTAAAGACTTTCGCCAAAGGGCTATCAAAATATAACTTCATGTGAAGCACTAGACTAGCAGTGTTGGTACCAAGACATGACTATGTACTTACTGAGGAGCTAGAGTGAAGTTAATCTTTAGGATGACACTACATACTAAATTCTCTTTCCTCCTTTTCAGATTTCCTTAGTGCGAATGCCATACGCCTGTAAACTTCTCTTTCAGGAGCTGATGTCCATGAGTATTGCACCTCGTATGATGAGTGTTTAGCCTTTAAAAGGCTTTGCTTTAGTTCGGCATTCATCGATATGCTTGCTCTGGTTCTAGTGTTACATTCAAAATGTTTTTAAATGGTACATGTGTCCTTTATATCAGGTCGTTTGGCATCTCTAAACACTTTGTTTAATGATCTTGAGCTTTACTTTTGTAAATAGAAATAAAGATTTGTAGTCACGTGAATTATATTTATTTGTACATTTGCCAAAAGTGTGTAAGCATTATTGCTAACAGAGCGAGCAAGTGAGATAAGGAAGGGATTATTGGGCTAGAAGTAGTCAGTGGCTGCAGCTTTCCAAAATAGTAACTTAAACTGCGTAAGTGATATAGTCCTCCCATCACAGCTCTGCACCATCATCTGGGGAAAAACAAAGAAATGTGGTTTCATAATTAGGATAACACTGCAGATTCTCCAAAATCAGTTGAACCATTTATTTTCTGTCTGTTCTTCATTGTTCACAACTGAGTCAATCCTTTCCTCTTGCTCCCGAGGGTAGCTTAACTAGAGTACTGGAATGGGGTGACCTTTCTCCTTGCAACGTGCCCATTGTCAGGAGTTGGCTAACTGCGTGTTAAGTCTGTACTTCTTACTGCTGCACCTGAGATGTCCTCTGATAACTCCATGCCTGTCACAAGGTGGCGAAGAGGCCAGTGTGCTTTTCAGTGCCCAGCTGACCCCCAAGTAGGCTTGAGAGGCATCTCACACAGGCAGTGGAGTACGAGCTGCCTGAGAGTGTCAGGCAGGGAGCAGCAAGGCGGAGCTGGCACCTTGCTTGGACAGGAGCCCTAGAAGTGCCGAGAGCTGGAACTGACAGAAGTAGGCCTGCTCAGTGGCCTGTAGACAAAAGGGAGAGATTCAGCATGGAAAGGCAGTAGGAGGGTGGGATCCCTGGGCAGGTTCGGACACCGAGTGAGAATCCTCACACTGAAGTGTTGTGGGAGGAGTGGTCATAGGTCCCTCTCCCTCACTCAAGGCATAAGGAACTGATAATACCATGCTGCTAGCCTCTTGGGTGGGTGACTTCAGGAGCTGTCCCTGGAGAGGGGAATGGAAACAACGCTATATTTTACAATAGGAGCTGGAGAATGGTTCTAGTAGAAGGCTTTTGGGGAACTAGGGTACTGTGCGTATGACTAATTGTGCTCAGACTAGGCATACCTGTCATGCACTAGGGCAGAGTTGCCCTATCACAGTGCCCTTTAACAAGCTTGGGGTACACTCCTTTTAAATAGAGACAGTGTCTGCACCATAACTTGTTACTTGGCTAAAGCTTATGTCCTTAGAATTTCATGTCTTCCAAAATGACTTTGTGGCCCTTACATAATTTGAAATTGAGGTCTTTTCAGCGAACATGGTTTCTGGTGAACCAACGAAATCATCATCATAGCAGTCTGAAAGCTGAGCTATTTGGAACAGAAGAGAGTTTTTCTCAGATGTAACTTTTAACTAGTTACCCTCTAAAGCCTAGCACAACGTTTGGGGAAAAAAGCATGTGTTCAATAAAGGTGCAGTCCTTAGCTATTTGTGAGCTCTCAGTAGATATCTCCATGATGTACTTCACCAAAAGCAGAAAGACAGGTTTGACATTAGGGGTATGTCTAGACTACATGGCTCCGGCGACAGAGCCATGTAAACTAGTTTACCTGGCATAGGCAAAGAAGCGGGGATTTAAATAATCCCCGCTTCATTAAAATAAACATGGCCACCGCGCTGTGCCGACGATGCTGATCCAGCACAGCAGGGCAGTCTAGACACGGAGCTGTCGGCTGGGGAAGCCTTTGCCGACTGATCCTGTAAACCTCGTTTCACAAGGCATAAGGGATCAGTTGGCAAAGGCTTCCCCAGCTGACAGAGCTGCATCTAGACTGCCACGCTGTGCCGGATCAGCTGATCATCAGCACAGCATGGTGGCCATCTTTATTTTAATGAAGCGGGGATTATTTAAATCCCCGCTTCTTTGCCTATGCCGGGTAAACTAGTTTACATGGCTCTGTCAATGGAGCCATATAGTCTAGGCATACCCTTAGTGTACCTTGCTGATATTTCTAACCAAGTTTTAAAAGCAACTTTTCAGGTTGTTCTCTTACCCTAAGCAACCAGGCCATAAACCTCATTTGATAATTTTTTTTTTTTTGCATACAGTGTTGTAACTTTGCACACATGACCTACCTTTAGTGATGGGTATTTCCTGTAAGGCATCAACAACAGTAATGCGTGCAGAAGCCGTAGCCTCTCCTTTGGAGTTCGATGCATGACACTCATACTCTCCAGCATCCTCTTTACTCAAAGGAGATATCTACGAAAGCAAACAACACGTGTCCTTGTTCACTACACAGGATTTGTTCTCAAGACACTCTGTGTCGCTGTTGGGTTGTATAACGGCAGTAGTAACCGACAAAATAGGTAACAGATCAAGTGGGAATTAACACTCGCAGACTACACATGGCCAGAATAGTTCCTAGCCAGTCCTCTGGAAAACATTCATATTCTCCTGAGCAAGCAATATGATGCACCTTTTTTAAACAACATAAACTCAACCCTAAAAAATGAGGAGAATTTATTCCCTGTTAGCAAAGGGAGCAGAAACTCAATTCTGACTTTTCAACTGAGCCAAAGGGCCATCAGTGGGTGCTGGATCCCTGATCAGATAGGTGGCAGTAGCTAACCACAGTATAGGACACCCTTTGGCACCTGACTTGGAGCTCAGCTAATCAATCAATCCACTCTTAGCCCCACTGTCTTAAACATCAGGGTTTGCTTTAGCCAGACTCCTGAAACCTTTTGTGTTTGCTGAGGGTTTGGGCTGTGTTAGAAGGTCCTGTTATAATGGGGAAGGAGGCAGGAAAAAGCAGTACTCTTGGTACCCCTCTTCAGAAAGGTGTCTCACCAAACTTGTGTTAACTCTCATTTGCCCTGCTCTAAAGCTTTCTCTTCCCAAGCCTCACCCGTTTTGGCATACAGAGCAAACAAATGTCTTTGAGTTGCATTCCCTAGGCACCGCCTCGGGTGGAGGCTGAAGAAATTGCACAGCGTGGTCTGTTATTGCCAAAGCTTATCTAGTTGCAAACCAAAGCAAGATGCATGACCTATTGTGCTACCCTCTCTGCTGGCTTTCCTGCTAATGCTCTCCCCTCGCCAACTCGTTTCCACACATTGCAGCTCAGGCCCGAGTGTGCTGCTCCGGTTGTTGTGCTCCCACTTGAGAACAGTTTAAAAAAACCTTTTACTGTGAAGAGTTAAAGGGCTTGGCATGTAGAAAATTCACGTGCCTTGAGGCTTCAGGTCCGAGATGGCAAGGTTCTCTGTGAGCTCCAGCGCAGGCCAGCCTTGCCATGTTCACACAGCAAGCCTCAGTCTGAGCTGTAGGACACAGAACCAAGGGGAGGTAAAGATCTCTGCCCCTTTCCTCTTTATGTAAACTCATGCTCAGCAGTTCAGAATGAGAGGGCATCTCACTGGGTCATGGCTGTAGTTGAGGGAGCAGATTCTCAAGGGCTGTGTCTAGACTGGCAAGATTTTGCGCAAAAGCGCCTGCTTTTGCGCAAAAATTTGCCAGCTGTCTAGACTGGCCGCTTGAATTTGCGCAAGAACACTGACGATCTAATGTATGATCATCAGTGTTCTTGCGCAAATACAATGACGCTCCCGTTCGGGCAAAAGCCCTCTTGCGCAAATGCTTTTGCGCAAGAGGGCCAGTGTAGACAACCCAGTTTTGTTTTGCACAAAAAAGCCCCGATGGCTAAAATGGCGATCGGGGCTTTCTTGCGCAAAAGTGCGTCTAGATTGGCACGGACACTTTTGCGCAAAAAGTGCTTTTGTGGAAAAGCGTCCGTGCCAATCTAGACGCTCTTTTCCGCAAATGCTTTTAACGGAAAAACTTTTCCGTTAAAAGCATTTGCGGAAAATCATGCCAGTCTAGACGTAGCCAAGCTGCACGGCCTTGAGTGGAAAGAGTGCCCCGGCTGGAGAACTACCACATCTGCACTGCTTTCAAGAGGCCAGGCTGATTCTGCCTTGGGCTGAGACACTCAGATGAAGTTCTGAGAGTGACTGACTCTGTGGAGAGGGGGAGTCCAGCGTAGCACTCGGCACGTGCTACAGAAGGTAGGACAGCAGTGTCCTGGGCTCCGGTGGAGTTCCATTCCCATGGGACCTTCACCACAGGCTGCTGGTCTCCAAGCCCTGTGCTAGCTAGCCTCAGTGTTTTACAGTCCATGCGGAAGGAGAGGTGGTCTGTCGTTTCGCTCTGTCCTGCTCCTGAGGGCATTTTAACATCCCGCTCTCCCTCCTTGTTGTTTGCACATGTGTAAGTAACAACATGGGAAAGCAAAGGCCTGGGCCAACTGAATGCGTTTAACCTGACTCCTCATCAGACCCGTGGCTGCTTTAACTTCACATTCACATAGACTCTGTTTTCAACACCCAGACAAATGCTGCCCCTGGCCCATGGTAATCTCCCAGCATTGTACCCATAAACCTGGATCTTGCCAATCCGTTACCAGACTTGTATGTCAGCGTGCACAAGTAAGTACTCACCAACACCCAGCCAGTTACTTCATGTTTCTCAGGGCCGCCCCGGGTCTGGATAGCCAAGTTGTCGCGGTCGCCAGGCAGAAGCTCCAGCCTTTGCACGCCATACTGCCCCCTTAGTATCTGAGCAAGAGTGCCAAGAGTCAAGCTGCCAGTCCATGGAAGAGACTGCCACCGCGCACACCTGCGGGACCTTTGCCACCAAACTCCTAAAGCCTTGTCTACACACAAAAGCTGGGCCCGTGCAGCTGGGGAGATGAGACTGAGTTACAGGTGTTCCTACAGGTCGCTGGCGCGTTTTGGTCCTTGCCACAGCTATTCCTTTACAGCAAGCAGCAGCTGCCCTTCCCGCACACGCCTCCCAGGCAGTGCTCTGGGATGTTCCTGGCAGTGCTGCCGAGTGGCACCATAGAGGAGTTCTCATTTCTCTGGGCCAGACTCCAACTGGTGACCCTGGAGGAGCAAACTAGGTGCAGAGCTATAGAAGTGCACTGAAGCTCGGGTTGATGCTCTACAACACAGCTGATGTTACCTGTGCGCTACCCGGCCTCCTGGGCCACCAGGAAATGTCTGTCGTTGGCCCTGCTATGTCGGGGACTCGCTGTTTTAACCAGTTTCCACAGAGTATGTTTGACTGGCTGTAAGTCAACGGTCTCAAGAGCCCGCGGGTTTGAGAACACTCGAAAAGTGATGGAGACTGCACAGCAGCACTCTTTATTTGCACCGTTACTCTTTGTTTGAAATTAACACCAAGGCTTCTCTCTAATCAAGGGGGCAGCAAAGCAAATCTATGGCACTGGCTCTGCTTTGGGCTGCGGGCTCCCATGCGGTCCCAAGGCCAGGCTCTGATGGAGTTGCTGGAGAATGCAGCTGAAAGTGACCGTGCACCCTCTTTGCTCTGGACTAAGGGTAAAACCAAACCCAGACAGCCACCAGCACTACCAAACCACCTAGCAGAGGAGCAGCGTCCACATTCTCCCCCAGGCTAACAAAAGAAAATAAAAATTAACTGCGGGTTACTCTGATCTGGGCATTCAAGGTCAGCATTTTCAAAGACACAGGCGTGCATGAGCTTCAAAACAGATCCCGGGAGGCGTTCTTTAGCCATTCTTAACACCAGTTTTTAATATGGCAGAGAATAATTGTGTTTCTCCTATCAGCATAAACAGAAATACAAAAGAAAAAGTACTGGTTCTGGGTTTTTTGGTTTTGTTTTTTGCATTGACCAGAGAAACTCACTGCAAACATTCTCTTCTGCTGGTGGGTTTGCTGTAGCTTTTGTCTTGCAATTCCTGTCTACCAGTCTTGGCTACCCTTCTAAAGTGCTACAGTTTACAGATGGTGCTGGATTAGGTATCACATTTGGTATTTTTCTTTTCCTTGCACAAATGGTACTGTCCTTCTTTCTTGACACTTTAGAAACAGTGTAGAGCTTGCTGTAAAACGCCTTTCTTTATTATGGACTAGTTCTCTCTGCTCCTCTGTCATCTCCCCCAAGATGAAAGGAACCTTGCACTACAGTGAGGAAGCATGGCCTAATCCATGCTACCTGTGAAAAACAGATCCCGTGCCACTGACCTTATTCCAAGTCAGCACTGGGGTTGGAATGCCCAGGACTTCGCAACTCATGTAAATCTTTGCTCCAGTGACATTCCAGATGTCCTTCGGGGGTGTCATAATAGAAGGCCCTGTGAAGAGAGACATTTTTAAAAACAGGTGACTACAACTGGATGTCTGATTCCCTGCTTCTTGTCTGTACCCTGTTACATTCCATAGTTTCAGTGCCAAGGAGACTCTATACTGTTATAGCCAGGTGTGGTAGCTCCACCAATTAGGGTCGTCCAACATGTCCCATTAGAAGACTCTGATTTCAGTTGCTTATGACTTTGCCAAATTTGAACTGTTTGGGCTGAATCTTTCCAGACTGGGCGTCTGCCTCAGGCTGAATTAGTTTGGAAAACGGCAGCTAATTTTTCAGCTGCTTTTAAGAACAAACTAGGATAAAAGATGTTTTACCCACATTAAAAGTTCTGGTGATATTTTCACTGAGCAGCTCTGACACCTCTAGGCTTTGGAACAGGCACTTTAAATTGGGCAGGGGAGTGGCCTTTGTGTAGGGTGTGTGCCGTTTGCCACCCCCATGAACATCTGCAAAATTTGGCCACGTTATAAGGCCACATTCCATTTACGAGAGGATCGATGCTCTGATGATTGATTTTTCCAGGCTTCGATTTTGCAGGTCTAGTAAAGACTCACTAAATCAAATGCTGAGGGTGCCCCCACTGGCACCCATACGCCTCGCTATCACGAGGAGTAAGGGAAGCTGACGGGAGCATTTCTCCCATTGACCTCCCACTGCGGAGATGGCACCAAGCTCTGCTTAAGGTACATTGACTCCAGCTGCGTTATTTATGTATCTGGAGTTGCGTATCTTAAGCCGACCTTCCGGGTGTAGTGTAGACCTGGGGTAAGCCTTGGAAAAATTTTAGCTTGCACATGCTCATTCGCAGGGCTTGACAAACCGTGGCAAAATCTACTCGCCAGCCCCGCACTGCGCATGCACACGCTGCCGGTGAACGGGGCGACTGGCTGAAATGTACTCGCCCCAGGCAAGTAGATTCACTGATTTGTCGAGCCCTGCTCATTCGAGACTTGCTAGAGCTTACCATCTAAAACCTCCTGAGAGTCTGTTCACGCTGAGCATGCTCCAGCCTGGGCGCACAGGGGGGTGTGAAGGACTTCCTCTGTAACTGCAGCTGCCCTCCGCTGTGCTGGGTTCCAAGAGCTGCAACTGACAGCAGGGAGCCTGGCTCTCCAGTGTTCCCAGGGCCCCCTCGGCTGGTGCCCAGGCAGTGAGGAGGAGGAGGCGGCTGCCTGATTTGAATGTGGCTGGGAGAAGAGCTGGACTGAGGGTGGGATGTGAGCAGCATCCCAAAGCAAGGGGGCAAGAGGCTTCCGGGTAGGAGCTTCAGTTGGTCTGACCGACTCAGCGTGCCCTGACTCACGAAGGTCATGACCTGTCTCTAGAAGGTGTCGGGTAAGATACCGATAGGAAGCTAACAGACTCAGCGTTAATGTTAGTGTGGCGTGGAGACCAAATTCTGAGTTACAGGCGTACTGGGAATTATGTTCCCAAAGTGGGTCTGCCAGGCAGGGCTGACATTACCCCACCCTACAGGACAAAGGAATGTGGGTCAGGCATTTTGAGGGTACTTCCAAGTTATCACAGGAAACTATTTATATAAGAGGCAAACGAAACCAGCAAGTTAACCAGGGAGGAGATAACTACTCAGCATCCCGGCACGGGAGGCGCCTGCAGGAACAGATCAATCTGGATTTTAGCAAACATCGGGGAGTCACCTTCCTCACAGCTTGAAAGAGCTTTTTTACAGGGGAGGCCTTCAAGAGAATGAATTCCCATGGGTCAGTGAATATGAAGAAGGGCAGAGAACCCCAAGGGACCTTTCACCTAAAGAAAAAGACAAAGGCACTGAGCACCATGGACTCTGGGAAATCCTGAGCCAGGCCGTGGCCGGCCAGCTGGCTGGAAGGAAGTGCGATAGGGTTCTTACACCAAGGCAGCAGGATTTCACTTCCGTTTTGCCTGCCACCATTTCTAACATGGCCCTTTGCACCTGAACGTATGGAAAACCCTAGCTCTTTTTGTTAGTAATCTGACTTGTCACCTAACCCACGAGTGCTGTGTTTGAACGGAAGTGAGCGTTAACTCCAGGTACCATGGCCAACTGTGCAGCTTGTCTCTCTGGAAGAGCAAACAAAGCTTATTATTCCTCTGGCAGAGCCAGAAGGGGGCTGGATGCTGCACAGCTCATGGCTTGGGAAAACGTAAGCCAGGGGGGCTGGGGTCCCCTTGCTGGGTGTCACGAAGGCTGGTGGAGATCAGTGCGCGGCCGGGAGGTAAGAAGCAGCCGGCTGGAGTCAGAGTCGCTGGTCCAGGGCTGCGTGTCACACAGCCCCTCAGATGCTGGCCGGGAGTTCCAGCCACATGAGCGACAGCACCAGAGTGTTTTAAGGCACCCAGGGTCACAGGACTGGGGGTGGGGGAAGGAGACTGTGACAGCCTTTGGCGGTAGAGATGGGAAAACAAGGGCTTGAGGGGAGGGGGAACAGAAAACCGGGCCTTGCAGTTAGTGCAGGGGTGGGGGGACTTGAACTGGCTAGGCAAGGAGACTGGAACTGGGGGCCAGAGGTAGTGTGGGAGCCAGCAGGGGGTTCAATGGATGCAAAATGTCCCAGATAGCTCTGCTCCCCCCATGCTCTTTGCAGGCGGTGCGTGTTCTCAGCTCTGCTGCCCCTCCTGAGGCAAGTCACCACCTGACTCCGCACCTCACTCTCCACATCCCTACCACGGGAAGGAGGGTTCCCCACACCTCCGGTGTCGAGACGCTGCAGCCACTCGCCCGTGCTAGGCCACCAAGATACCACACGACATGTCTTGCCGTGACCGTGCAACGGAGAAACCATCCCACCAGCGCACTTCCGCCCACTGCCTTTCTACCAAGGCCAGCAAACATGCAGCAGGCGCATGCGTGAGTGATGGGGCAGGGAGGGAACACAGGCCAGTGCGTGTGAAAGCAGGTCAGGGGGAAAGAGGAAGGGGAGGCAGGGCCAGCTTTCCACATGAGCTCAGCTCCCACCAGGCAGTAAACCAAGTGGCCAGACTGTTCTCAGTGGGAGCTGCTGGGGCCTGGGCCCTTCTGAAGACCTGGGCATGTCATTTACGAGCAGAGATGGGAGCGTTGATACTGAGTCATTTTGAGAATCTGGCCCTAAATGCTGCCCCTCAGGCGTGGCGGCATATTAGGCACAGGCAGTATTCCGGGAAGGAGAAGAATGAGCTCTATTTAATCTCCTTTGCGTAGGCCTGCACTGCAAACCTGCTATTAATTTCTGGAAATAGAAAGCGAAACCCAAGTGAAAGCGTCTTTCTTTCCAGGCAAAGGAAGCTTTATAGGCTGTATCTTAGAGGTTGTCTGTCCCTCTACCTTAGGAGACAGAGGCAGAGACACTGGAATCCCCCCAAATCTGGTCAAAGCATTTCTTGTAGGAACGTTGGAACTGCCAGGCCAGGAGCTATCTCGTCTAAGGGTCCATCTCCATCAGCGACTGGAGGCTTCTGCGGAAGAAGCCCTGTGGTGGATGGTTCTGGGCCAGCCTCTTTCCAGGGGCATGCCGACAGAGCTTCCTTAGCCGGAGGCTGGCTGATGTCCTGAAGCCGGAGGGTTGATAGCTTCTCTGTTTTTCATAGCCGCTATTCTAACCCCGGATTCCCGACTGACTCCTCTATGCATCTTAGCGTCTCTGCCGCTGTGCTGTTTGCCTGCCATGGCCAATGTGCAGCAGACCTGGGACCTGCTCTTACAAAGTGCATTACCATTCTGCTATTGGCTGCTCTGCCCTCGTTGCAGCTTTTGGGGGCAGTCCACAGCTGCAGCACAGTTCCTGCTGGCAGCAATATTTCCTTGGAAGTTCGAGAGTGCGTGTGCAACAGTTATGCCCACCATACAGATCCAAGCCTCCGGGTAAATACCTCCCCTCCTGACAACAAGTGGGTGCCGGAAGTAAAGCTAGGAGACAGTGTTGCCCATTTCTCAGAAGAATGGTTCCTCTCAGCTACTGACAATGGGGGAGAGAGACAGTAAGGCAGGAGTATGCCCTTGAGCTCCAGCCCAGCCCTTCTTCATTCAGCCCCCCCCCACTGTACCAGTCCCGCCAAGCGCACACTGTTCTGGGAGGAACTCTCCCACTTGCCGCACCCAGGACGGGTACAAGGAATTCACTCAGAAGAAAAGTTCTCAAGGCTCCACTCCACCCTCGGCATCGCTCAGAAGCGCACAGGAGGAGTCAGACGGCTCAGCAAGTGAATGAAAAGACCACATTTCCAGATGAAGAGCCTACCGCCTATATTGTCATCCCCTGCGCCAGGGGATCTCGTAACCTCAGGAGACCTGCTGGATGCAGATCTCCCCATCCTGGTTCACAGGCTCCTGAGATTTGCTTCCATTACTGGATCTCCCATGCAGCCTCCTGCCAGCCCCACGGGGCTTTAGGAAGAGGCCAGTGCTGGTCCCAGACAGGTTGAGGCCGATGCAGACCTGCGGTGCACACCGCACACGCCATACTGCAAACTCTGAGCCTCCTGCCAGCCCCGCGGGGCTTTGTGACAAACAGCAGGAAGAGTCCCTTGATCCTACTGATTATCACGGCTGCCCCTCTGATACTTGATCCTACTGATTATTTACCTGGACTTGGACTTAGGCACCTCACTGGTGAATACCTACCTCCCACTCACCAGGTTCTTGAATCTCATCTCCCTCCTGCACTCATGCACCAAGCCAACCATAGCTCAGAGCCTTCAGCTAGGGGCCTCCTTAGATCATGCACAGCAGCCACCCCACATGCAAGATCCCACAGCAGGTGTCTCCAGCTCTCCTGCTGACAGGATGCACCGCTCCCCAGAATGCATGACAGATCAGATACTCTGCTTTCCAGCATGGTGGACAGTTCCTGAGGACCTCTGCAAGGGCCTTCACACCACTGTGGTTCTCACAACCTATGCCAGCTTGCTAGGTTGGGGAGCACTTCTTGGACCAGAATGATGTCGGGTACCTGGAGCCCCAAGGAGAGGAAATCCATCTCCTGGAGCTCAGAGTCACCAGGCTGGCTCTCAGGAGACTCCAGAGCTAACTACAGGGCAATCAAGTCCTGGTCCACTCAGACAATACAGCCACGGTTGCATACATAAACAGCCAAGAAGGAATAAGCAGCATAGCGCCATACGAAGAACCAATGGAGATATTGGAGTGTGGTTTTCCTCACCCACTTGACACTTGTGACACCCTCCCCATCCTCCCGTAACCCTCTGTGAGGAAAGCTTGATAACAAGGCCTGGGTTGTGCTCAGAGCATCCAGGCTCAATTTCACCTCCTTGTTTTGTTGTACAAAGCAGTGCTGTGACTGCAATTCGCACTTCAAACACACACAGCAGGAATGCATGAGGAATCCTCTCCTTCGGCTGGCAAGCCTAGCTTTGAACTAGAAATGGGAGAGGCTATGACCTTTTGTCCTGACTTACTCGGCAGGGCCGGACGCTGGGAAAGGAGAGCCCCCACGAGAGGCACAAATACCCCGACCAGATGCAGCTCTTCCAAACAGATGTCTCTTGGGCCTTTTGTTTGTCAGACCCTCGCATCCAGGACGCCCCAAAATCAAGACTGGCTTAAAAATCGTCAGCTTAAAAATGCAGCTCGAACCTCTCTGAAGTGGGACTCTCCGGTCCAGCGAGTTCCTGGGTCAGAGAGTCCTGGCGGAGGGTTGGTGGCTGGGAGTCCTGCGGGCTGGCAGGGTGGGGGCTGCTGGCAACGGGGCTGCCTGGTGTGGCCGGGAGCCCAGCGTGTGGCAAGGGGGCCGCCTGGTGGGGCCAAGAAGCTCAGTGGGGCCAGTGATGGGAAAAAGTGGCCAGGAACCCGGTGACCAGGCCAGGGCTGGGGGTAGGGGTGATGGTGGCAGGGGGGTCAGAAATGTCCTCTCACGGTCTGGCAAAATCCCTCCTCCTGGACCGGTCAGGTCCCCAGGGTGCCGGACCAGGGAGAGCCACCCTGTAATAATACTGAACAAAAAGAAGTCAAAATGCTTTCTGATTTTTGAGTCCATTAGGGGGAGCTGCTTGGCCCCAATATACGTGTGACCAGCACGATTCAGCCTTCCAAGCATGGCCAGGAAAGCCAAAAGCCCCCTTGTCAGTCTATCAGAGGGGTCTCTAGCTATCCTCTCCTGTCCTCTGGATCAGCAGCTGCCTCACTCATGATCCCTCTCCACATAACAGCCCGTTAGGCTCTGGTCCTGCAAAAGCGGAGCGGTATCTTTACTCTTGCGAGTAGCTCCTGTCTCTTCAGCAGGACCGCTCAGACGAGTAAGGTGACTCGCCTTCTTACGTTTTGGCAGGCCTGGCACTGGGGCTGGCACAGGGAAGCGGCCCTGCTTGCGCCCTACCCCAGGGAGAGGTGAAACGTTAGATGAGAGGTGCAGCTCTTTTGTGCCTACAGACCATACCCCCTTTGCTGAGATCAAGCTGCGTCAGAGCCGCACGTGGGTTTTAATAGCACTAGCACTGGGATTTTCACACTACTGATTGTTTTTAAAAACCAGGCGGTGTTATTGGCATAGCTCCAGTGAGGCCATCACTCTGGAAGGGAAACCAGGATGCCTGTAGCTCAGCTTCCCAGGCTTTTAAGGAGGTGTTTGTCTATCCTGTGTAAAAACAGACTAGCAGGTGGCAAAAATCACCGGAGTGGCTATCTACTGCATCTCCACACCAAAACAAAGCATCTTCCAGTATGCTGTGGGGTCTAGCTTCAAACATCACAGGAAAAGGTCCTTGCACCACACCCTTTGAGAGAGTATTTCCCAGGCTAACACTCAGTTAGATCACAGCAGTGTCTAGAGACCCCCACCGACATTGGGTGCCACTGTGATAATCACGGTACAAACACATTGTACTATAGCGAAACAAAACCTACAGACATCTCTCCACAGTTACAATGATCAAGACACGGAAAAACACACCTTTCACGATCCCACACGTGTTCATCACCACATGTAATGCACCTCATCCAGTGCATCAGCTGTTCCCAAGAAACGAGGTGGGTGAAACCAGACAATCGCTGCCCTCTCAAATGAATCCACACAAACATAATAAAAGACAAAAACACCGTATCACCCACTGTCAGTCCATATCTGAGTGCTCAGTCCTTACCCTCAAAACCTGCACAACACGTTCAGAAGGCAAACGTGGCAGATTGAATTCATAACTGCTAGACACTAAAATCATGGACTCAGCAGAGACTCTGGATTTATGACTCATTATAACAATCTGTAACCCACTAATCCTTCTTTGTCCGATGACTGCAGACATCTTAATGGGCCACTTTACCTTGAACTATCTCTTGCAAGATATAACGCCTTATGCTTAACAATCTGTTCCACTTTGTATTTAGCTGTAACACTACTTTCCCAGACCTGAAGGCCTGTGTGAGCCTGAAAGCCTGTGTCTTTCACTGACCAAAGTTGGTACAATAAAAGGTATTATTTAACCCACATTACTTAACCCACAGGAAAGATGTGGAGAAACTGGAGAGGGTCCAGAGAAGAGCAACAAGAATGATTAATGGTCTAGAAAAGATGACCTATGAGGGAAGACTGAAAGAATTGGGTTTATTTAGTTTGGAAAAGAGAAGACTGAGAGGGACTGTGATAGTGGCTTTCAAGGGTGTTACAAGGAGAAAGGAGAAAAACTGTTTTTAACTTCTGAGGATAGGACAAGATGCAATGGGCTTAAATTGCAGCAAGGGAGGTTGAGGCTGGACATTGGGAAAAACTTCCAGTCAGGGTGATTAAACACTGGAATAAATTGCCTAGGGAGGCTCTGGAATCTCCATCATTGGAGATGTTTAAGAGCAGAAAGTTGGAAATTCTTGCTGTGTGATGGGTTTTGATTTTATTTTCATGTGGCTGTTTGCAGCCACACACGCCCAAAAATCTGTCCCTAAAAATAGCCTTTCCATTTCCTTCTCAAGCTCCCAAGAAGCCATTCTCACTTAGAAATGACTTTATATGGAGAAGCACAGTGTTCTGAAAATAGCACCCAACAGCCAGGCTTGTTTCCAACACCCTCAACTTGCTCTTTCCAAAGACGGACCCGAGAAGGGAAACTGGCAACGTGGAACCTAGGCAGTTCAGAAAAGGGCTCCAAGTAGGCAAACTGTGTCTGAGGTACCCATGGGGCCATGTTCACCCTCAGAAGGGGCCCCATCCCCGAGGCCCTGCTCCTCCTTCTCCTCTTCCCCCTGAGGTCCCACACGCTGCTCACCCCGGGGAAAAGGGGTGTAGAGGAGCAAGAAGCAGCAGGGGTTGGGGGAGGTGTGAGAAGAGCAAGAAGAGGGTGAAGAGGGGAGGGGCAGAGAGGAGCACAGGTGGAGTATAGGCAGCAGGGCTCTGGTCTGAGCACTGGGACTCACTAAAGGTTAATGTGGCCCCACTCAGGGTACAGCCACACTGCAGTGTCCTTAGCGCTACAGACCCCAAGTGAACCCCACACGGCCGTGTCCTTAGCGCTAGAGACCCCAAAGTGAACCCCCACACGGCCGTGTCCTTAGTGCTAGAGACCCCAAGTGAACCCCACACTGCCGTGTCCTTAGCGCTACAGAGCCCAGTGGAGGGGGAGGGGCAGGATGCTCCCCAGCTGAGATTTCACACATGCAGGCGGAAATCAAGGGAAAAGGCAAGGCTCCCAGAATCTTGCGCTTAACGTCGAACGACTTTTCCACAAAGGACACTAGCCCCCTCTTGCCTTCCCCATGCCATGTCTCTTTGCCTTCCGTCTCCTCTTGCCTTCCCCATGCCGTGTCTCTTTGCCTTCCGTCTCCTCTTGCCTTCCCCATGCCGTGTCTCTTTGCCCTTCCGTCTCCTCTTGCCTTCCCCATGCCGTGTCTCTTTGCCCTTCCGTCTCCTCTTGCCTTCCCCATGCCGTGTCTCTTTGCCTTCCGTCTCCTCTTGCCTTCCCCATGCCGTGTCTCTTTGCCCTTCCGTCTCCTCTTGCCTTCCCCATGCCGTGTCTCTTTGCCTTCCGTCTCCTCTTGCCTTCCCCATGCCGTGTCTCTTTGCCTTCCGTCTCCTCTTGCCTTCCCCATGCCGTGTCTCTTTGCCTTCCGTCTCCTCTTGCCTTCCCCATGCCGTGTCTCTTTGCCCTTCCGTCTCCTCTTGCCTTCCCCATGCCGTGTCTCTTTGCCCTTCCGTCTCTTCTTGCCTTCCCCATGCCGTGTCTCTTTGCCCTTCCGTCTCCTCTTGCCAGCCCCCAGCCGCTCCGCAGTCCCAGCCAGGAAAGCTGTGACGCGGGTTCTTCAAGTTAAGCAGGGGCTCAGGGGCCTTGCTGGAGAAGTGGGGTTAAGCCTGTGCTTAGTGCTGCGCTGCCTGGGGCCCTGAGAAGTCCATTTGCAGGAATGGCTTACTGGCATCGCTGCCCCTTAGACAGGTCTGTCTGTGGGAGTCTGTGCTCTTAGCTGTGTGCAAGTAAAGAACTCACAAACACAAAGTGGGGAAGGGGCATAAGGAGATGGGGCCCAGAGCTACCCCAAACGTGTCTTGCCCTGCAATGTAATAAACAGAAATTGGAACTCAAACGGCTGCATCAAATGATGGAAACATGCAGTGATGTTTTTAACCTCAAAGCACTTCTTGCTCCAGACCACAAATCAAAGCAAAACCTTTCCTTATTATTTTGTGTCATTAGCTTTCAGAGGAATATTACAAGTCTGGCATCCTGTGCTGGAACTCATTAGAGCAATTTGGGTTTGCTGTGACCCATGGATCTATGTAGGAGAGCAATCAAATTATATTCAGCAGCAGATGGACTTCCAAAAGCAAAACAAACAAACAAAACAACCCACCAACTAATAAAATATGTTTGCAACAGCTAAACAAGAAGAAACACAAATGGCACCAACTTCTTGTTTCTGAAGAGTCAAAGCAACTGCAGCCCTTATACAAGTGATGAGAGGCAGGCCTAAACTTTAAACCCAGTTTTGAAATCCAGCAATGCAATCTATGCACATAGATTACAACCTTATGGAGAAATTCACAGACGACACCTGCACCTCCTCAGGGCTCACACCACCAGAAAGCGGGACGGAGGTGGCTCACAGCTATGGTGCAAGCACTCTCCACGCAGGCAACGTTTGCCCTTTTGGAAGGTCTCACCACGCCAATCTAGGAGAACCTTCTATTCCCACATTCTAGTCCTCCTCTGCACAAGACGTCAGTCGATGTTGGTGCAAAAGAACTGCGGCCTTGGAGAGGGTGCTGTGGGCAGTGGCCTCTGCCTGGCTCCAAGCCCTGGCCTGCATGCTACGGAAGGGCTTCTGCAGGGCATGAGGGGTGATACAGCCCCAAGATACATATGTAGCTAGTGACTTGCAAATACATTTCTCAGGAAGCTGAAGATTTGCAGATGAAGGCCAAGGACTGTCCTTAATTCTGCTGCCACATAGTCCATACACCTGTTGTACACTGTATGAACTACCTGACAGAACAACACTTTGTCAGCGGCGAGATGACAATTTACTAGGCAGCCCTCCTCTGGCTTTGCTAGCCCTTTTGTGAAAGAGGCCGAAGTCTGTAAAGAACTTGGGAAGCCTGCGATTTCAGGGCTGAAGGTGTGGAAGCGAGGCGTGAGATCTCAGCACCCTTATTCATGGTAAAATGAGTATGGTTTTCGCAGTCCATCCTAATTAGCATCTACTCTGTGAGCTATGATTAGGCAGGAGTCTCAGACGACCTTTTGCCCAACAAAGGATTAGAGAAATTCTTGAACAGAGCACAGACTTCCCAGGGGCGGCAAGAACTAGCTCTGGGGGGATTAGCTGAAGTAAACTAGAGTTGTTTTTCATTCTATAATAAGAATTTTATTATCCCAGATTTTGAGAAAAAATATTACAAATAACACACGGCATCTTGTTAGTTGAGGTGACTAGATGGTCCGTAAGCACTCTGCACACATTAAAGAAAGGCCATTTCTCTGGTCACACCGGCCAGTGAACTAGAAACACCCCTAACTCTGAACAGCCAAGTAATATATTAAGCATCTCCTCGAATGAGATTTTTAGCAAAGTAAGCCTAAAAACCATATGTGCACCAAGCATCAATGAACCAAAACACTGCAAAAATAACTGAATGCCTTTAAGGTAAAACATTTTTTTTTACAAACAGTAGAAAAACACAAAGCAGTAGACCAGCAAATGTGTATCTGCATGATTTCACCACTTTAAACAATGTTTGGATCAAAGTCATAATCCATTCAAGGTCTGAAAACCAGGGAATAACATAGAGATAGGAGACATTTCAAGGATATTTGATAGAACACAACAGCCCACGTTGCATGATATTAAACCAGAGCTTTGAGCTGTTACCAAAGTAATACAACAACATGTGCTTGAAAATGTTATGAAGAAAAATAATTACTTCATCTATCCAGGAGACAATGAATGAAAATGTAAATAAATAAAATCAGAATAATGCTTCTCTGTGGAAAAATGGATTTCAGCCCTTATGTGTCCAGCCAGCATTGGAGTTCGGATTCTACATGCAAGTATGTATATAAAAAAATCAATTGCACCTAAGCATGGAAGAATAAATAGCAAAACTACGAAACAGACAACAGGGGATGAGGAGGGGATCTTCTGAGAACAGGTGGAGAGCAGTATGATTTTACATGTGGTTCAAATTTTTAAATTTACGCACTCATGAGCAAGCATGTGCACCTAATTTCTGCATGTGAATACTGGAAGTACACAGACAAGTCAATTAGATTAGCACAGGCAGCTAGCCATACCTAGCTGGCCATGGATGTACAAGTATGTGTTCCCAAGAGGGTAAGGATTTTCAAAACTGGAGCCTAAAGTTGGGCTTCTTGCTTACTTTGGGCTCTTTTCTCTTCAAGCTGTAGCGCCAGCTCCTCTCATAGGCTTTGATACCCGGTCAGAGATGATGGCATCACTTGTTACTATCACTCGCCAAGATTTCCCATTGGTCAGGACTCAGGATCCATTCCAGATTCCTTCATAGCTCGCTTGCAGGTGTCTTTAAGCTTGGGACATCTTGTTGTCCTTGTTCCGCCTGATAGCTCCCGTATAGCATGTCCTTGGATATGCATCCATCTTCCAACCTACTCAGATGGCCCAGCTAGTGCAGCCATCTTTGCCTGAGCAGGGCTGTCACGCTTGGTAAATTTGCCCTCTGAAGAAACTCTGCGTTGGTGACTTTATATTGCCCTTTAGTGCTGAAAAAAGACAAGTGAAGAGAGCCAAACTGACCATCGTACATCGCCTTTGTGGCCCTAACCAAAGCATTTGACACAGTCAGCAGAGCAGATCTATTTGCAACACTAGAAGAGATAGGGTGCCCATCAACTAAGGATTAGGGATGTTAAAATGTAGTTAATTGACTAGTTGAGTAGTCGATAGAATTTCCATCGACTACTCGACTAGCTGATAGGCACTTCTGCATTCCTCCTTTGAAATGCAAATGCTTATCGGATAGTCGACTAGTCCTTAACATCCTTACTAGGGATGTCAGTGGTTAACCAGTAAGCATCGTCCTGACCAGGTAATGCTTTCCGATTACCGGTTAACCGCTGACCTGGCCGGGTTGGAGCAGCTCCCCATCTGTGGCAGGCCCTGCTTGGACAGAGGCACTCCAGTCTGGCCAGAGCAGCCCCCACCCAGGATAGAGGACCACTCCAGCCCACCTGGACCTGCGGCGCTGTGAGTGGGGGTGCTCCAACCCGGTTGAGCTGGAGTGGCTTCCTGCCTTCCCCCGTTTAAGCAGTTTACTGGTTAAATGTAACAGTGAACCGATTAGATGGGATTTTACATTCCTACCATCAACCCTGTTATGTCTCATACGTTTATTCCACAACAATGTGAGAGCAACTGTCCAGTTTGATGTGGCAGCGTCAGACAGCTCTGAGATAAACAGAGGAGCGAAGCAAGGATGTATTCCTGCCTCTAAATGATGGACCGCATTGCCACACATCGGATGGGAAACTCTTCAACCTGTCATGACTTAAGTCAAAGACCAAACCAAAAGTTGCTATCAGGGCACTTCTTTTCGCTGCTGCGGCCCTCGTCGCCCATAAAGAAGATCTATGAGAACTCATGGACTGCCACCTTTCATGTGCCTCTCAGGCATTTGCTCTCATCATCAGCATTACAAAAACGACTGTATTAGAATAGAAGGTTCCACAAGATCCTTCAGTCACCTTAAATGCAAACCAGTTAGCAGGACCCCCAAAGTTCAGCTATTTAGGTTTTACAGTTGCCACCAACCTCTCCCTTCATTTGGAAAGGCTGCCACCACCTTCAACAGAATTAAAAGAGCATGCAATAACTCAAAGCTTGCCATCAAGACCAAAATGCTAGTGTACTAAGCTTGGAAACTCTCACGTATGGTGGGAAACACAGACAACTTATACTTATTAGGAGAACAGGCTAAGCACTTTCCACCTATGCTGCTTATGCCACCAACTCAGCATCAAGTAGTCCATGGAGGTACTGTAATTATTAGTATGTGTATGGCAATAGTGTGTAGGAGCCCCCGTCATGAACGAGGACCCCACTGTGCCAGGTGCTGTACAGACACAGAACAAACTGACAGTCCCAACCCCACAGAGATGACAGTCTCCACCTTTGCTCCAACACCAGAGCTCTCACTAATAACCACAGGAGAAGTGAACACAGAGCGGTAGAATATTTTCTCATGCCCCTTCTAAATAGTTTTTGAAAAGTTAAAGATTTGAGACGGTGAGGCAGTAGGCTTTGGGACATTCAAGTCTCGTAACCCCCATACACCCAGGATCCTTTATTTTTAGTTAGGAGGTGAAAAAGAGCAGTCCTAAAATGGGGAAAATGCTGTATTTTTAATCTTCTAGTTATGGGAAAAATAACTAAAATTTCTTTTTAAACTGAAAGAACATGCGTCTGGCATGAGAACATGTTGCAAGATTCAGTCCAATAAGGACAAATCCCTCTAGAGTTTTAAAGATTCATCAACACTGGAATTTAGCAGAGACATGCCAAGAGAACACTAGCAGGTGCTACCCTGATAAACAGAAGCCCACATTCCCCACAGACCTTCCCTAGGAATCTCAACTTGTGCTTTGCACAGGTGCTGGTTAAACCCCCCCCCCCCCCGCAAAAACCCTTGGCACAGTGTTGTCTGTGGCTACACTCCGATGGAATGCACCCGCAAGTATATATTTATTGTTGCTCTTATTTATCTTTGAACTCACCCCTGGGAACATGAAAAGTTTGCCTTTATTTTCATTCCAGAGCTAGCGGTAAGAAACATGGAGGTGAAGCACACGATGCCAGCCAAAAGGCGGACTGCAGTGCATGGGCTAGGAATTTAAGGGAGTATCAGTCCCATGGTACACAGTTTATCTGGACATTAGCCCAGTGAACCAGGATCCTTCACTAATAGCACATCCAATTATTATTTATTAAGGGCTGCTGTCAGCTCAGCACTGAACAAACAAACATGAGAGAGACCAGCCTGCTTCCAGGACTATGAACTAGAGGAAAGAGTTCATACATCTGCGTGTTCTGAGGGCTGCATCTACACAATGTGCATACTACCTGTATGGCCTGAGGCTGTCACATGGTCCACATGGGTGGTGACTGGGGTGCAAGAGGCCTGCAAGCTGAGAACCACAGGTTCCCAGTTTGCATTCTCTACTTCTTCCGCTACATGCACTCCTTTCTTCTGCCCGTTCTCCCTGCAGAATCTCTCACGTTGTTCCTTCTCATCTCGCTCATCCCGACTCTCTCCTCGTTTACCTCCATTAACCCGCACCCCAAATCTACTAGCTAAAAACCACTAGGAACGGTAGGGGGCCAAGAGGCCGGGGGAGCCTCACCACACCCTCCTCGAAGTGCTAAGAGGATGGCTTGAGATGGCTGGTAAATCCCAAGCCCCCCTGCCCATTCCCTGGAACTGCCGGGAGAATATGAAGGGAGAATATGGAGAAGTGAGGCAGGAAGCTCCGAAGGGGTAACAGCAGAATCAGGCAACAATGGACGCCTCGGTGCCTAGGGAAAGAGTTGCCGGGCCTTGGAGGAGAGGATGGGTGTGAATGACCGGCTTCCTGCCAAACAGAGATGCTCCTCACTTCCTGTGAGACCCTGTACTGCAGAAACCTCCCCCTTCTGGCTTGCTACACCAGTTCCATCCTGGCGTGGATAAGAGTGATTAGCCTTGCTCAGAGCAAAAAGAATCTCAGTGCTGAGGACTGTATCTGTGCCCTGGGTAGCAGTTGTGTGTGGACACACAGTGTGTCACAAGCCTGCTAGGGTTCTGCAGCACCAAGATTTCCCGCATAGGCCTGCCTTGAGGATGCAAAGAGCCCAAAGCATGACAACTTTTACTGCAGAGGCAGGACATGCTTCCTCCGCAGCTGCCTGGAAGAGCAGGGCACAACTCTCAGGCCTAACAGCAGAGCAGAGTGTTTCTTTTAGCTCAGATTGTAGGCTGCTTTTCTGCTGCCCACGTCCTACTTGATTTTAATTCTCACACGACAAGATCTCTGTTCTCTTGCCAGCCACATCAAAATCAAGCTCCATGTGGGACGGAAGCAGCTATTTAGCTGCATTATTGAACTGCGTCCCCTTCACTGGCCCTGCATATTTCCCCTTCATGAAGGAAAACAAATGTGACCTCTCTGTGTAAATATTTACAAGAAGTGATTTAAAATGCAATGGCTGTGAAGTAGCTTTCTTTATTAGTCACATCCTTCTTTGGTATGCAGTTTCTGAGCTGAATCCTGCAAGGTGCTGTGCCTCTGCTGTGAGGGGCTGAGCTCTGGGAATGGAGGCAGGAAATAACCTCAGTGGGGGCAGAAGGAACTTTGCAGCCCAGGGCCTCAGGCACTATTGTCCATTTCAGAAGAAATACGTGGAGAGACTTTAGAATGCTTCCTGTTTTGGAAGCTCAGGTGTACCAGGTGCTTAGATGGGGCGGAAGGACATTGAGTTAGCACTGTACACTGGGGTGATTATTTGTGGTTTTCATTAGTCCAACATCATAGGAATTGGAGAACTGAATTTATCAGTGTAATGGCAGGATGCTCTAGTCCTGGTTCTCATTATGAGCAAGTCTTCTGAAACTGAAGCACTCACATTCTGAATACAACTACTGTGCTTTGAGCCAAAAGGGCACATTGCTTGATAAAACTGTTTTGAAGGATGACGGGAGCAGAGGGCCCAAAGGATTACATAGTTCTAGCTGGGTGTTGGCAAGCATAAATTGGCAAAAAGTCTCCCTGCAACCAAATGAACCTCTGAAATTGTATCCTTTTTATCTTTCTCCATAGCATTCACAGTTTACTAGAAAGCTGCACAGGTTCATTAATGGCAAAACAGCATGTTTCTTCTGACGACTGAAAGAGTTGGCATGTGTTGCTCTAGATTTATTTAAAAAGTCAGGATTTAGTTTTATTAGCTTTTCTGAGCTGTATCTGGGACAAAGAATTTTAAAGACAATTAAAGGCATACAATGAAAAACATGCCTTCCCTTCCCTGCGTAAGTCCCAAACCTCCCACTTTATTCCTATCACAATCTCATTATCCCCACCAGGCCAGAATATCAGAAATGCTCAGCCCCCATAACAGGGTCATAAGAAGTCAGCTCAGCTCCCACCTCTCCTCAAGGAGTCCCTTTGGGAAACTGGCCCATAATGTCAGGGTCAGTGAACGTGGTGCAGACTGGGGCGACCCCCAACTCAACTCCCTACACAGCCTGAAGGGTTTGCGTGGTCCCACTGACTTTAAGGCCGTGGCCTTCCCGGAACAATTATTTACAGGTGGCTAGTGATGGCCAGTCCCCCTTTCAGTGAAACAACCAATGGAAGAGCTGTCATGGTCTCTGCCGGCAACGGGAGCAGGGCCCACCTTCTGACAGCAATCCGTATACATGTACCCATTGGCAGGGGTAACAGGAGGTGGACACCTGCGTGAGTACTGCTGGCATGGTGCCATCCAGTGCTGAGTGAAAACAGCTTCAGGAGAGAAGCCATGAAAAGGAGTGAAAGCTCTTAGTGTCTTCGGACTGTCGATTAGCTGGGAGCTGGACGCTGCTCTCAGTCTTTCGGCGTGATAGTCCAGCCTGAGTCAGTAATACCCGACCCCAAGTGCACTGGTAAGGAGGAATTACTGCTGCCCGCCTAGGTAATGTGATTTCAAATCGTGGTGCAGTGCTGAGCATTTATTTTGTCCCAAAATGTGCTCATGGCTGGGGAGGACTAATACTAGCCAGTGGTATGAGAGTATATTCTTATAGTATAGTTAGCATCAGGACTCAGGAGCAGGAATTAGGGCATGATGCTGCACCTATTAAAATAAACAACAACACTCTTATGTAACTAGGCCCTTCATTGGATCACGTTTGCACTACACACCATCACAGTTTAATTCTAGGGCTGCTACCACACGCAGGTCAGAATAGTGGGGGAACAAAAGAAGCATGGAGTGGAGGAGAGACAACACAGGGACACGAACCCTCACACTATCAACTGCCAGATGTCTCAGAGTGCAGCAGTGACGGCGCACACAGCCCCAGCGGTGCCGTTCCATTCAGCCAAGCAGTGAAGCACTCTGAGGCATGGCACACAAAGCCGTACTCTGACAAAGCAAGAACAGTGTTGAGGGCTAGGCTGGTGGGTGATTTTAGATTCTCTGTGACTACACTGCGCGGAGTACCAGAGGTATCCTGAAATAGTTACCCTGCACCTACACAAGTCACCCGTTATTTTAAAATATTTTCTGAACTAACGAGTGCGCTATTTCGAAATTTGGGGCTATGAGGATGCGCCAAATTTCAAACTAAGCTCTTTTGAAATAGATTTGAAATACGATATGAAATTTGCGGCACGCACATTGCATCTCTTATTTCGAGTTTAGGGTGCTGTGTAGACGCGCCCTGTGTGAATGGCGACTCGCTGGGCCAAGAGAAGCATTAGCACCTACCAGGGTTCTGTCACAGTGCTGCCATAAATGTCCTTGAGGGACCTGTGCTGCCCTGCGGAGAGGGGAATCCCAGTGCAATAGGAAGGGCCAGGCTCCAGGGGATGGGGAGCAGTGCTCTCCCAGGCTGCAAAGCGCCAGAAGGCTATGGTCCTCCAAACTTCCCCCAAAAGAGGAAACCCAGGACGTGAACCTCTGTTTACTTAATTTTGTCCCACACTCGCCTGTTTTATCCCAGGAGCGCATGATACTGCTCAGGCTGACCCAGGGTCCACTCTCTGTCCCTGCAGTGGCTTAGCACAGTCCCAGTGGGAGCTATTTCCATTCTTGTTCCTCACAAACATTAAAAGCAGGACATTTCAGTCTCTCCAGATATACATTTTCTACAAAACTTGGCTACTTCAGCACAAAATATAGCTCATCAGACAACTGCTGGACACTCCTGTACTACAGACTTCAGATTACAGGGCTTTAGAAAACAAGCAAGACAGAGACACAGCCCCCAGGACAAGGTCAGGGAAAATTACACCAACTTAAGTGTTGCCTCTTGCTTTTTGTTGTCCAAGAAGTAAGAAATATCAAAGTCCTTCCTAGTTGCCCAAGGGTCTCTCACTGTAAGCAAAAGCTGCAGTCACAGCTGCAATCCCCACAACGCTGATGCATACGGAAAGCTCCGGGGGCATATATTTTGTCAGCTTTGTAAACTAGCATGTTAATGAACTTGTATTCCCTTCGAAAAAAATCCGCAGTGCAAGTATGGGCATCTTAACAAGTATTTTGCATGTTAAAATCATATGTAACCCTCTCTATAATAAGCTCTTTGTTTCCAGGCTATATTTCCAGGTATGAAAATAATCTCTTGTGAAATCCAGCGTAAGTATTCAAGTAGCATTGCCCATGCACTTCAAGCACCGAATAGTCTGATAAAGATCTCTCACACACACACACACACACACACACACACACAAATTCAACAATGTAGCAAAAATAGAAGTGCATCTGTGAAACTTTCTTCTGCTCCCGTTATAAGGGCACTCACCATCTTCACAGAGCAGGAATATTCAAAGGCAAAGATGCAAGAAATTCAAACAGCATTTGCTTGGACATGTATGGGGAAATAATTGAATCTTCTTACCGTGCTTGTGCTATTGTGCGTAAAGGCTGACCCTGCACCAACCAGTTCGGCAGGCAGAGGGGAACACAGAGCGTTTAAATGCCCCCTGGAAAGTACAAAACGTAAGCCCTGTTAAAAAAAGAGGGGGGTCCCAAATCCTGCTCCTATGAGAACACATGACTAGCTCCTGCTCCCCCAGTGCAGGCGGAAAAATGGGGCATGGTGTGGGAGCAGAGTAGATGAGGGCGAGCCTCATCATCTTGGAGGTTAAATTTTGGTGCACATTGGGCATTTTATTTAAATCTATAGGCCCTGCCCATTGGCAGGGGTAACAGGAGATGGGCACCCGAGTGGGTACTGCTGGCATGTGCTCTGGTCGATTCTCTTCCTCTCACACAGATGAAAACTCTTTCTTCTCACCACAGAGATTTCCCCAGCCTACATCTTCACCCTTGCCTTCCCTGCCCTTCCGTGTACACTTCCTCCTCTAATGTCCCAATTGAAAAATGGCATGTAGATTTAAACAAAGTAGGAAAAAATAAAAAATAAAATCAAGCAGCATCTACTGTTGTAAACATGTTTTTTTTGGATTGCTGTTCTCTGAGATTTCCAAGAAGTATTCACTTGCTGACAGCTTCCAGAAATATGTGGCATGACTACAACGTTTCAGTGAATGAACAAAACAAGCAGAGCAAGAAGATACAATAGTGTTCAGTCTTCCATAATGAAGATGCCTGAACTTTTCCACCACTCCTTCCTGTGGAAAATAAACCCAGCAACAAGTTCCTAAAAGTGTTAAGAAGTCACCATACAAATATTTTACCATAAAGGGAGTTTGTCTGGCCTCATTCCTTAGCTGCACAGAGTCTCCCACCCAGTGTTACAAATAGGGTAGGGGTGAACCCCCTCCACTGGGATTTTGCCCTTTAGTGACCCCCATCACCATTGTATCTTGTCTTCCCTCTGTCATTTGAAAAAGAATCAATGAGAGCGAGGGAGGGAGAGAGAGAATGCAAATCAGGAAGACTATACATCTCCTTTCTTTAGAGAAATGGGAACAGTGATGGGTGCTCTTTTCTACAGACTTATCTACAGGACAGGACACACCTCTCTGTTGTTTCTCTGATCTCATAGATTTATAGAACACTAGAACTAGAAGGAACCTCGAGAGGGCATCAAGTCCACGCCCCTGCACTTATGGCAGGACCCAGCACCCTCTAGAGCAGCGGTCTCCAACCTTTTTACACCCAAGATCACTTTTTAAATGTCAGGACAAACCAAGATCTACCCTGCTCCTTCCCCAAGACCCCACCCCTTCCTTGAGGCCCTGCCCTCTCTGTTCCCCTTCTTTCCATCACTTGCTATCCCCAGCCCTTATACACTCTCAGGGTACGGCTACACTGCCACTTTTTTTCGATTCTTCTGTTGGAAGAAATTTTTCCGACATTTGGCCCGTCTAGACTGAGCCAAATGTCGGAAAACCCCCTTCTTTTGGAACCCCTCTCATTCCTTGTGGAACGGGGAATACAGGGGCTGCCAAAAGAGCGTGTTTGCTGGAAAAACTCCTGCAGTCTAGCCGTACCCTCACTGCGTTGAGACAGGATGTGTAGGCTCTGGGGTGTGAATGAGTGATTTAGATGTGCAAAGGATGAGAGGTGCAAGCTCTGGGAGGGAATTTGGATGCAGGAGGATGTGGAGAAGGGGATGCTGGCTCGGGGAGGAGGCTCCAGGCTGGGGAGTGTTGGGCTCAGGTGGAGGGTTGGGGTGCTGAGCAAGCCGCTGGCTTGTGGATATGAGGGTGCAGGAGTTTGGGTTGGGGTGTGTGAGGGGCTCAGGGCAGGGAGGTTGGGCGTATGATGGGCTCAGGACACAGATTTGCAGAGTGTGAATGGTGCAAGAGTGTTGTGGCAGAAGACTGAGGATGTGGGGATGCAGGAGTTTGGGGATGTGAGAGGGCTCAGGACAGGGGGTTCCAGTGCATGACAGGCTCAGATTTGGGGTCGAGGTGGGGGGTACAGGAGTGTTATGATGCTGTGGCCAGATGAGGGCTTAGCCCCAACTGGAGGCTTGTTGGCCAGGCTTCATTTTTAAATAAAATATTATGTCAAACACAAAAGAGTCCAGTATTGTCTTTATTTATGAGATGGGCAGGGAAACTGTTCTGAATCAGGGGTCACTGACCCACAGAAAAGTCAGTCATGGCCACACAAGTGAGTTACAAAAACACAACCCCTCCAATCCTCACTAATGTGGCCCCAACTGTGCTGGTGGGAGCAGGGGACAGGGTGCTGGGGCAGAGTGCTAATGGGTGCTGGGGCAGGGGACAGGGTGCTTGTGGGTGCTGGGGAAGGGGACAGGGTGCTGGGGCAGGGTGCCAATGGGTGCTGGAGCAGAAGACAGGGTGACAGTGGGTGCCGCGGGAGGGTGCCAATGGGTGCTGGGGCAGGGTACTTGTGGGGGTCTGGGTGGGGGGAGGGGACAGGGACCAGTACCAAGGGATCCTGCAGCTGCATGCCAAGGCCCTGGAAGTATGTGGACTGCTCCTCCGTCCCCCAAACAGCGGCACGGTACCTGAAATGCTGGTCCGTTGCACGCCTGATGCCTTCCTGCACTGGGGGGAGGGGGAGTCCCAGACTGCACCAGCCCCAACGCTGGGGCAGTGCACGCCCGAGCAGCTGGAGCCGGCATGCTGGAGTCTTTACTCCCCCATTGCCTTCCCACGTGGGGGAAGGGGGAGTCCTGGGCTGCACCAGCCCCAACTGCTGGGGCAGCGCACACCTTGCTCCTCTGCTCCCCACGGCAGCTGTAGCCGGCCTGCTCGAGACTTTATTCCCCCACTGCCTTCCCGCATGGGGGGAGCGTGGAGGGGGAGTCCCGGATTGCGCCAGCCCCAACTGCTCGGGCAGTGTACGCCTTGCTCCTCCGCTCCCCATAGCAGTGTGCCGCTCAAGCAGCTGAAGCCGGTGCAGTCCCAGACCCCCAGCCCCTCCCCCGCGTGCAGGAAGGCAGCATGGGAACAAAGTCCCCAGCGCGCGACGGACCGACCGGTGTTTTAGATACTGCGCCGGCTGTTGGTTGGGGGGGGGGGGTGGAAGAGCAGCCCACACACTTCCGGGACCTGGTGCGCAGCTGCAGAACTCCCCTCAACCTCGCAGGAAGCCCGCGCTACCTCCGTAGTCCCTGGAGGTAGCATCAGCGCGGCATTAATCTTGGGGGTGGAGGGCAGCAAGGGGGGGTGGCCCAAAGCCTCACGATCAACTGGTCGAGCCTCCAGGATCGACCAGTCGATCACGATCGACGGGTTGGTGACCACGGATCTAGATCATCCCTGACAGGTGTCTGTCTAACCTGCTCTTAAATATCTCCAGTGATGGAGATTCCACAACCTCCCTAGGCAATTTATTCCAGTGTTCAACCACCCTGACAAGTAGGAAGTTTTTCCTAATGTCCAACCTAAACCTCCCTTGCTGCAATTTAAGCCCATTGCTTCTTGTCCTGTCCTCAGAGGCCAAGGAGAATAATTTCTCCCCCTCCTCTTTGTAACACCCTTTTAGGTACCTAAAAGCTGCTGTCATGTCCCCTCTCAGTCTTCTCCTTTCCAGACTAAACAAACCCAATTCTTTCAGTCTTCCCTCATAGGTCCATGTTTTCCAGACCTTTAATCATTTGTGTTGTTCTTCTCGGGACCCTCTCCAACTTTTCCACATCTTTCCTCAAATGTGGTGCCCAGAACTGGACACAATACTCCAGTTGAGGCCTAATCAGCGCAGAGTAGAGCGGAAGAATGACTTCTTGTGTCTTGCTCACAACACACCTGTTAATGCATCCTAGAATCATGTTTGCTTTTTTTTTTTTGGCAACAGTGTCACAGTGTTGATTCATATTTAGCTTGTGGTCTACTATGACCCCTAGCTCCCTCTCTGCCATACTCCTTCCTAGACAGTCGCTTCCCATCCTGTATGTGTGAAACTGATTGTTGAGGCACAGGTAAGGTACTTGTATAGTCTCAGTGACCCATCCTCAGATACAGTTTTTAAGCTAAATGATCATGCATAACTAGTCATTTAATAACAGCACCTGTGGATGTGCATGTGTGCCCTTAATCAAATTTGGGCCACTCTCTTAAGGATCATTTTTCTCTTTTTATCTCCTGCAGCTGACTGGCCAGCTATTGGACTTTACCTCCTCAGCAACATCAGAGGGCAATAACTGGCATGAACTTGCCTGTAGGCTGTGGTACTTCTTCAGTTCGTCCCTGGGTGATTGATGCAAGACCAGCCACTTCAGGAGCCTGCAGAGTAACATTCACCCCAGTGCAGAAGGCCCACACAAGGCCAAAGCATCAATTAAGCCCTTTCCAAAGGTATTAAGTGGGACATATTGGTGCACAAGTCTCTCCTGACCTCTGGCCCCAGGGTGAATTTCCCCTTCTTGAGCATGTTCAGAGGAGTCCCTTGGCTTTCTTTTCAAGTGCCCAGTTGCCAGACTGACAGTCCAGAACGGAACACCATCCGGGGGAGGAGCGATGCTGTGGAAAGCCTCATGAAGAATGTTCCATGGATACTGTTCAAAGGCGAATCTCCCCTTTCCTCCCTCCCCAAGAACAGTAAAGTGCCACCATATGTAAAGCTCTTTGTGCCTTAGAATTTGTTTTTTAAGATCCCGAGTGAGTGCGGGAGAATGTAAACAGTTTACAAATGAGCACAATCATCTGCTGCAATGGCCTGATAAAACTGAAATCTCAACATCATCTTCCGAGCAAGTCCATTCACGTACACCAACTTAACAGCAGCCAGTTTTCCTGGAACTGCCACAGCCAATTTCAATGCTGCCCCATGGCTCCTTTGTATCCACAAAGCAGCCACACAGGCCCCATGTCAACTCCCCCAGCAAAGGCGCCACATGGCATTACAGAAAGAATAGCTCAGTGCTTCCATACACACAGTCTAAAGCAGGAGGGAGCACAGCCAAAGTATGCCCAGTAATTCTGGAAACTGCATCAGGGTGGGTAGGGTCATCCTGAGTCACCCATACAGTCCCAGTACAGGTGGTACACTGCAGTCCTTGTGCTGTTCCTCAGCATGGCACAGGGAAGAATTTTCCCCATATCGGAGGATCACTTGCCAGCTCCACCCCAACTCCTGCTCTGCACTACAGCCACCCATCCACTCCCAACGGACAAATACACCTCCTCCCCACGGCTGTTGGAGGTGTCTGTCTAGCAGTGTGCTTATGAAAGGCCTGATGGACAGTGAAAGTGTGCCCCGTGAGAGAGATGGCTTAAGGTTTTGTACTGATGTGTCTTGTGAGACTGTAAATTCTTCAAGGAAAGGGATCTAAACTTTATATGCAAAAAGCACCATGTACAGTGCTAGATAGGTAATAGATAGAGTATATAGCATAAACGTAAGGTGCCTGCGCTTTCTCTTAGTTTCAGAAGCTGCAGAAAACACATCCTATTTCACAAAATGTACTTGATTGGGAATATGGGAAACTAGAAGAGGAGAAGGAGTAGGAGGAGGAGGAAGACCTAACACACTTTGGTTATGAAAACATCCTTCCAGCAAAATAGGATTTGAGTTTCAGTTCCGTCCTTGAGATGTATCTTTATAGTATTGCCACTCCATTCCTCCCTATCAGAAACACTCCACATGTTGTGGAACCTGAGGGCCGCGTAGAAGCTAGGATTCCTATCAATCTATCAGTTGCACTACTGCAGAGGTTGTGGGGTTTTTTTCCCTTTGGTGCGGGGGCAGCATTTTCTTAAAACAAAAGCTCAAAACATAATTACAGCACTGTGATTTGGAACACTGGAAAAGGAAGGAGGATATTAAGAATTGGAACATGCTTCCAGTGGCTAGTGGGAAAGCCATCTTATTAATTACGCCGGACTTAGTTTCTACAGCTGTTCTTAAGGCCTCTCAAAGCAAACAATAATTTTAGTTAAATTAGCCCATTTGTTTAAGCTTTGATTCAAACAAGTTGGGACAGACTTTTTGTGGTTCCTACAGCCTCCTACAGCACCTGCATCTAAATAGCTTGGGTACTTGGAAAGCCCCTGTGAAGGAAAGTCCCAGCTTTTGTGAAATCTGGTATAGGAACATCAGAGTCAAGGAAGCACATGGTGGTAAGTGGTCAGAGAATTCACACCAGGCATGAAAATCCATGTTGCCCAGCAGAAAACGGCTCATGAAAAGCCCTGGTGGCTTCATTTCTGAAGCTGTCTGTGACATGGCAAACCTTTCCCCATGTTTCTTACTCCCTATTCTGGAGATTCCACGTGTCTCCTAAAAACCCACTTAAGGTCATCTGAGGTCCATTTTGCTTTTTAATTAGTGTCGTAATGAAATAGACAGTGTCCCAATGAACCAGATTTTCACACCGTGGGTGTGATTTTAAAAAATGTACACCAACAGGTGCTCGACACTTCTAAAATAAAGTGAAACGCCCCAAAATTTGAGTACTCAAAATTACTGGCCATATTTTTAAAATGTTGGCTCTAACACACAAAATGTTTTACCCTCTCATTAACAAGTTACATGGCTAACGTTTCATGCATTCACTTGGGAATATGCCTCAAATCACTGATATACAATCAGATCCAAGGTCTATTGACATACACCAACTTCGATGGGCTTCGGATAAAATGCATAAGGCTTGCTAATATCAACTGCATTTACAATGCTACAATCGGTTCTTAATTTATGTGTAATATGACCGTTTCAAACTGCAGCTATCTTTTGGCTCTTGCTATATGTAACTATGATTCCAGGATGACTTTTCCTTTTTAAATTGTGCATACTGAAGTGCTCAACACACAATTTATTTTCATAAAATTACCAAGAGAAATTAGACAACATCCACAGAGTACATAATTCATACTATAACATGATTGTTTCAATTTTCTCTGCTGATCTTTGGATTTTGATTGGGATCATTAAATCCTTGATATATGATCAACATCAGGTTTCTTAAGCAAGCTGACTAAATAAAACCCTTCTGAAACATGTATCAGCAACATTAGCATATGTTCTGCAGTTGATACTATATTACCCAGTTGAAAACATAACACATTTAAAAGAAATAAATTTCCTTGAAAGGGGGTTTATTACTTTAGCTTTTTTTTCCCCTCTGTGCTTGTAACTAAACTATGAATGATCTGATATTAGCTTTCCTCTTAAAATTATAGCTCAGAAAAATGCTACTTGTGGTCAGAGAAGCCAACAGCTTCTGTGGACCCCCAGGCAAGGTGAGGGAGACCTAACTCCACGCCCTGGAAGGGGCGGGGCCAGAGAAGCCAGCCCTCCACACTACCCGGCCTGCGGCACTGAGTCCTCCCCCACCCCAACCTTCAGAGCCATGTGGAGCGGTACTCCAGCAGCAATTTAAAGGGCCCAATTCTCTAGCTGCCACTGCTGCAGCAGTAGTGGTAGCCAGGAGCCCCGGTCCCCTTTGAATCACTGAGTCCTGGGAGAACTGCCCCCTTTGGGCCCCCCACCATGGGCAGGCCTGCGTGTGTTGTTTGTTTACTTGACTTACTTTGATTATTTGCGTTCTTGAGATTTTTAGAGATGCTGCTGTTAAGCTGGGCACTAAATCATCTAGTTTATATTTACAGTTAGTTGGATAGAAGGAACAGAGAGGAGATGAGCTAGTTAAATAACTGCAACTTTGTCCTCCCATGTGCACCCCATGCCACATGCTGCCAGTCAGGATAGCTTTAGTACTACAGGTTAGGAAGCAGACATTCAAGTTATTAGATTCTATAATGTACATTAACAAAAGAGAACAAAGGCCTTGGTCTTATCTGAATTTGTGGACTAAGAACAGATGTAAGCTACCAGGGAAGAAACAACAATATGAACAAAACAAAACCTTGCTAAGAAACGGTAGAGAACAGAAGCTGCTATAACCTGCCAAATTGAGCTTGCTTTGGGAAGTGGCATCCCATTGTTTATACTGACATTTCCTTCATTTTTAAAAACAACTAACATGCAGACTGGTAACTTGGGAGGGGACCAAAATGATGAAAAGGTGTGCCCAGGAATGGCTATAGATTAATGAAATCTCTTGGTCTCTGGTGTTAAACAAGGCATGTTAATCCCCATCTTTCTCTGGGTCATCTGAAGAGGTGGGTTGTACCCACGAAAGCTCATGACACCACCTACATGTTTTGTTAGTCTTTAAAGTGCTACTAGACTTTGTTGTTTAAGTTTTTTCTCTGGCTCTGACTTTCATGAATTCCTATCTTCTCTACGCTTTCCCTAGACCTCCACCTACAAGCACCCAAGATCAACAACACAGAGATTCCATTATATGCTATCATCAGACAAATTCCCTGAAGTCCAGGGGAGGACACAAGGCATTAATCCAAGCAGTGCTTGTCTGGATACTGGCAAAAACAGGATCCAGCAGGCAGCACCACCATTGGTAGTAACAGCAGAAGCAATGGTGAAAGCAGGTATCTAGTAGGTTTGGGCAGATTTAGACAACACCCAAGCCCTGTCTATGCTACTGCTGATGGAGCTGCAGTGGGGATGAATTAAGCGTTCTATTTTGCCATTGCATACATCTGTGTTAGCTTTAGAGCATGTCTGAGAAGACTTTGGGACAATCTCCCACCACTGCACAGGCAACTCACTGATCCAGCACTAAGTAAATGCTTGTCAAATATGCACTGAAAACCACTGCAAAAACACAGGGCCTGGAAAATGTCCTGGAAAGGGTTGGCATTGATGTACCAATGGCACTTACTCTGCAATGCAAACCAGCCTCATGACTGCACCAGATGCCCAAAGATGGGATCCCAGCTCAGCAAGATTTTCAGAATGTGCTTCCTCATGCATCCCTCTGCCCCAGGTTGGTCCACAAGCCCTGGCAGACCCTTGTGTCCTGCCAACACCCTCCCGAGCCCCACTGAGAAACAGCGCATCACAGACCCGACATCAGTCCCATGCCCACCCCATCACCCTATGCAATTCAGCACAACAGGGCACAACATTCCTGCTACCCCTATGACCCAACACAGAGCCCTCTGTCCCCAGACAACTCCACAGAGAACCTCCTGCCCCATCAGAGTGCTGCCCCTTCACCCCCTGCCCCAGGCACCTCAGCTCCTAGTGACTCTGCAGAGAACCGCCTGCCCTTACCTTGCCGTGAACGTGCACAGCACCCTACTCCTGCCAGGCGGCATCCTGACTTTGCCATGACCCCACCGAGCGCCCCCCACCTCACCCTCCTCTGCTGAGAGCCCCCTGCCCCAGCCCAGCAACCTCTGCCCTGGCCAGGACCCCACCTGGGCACCTGACCTCCCCGTGACCCCACCTGGGCACCTGACCTCCCCGTGACCCCACCCGGGCACCTGACCTGCCCCTGACCCCCCGTGCGCCCTGACCCCCCGTGACCCCACCTGGGCACCTAGACCTCCCCGTGACCCCACCCAGGCACCTGACCTCCCGTGACCTCCCCCGGGCACCTGACCCCGTGACCCACCCCGGGCACCTGACCTCCCGTGACCCCCCCGGCACCTGACCTTGCTGTGACCCCACCTGGGCACCTGACCCCCCGTCACCCCCCGGCACCTGACCCCCCGTGACCCCACCTGGGCACCTGACCCCGCCGTGACCCCCCGGGCACCTGACCTCCCCCGTGACCCCACCTGGGCACCTGACCTCCCCGTGACCCCACCCGGGCACCTGACCCCCCCGTGACCCCACCCGGGCACCTGACCTCCCCGTGACCCCACCCGGGCACCTGACCTCCCCGTGACCCCACCCGGGCACCTGACCCCCCCGTGACCCCCCCGGGCACCTGACCCCCCCGTGACCCCACCTGGGCACCTGACCCCCCTGACCCCGGGCACCTGACCTCCCCCCCGTGACCCCCCCGGGCACCTGACCTCCCCGTGACCCCCCCGGGCACCTGACCCTGCCCCGTGACCCCCCCCGGGCACCTGACCCCCGTGACCCCCCGGGCACCTGACCCCCCCGTGACCCCCCCGGGCACCTGACCCCCCCGTGACCCCACCTGGGCACCTGACCTCCCCGTGACCCCCCGGGCACCTGACCCCCGCACTGACCTCCCGTGACCCACCTGGGCACCTGACCTCCCCGTGACCCCCCCGGGCACCTGACCCCCCCGTGACCCCACCCGGGCACCTGACCCCCCCGGCACCTGACCTCCCTGACCCCCGGGCACCTGACCCCCCCGTGACCCCCCCCGGGCACCGAGTCTCCGCCCCCGCGGTACCTTGCTCGCACGCCCCCTTGCGGCGCTGGCCGGGCCCGCGCTGGCCGCGGCGCTGGGCGCGGAGGGCGGCGGCGCGCAGGCGGCAGGCGCTGGGGTAGGTGAGCCCGTCGCTGCCGCACACCGGGTCGCGGCTCTCGCAGACGCACAGGGCGGGGCGGCCCGGCCGCGGGGGGGCGCACTCCAGCCCCGCGCCGCAGCGCGCGCCCGCCCCGCACGCCTCGCCCTCGCCCCGCGCGCAGCGCCAGCAGCAGCCGCAGGCGTCCCGCGCCCGCCCCAGCGCGCAGCCCCGCAGCGGCAGCGCCGGGCACCGCGCCGGCAGGCAGGGCCCGCAGGGAGCGCCCGGCTCCTGGCCCGCGCCGGCCGGCGGCAGCGGCAGCGGCAGCAGCAGCAGGAGGCAGGCGCCGAGCAGCCGCAGCATGGCGGGGCCGGCACCGGACTGCGGCCCCCGCCCCGCCCCCTGGCGCGGCTCGGCCCGCGCCCGGCCCAGCCCTCCCCTCGCAGGTGCCCGGCAGCCCGGGGGCCACGCGGGGTCGCCTCGTGCGCTCCTGCCGGCGGCTCCGCTGCGCCCGGGCCCCCGCCCCACTGAGCCGGCCGCCCGTAAGGCGCTTCAGATACAGAGCCGCAGCGGGGCGGGTCCCGCGCCCCCACGAGCCGGGCCAGCCTGCCAAAAATGTCCTGCTGTGCGCGGTGCGCTTCGGCTCGTCGCTTAGCCACGTGCCTGGGGCGCAGCTCCGGCGGGCCCTGGTTTGCCACGGGACAGTGCCTGTGAGAAACGTAAGTTCCCTTCACCGCCCCTGCCTGGCACCCGAAAGGGCCACCACCACCCCCGCCAGCAGCTGCTGGGACATTTCCCTTCATCCCGCCCCTCTGGCTGCGCGGGTGCGTGCGGCAGCCTGCCCGGCTTCCCGTGCAAGGTGCGTGCGAGGGCCTCTCAGGCCGCCCCAGCATGGGAGCGGCAAAGCAGCTGCACGTAACTCCCAGGAGCTCACCTGCTCTTCAGTAAACGCCATTCCCTTCCCACTGGAGACCAGTGGGCACTTTGCACAGGACTGCTAATCACTGAAGAAGCAGAGAAAGATCAGTGAAAAATCTGATCTAGAGCTGTCACTCCCTATTTCACCTTGTTTTCTACAATTAGTGTTTTAAAATATGGTAACAGCGTAGAAGAGAAAAGATTCCCTGCAAGACGGTGTCTTTGCTGCCTGCTGCATCCTATGTGTTTGAGGATGGGTGGGGAGGAAACAAGGACTTGTAATAAACATCTTTACTGAACACTTTGAAAATGACCACATCCATATGCTGATAAAGAAGCACATAATCCAAATCAGTGTTCAGAGTCTCACAGAAACACAGACATGAAAAAGTTCTGTTCCTGGGGCCAGCTCAAGATTGTTATCGACAGTATATTTTCCAGTACATCCTCTAGTCTAGTTTTAAATGTCTCAAGTAATGTGGCTTCCACTATTTCCCTTAAGAGATTATTCCAGTCTGGTAGCACAAGCCAGGTTCTAAGATTTCCTTACTTAATCTTATATCTTTGTAATTGTTATCATGTTGTTTTCTTTTTCCTGCCCCATGAGCCCCATCCTGCAGACAGGAATAGCGGTGCCGTTGATTTTGGTGGGTGTGAGATCAAGCACCGTGGGCATAAACACAAAGGGCATCATTTAGCATTACATAACAGTCATTGATATTTATGTCCCACCTCTGTCATACCTAACATGGCTAAGTTGTGTACTTCAGTTGTGCTGAATTGTGCTTGGGGGATTTAGGATGGTCACAAAAGTTGCAACAACACATTTTCAGAGGTAGCCTCAAATAAATTATGAAAAAATCTTAATTTACTCACCTGCCATTACTACTTACTGTGACAGCATCCTTTATATGAGTATAATTATATGAAAGCCACATGCAATCTGCCCTGCAATGAACATCTGGGCATTGTATCATTGCAAATCATAAAAACAAGTCCAGTTACAATAATGTGCTCACTTGGTTAAAAAAGGAAACTTTTGGACTTGAAAGTCAGTATGCTAAAGTTCATGTGCTGGGCTAATGTAAAATGTAGGTGGCATGCCTTGTTTGCCAACCTACTGCCCTCTTCACTTTCCTGACCTTCCTTAAAATAGGTTTTCCTAAATGTACCGTCTTTCAGCAAAACTCACCAAACACATGTTTAAAAGTATTTCCTCAGGCTTGTTCATCAGCCTACGTATCTTGTTTGTTCCCATGTGTACGTATTATGTGCATGTGTGGCAATATTTCTGAACTGGATTGTGTCTAGCTAAATTGACTGCTTGGAGCAGGGACCATGGCCCAGTACCTGAAAAGTATGTGTGCACCTAACTCGGATTGATCTCTGTGGGAGTTAGGGACTGAGGGGCCTTTGGGAATTTGAACCCATATCATTTTCTATGCTCTGGATAATGTTGAGCACATTCTCAAGATTGATTGCTGGTCTTTGTTCACAGGGACCTGAGATGTGGGAAGTTTCCCAGACTCAACAATTTGATTTGGAAGGGTGGATCTTCCCATGCTGTTGACAATGTGGGAGTTTCACAGCAAGGATCCATTTCTGCTATGTTTTTTCTCCTCTGCCTCTGACCTCTGACCCAACTTGGAAAGATGCAGATGCAAAGCAGGGAGCTGAGGCCGTCTAAGGAAAAATGCTTAAGGAGTGAGTAGGGCCTTTGGTATGAGAGCTCTCCTGCTCTTATGCTGTTGGTAGTACAGGGAGAGGATTAGGCTAGGAAAAGGAAGGGGAAAAATGAAACGGAGAAAGGATAGAGATAGATGGGTATAAGAAGAAAAGAGAAGATAGCAGTGGAAGTAGGGGGGAGAGAGAGAAATGGGTAGAGAGAGGGAGTATGAGAAAAATCAAGCAAACAGAGAACACAAAGACAGACCCTAAGGCACGACCCTCATAGGTCATGTGTCTAACTCTCAGATTTCAACTTTCGTTGAAGATCAGTTGAGCTTTAGGTGAAAGCGATCATGAAATGATGGGGCTCATGATTCTAAGGAGCGGTATGAGGGAAACCAGTGGAATAAAACTGGCAGGCAGGCAGACTTTAGCAAACTCAGAGAATTGTTAGGTAAGATTCTGTGTAAAGCAAGCCTAAGGGAAAGAGAGAATTCAGGAGAATTAGTAGTTTTTAAAGAAATATTATTAAGGGTACAAGAGCAAACTGTTGTAATCCTTGGGGAAAGAGAGGAAATATGGTTAGAGACCACCCTGGCTTAGCCAGGAGATCTTCACTTACCTGAAATTCAAGAAAGAGTTATCCAAAAAGTGGAAACTATATCAAATTACAAAAGATGAATATAAAAAAACCCATCAACATAGTCATGCAGGGGCAAAATTAGAAAGGCTAAGACACAAAATGAGATTCATCTAACTAGGCACATAAAGGGTAACAAGAAAACATTCTACAAATACATTAAAAACAAAAGGAAGATCCAGGACAATATAATCTCGTTACTCAGTGAGAAGGGAAAGACAATAGCAGAAATGCCTGTAATTGTAAAATGGATTTTTTTTGTTAGGAGTGATCAGACAACAAACATAGTGAACATCAGTGTAAAGGGGGAAGAATCTGTGGCTAAGATAGGGAAAGAGCAAGTTAAGAATTATGAAGACAAGTTAGATGTCTTCAAGTTGGCAGGGCCTGATGAAATATACCCTAGAAAACTTAGGAACTGGCTGAAGAGATCGCTTGTCCACTAGCTATTATTTTTGACAACTCGTGAAAGACGGGTGAGATCCAAGAGAACTGAAAAAGGGCAAATGTAGTACCTATCTATAAAAAGAGGAATAATGACAATCTAGAGAATTAGAGATCAGTCATCTTCACTTTGGTATCTGGAAAGATAATGGAGTAAATAATCAATCAGTTTGCAAACACCTTTGATAATAAGGTGGTAAATAACAGCCAACATGGATTTGTCAAGAACAAATCATGTCAAACCAACCTAGTCCCCTTCTTGGACATGGTAACAAGCCTTGTTAATAGGGGAGAAAGCAAGAAATGTGACATATCTCAACTGTAGTAAGATTCACGTGCCACTAATCCTGTCTCACAGAGGTCTGTTCGGGGTCCAGTTTTGTTCATTATCTTCATAAATGATTTAGATATCAGCATAAAGAGTAAATTTATGAAGTTTGCAGATGATACCAAACTGGGATGGGTTGCAAATGCTTTGGTGGGCAGGATTACACCACAAAATGATATTGACATGCTACAGAAATGATCGGAAATAAATAGGATGAAATTCAACAAGGACAAATGCAAAGTGTTACACTTAGAAGGAATAATCAGTAGCAGAGATACAAAATGGGAAATGACTGTCTAGCATGAATTACAGCAGAAAAGAGCCTGGGGTTTAAATTGGATCACAAACTAAATATGAGTCAACAATGTAATATTGTTGGGAAAAAAAGGGATCATTCTAGGATGTATTAGCAGGAGTATTGTAAGCAAGACATGAGAAGTAATTCTTTGGGAAAAGATGTGCACAATTTGGAAACAGTTCAGAGGAGAGCAACAGAAATGATGGAAGGTCTAGAAAACATGACCTTCAAGGAAAGATTGAAAAAATGGAGTTTGTTTAGTCTGGAGAAGAGAAGACTGAGTGGGGACTTGATAACAGTTTCTCAGTACATAAAAAGTTGTTAGAAAAAGGAGGGTGCTAAATTATTCTTATCCGCTACAAAAAGAACAAGAAGTAATGGACATACATGCACCAGACCTCCTTTGCGTGTTCCATCAATCGCATCATGACAGGCTGGGTCCAAGAGCACTTGGGAACCCTCCTCAAGGTGGAAGGAGTGATACCCAATAATAAGTCTTTCCTGAATTTGAGCCTGATTATGCTACATGCAGTGGTGATCATTCCTGCATTAGGCTCCAGCCAATCTATGTGTCAGGAGCTAGTAATTCTCAGGGCAGGTATCTAGCCCTCAGTGGGCAAACAGCAGGTCAGTCAATGTCATTTCATGGCTTGGGACACTCCCTTGCCCGATGGCCGTGACAGACTCCCCAGGTCTCAGCCGTGGTCCAGTCTTGCTCTTGCTCCAGCCTGATCCTTAGTCCTATCCTTTCTTTGTTCTGAACCTCTCTTCACTCCTGACTCTGACCTTTTGACCAGTTCAAGGCTGGCCTGCCTGCCACCACACGGACCAAAAAGCCAGACTACCACGGCTCTGACCACTAGGCCTGCTCCTCCATGTCTTGGTAGCTGACACTGTGAATCACTGTGATGCCAAAGAGAACAGCCTCCCTTCTCTCATACAGGTTATTGTGGCTTCCAGCAGGAATAATCTGCATCGAAGCACCATTGCCAATGAGCGGGTAAGTACACATGAATGCTGTGGCAGCAATATGTGGGCCTGCTTAGGAGACTTTTCTGCCTGCGTCAGGCTCTGACCCATAATCAGCCATTTGATTTCTTAAGATCCATATTAAAATCACTTTGCACAGTGCACCTTTCCCTCCCCCGACAGTTCCATGCCAGTATTCAAGCTTCCCTCTCATGGTTTATCATACTTTTACATTTCCTCAGCAGGCATTCAGCTGGGACATAATTTCTCCTTACATTCTTTGTGTAGCAAGCCATCATATATTTAATCAGTCAGCAGTGGCTTACTAAGCTGAATCCTGCTAACAGGAATTTAATGTTGGTGCAACACAGTACTTCAAACAACATGTTTCTGTTTGTATTTGGAGGGGGGAAAAACATGATACAGATCTGAGCTTAGACACAGGGAATGACACCAATAAGCTTCCTGTTTTCCCTTCCTTCTAAAAGTCCCTTTATTTTCATACTAAATAGGATGTGAGTACACTTCCGTCCTGACAGCACTGTACTCCCATACTGACAATATACCAGAGGATGGCTTTGGGTGGAAGGACCCCTAGCGTCTTGTCAGATTTCCTTGTTTGAGCTGGTGGTTCTAGTTTCCTGTTTCTCTGAGTAAATTGTATCTAGAACATACTTGCAAGCCAATTGAATTTGGTAGCCAGTGTAAAAATGCTATTTATAGTATATTTTGATCAGCACACTACCAAAACGTACATTATACTTTGCATGCCTCCTGGGCACGTCACTTTCAAACCAAATGTTTTACAGGTGGCTGCTGCCTCATTTTCTGGATGCTCAACTTGAGGCGTGTGGGTATAGTAGGAAAAAGGCCTGAAAGAAAGGCCCATGTATCGGAGGCCTGGTATGAGGCCTAAGGCCTGGGCTAAAGTGGTAAACACTTTCCTGATATGAAGCAAAATCAGGTTGTGAACAAGACAGGCTCTGCTCATAGAATTTGGCAAGCACAGGGCTGCTCCTGCAGAAACACATATTCCTAAGAGGGGGTAGGCACAGATTCCAGAAGGCTGGTACCAGAATACCTCGATACCAGCGCATTTCCCACACGTAGCAGAAACACACTGATCCCTCCTAAAGATAAGGTGTAGCCGTCAGCATGATGAATAGAAATATTTTGATCAAACCAATATGTACAAGCCCGGGACAGCTAGGAAAGTTAGATGGCATGTAATTGAATAGTCGTGTAACTGCATCAAATTTTAGTGGCTACACGACTATTCGATAGTCCCCGGAGGTGGGGCCGGCAGCCAGTGCCCCTGCCACCCTGCGCTACTGCCTTTCTATCAGAGGCAGCAGTGTGGGGTGGCAGGCAGGAACCGGTCTGCGAGGGGAGCCAGTTGTGTTTGGCTTCAGATTTCACTCTATGAAGTCCCAAGCAGCTCCAGCATGCATGCAGAGGTGAACTGTAACTAATATTCATGGGTTTAAAAAAGGGAGAAAAATTACAACATGACAGCTCATACAGAGGCAGCACAAAAAATTCATTGTTGCAAGGTGTTTGTCCTTCCGAAAGAGATTGACAATTATCTCATTAAAGCATTTCCAAGAAATTGATTTAGCTGTTACGAAGAAAGTCTTAATAATGAACATCTGGTGTTGTTTTCAGTTAAATATCCTGACACTAAACTCTGAGTACAAAAGTTGCTTTCAAATTTTTAATGTTATTTTTTAGAAACTGGTAAATGCAAACAAAAATGTCACTAATTTAAATTCCTTTTCCCCTTTTGCTGCTGTTTTTACTTATTCTCATAGGCTACGTCTACACTGCAACGCTATTTTGGGATACTGGAGTATCCCGAAATAGCTATCCCGCATCTTCACTGCAAGCCCGTTTTTTTGGGTTCACTATTCTGATGTCCCTGTAAACCTCATTCCACAAGGATTAAGGGATGTTTTGGAATAGCAGGTACCATGCCACATTACGAAATAAGCTATTTCAAAATAAGATAGAAATAAAATACATAGTGACTGTTGGAAGTTTTTTGATGTAGCACATCTAGAGATAGAAATATGATTACTACAACATTTATTCTTTTCTCTTTGTACTATTGATACTTCATTTTCTTGTTACATTTTAATTAAATACATGTAATGTATTTTATGTTTTGCTAGGTTTTAAAACATCAGCAGTGCACTTAATTGATACTATTTTACCACTGTTTGAAATTGGTGAGCTGATTTAAACATATACTGAAGATCCCTTATTTCTTTTTGCATTTAAAAATCTGTACAATGAAGACAAAAATATTATGAACTGTATTTCTTAGTCTGTTTTGGGGAGAAAAGTGATTTATCTAACAGCTGACTAATTACAAACCAACACCTAACGGAATTCTAAACTGTTAGTGTTACTCCTTCCAATATATATGCATGTGTGTATACAGATGTATGAATCAAGGACTAGAAATATTGTTTGTCTAGTCGAGTGGTTATTTAGATGATGACTTGAAGCTGCTTCCTGTTTATGAGGTAATAATAACTGTGCCCATCTTGTTGTCTAAATAAGACCAAGATGTTTATTTAGCCCAGTTATTTGTAAATTAACAGGAACACTGTGAAGCATCATTATGGTTAAGGGCAAGATTCTGCCACTGTTTGATGAAGGCTCTGGCCCTAAATGTTAGAGAGAATTAAAATGATAGCTTTAGGAGGTGACTCAGGCCAAGCTGCCATTGATTTCACTGGGAGTTTAACAAGAATAAGAATTGCAGAATAGGGCCCAGAAAAAGGATAGATTAAATAATGAAAGGCAATGCTGAATTGGCTCTTCTTGTTATAAGGAATATGGATGGAGAGTTTGTGAATAGCAGTGAATCAGAACAAAGTGTTACTGCAAACAGCCATTTACTTGAGAGTCAGTAACTGCATAGCATCCCTGAGATCTGCTTTTCAGAACAGTAAGAGGTATCAGTTGAGATGACTTACTAATAGGCTTATCAAAATTAAAATTGCTCCCAGCAGGGGGTGAACTATTACGATGCGTTTTCTGTAGGAGAGAGACTTTTCTGACAAGTTGAAAAGTGATCTCAAGATACAAAAAGCAATTATGCCAAAGACCTCAAACCTGTGTCATGTAGTACCTGTGGCAAATAATGCCACTGGGAGAGAGATCAGTTTATTTTTCTAACTATGAAATTACCCTATGCCTACTAAATGGAGCAGCCTGGTTTTGAAATATACAAGACAGTTTCATTATTTCCATTTCAGAACCATAGAGAAACGTGTAATGCGGGTCGCCTTTATTTGTTGATTGTAAAGAATGTCATTGTAGCGAAAAGACCCGGACTGACAGCTCTCGTTTCTTTGTGTAGGTTCCTACATTATGGCTTTTAAACTAGCAAGCAAGATTGATACTTTAAACAAATTGCTAACTCCTGTTTTACTTTGCATGTATGTATTTCTTCCTGCTATTATTATTAATGCTGCAGTAGCATCCACACAGCTCAGCTTGGGAGGTGCTGTATGAACGCATATTGAGAAACAATTCCTGCCCTGAAGAACAAACTATACTCTAGACAAGTCAGACAAAGGGGCGGGGGAACAGCTTGCCCAAGGTCACACAGCAGGCCAAGCCACTGCCTTATCCACTGACCGAACTGTATTGCATCTGCAATTGCAGCCTCTCAGCTGGCCAGGTTGGGAGTGGGGTCTTCTCCATCTTGGGAGCAGAGTGGGGCTAGCTAAAACAGTGCTGAAAAGTAGCTCTTTCTGTCAGGGTTCCATGACAGTTTCCAGTAATTACAGGACTAGGGGGACGTCCTATGAAAACTGTTCCAGAAACGATCCTTCCAGTCGGAGTATAACTGTCTTTTAACATTGTTCCAGCAGATTTCATTGTCTGCACTGTGAAGGAACATGGGATTATAACATTGCTAGCAACAACCATGTTTAAATGCAGTTTTAGCTAATATGCATCTGCTCACGGGGGGATACGGAGGGGCAGGGCAGCACTGCGGAGATGGTGCTGAGGGGAGCCGGCTTTTAAGCTGGCTCCCCCCAGCATTGGCTCCTGTTCCTGCCCCTCCTCCCCCCTCCAGCCTCTCATAGAGGCAAGGGGGGCGGGGAAGCAAGTAGTCGATACTCTACTCGACTGCTCACTAACATCCCTACTTGGAACCTGACCTATTTTGATGTGTCTCTCTCAGGACAGATGTGACATGCAGTTACTCTCAGGCCTGTGAGAGTTGGGAGCAGTTACTGTCAGCCAGATTTCCATTACAAGCAAATGAAGGGCATGGAACATTTCTCCAGAAATGGATGGCTACATATAGTGGCTGGACTAATTTCAAAGTCCAGTGATGAGTTTGTGGACTGTATGTGATAGCGCTTTCTACCCACTGAGAACAGGAATATCTGAGTGCACTGTCATACAGCTAAGGACACAGAAAAAGGAGATGGGTGATAATATACTAGGGTTGGGTGGTTTTGCATTCGTGTGGTCAGATTTTACCGAAAAGTAGAGGGAGCAAAAAAGCACTGCAGTATCCTGGTGGACATATGTATCTATCTAAAGGCTATGTGTGTCCTATTGTCTTGTAGCAGTGCCTGGGGCCTCTGTTATGCATCCAGCCCCATTGTGCTAGGTTCCATCCCCTCACATAAAGAGGTGGTCCCTGCCCCTAGCAGCTTACAATCTACACACAAACCAAGAGACAACAGGCAGATGGGAGTACATGAAACAATGAAGGTCATAACAGAAAGCAACGCTAAATACAGTGTCTTCAGTGCACTTCTCCATTCCACTGACAAATCTAATTGGCGTTAGGGATGTTATTTAATTTGTTAACTGGATGACTGGAGCGGCCCCGCCTGCAACACGCATGCCTCAGCCCATAGTTCTGGGTGTATTCATTTGACAGCCTTTCAACCACATTTTCAACTCTTTGAAAGTGTTCTTTTAAACTTTAATAAATAAGGGTCTAGACTGTGTCCCAGTAAAGGGGGGGCTGAGAATAAAATGTTGTAGCCCAGAGGGCTAGCTGAGATTTATGATATTCACTGCCTTGCCTTCGTTGTATTCTGCCTTTGTTATATTCAGCAATAATGCAAGGAACTTACAGGCTGGTATTCTGTAGGATAAGAGCTTCAGTGGCTGGAATAAGGCTTGAGGCATATGAATTTTGGCCTAGATAAATGGCCCAATGGTAACCTCTAAGTTTTAGAGATCTGGAAGCAGAGTGTGAGGGGGAATTTTGTCCATGACGATGCCGGCCAGTCATTCAAGGCTGAAAGCTGATTGGAGAAGATCTTACCTAACCTGATTTTAGTCTTTTCTCTCATCAATCCTCTTACTAAATATCACCCCAGAACTGAAAGCCATTAGCAACTTTGGCACATATGACTTTTGAACATACGACTGCTTGATATTCTAGAAAGAGCTAAATTCATTTCTGATTATCAAGCCATCTTAAAAAAAATATCCTGCGTCATAAGAATGAGTTGAATTTCCTAGGGTTTATCTACCTGGCTGAATTTAAGAGTTTATTTTGCACTGATAGGCATTTAACAGTAGAGGTTCAGCACCTCAAGTGGAATTGTATAAACAGACCAAAATGTAAATCACTCTGAGATGGCTCTCTGGATATTTTTGCTTATGGTGTTTTTGCCCAACAGGTATATTAGAATTCTAATAGCATATGACATAGTTCATATGGCCTGAAAGGCTTTTAACCTTTGCATTTGAGAGCAAACTCTTGACAGACCATGGAAACTGTAAAGGGCGTTTAATTCTGAATTCACTAGGGCTGGTGAATCTATCTTCCCGGTCCTCAGCCTGAGTGTGAGAGAGACTTATTTAAAATTTAAAGATGACCTTCTTCAGGAAAAATATTAAGCTTGTGCCATTTTCTGGTCTTGTTTTCTATAAAGATGGCCTGAAAGGATTTCATATTTTAAAAAATATATTTTTTGTCTGTCTTTTTTTGCATTGTAAATTCAGGCCTTTCTTGCCCCCAGGAAATTCTGTGGTGAATGGAAACTCAGTGAATATAGGACAAGAAACTGAAAATTGAACCAACTGAGAAGGGAAAAGATTCCACTCATACCTCTGAGAAGTCCTCCAGCAAATCTAGGGAAGACCACACTTGACATTCCCAATATTGCTATATTAAAAATCAAGCAGAATACAATGCAAACACCACCACAAATAATTAACTTTCAACACCTTTTTCTATCAAAAATAACATAAAAGGAGACAAATACATTTTTAAAAGAACCTTTGCAGGTGACCTTTAAACAAGCATGATCTATGATTTTTCCTGGCTGGTTATACTTCAAACTGGTTCTTGACTGGATGGCTGGAGTATTGTTAGTAAGGTGAAGGGATTCTCTCATAAGGCCACTTGAACCACCCCTAAAATATGAATTTAGGAGCTTCACTTTAGGCAAACATTTTTGAAAATGTTGGCCTGTTCTATTTGATTTGGAGATTGCTGTGAGGGGCTGACCTCTTTTAAACAGCTGGCTCTGTATGTTTAACAACAGTGAGAAGAATTTTTTTTAAAACCAAATGTTGCTCTCTGTAACTATGGATCATTCCACTGACTCTAGATTTATGCTCATGTAAATACAGTGCAAACAGGTAACTGTGCCTGCCAGTACTATGGTTGCAAATATGACTGGATGAGCAAGAGGGTACATTTGTGCACAAACATACCTCTCTGTGTACAGTGGTATGCATGAGATCACCTGTTTGCAGGGCACACTCATACTCTGTGCGTGCAATTGAAGTACCTAGCATTGAATATTCAAAAGTGCTCGTGGGAGCTAGGTGCCCACCTCCCACCGAAAGCTAACAGCACCTAACTTCTTTTTGAAAATTCCACCTTGTTCTGGGTTTTTGACTAATAGGAATGCATCAGAGCAATAAATGTATGCTGGGTGTTTGCACTGCTGGAATCGCTTTTCGGCAAGACGGTGGACACTAGGAACAGGAAAACAATTGCTGATCTCAGTAAGAAATGTTTTCTATCCCTACATTTTACCATTCCTACCTGTCCCAATCAGAACTTTATGACCAAATGTTACCAGATTCTTTCCAATGAAATATTTATGAATTACAACTACCATCATTGCAGTTGCAAATTATATCAAGCTCTTCAACTTTCAGAAAAATACGTGCTGGATGGACATACAAGGCAAATACGTATTCAGACAACTTCTGTCTTTTAAAATATATGTTAGGAAAGATATGGGAATAGATTGCAAGTGCTTTTGCAAATCATTGATATCTTTAATTTGCATACTGCTGTCTAGACGCAAGGCTATTGTAGAGCTTCTTCTGCAGTGTTTGCCCTGATGATTAAGATCTTGCATGCAGGCCCCTGGGCATTGCCTAATAGAAAGCAAAGTTCCTGTTTGTTTGCCAGACCCATCATTGCAAAAATCAATATAATATCACGTGAAAATAAAGCATTTGACCTAGTTTCCTTCTTCAGAAAACAGCTTCTTTGTGCTGTCCCTCTTTCATCCTCCTATGATGGACACTTTTAGCTGGGCTGTGCCATACAAAAAGAAGATCCCTTAGGATCAGAATGTGCACAGCTGTTCAAAGACCCTAAACAGCACATTTGCATCAACCTGATTTTTGTCTCGATTCAGGGGCTGATCCCAAGTCTATTGTAGTCAATGGGAGTCTTTCCATTGATATCAGTAGCTTTGGATCAGTCCCTCAATCACTCCCGTAAACAAGAAGACACGCTTGTATGGGCTAGAAAAAAGGTGTTTTCTCTCTCTCTCTCTCTCTCTCTCTCTCTCTCTCTCTCTGTCTTTCTAAGCTGATGTTTTCACCATCCTCTCCCAGTTGCAGTGAGAAAAGGGTGCCAGGCCCCTCCACTGAAGCTATGGTGAGACACAGGGCAGTGTTTCTCAACGATTCAAAGTCAGAACTTTCCATAACTTACTTCCACTTGCTCCAAAAGTAAGTACAAATGAAGTATGGATGATTAGCCCATAAAATACGACTGCTACAAGCACTGCACTTGTCCTCACAAACTTGGAAGGCTTTGGCCATTTCTAGATTATTCTGGAAATGTTATTTTCCTTGCTGTAGATTGCAACCACCCCTTTGCAGGCCTCCCGATTGCCTTCCCAGAGCTCCTGGGGCCATAGCACAGCTGGTAAGAACTACTGCAGTAGTGTAAAACTGTGTGTTTGTAGTCCTCCCAGCAATTCATCCATGCTTACACTTTTTGTAGGATTCCATTTTCATTTTTGGGTTAATAAAGAACATCTAATGGAGCCATATTGGCCTCTTACTATTCTCTTTTTCCTTTGCATCAGGATAGCTTGTTGGTTTACCTTTAATATTGTCTCCTTAAATCCTGAGAAACAGCCAGCTTTCCTAACTCCCTCTCTTCTTAGATTTTCCTCCTGTGGGACCTTACCTACTAATTCTCTGAGTTTGTTAAAATCTGCATTTTTAAGACCATTGTCCTTATTCTGTTGCCCTCAATCCTTCATTCCTTAGAATCATGCAGTACGTCATTTCGTGATCACTTTCACCCTCAGATTCACAACCAATTCCTGCCTGTTGGTCAGAATCACGTCTAAAATATTTGTCTCCCTGGTTACTGCCTCTGCTTTCTGAAACACAAAGGTGTCCCCAGTGCATTCCAAGCACTTATTAGAAATTGTGTGTTTCTTTTTGTTTTTGTATTGCTTTTCCAGTAGATGTCAGGGTAGCTAGATTTCCTCATTATTACTTGGTCTTGTGTTGAATATTTCTGTTGTTTGATGCGGCATCCCCCATCCTCTTCCTGTCTTGGTGATCTTTAGTCAACCCTACCATGACATCATCTCTATTTGTTTTCTGCCAGTGTCTCTCTGAAATGAGAGATCCACGCACTCCTTGGTCATTATAGTGCAATTTTGTAATTTGGTGCATAAGGACGCACTCACTGTGCCTGCCCCGTTGGAATTGGCACACACTGCTAACAAACGAGAACTCACTCTGCTGGCAGATTTAGCTGTGGACCATTTGCCTCCGATGTTTTGTAAGTCTAGCCTCGTGAGTTAGTTTCCAGAAGGGATTCCTTAGCATCCTGATCAGAACACATCCTCTTCTGTGGTCAGACCATTGCTTTGACTTATACTTGGCTCCCATCGCCTTTGCATCTGGGCTCCACTGAAGACTTAAAGCAGGAACACAAAGTCACGGTGAGAGGCTGAAGTGCTAAATTAGCTGACTCATCAGGACAAGTGATTATTCCCCTTTATTCGTGATTATTCCCCTTTATTCAGCTCTGGTGAGGCCACATCTGGAGTAGTGTGTCCAGTTCTGGGCTCCCCACTGTAGAAAGGGTGTGGACGCATTGGAGAGGGTCCAGCGGAGGGCAACCAAAATGATGAGGGGGCTGGAGCATATGACCTATGAGGAGAGGCTGAGGGATTTGGGTTTGTTTAGTTTGCAGAAGAGAAGAGTGAGGGGGGATTTGGTAGCAGCCTTCAACTTCCTGAAGGGAGGTTCCAAAGAGGCTGGAGAGAGGCTGTTCTCAGTAGTGACAGATTTCAGAACAAGGAGCAATGGTCTCAAGTTACAGAGGAGGAGGTCTAGGTTGGATATTAGGAAAAACTATTTCCCTAGGCGGGTGGGGAAGCACTGGGATGGGTTCCCTAGGGAGGGAGTGGAATCTCCATCCCTAGAGGTTTTTAAGTCTCAGCTTGAGAAAGCCCTGGCTGGGATGATTTAGTTGGGATTGGTCCTGCTTTGACAGGGGGCTGGACTTGATGACCTCCTGAGGTCTTTTCCAGCCCTAGGATTCTGTGACAAAAAGAAATTAAACCATTTACATAAACACTGCAAAGTTATATTCTTGAGTTTCCCCGCTCTGAGACATGACTGATGGCCCAGAAGGATGTGTAAATGGGGATGGTGACCTCCATCAACAACCCAAGTAAATAATTATGAGTAGGAAGCAATTTATAGGCTGCTAAAATGCTTTCTTGGATATGGATTAGGGACAAAACTTATGCAGATCCTGAAGCAAAACCCTCTTGTGAAAATGTATGGAAACAGGTGCTCTTTTCTAAGTGGCAGAGAAGGAATGTTTCCCAAGAATGTAGGGATGAAATATAGATGGAACCGAATAGAATCTGAAAAGACAGTCCCACATATGTGTTGCCCTTCTGCAATATCTAGTATATTTTTGGTGAAGAACATCAAGTCCTCGGAGGCTTTTCTGCATTACAAATATACATGTCTTGGGCAAGCAGCTGGGGCTGTCAGGAATATGTCCGCATCAGGAGATGAAGAGAGGCATGCTTTTCATTTACAAGCCAGCTTAATTAAAAAGATGCTTCCTTCTTTCCTTGAGCAGCAATGGAGGAATCATTAATAACCACAGCCTGCAGCAGGCCCCCTGATGAAAACGAAGACGTTTGCTGCACATTGTTAGTTGTTGTATAGTGGCAATAACAACAGTTTGTTAGTCTAAGGAGAACTCCGGTTCAAGAAAACTCTGGACAATCACTTACTGCCCTGGTGCACTGTGGGATTACACACATCACTGTGGCTATCCTTACTCCTGTATATGGGGTTAAACTGATCCGCAAATATGAAGAATTTTCCCTCTGGGGAAGTTGGCAAGAGAAACAAATGTTTTTACTGTCTGGAGCACTGAGCAAGGATCATGCTTTACGATCAGGTAGCGTTAATGTCCTTGACTACAGAAGTATTGGAGGGCTTTTGGGACTGTCCTTCATGTCTGGCGTTTATAGCTCCTAGCACAGTGGAAGCTCTCCAGTCCAAGCTCTCCTGTGGGACTATGGGGTTCAGGCTGTGGCCCCTATGTGCCACTGTAACACAGATTAAAAATAATAATAGCACCTTTCTGCTTTCCATGTCCCTAAGGTCCATTTCCAACAGGGCTAGGAGCCACAGATTGTGTCCACCTGGATACCTGTACTGGCTTTCAAAATCAAAAATACCTATTCAGATCAAGAAGCTCTGTCTTTATTAAATCAGTGAGTGGTTCCAAATTACAGGAGGCCAATCCTGTGCCCATATATGTACACTGAGATCATTGGGAACTGCCCACATGCATCTGTGGTGAATTCTGGTTGTAACAAGAAATTCCTAGACGTGGACAGGCTAAGGTGGCTAGGTTTGTTTAGGACAATTAGAAAATGTGCAAATATAGAAGAGGATTTTGAATGTAAACATGGGTATCACAGACTGAATCCTTGGTGCTGAGAAAATAGATCATCCTGCTGTAGGAATGCATTCCTCCCCATCCCTCTAGCAGAGCTGAGGACAGATGAAAAGTGCAGGATTGGCAGCCTTTGTGGTTTGAAATCCCCTCACGCAAATTAATCACAAGCAGTGTGAACACAGCACGCTGCTCTGAGCCCTGCCTGTTAGGCTGAGAGCTTAGCTCAGTCTCAAAGGCTCATTCACCTCGGCTGTCATCCCTTGGCACCAGGAGTGTGGTCTTTGGGAGGTGGACATCTGGCCACAGAGCAACACTGATTTTCTGAACCCCTACTACCTGAAACTCCCATGTCCCCGCCTGAGTGAATCTCTGCTGTTGCTGAGCTCCTGACAGGCTTTGGAGGGGCTTCCTGCTTCCAGCCTGCTTGGTGTCTAAGTTTCAGCCCCTGATGAGCAGCATTTCCAGTCTGGAAGTCTCAGGGGTCTTTGGAAAGCACTGGGCTTTCAGCGTAAAGGGACAATGACGTATTTAAATAACGGGATGGCGGTTTTAAAAGAGTAAATCCTGTTCCAGGAGGGGCAGGTATGTACATAAAATGCCAATTCATGGTACATTTTAAGAGGTCTAAGGACCACATGTGGATCTGCACTCAGTTTGCTGATGAATAGTAATAGAGATAGAGCCGTGTTAGTCTGGTCTAGCTGAAACAAAAGACAAGACTATGCAGCACTTTAAAGACTAAATAACTAAAGGTTATTATCATCACCTAATAAACCATTTTGTTAGTCTTTAAAGTGCTGCTGACGGAACTCTTCACCCTTCTTTGGTTAAATATCCATAGGGGTCCCACTGCTGGGGATGTATGTGCCCCCTTCTGCATGCACGGGTGCATGTGTCCCAGAAGAGGGATCCACGTGGGCAAAACATGTTGCAGAAATCCCGTGACTGTAGGTTAGCAACTGTTCTATTTTTTTCTGTTCACCTGGCTGCGGATTGCCCAGGAGGGCTTCTGGTAGCAATTTCCCATTGTCTTTCCAAAACAGGTGTTTTCATTGTTGCACAGTAGATGGCAGCATTTGGCAGTGAAAGCAGGGGCCAGTGAGTCTTCTGACAGTGCGGAAAGGAGCCCAAAGACTTTCAAATACCGGCTGCCAGTGCCTGGGAAGTTTCAGCAGCATGACGGAGCTAGTTGATTCTGACCTGCCTTGCACTTTCATTTACACCTTTGCAAGGTGGATGTAAAATCCTCCCTCTCCCCCCTGCGTATTCTCCAGGTACGTGATCTCATACAATCCCAGATGATGCAGCATCCTAGAAGTGGGCTGATCCCATCTCCATGTGTTGTGAGTCTCTGAGTTGCTTCAGGACTATTCGTTGCTGTTTCAGTTTTTCCAGTTACAGACTAACTCGGCTCCCCCTCTGAAACTAGAAGAGAGCTTTACTCTGCAGCCTCATAACGTGCATCTTGGGAGCTGCAACAGCACAGTGTGGGAGAACACCATAGGCCCCTGTGATGGGCCGTTCACTCCACACCAGCGCTGGAGAGGCTGATATAGGCAAGAGAGACCAGGTAGCTACAGGCTATACCTGCACAGGAGCTAGGAGGTAGTGAGGCTTAGCTGGGGATGAAGTTCCCCTGTGCAGAAACAGGCAGGGCTTCTGTAAAGCCAGGGAGCTGGCAAGCGAATTAGGAGGCCTGCTCTCACACTCCCTGTGACAAGCGGGGGGAGAGCAGGAGCATGCTACAAGCAGCTTAGAAAGCTGGATAGATGGTGAGTACTAGCAATAGGCTCTGGGGGAGGAATACGGATGAGTATCGCAATCTCTTTTTAATGTATATTTAATCACAGGGCCTATATACAACATATCTCACCTGTGGCTCTCAAAGGGCTTCACAGACAATAGCTAACTGTATCTAGCAAAACCCATCTCTGCCCATTTTGCAGCTAAACAAACTGAGGCACAGGGGCAAATCTTCTGTGGCCGTAGAGGTTCCCTTGGAAGAATTTATTGTTGGTTAGCTGTACTGTACCGGCACCTGCAATAGGGATGTGCTTATCGGATAGTCAACACACTAGTCACCTAGTTGCTCCCTTCCCCCCTTGCTGCCTTTATCAGAAAGAGGCAGCAAGGGGGGGAGTGCTTCAAAGCAGCAGTGCTGCGTGGAGCCCGGGGTCAGCTGGGGACTTCCCAGGCTGCATGTGGCGCTGCCGTTTTGAACTCCATGGGGAGCACAGGGCGAGCGGGGGGACTGCTTGAGTACCCTGCTGGCCCCGTGCTCCCCGCAGCGCTTTCACCTTTGAAGTGTAGCAACAGCCCTGAGGCTGTTGCTACACTTCAAAGGTGGAGGTGCCCTTATCGACTAATCAAATAGTCAATGCAAATTGCATCGACTATTTGATTAGCCAGTTAATCTAAATTTAACAACCCTAACCTGGAATCCCCAGGAGCACGCACCATGCACAAAGTGCTCCTGGCCCCAGACAGCTGACAGTCTGAGGAATGGAACTGATGCTGGTCTTGTGCTGGGGGGGAGGGCGAGGCTCGAGCAGGCCTAAGGGGGACTGTCTGGAGGGAAGCTGCACGGAGCAAATCTTTGCAGCACCCACCTGTATAACAGCATGTGGGGGAAGGGCAGGGGCATATAGAAACTTCAGCTGGTGCAGATGAAAGAAAGTGGGGGCCAGGTTTATTGATCTGCTCTGATTGTTTTGTGCTGCTCCAGCGATGCCAAGCAGCTATGCATTCGAAGGCACTGCCTTGCGAGGCCAGGGTTATGGCTGATATGGGCTGCCAATGGGACAAAACAGCCACAGCATGCCAGTGAAACCGATCTGAAAACATGGAATCACTTGTTAGGGACAGAGATATCATATGGTATCTGGACACATTCTGACAGGAGACAGGGAGGATCTTATGCCAGGACAATAGATGATTTTCTGTTTCCCCGTTAGCTGCTCATACCTAATTGCCTAAAACAGGTAAAGTTAAACTCTGATTATCCCACCCAACTATTTGAATGTCAGACTAACCAGATTTCAGAAATATATATTGAACATAGCCTGAATCTCTCCTTATTCAAATGTTTCAGAGATCCCTAAAGTCTTTGGAGCCTCAGAATCGACCAGTACTTGGTCACTCGAATGGCAATCGTTGCATGAGGAAGTCTCAGCTAGGATCAGGCTCTTAAACGCTCATTATGAAATAATGGACCCCAATGATATTCATGCTATTGAACTTCCGGAGGGTATGGAATTTTAACACTAGTGGCTTGAGCAGCATTGTTTACTTGATTTCTTTTGAATGTAGCTTTGGAAATGTAACATTCATGGGTAGTTGAGCCTTTGGGCTGGGATTTTCAAAAGCGCTCATTGTTTATTGAGAGAGACTGAGCTCCTTTTCAAGGACCCTGACTACATAGAAGTATTTACTAAACATGTAGGGAAAAGAGGGGAAATGTTTCACTCTGCAGGGAGATGGATTCTACCAAAATGTTAAAGACGTTTTCCTTTCCTTGTAGATCTGTTCTCAGTCCCTGCAGGGCCATTTTCTGATCTGTCCAATCTTCTGGGCTAGGAAGTCCTATCTGGCTCCTCTGTAACAAATCATCTTAATTACATTTTTTTCTTTGACTTTCATTTTCTGAAATTCTAGCAGAGGTTACAAAACAGCCATGTGTGCAAATCTGTCCCTGGAAACAGCACGGTGTCTCTGCTGCAGGGAGAGGAATGGAAAAGTTAGTTAAAAGGCACAGGAGGAGCTGGCAAATTGATTCAGAACACTCCCTGGTCTAGGCCCACAGCAATATGAATAAGTCATATCTCCCTACTTTTTCCACACAGGGCATATGCCTTGCAAATGCCTGTCTTTAATTAGAAAGAGCCACTATGAAAACTCAGGCTACTGACACATGATCTACAGTAGGATAGCTCAGACACAATCATGCGTGCAAAAAAAAAAAAAAGTGTTAAAAGAACATGAAGGTTGCAAAGTCAATTGCACAAAAGTTAGGAAATGCCAGAATTAACTGTTGTGCAGCCTTCGTTCAGCCCAGTTGTGTGTATATGTTACGATAGTCTCTAATTACATCAGCAGGCGTGGAACCTTTCTCTCCACCGCACAGACCTCCGCCACTTGAACTAAAGTGTAATGGATAGCAGTCAGTCATCCACTCATGGACCAGTGCTGAAGAGGGATAGGACGCTGGGACAGTGGGTTTCCCAGCTCTTTGCTGGTAGCAGAGGAATGGTGCGGCTCAGGCAACCCTGGGTTCTGTTCCAAGCTGTGGAGGGGAGTGTGCTTTAGTGAGCGCAGATCCTCCTATGCACCCTGCCAAATGAGACCTGTCCTCTCCTTGTCCTGGCTCTTTCCTCATCCCTGTCTCTTTTTCTTCACTTGGCCGTTCTCAGTCTCTTCTCCTCAGAGGTCTCTTCCCTGTCACATTGTAGTAGCGGCAGTGTTTTCATTGCAAAGAGCATGTTGTGACATGACGTGGAGACCTCTGGGATGCTACATAATGCCATTGCAATGCAATACGAGGGGTCATTGAGGCTTAATGCGCAGCCTGGTGAGTCATGTGCAGACTTACAACCTCAGGAGGGACTCAGGGTAGGACGGTTCCTCTGGCAGGCACGACACCCGCAGGAGCCCTGTAGGAATGAAGGCACGTTGAGAGGCTCCAGAGTGGGCAGCTCTGCTGGTTGGTGTGTGTCCTCCTGGAGATAACCTTGCCCCAGCTGGGTTCCCTTGGCCTTGGGGCAGTGCAGCCATTGTGAGGGATGCCGAGCAGGAAGAGCTCTTTGCACACAGGCTCAGCTCCATAAGGAATGGCACCCTGCATGTAGCAGCAGCAGCAGCATGGTTGGTGTGGAGCAGTGCAGCTGTAGAAAAGCTCATGCACTGCCCCTTCAGAACTGGAGTCTTAGCTGTGCGATGGAAGAGGCCCTTTTCCTGTGCTCCCTCTCACACTAGGCTCATAACAAAGGCCAGGTCTCCATTATGGAAGAAAATCAACTTAAGATACGCAACTCCAGCTATGAGAATAGCGTAGCTGGAGTCAACGTACCTTAAATCAACTTTCTGCAAAGTCTCCACTGCAGGAGGTCGATGGGAGTACCAGGGTCGACAGGGTTGTCATCAGCAGTCGATTTAGTGGGTCCTTACTAGACCCTCTAAATCGAACCCTGGAAGATTGATTTCCAGAGCATCGATTTCCAGGTAAGCGAAGACCTAGCCAGAAAAAGCACAGTGTAGCTATGGCCGAGTTTGTAAAGAACCAGTCAGCCGGAATCTAGCCTTTCACACAGAGCTGCCGAAGAACTGCTAGCTAAGTTCTCTTCTGACTGCAGACGCCCACATGTTCAAAAGCAACTAGTGGCTTTGGTATCTCTGACAGGAGACACAAGAGAAAAAACAGACACCCAGAAGATGAAGCATCGCAGTCACTAGTAGCTTTTGGCAGTTTCCGCCAGGGGAGCTTTCTGCTGATGAGGTGCTAGCAAGATAAGACACAGCTTGATATCCAGAGCCAGATTCAGTTGGCGGATCGGGGAGAGGAGTATTTTTACTAACAAATCAAGCTGATTTGTCCTGCGTTCACTGAGCAAACATGGAACTGCCCAATGCCATGTTCACGGTCACCTTCATGGTAGGATTCACACTTGAAACACAGGGTTGGGAGACAGGAGATCAGTGTCCTACTCCCAGCACTGATACAGACCAATAGAATGACCTTCCACCTCTCCGTGCCTGGTTCCCCGCCTCCATTAAACTGGGATAATGCACCGGTTTGCATTCTTTCCAAGGGGTGCAGGGAGTGCCATTAATTAGCGTTTGTAGAGCAGTTGGAAAGGCACTCTAGAAGTGCATGGTATTATTATTGATATATTATTTCCTTCTGGCCCTGCCGCTCCTGCTAGAATAGCCTCTGAATGAAAGAAGAGTGATTTGTGTTGCTTTCATTCATTCACCTTGAGAAAGGATTACCTGTTCAGAACGTTGACTGGTTGCATTTACTGTGCTATTGGTAGAATAGATTACAGATTTTTTAATTAAGCTGTGGGGCCTAGTAGGCCATGTTTAAATGTATGAGATATGGTATCAAGTGCCCTTTCGTGAATTGTCTTACTGAGGTTGCATCAGGGTTTTTCCTCTCTGTTAATATGTCTCTCTCTTTCATAAAAATGCCAACAGAGCAAGGGACTGCAGAAAATGTCCCATTAAAGGGGCCACCAAGCAGTAGATCAGGATCTACTGTTAGATCTTGGAGCCTCTGAGAGGGGTTCCTGATAGCCAAGAGGTTATCAAGTGCCAGCACTTCAACTGCCCCTTCCCCCACTGCTGCACAACTCCTGCCCTTTGCCTTGGAGCTGCCTCTCCCCACTCCCAGGAGCTGCCTGCTTCCTGTGCAGGGCAGGGGAGGGAGAGGAAGGTGCTGATGTCAAGGTGCCCCCTCCCATTCTGTATCCTTTCTCCACAGAGCAGAGAGGGGGCACAACAGGGCTTGGAGGGAGTTTGCTGGCTGCTTTTGGGAGTGGTGCAAGGCCAGGGCCGGGGTGAGCCTGCCTTAGCCCCACTGCACCACCACCCAGGAGCCACTTGAGATAAGCAGTGCTCAACTGGTGCCCACATCCTGAACTCCTACCCCTGCCCCAGCCCCGAGCACCCCTGCATCCAAACGCCATCCCAGAGCCTGCACCTAGAACTGCCTACACCCCAACTGCCTGCCCCAAGCTCAGCTCAGAGCCCCTCACCACTCTAAATCCCTTAACCCAAGACCAGAACCTTCTGCCCCAGCCTGAGGAAAGTGCGTGAGGATGGGCAAGAGAGGGAGGATGGAGTGAGCAGGGGCGGGGCCTCAGAGATGGGGCAGGACGGAGGCGGGACAAGGGTATTTATACTTGAGGTACATCTGGGAATGCACTTAAATTCAAAAAGTGATCTCGTGCTTAAAAAGGTTGGAGACCCTTGTCGTACATGGACTCCCCTTTGTTGCTTTGACATGCCCCTGGGGTGTTGGAATCGTCCCAACACCACATACGGTGGATTGGTGTTGGCCAGTGCCAGAGTGCTGGGATGTCCAAGCTGGTGGCCCTGCTTCTCCTTCCACCCCATTGGGTTACCAGGGGCCCCTGTGATCATCAGTTCTTTAGTCCCTGACATCATACTTTCTCACACTGCCAGAGTATTAGTTAACATCTAACATATAGCTACTTGATGGCTCACTAGAGAGCGCAGACTAAACACGGAAACCTACAGTTATTTATGGAGAAGTCCAGGGGAGAAGACAGTCTTTGAAACAAACCCTCAGCTCTCCTTGTCCTGTTCGCCCTGGAATTAGGAGGAGTCCTTTCCACTCGCTGGTCTGGGCATTGGTCGTAGCATCTTTGTGTCCACAGCCAACTCTTGGTCCTGTGACCAGGGCCATGGGGAAACGGGTGCTCAGCTGGCTGGAAGAACACGGGGGGCCCATGGATGGGGGTGACACTGTCCACTGGGATGGAGCAAATTCTGGGGCTCCATGTGAGGACCTCAGCTTTATACAACCTGATTTCAGGGCTTCTGGCAGGGAATCCCTCTGATTTCTGCTGGCCCTTTACCAAATGGCTGTCCGCTCTCTGATTCTCTGCTGCTTCCATTGATAGCCAACAGATGGCATGAATGTGTAACACATTTCTTCAATATCTCTTTAGTGGGCATGCTTGTTTCATTTCTTGGCTGTATTTCCTGGTTAGCCCTGACTGTTAATGGGTGATTGCGATCAGAAAGGTAACAGAGCACTGGCAGGAGGAGAGCACGGTTCCAAGGCATGTCTGAATGCCACTTTATACTTCATTCTCTTTGCTAGCAAAATGAAGCACTTCTCCCGCTTCTGAGTGCAAATTAGCAGGGCTGATCTCATGACCCTTGTGCAATGCACAAGCCTTTTATAGTGTGCACAAAAGCCACCTTTGTGGAAGGAGCCAGTGATGCGGGAGCAGGGCGGTGCAATAGAGAGAAGGGTGGAGGAGAAGTGGGCGGGAGGGAGTCACCCTGGTACTGCTGGGAGACCTGAGTGGAACAAGAAGGTCCATGCAGGCTGAGAAGGAAACCAGGAGGGGAAGAGAGAGGACAAGAGCAAGTTCCTGTGGCTGACCCTGGCACAAGGACAAGATGGAACCTGACTCCGGGGCACATTGGTAAATTGCCTGGCCCTGTGCTTGGCACGCTGTGGTTTGTTATGAAATACACTCCACTGCCACTCAGGTGTAGTAATGTGGCACAAGACACAGGCTCTGTACAGTGCCAGTGTCCGTAGAGCTGCCCCATGCAGTGATGTTACGTTCACTGTACGCAGAAGGTGTGCTTCCCGAAGTGACGTCCCTACCGCCATGCCCCCTGTGGTTTATGCCCGTTAGTTTACCAATAAGAGGGGCTATCCACCTCACCTGAAATGGGATCCAAGTCATCAGCTTTGTGCTTTGGTTTGCTGGCACTATGGTGCACCCCTTATCTCTTATTCTGAGCTCATGGACTTCCGCAGGGTGAAGACATCTCTTAGGTTGGAGGCCAGTCCTGGTACCAAGACAACACCACCACATGTCCTGAGTACTCCAGTCAAGGCTTACTCCAGCTACCATGAGGGACGAGGGGACACTTAACATAAGGGAAGAGGAGAATATCAAAGGGACAGGCCAAGCTGGGCTTTTAATTGCTATAATGCTTAATAATATGTATCCTTAAGTGCTTGAAATATATATTGTGGGTAGTATCGTCAGCAGTATCCATATGGATGCAAGCCAGTGTGTATCAGCCAACAGGAGCAGCCCTTTCGAGCAGCCTTTCACAATGTGGCCACTCCTGCCCTTTGTTCATGGTTCAGTGTGGGGAAAATGTGACTGCCCACCTGAGGACCATGGAAGTTGGCCTGTGGGATTGCGGGATACTTCTGGAGGATTCCTGGGTTATGCCTACACTGCACAACAGCAGGGCTTGAACTCTGGGTTCTGACTTGGTGTGGGCTCGGCCCCTCTATCCCCATGGAGGTGACCCTAGCTCAGCGTGATGTGTGTGTAGATGGAGGGCTGGTTAGGGTTCAGCCTGAGTTTAACCCTGGGGCTGGCACTGCAGTGCAGGAATGCAGCTGAGACCTATCCGAGCCTCATGGCCTTGTCATGGTCCAAAAGCTAGCTGTCCCCACGCCACTTCCCATGGCTCCCCTTGGCTGCAAAGGACGAAGCAGAGCCAATGGGAGCCGCGAGGCTCCGTGGCCGCAGCGCCAGTAAATAAACAAACGGGGGCGGCCAGTTAATGTGTTTCTCAAAGTGGTTTCGCGGAGCACTTTCAGAAACACTGGTCTAGACCATCCCTGACAGGTGTCTGTCCAACCTGCTCTTAAATATCTCCGGAGATGGAGATTCCACAACCTCTCTAGGCAACTTATTCCCATGCTTCACCACTGTGACAGGTAGGAAGTTTTTCCTAATGTCCAACTTATACCTCCCTTGCTGCAATTTAAGCCCATTGCTTCTTGTTCTGTCATCAGAGGCCAAGGAGAACAATTATTCTCCCTCCTTTTTGTAACACCTTTTTAGATACTTGAAAATCGGTATTATGTCCCCTCTCAATCTTCTCTTTTCTAAACTAAACAAGCCCAGTTCCTTCAGTCTTCCCTCACAGCTCATGTTTGCTAGGTCTTTAATCACTTTTGTTGCTCTTCTCTGCACCTTCTCCAGTTTCTCCACATCTTTCTTGAAATGTGGTGCCCTGAACGGGGGACAGTACTCCAACTGAGGCCTAATCAGCACAGAGTACAGCAGAAGAATGACTTCTTATGTCTTGCTCACAACACTCCTGTTAATGCATTCCTGGAGTGTTTTATTTTGTCTGAATTCTTGTCCCCTGGGATATACTTGACTTCTTGTCCATGGAGCACTTGGTGCACTAATGTAAGGGGTTTGGGGGAGAAGGAAATAGCTGAGGAATTCGAGTGTAGCATGGAGAGATTATTTTACCTTGGTTGTGTATCGTTACTCCCAGGGATGGCAGAGTCCTTGAAGGTCAATGCCAAGGGTGTTCTCTATCATGTAATGTTTTCATTTAATGTAATCAAGTGCTATGATTGCAGTGCTCAGCTTTTTGGGAGCTCTGATTTCATTGGGGAGAGATGCTATTTTATTATCTCCTCAGGTCGTTTTGTAACCTTTGTGGTTCTGGAAGAACAAGAAAAATCCTGACACTTTCAGCTGGATTGCGGCTGATTGTAATGGGAGAGGGTGAGTCATTTGTACCTGCCGTCGCTTGAGAAAGCGGATTGCTGCACTCAGCAGCTGGGACATGCACAGAACACTTGGTTGTGTTTGATGAAGGCTGGTTGCATATCTGGGTGTTTGGGGCATAGCTATTACCTTGTGTGTTGGGATGGCAGGCAGAAATACTAAGAGAAATCAACAGGAAATGTGCAGCAAAGAGGATCTCCTTTTCCATGGAACAGCTGTATGTTTCTGTGACATCCTTTTGGTAGTAAATTAAAAATGAAGCTTTCTGAATTCCTTCGCTCACTGAACAGCTCCCTTGTATTTAGTAAAACTATAAATGCGGGCCAAGACTTGAGGGTCTTGGTCGTGTTTTGCTACAGGAACTCCAAGGTGTATTTCACTCTTGGTTTCTGCACGCTTTGTGAGAATGTTATTGCAGCTCTTTGGGACGGTGTCTGTACAGCGCCTAGCCCAAGGGTGCTCGATGCACAACTGGGAGTCTTAGGTGCAGCCACAATATAAATAACAATAAATTAATATTGCACAAAATCAAACCCAGTACTTTCTCAGTCTAAAGCTCCTGAGGTCATTTCTCCTCCCCTTCTTCCTTCCCATTCCACAGCATTAGGATCAATCAGACAATGCTTCATCAAAGCATCAGGCCAGTGCTATCTCGTCTCCCCAGCCCCAGCTAGTTGGGTCCTGTATGTCAATCGTAGCTCTGCTTAGTATGCTTAGGGATGTGACTGAGAAACGCAGGTGCCTGGACACAGCAAGTCATGGGCAGAGATGAGACGAGAAGTGAGTTGTTCCTCCCAGCCATCCCTTTCCTTTCTGAGCAGTCTGTTCTGGTACAGGGCTGTGCCTAACTTCACCCCTCTCTCCCCCCGCCATGCACATTTCTCAATTCAGGAAGGGACCCAAGTCCATCTGACTTCCAGCGTCACTGCAGTTTATATGCTGACAATCTCCCCTTTACAGTAATCTAAAGTAGCAACAGTCCATAAGGCTTGTGAGATAGCAGCTGCTTTTGCCTCAGTTTCCACATTACAATGGGGAGAACAATATTGATTTACTTCAGCTCTATGGAAGAAAAGTGGTATGGAGCAGCTAGGCACTGTTAGCTTTTGAATCTGCAACACTGATCTGCAGAAAGAAGGCATTTTCATGAACCTGTTGCGAGTGTCAGTCCAGAACACAATCAGCAATGTCCACGTGCTGATGCTGTGCTAAGGACTAGAGCCACAGCTGGGATTTGAAAGTCTGTGGGAGCTGGGTGCCTGGCTATTTACAAATCCCAGGCTAAAATACACAAGGCAGAAAATACTGAGTTTGATTCCCCACCCTATGTAACTATCGGGGGCTTGGAAACGTTAGACTTTTATTGGTAAATGTCCCTTTCAGCACACACACAAACCAACAACAAACAATGCCCATCAATAAGAACGGAGAAATTTAAAGACAAAGTAAGAAAAAGGCTGCTTGAGAGCTTAGAATTTGATTTAAGGATATTGACTTTGGATAGCGTGGCGTGATGCTGACTGCTTGTGTTTTTAATTGCTTTTAAAGCTTTAGCTTTTTGAGTCTCAACATTTATTGTCCATTTAATAGTTATTGTCTGGCCCCCTCGCTTTGCATGCCCCCTGTAATTCCATGCAACTGTGAAAACTTAAATAAAGCAAAATCAGGGAGAAAAAGCTTAAAAATAAACCTCCATATCCATCAAAATTATAGAAGAAGAATAGGCTGAGCAAAATTCAACTCTGTAAGTAGTTGTGTTGCATTACTGCTGCATGCCTTGCGATGTAGGTGCACTGTAGTGCATTAGCACTGCTGGGAGAATGCCGGATGTTCAGCTGTGCTTGAGAAATGCACAGTGCTGGTCAGCAGGGGTGTGACACTCTCCTTTGCCTTCACCAAACCCTGGACCAGCTCCGTGTGTACAGCAGCCTTTGGGCTGCGGGGGCAACCCAGGGTTGGTCTGACAGGTGGAGCCCTGGCCATGCCCTTGTTGTATGATCCGCCCCCTGTGCAGTGACGGCAGTGCATGGCAGTGGTACGCACTGGAGGATTCCCTTGCACTCAGGTAGCCTGCTGTAGCCAGTTAGGCTGGCTCAGAGTCCCCCCACCCCGGTCATGTGACCCAAAAGACTCTGTACCAAACCCCTATGATCCAGCCCCATAATTTCTGAATGTCTTGAGTTTTGAGCCTAAATTTCCAGTTGTACTGTCGCATTATTCTGGTAATTTGCTTTTAATTTCCGTAGAGTTAAATGCGCAAGAGCCTCCAAGTGCTGCTCCTCTCCCAGAGGTGAGACCCCACTGCTGGCCATGACAAGCCAATCTCTCCTCTCCTAGCAGCCAGGAGCCAACCTGCCGTTCTGTTCCAGCTGCAGAAGTGTTCCCAACCTCCATGTTCTCCCAGGGGCACATGCAGTGAATAAATGCCATGGTGTATTCAGCGAACAACCAGATCCCATGTTAGAATCTAACTGCTGTGCATTTGAATGTGAGGTCTGACTGCACATAGGCACCCTTGTGTTTGCAGTGGGGAATGTGGCTGCAGTAGGGGTGGAAACCAGGAGGGATTATGCTGGAAGACAGGATGGGTTCAGGGGCATAGTTGCTGGCGGAGCAGGAGACAGGATGGTTCCCCCTGCTGAGGAATGAATTCACCCTTAAAAAGGAGGTCTCTGTTAAAGATTCAACCCCCCCTTCAACTAAGGGGTGAGAAAACACAATCCAGGACTCTGACACCACTCCTTTTGCCTTGCCCTGGAGATCCTTCCGTAAAATTGAGTGTCACCAGCCTGTAGAGCCCTGGTATTTATAAGGAAAAAACAAAAACCTGTTTCAAGCTTTCTTTACACTTCATAAAGAAGCACAAATGAAAGGCAGAAACCCAGTCCTTTGCAGATGACCGTAAAAACCCTGCTTTAAGTGAGTTGCCTGTAAAGTATAACAGATATACAAATCCTTGATCAATACTTTGAAAGCGCAAAATACGTGTTTTCATCTTTATGTAATGCAAAGCAGCTGAATGATTAAAAAAAAAATCTTTTGGAAGAACAAATTCCATCAGCCAACATGTGAAACTTCTGCCTCAAGGAATTTTTTTTGGGGGGGGGTACAGATATTAACTGAACAGAGCGCCCTTCCCAGGTTTGAGTGCCCCAGTGCTGGACAGACCTTATTACAGCTCACACAATGTGATACCAGGAGAGGTCTGTAGAGCTGACAGCTCCTGGCGAAACAATAAAGTAGCTGCAGATCCAGGGACACCTGAAGATGCATGCCTGCATAGTGCAAATCTCTGGAGACAGCAGAGTGAATTATGGTGGCGATGCACTGGAGAGTACAGACTGCAGGCTGGGTTCATTCGCACTGTAACCCCTTGACCTGACCTATAGGCAGTAGGGAAACAGTCACTTTTTATCAGATAGTCTTTCAGTTTCTAAATAAATAACTTGGCCACATGGGATCAAAACTGGATTCTTTGGCTGTGTCTGTACTAGGCTCTCTGTCCCTGTGTAGGTAATACTGTACCGGGAAAGGACTTCTTGTCTGGATGTAGCAAAGTGCCGCTGGTATGGCGTATTCCACCACCCTAGGGAGAAAAACCCAACAAGCTCTCCTGGTAAAAGTTCTGCCCCCCACGTGTGTAACTGCACTGGTGGGTTCTGTTTGTGCAGCTGTGTTGGATGGGGGTCATCACTCCTGCTTCTAGCTCTTTGCGGTTCCAGGGTCAATCCTCTGGTGCCTTGTCAACCTGAGAAGGGTGAAATGGTGAAGGGCCAGGTGGTTGCATGTCACACGATGGCTGGTCCTGCTGCAGCCACAGACCCGGCTTGCAGGGCGAGATCCTGTTACTTTAAGGAAGGGTGTGACAATGGGGCTAAAGAAGAGGGGTTGGGAGGGGCATTCTCAGCTACTAGACCCGAGCGGCAATGCTGTCCTTTCATTCCCACGTTGGCCTGACCACTAGGGTAGCCCTTTCAGAGTGCCGCTTCTCTGTGGCACTGGCTTGGGTATTGGCGCTCTCTGCTTCCTAGCAGCCCTGGGAAAGCCTCCTGTGCTCCGAGAGCGGGCTTGGCGTGATTGTCGGGCTGCTGTATGTAAGCAGAAGCTCGTCCCATCTCCAAAGGGACCTCACCAGGCCCAGGCTGGGGATGAAGTGGTATTTAAGGGGGCATACGCCTTGTGAATTTCAACATGGTCCTAATATTTGAAGTACCTCCAGCCCTTGTCTGTTGGCTCATCACACACTGTCCATGCAACCCATTATCTGAAGACTGCACTGCACCGCCAAGAACCAGGCACCCGTGGAGGGGCCAGGGTGAGGAAGAGCCATGGAATACCCAAAGGAGCTGAAAAGGGAGCCCCTGAAAGAGATGAAAAGGCCTGACTTGCAAGAAATGCCCCCCTCTCCACACAGCCGGTGCCCCATGTATCTGGTCTTGTTCAGGAGGCTGGAGAAAGCAACCGCTGTGTTCTGATTGCGACAGAGCCATTCTCTGCCATATTCTGGAAAGGCCTTGCCATGTTAAAATCATGTGTAACTGTGGGCCGGGCTTGTATGCAACCTCTGTAGGGGAGATGTGACTGCTGTGAGAGTGGTGCTAGGATTGGGATGCTGATAGTCATTACACATGTGTGTGGAGAAACAAGGGGCCATGCAGGACTGGATCCTGCTTTCTGCTAGGCTCTGGCAGTGCTACAAAGGGCCTGCTTGGCAGCAATGCAGGAATAGTTGGAGAGGGCTGTTGGCATTTACTCATCCTTTTGATTTCTGGTTGACTTGTAGCATTTTGTGCTCTTGCCGTAGCATAAAGATATAAAAAACCCCTGACAGTGAATCATTCATTCTTATTATTTTCCGTGTAGCAGAGCAGAAAGTTCTGAATATTCATGAAATTGGCTTCTTGCTGTTTAATAAATAATGTCACTCAATAAGTTCACCGATATATCTTGTTCCTTTCATCCTCTGCACGTCCCGCATTGGCCTATGGGAAGGCGGTGGAATGGGAAGCTTATGCTTGTGGTGCAGGTAAAGCTGGGCTGGAACCGAAACCACCTGTCTGAACGTCAAACAGGACCAGAGCCAAACAGCCCCTGGCAAACGGTGCAAATGATGATGATTTCTGAGCTTTCCAATGTAGAAATGGATTGTAGGCTGGTGCCAGAGAGCTTCAGTGAAGAATTCAAAAACCCTGGATAATGAAACATGAGTTTCTTATTAAATATGTGATTAGGCTGTAGAATTTGTGAGTAGCAGCTGGAATGCTCTAATCATGGGTGCACATAGACTTTATAACTACCTGTTGATAACTGGAAGAAGGGTTCTGTGTAGCCTGAAAGCTTGTGTCTCACCCATAGAAGCTGGTCCAATAAAAGACATTACCTCCCCCACTGTCACTCTTTGTTGATAACTGTGACCGGTGAATGCTCTTGTGTATTGCTGAGAACATTCTTATTATGAATCATCGGTCTTGCTGAAAATCTGCTCTGACCTGTATTTGTTATTGCAGATGATGAGTCTCATACTGTCTCTGTGCAAAACAGAGAGCTGTCCTAGGGAGAAGAAATCAATTAACTTTAAAAGGCTCTCCCAAAAGGACATGGTTACCATCTCGCAGGTTGGTTGCATACTGGAATTTACCGTGGTGTTAGCAGTCACAGCATAGCATGCATTGCTTAATTGGTTGTGTTGTGGAAAGGCTGGTGCATTCATAAAACCCCTCACCCTTGGCATCACACAAATGCTTTGCAATGAGGCAATACTCATTTGATCTATGCCAGAATTAAAACAACTTGTGGATCAAAGCTTAATAGCTATGGAGTAGTGGAGAATTTGTAGTATGAGAGTGTATTAAAAACAGCGCTAGCTAGTGACATAGGCCTAGATGTCAAGGGTGTTTAGGCACCTCATGCTCTGGGAGCTAGGTCCTAAATATCTTTAAGGAATCTGGGCTGTACACCCAACAGGCTAATTAATAATTTTGATACCTGAACACACAAGTTCCAAAGAGACTATGAAAGAAGGTTGCACAGTTACAAAGGGTAAGTCTCAGATTCCCTGGAATCTATCTAATGACACACTGAGTTTGAGGCAAAAGGCAGACACTTGCTCAGACGGGGACTAGACCTAGTCAGGAATTATTTGATAAAACATGTTTTCAGTGGAAATGCTGATTCGTCAAAACTGAAACTTGAACATTACCCAACTTGAACATTTTTTTGGCAAAAATAGTTTCAAGATTATTGAACTTGAAAGTTTTGGTGTTTTGATCACAATGACTTTGTTTGGAAAATTCAGCAATGTGAGACTAAAAAAGGTAAAGAAAAATGTTTAAATGATCAAAACATTTTGAATGACCTGAACCTTATTTTTTTTTATTTTTTTTTCTTCAGATTTTTGGTTCACAAAAACTTTCTAACTTCAAATTTTCACAGTATCAAATGTTCACAGGCTTGAAAAACAATTTCCTAACCAGTTTTAATGCGGATAAAAGTAACCAACCTTTTTAACGTATACAACTTCTGGATATGTTTACCTAACAAATTGTAATCATAGAATCACAGAACACTAGAACTGGAAGGGACCTCAAGAGATCATCAAGTCCAGTCCCTGCCCTCACGGCAGGACCAAGCACCATCTGGAATAAATCATCCCTGAGAGATGTCTGTCCAACCTGCCCTTAAATATCTTCAGTGATGGAGATTCCACAACCTCCCTAGGCAATTTATTCCAGTGTTTAACTACCCAGGCAGGAAATTATTCCTGATGTCCAACCTAAACCTCCCTTGCTGCAATTTAAGCCCATTGCTCCTTGTTCTATCATTAGAGGCCAAGGAGAACAATTTTTCTCCCTCCTTGTAACACCCTTTTAGACACTTGAAAACTGCTATCATGTCCCCTTTCAGTCTTCTCTTTTCTAAACTAAACATGCCCAGTTCTTTGAGCCTTCCTTCATAGGTCATGTTCTCTAGACCTTTAATCTTTTCAGTTGCTTTTCTCTGGAGCTTCTGCAATTTTTCTACATCTTTCTTGAAATGTGGTACCCAGAATTGGACACAATGCTCCAACTGAGGCCTAATCAGCGCAGAGTAGAACGGAAGAATGACTTCGCGTGTCTTGCTCATAACACTCCTGCTAAGGCATCCCAGAATCATGTTTGCTTTTTTTGAAACAGTGTCACACTATCAACTTATATTTAGCTTGTGGTCCACTATGACCTCTAGATCCCTTTCTACCGAACTCCTTCCTAGACAGCCGCTTCCATTCTGTATGTGTGAAACTGATTGTTCCTTCCTAATGAAAAGGGTGAGCCTCATTGGCGAAGCTTTTCAGGGCATCAGCTTATCTTTGATCATCGTTCAGTTCAATATATGCTGGTCACCATCTCAGTCACAATCTTAAGTTGGCTAAAACTTACTTTAATTCATGCATCTTTTTCCAGACCTTTGGAAGTGGAGACCTCTGTGCAGATGAAACCAAACACAGTCACACAGGAAGCCTGCCCTGTGTCGTTAGAGACTTGCCTGAAGTGCGTGCTCACTCCGTGTATATTGAGTAGAGCTTCAAAATATGATCTTTCCTCTTTCTGAAATGCTTTGATGAGCAGTGAAAGAGGACACCCTGTTGATGTTTAAAGTGCAATAACGGGGCATCTGAGTTAGCACCCTCTGAAATGAACAAAGACGTTTCAGAATCGCTGCTGACTGGAACATGTGCATCAGGCACAAGAGGCTCCCCTTTTGAAGGCTTTCTCTACAACCACGATGGCTGGATACTCAGGCCCACATCCTCAAAACTAATTAGTCCATTAATTCCTATTGTGAAACTGACAAATGTCACTGTTGGTCAGCAGCTGCCAAGGCTCCTGGAATCCCACCAGGCAGCTTGCCCTAGGACCAGGAACTCCAGGGCTTCTAGACTCATAGTCAGTTGAATACTTGGGCTGCCCAGTTCCCAACCAGCTCTACTGGCATCCCACCTACTTTGCAGTGAGGTCCCAGGCTAATGCGCACGAGGGCTGACAGTCCTGCAGGGCTTTCTCACAACTTCCCCAGGGCCCAGAAAGAGGGACAAGTGCTCCCACAATTCACATGGAAGGACTCATAGAGCAGCGCCACGCACTGAAACATTAGGAAGCATGGAATGTGCCCCCCAGAAGTCCCAGAACCACCCTCTTTCACAGCACCAGGGAAGAAGCAGTTGCTGGGCTGGGACTTTGCTGTGTGGCTTCCCACCTGTGGACAAGCCAACCTGGGTGCCGATCTCCCAGGTTAACTCCATTTGGAGCTGGTGCACAGAAGGGTCTAAATCATGTGTTATCAGAACATGAATTTTAACAATCAGCCCTAAATATTCAACAATCTGCACGCCCGGTCGTGTAACTAAATTGTGCCAATGGCTATGGCAGCTACACCTGTAAATTGAGTACTTTGGTGTTGTTTGGGGGTTAATTTACTGTGATTGTGCATGCAGCCATGGTAACTGCCTGCGTAACCATGCTTTTACTTTTCAGAAAATGTGCCTCTGTGTCCAAAGCAATACCTTAAGAAATGCTTTTTTTAAATAGAAAGAAATAAAGCATTTGATTGTGGTTTTTAAAACCCCAATGTTATAAAAGCATAGAAATAACAACACTCCGTGTGAGTTTGTATGTATGTGTGCATTAATGTGATACAACAGAGCCTTGTGATTAATGGATCATTCAGTTATTGGCCTTGTTTCTTCTCAAGTCCACTTGAGGCACATACCACTGAGTCAGTAGCATCATATTTCCACAGCATTTGTCTTGTTCAGTCAGTATGAAAAGCAAGCTCCATAGAGATATCTCAAGGAGGCACACCTCTGACCTATGCAGACTGTGGGGAGCCATCCTTCACGATAGAACAAGGCCACCCAAACCTTTATTGTTGGAAGCAGAATGTTCAAGCCGTCATTTACTTCCCAGCCAAAGGAAGGGTTAAAAGGCCCTGGTGGCGGACTTGTTTGTTGCATTCCAGAAGTTCCCTACCAGCAGCACTGTGTGTAGCGCCTAAAGCTCAAGAATTGTTAGATCACAATGACGGTATGCACGCTGAAAGCACAGTAGGTGACAAAAGGATTATCATTGCACATCCTGCGTTGAAAGGATTAGCTATCGCTAGGGAAGGTGAACAGGACAGAGCACAGAGGGTGCACTGGCAGGAGGTAGGCTGCCACTAATGGATTGCTTGCAATCCAGTCCATGACCAGCCCTAATGAAGGATAACAACTTTCTACGGTGGCTGTTGAGTGATTGGCAGGAGCCCATTATGCACACTTAGGCTGACTTTCTGCTGATTTTAGGACATTTGTGTGTAGCCTCTGAGGAAGATTTAAAATGGGGCCCATTACAAGGCAGGCTCACAGACGATGGGGCCAGCGCTGAAGCATTGTGCCCATTTATGCCCAGGCAAGGATACCAGGGAGTAAAGACTTCATAACAGAGCCCTACCACTGGACTATTTTGGCCAAGGTCAGAGCAATCAAAAGTTGATGATGATAACAGAACAGCTGTGTTCATTGCCTTTGATTGGTGTTATGCCACCCTGTGCAGCTGAATAGAAGAGCAGGAGGTTGTGGAACAAATGCATACCTCAGATCTGCTGGTAGAGCATAAAACAGCTGTTGATTGACCTAAAACCTTTTTTGATGACTTAGTGGAGAAAAAGTGTCAATGAAAACAACAAAGTGAAACTGAAGAACCTATGAAGATCTGGATTTGTTAGTTTCTGGCTCAAATTCACCTTTATTTGGGCAAAATGTCTGCAGCTAGGCCGAGCTGCATAGAAAACCTTGTTTTGTGGGCTTGTTACACACTTGTAATGGAAACCAAGGTTATCAAAAGACATTCTAGGGGTTAAGAACATTTCTAGCCCACCTGGGCACTATTCTATGCAACTAGGAACCCAGCCTTGAGAAAATTGTGCCAAGTTTTGAAATGAGATTCTTGATTTTGCTTACAACATGAACAATCCACAGTTGTTCAGGAACCAGCAGAAATGCTGAATGTTTTGGCTCTTACTTTTAAAATTTATATTTGTACCCAGAGCTTCTTACAATGAATTCTCTTGTTATCCATATGAGGAAAGGGGGTTTTGTGAAGCCCTAGAGTGGTTTCAGAGAGGTTTGGGGGTCATATGAAAAAGGCAGCATATTGAAAGTCAGTGCCAAGACCATCATAGTCCTTATGCCCCTGTAGCCCCATCCTCTGACCAATCATAGTCAAGTATGAGTCATAGCTTCTCACCTTCGCCCTGCCCCCCGAGCTTGTGCAGTAATGTGGGGGTGGAGCTTCTGCAATGGCCTTGCCCCAGCTCCACAGCCAGAACATCCAGGAGAGAAATAGGCCCAGAGACCGAACCTCTAGCCCAACCCATAAGTCCTGTCCTTGGAGTATGTGTGGTGGGGAGTCTTCCACCTCTGCCCCCTGATTTCATATGGACACAGGATGGATCTCTCCCCCTTGATGTAATCAAAGTCCCATACCATCTCCACTACGGGTGGTGGGATAGACCACGGGTGTAAACAGTCAGCGTGGGAAAGGACACTGCTATTGAAATATCTGTGGTTTCTCAGAGTTCCTCACCATTCGGTGCAGAGAACAGCATTTTCAAAAGTTTACCTCCTCCGTCGAATTCTGCTCTCATTGAAATCAGTAGGAGTTGTATCACTGACGTAGAGCAACGCTGAAAGTCTGAAAAATCCCAGCCAAAATGTAAAGACAGTTCTGTTTTAGCAAATGTATTAGAGTGTCGTTCAAAGTAGCACAATATAAATGAACACGCTTCCCGCGACTCTCCCAAAAGAGAAGTATTGCTCCAGTTGCTACAAACAACTTGCAGTTCAAACCTTGAGTGAGGCACATTTTGCCTGAGATTGACAGATCTCTCTCATCTCTGTTATGCTTCAGGAGTCCTGCTGATCTTGACAATCTTGCTGCATCCTACCTCTGAGTCCGCAGCTTCTGAGTCTGGTAATTGAAATAAATACAGATAAAATAGTTATTGGCTTTGCTGTTATTTATGTATTCCACTCCCTGATTCAGCAGGGGGAGCACAGCACAGTAAAGCAAGAGCGGCATAATAAGAACCTAATCAAATGCTACCCTCTTGAAAAATAAACACAGAAAAACAAATGGGGCGTGTGTGCGTGAGGGGAGAGCTGCAATTTAAAAACAGATCAAGAAAGAAGAGAAGGGTCTAAACATGGAGACAGAGTGAAAGGATAAAACTGTGGACCCAAATAGCTGACAGATAATATGATATTTAAAAAATAGCGCAGCTTTTCCTGAACCTGTTATTCCTTCCATGCCAGTTAGCATCCAACTCAGATACGACTGCGGCGTTTTCCTAATCTCTGAGATGCAAATTAACACTGCCATGTGGGATAGTTCTCCCAGGGCACAAGCAGCGATCATTTTGCAACCCAGGATGAAAATCTTTGGAGTGTACAGTCGACCCTCTGTTGACGGACTCCAGACTCTCCCAGGGTCCGTCAGCAGATGGCTAGGCTCCTCAGCCCTGTATAGCTCCAGCATCTCTCATAAACATAGGACTGGAAGGGACCTCCTGGGGGATCTCCCTAACCCTGGGGGACCTCCTTGGGGTCATCCCGTCTAATGTCTCCTGTTCTCACAGGCAAACTCATCAGACAGTCAGTGGAAAGCATGTGTTGCTGGTAGACAAGACATGTGAGTCACTTCTTATCGGACCCAATGATTAATGGCAGTGTGGCTCTCCTGGCCAGTGGTGATAATGGCTGATCGGTGCCAGTCTGGTCCCACTTTGTCATTAAAATAATTTCATGGAGCTTGTTAATTTTTGCTCCATGACCTTATATTACAAGTCAGCAGCTTTGGTTGATTATTTGGCTGTTTTCCTTTAATTGGCTGCACAAACTGAATTAAATTTTTATAGATGTAGTGTTCACTGATTACTACACCAGCAGTTGCTATTCCACCGTATATTTTAATTACAGATGAATAATCAGCCCCTTTTAGTCCACGAGTAATTTGCGGCATTTAATTTGTTCCTTTGTTTAATTCTATCTAAATAATTTATTCCATTAGCCTCTGCAGGCTGGTGTTGCACCCTCTTTCCATCCTCTTCCTCTGTTCAGTGGAGATGGTAGGTGTTCTGATGCTATTGGCACCGAGGAAAAAGAACAGAAGATTGGCCATCTTGTGTCAGATCATGGTGCACCTTGCCCAGTATGCTGTTGCTGACAGTGGCCCATACCAGAGTGTTAGGAGAGTGTCCAGAATAGGGCAGTTATGGAGCGATCTACCCCTGTCTTCCAGTCCTGGCATGGGGCTGCAACCCTGACCAAGTTGGCTAATAGACGGACTGATCCAATTATACTTTTGACCATCACAAAATCCCATGGCATAGAGTTCCAAAGGTTAATTGTGCATTGTGTGAAGAAACACTTCTTCCCCGCCATCTCTTTCTAAGCTGACTCTCTGGAGTTCCTGTGCTGGCCTGGGGGGCAGAGAAGACAAGGCCAGAAGTGTGCCCCCACGGAAGCGCCTCACGGAAATTGCACGGATGGCAATGCACACTCATGGCACAGCAGCTGCACCTCATCTTTGGATGGGAGGAGCAACAGGAAGCTCTCTGGCCCACCAAGAGTAGGATGGTGCAATGGAGGTATGCCGAATATGCTTTTGCAAGTGACCTTTTGGCTCAGGCCTGGCCCTCGTGAGTGGGAGAGGCAGTGAAGTTGCCACCAGGTGGCCCAGAGCAAGTCTCTGGGGGCTGCAGAAAGGCAGATGATGGAGTGAGGTGCCCATAAACCATTTCCTAAGCGTGTCAGCATCTGTTCCCTTCTCTTTGGAGGAGTGGCGGTGACTATGCCGCCCTTGTGCTTAGCATGCCACTTGTCTGGGACGCTTCATTTGCTTCGTTTGCTTTTACGATGCTGCTTGGATGCAATTAAATGACAATTTAATGTGTACAATAACTCTCTGAAAGTTTTAGTGAGGGCAGGAATGAAGGTGACGGGGTTTATGCAAATGTCCAAGCGCTCTGTTCAGCGCGTGCCTAGCTCAGTGTGCTGTGCACATGCATTGCTTCAGCATTCGTAACTCATTTTGACCATGCAGCTTCCTGCCTCCAGGCAGTATCCCTCCTCTCTGCTGAGTGGCATGCTCAGAAGACAAGGAATAAGGGGCTTTAGCCTGGCCATGTTGTATTTATTTGATTTTTAGTATCTTACCTAAAATGTTCGTGTCCACTTTGGCATATACCACCGGTGAGCACCCTAAAAGCATGTGCATGTACCCACCTTTTAAGCTTGGTCCTGCAAGTATTTTAGTTATATGCTGGCATTAAAACTGTTATTGCTGTGTTTGGGCATGCAGAATAAGGGCATCCACAGAAAGGAAAAGTGACATTGCTGTGGTCCGGTAGATCAATTATTAACATGTTTTGCATTTCCTCACTACTAACACTGGGTATTCACTGAACAAGTAAATAACTAACTAGGTGCTCCAGTCACTCGCTTAATGTTCACTGCGACTGCTGTGAAAAGTAGCTGCTGCGATACATTAAATCACATGATTTTCCTTCAGTAATATATGGGGATTTTTGAAAAGGAAAGGATAAACAGCTCAGACCCCAATTTTAACTGGGAATGTTCTTTTGCTATGGACCACTTCTAATTCTTATCAACTGTAATATCACCCTCGTGGCAGTTTGATTTAATTGGCCTTGTGGTAACTGATTTAAGTGAGCACTTTAATTAGGTAATTAGTTTGTTATACAAGCTGCTTTGTAGCTTCCTGAAGAATTGCCAGGAATTTACTTTTCTCTAACTAACATCAAGGCACTTGCTTTCAGGAGAAAGTAGAATAAAAAACATTGCCTTCAATTCACTAACTCCTTATGCCCATAAGTAACTTTATACCCATGAGTTGTTTCACTGAGGGGCTATGCACACAGCATACTCAGATATAAAGTATTTACAGGATCCCTAGAAAGGAGAATTACTATGAAGTAAGCAGAATAATAGCAGAAAAAACCCTAATAACTCTTTATAAAGCATGCTTGCCCCAACCTGATCAATATTTATACAATAAAGATTTGTCGGCATCCCTTCGTCTACAAGAGACAGTGGGAATCTCAGCTTATGATGTAGATGTTTTGTGATGTCTCGTGACTGAATAGTCCCATCTGAGATTTGTATGGTCTTTGCTGTTATTGCAAATGTATTTATCTTGGTTGGGAGCTGCTTCCTTCCTTCCCCTGGGCTTTTCAAGCTGTAGCGCTAGCTCCTCTCATGGGCTTTGATACCCGGTTAGAGACGATGGCACCACTTGTTACTATCACTCACCAAGATTTCCCATTGGTCAGGATCCATTCCAGATTCCTTCATAGCTGCTTGCAGGTGTCTTTAGAGTGAAACTTGGGGTGTCGTGTTGTTCTTGTTCCCCCGATAGCTCCCATATAGCATGTCCTTGGGTATGCATCCATTTTCCTACCTACTTAGATGGCCCGGCTAGTGCAGCCATCTTTGCTTGAGCAGGGCTGTCACGCTTGGTAAATATGCCCTCTGAGGCCTTGTTTCCACTTGCTGGAGGATTGATGCTCTGACAGTCGATCTTCCGGGGTTTGATTAGCAGGACTAGTAAAGACTGGCTAAATCAAACACTAAGGGCGTCCCCGTCAGCACTGGTACTCCTTTGCGACAGTCAACAGGAGCATTTCTTCTGTCGGCCTCCCACTGTGGAGAAAGTGCCAAGCTTGGTTGAAGGTACGTCTTTTACAAGACTTGTGATCCTATCAAAGAAAGCTATCAGATTGGTTTGACATGATTTGCTCTTTATAAATCCATGCTGGCTGTTACCTATCACCTTATTATCTTCCAGATGTTTGCGGATGGATTCCTTAATTACTTGCCTCATTATTTTCCCTGGCACAGAAGTTAAACTGACTGGTCTATGGTTTCCTGGGTTGCTCTTATTTCCCTTTTTATAGATAGGCACTTTGTTTGCCCTTTCCAGTCTTCTGGAATCTTTCCTGACTTCCATGACTTTTCAAAGATGATAGCTAAAGGCTCAGATACCTCCTCTATCAGCTCCTTGAGTATTCTAGGATGCATTTCATCAGGCCCTGGTGACTTGCAGACATCTAACTTTTCTAAGTGATTTTTAACTTGTTTTTTTTTTAAAATTTATCTTCTAAACCTACCCGATTTCCACTAGCATTTCCTATGTTAGGCATCCCGTCACCATCCATCTTCTTGATGAAAACCGAAACAAGTCATTAAGCATCTCTGCCATTTCCAAGTTTCCTGTTATTGTTTCTCCCTCTTCACTGAACAATGGATCTACCCTGTCCTTGGTCTTCCTCTTGCTTCTAATATATTTGTAGAACATCATCTTGTTACCCTTTATGCCTCTAGCTAGATTTAGCTCTTTTTGTGCCTTTGCCTTTCTAATCTTGCCCCTGCATACCTATGCTGTTTGCTTATATTCATTCTTTGTAATTTGACCTAGTTTCCACTTTTTATATGACTCCTTTTTGATTTTTAGAGCATAAAGATCTCCCAGTTGATCCACGGTGGTCTCCTGCCATCCTTTTTATCTTTCCTACTCAGTGGAAGAGTTTGCTTTTGGGCCCTTAATGTCCCTTTAAAAAACTGCCAACTCTCTTCAGTTGTTTTTCCTCCCAGTCTTGCTTCCCCTAGGACCTTACCCACCAGCTCTCTGAGTTGACTAAAATCTGCCTTCCTGAAATCCATTGTCTCTGTTTTGCTGTTCTCCCTTCTACCATTCCTTAGAATCATGAGCTCTATGATTTCATGGTAGATGAAGGCAAAGTGTAGAATTGGGTGTTTCCAGCACATTGGTGGTGTCTCAGCTCGGGTAATTTCACTACAGTCCCTAACAGTTGTTCCTCTTTGCTCTAAAGTAGCAGTGCTAACTCGGTGCATTTCAAAAAACGGGACTATGTAGCACTTTAAAGACTAACAAGATGGTTTACTAGGTGATGAGCTTTCGTGGGCCAGACCCACTTCCTCAGATCAAATAGTTCATTTCAGCCCTCTTAGCTATGAAGGGGAGATGAGCTGCTGCTGATTGGGAGCTGCTGATTGTTGTAATAATTGGGCCTAAAATTTTGGGCTGCTTGGGAACTAACTATGAGAAGCAGATTACACTGTTTTTAACAATGACTGTTGCAATCAGGTAAAAGAGAACCAAAGATGGAATTGGTCCAAACAAAAGGACTCATATCTTTAATAAAAGGTTAAAAGGGTCATTACTGGTGTCTTTGCCATGGTGCTAAGCAGGCCAAGGTCTCTGTGTGCTAACCCCTGAGCCTTGTTTGACACTGTTTAATGTAGGACAGTGACTGGTTATGTTAGTGCCATATGTATCCCATCTAAAATCTCAGATTTAGATCTAAATCCATCCTAAACCACACAGGTCCCATTGGAAGGAATTTAAGTGTAAATCTGCCGGCTCCTGCCAGGACATAGAGCTAGGATCCTGAGATGCTGCTGTTACCGGTGGCTGCCAGACTGAGTAGCACCCCGTAGTTGTCAGGGTTTCTTTGATTGCCAGGTAAAGGCAAGTTGAGGTTGGAGTCAGATCACTGCTGGCAAATCCTACCCAGGAAGGAGTGGCTTTGACTGTAGAAAAGACTCTGATTTCAGGAATTAGTTTCTTGAAGCCGGGCGAGGCTATTGAACATTAGGGCATGAAGAGAACTTTAATGATATTTCATACAGATTTTCCGTCTTCCCAAGCATCCAGCACTAAACATCCGTATCTAAGGCTCTGACACTGTTCCGTGTGACTGGTTTATTACACAGACTCATGAGCACAACACCCAACATATCTGTGATGTTTTCATACAGTCCAGCAGTGGCCAATGTCTTTGAGGCAGATAAGCTGTTCCTTGGCATTTTTGTGTCATGTCATACACAGCAAAATGGACAACTGGAGCACACTTCTGACAGCAGCTTTCCTGCTGTAATAGACACATTCAGGTTATTCCTAATGAGCACAACAGTGATTGCCCCAGATATCCTAATCACATCATTGTCTGGGCTGGATTTCCTCTGTGCACAGGCCGTGTTTCTCTCCACATGACCAGTCACGAATCTTTAGCTCTAATTCATGATGAATAAATATTTAAAATGGTAGAATTACGTTGTGTTCAATTTTTAATACACACAAGATGCTTCTCAGTCTGTGTTCGTCGCCTTCTTTCAAGATGAGCCAGCTTGGCTAGAATTTAACGTAGTAATTAGAGCTGGTTGAATGCAGCGATGACAGCGTTCAGAAATACTCACTCCCCGTCTCAACAGCTGTTCAGGTCATCCATTTTCATGGCCCTCATTATTCCCTATTCACAACTGGGAAAATTTCCCCTGTCTGCCTCCCACCTCTCCCCCACTGCCACATACATGTTTTGGGGCTGGCTCTTCTTAAAATAAACACCCTAATATCTTGCAAGCAAAAGTGTTTTGTGCATGAATAAGAGCAGTCATAATTTCTTATATATTAGAGCAGTGGCTCTGTACCTTTCCAGACTCCTGTACCCCTTTTAGGAGTCTGATTTTTGTCTCACATACTCCAGAAATTTCATCTGACCTATAAACTGCTTGCTTACAAAATCAGACATAAGCATACAAAAGTGTCCCTGCACACCGTTACTGAAAGATGGCTGACTCTCATTTTTGCCACATAATTATAACATACATCAACTGAAATATAAATATTGCACTTACATTGCAGTGTTTATAGCTCAGTATAAACAATTTCTGTATGAAATTTTAGTTTGTGCTGCCTACACTAGTGCTTTTTATGCAGCCTGATGTAAAGCTAGGTAAGTGTCTAGTGGAGTTGATGTATCTCCTGGAAGACCTTTGTGTACCCTTGGCTGGGAACCACTGTGAAGGGACTGTGAGTTTGTACAAGGGAGCCACCAGAACACAATGATAATTAGTAGTAGTTCTTTTATTTAAATATTGTTAGGCTAGATAGGGAAAACTAAGGGCTATGGGATACATTTATGAAGGGGACTTAAGTGTCTAGCTGCCACTTTAGGTCCCTAAGGCTAACCTTTAGGCACTGCTGGCATTCTCCACCCAGCTTTCCTGCAAGGCACAAGTCAGTAGGTGCGCTCAGAGGCCATGTACGATTAGGAGCACCACAAAACAAAGGAAGACTAGGTGCAGGGGGGGCTGCCTTCCACTCAATAACCCCTGGCTAGTGCGCTCTCCCTGGATGTGGGAGAGCAGGGGTTCAAATCCCTATCCTGCCTGCGGTGGAGCAGGGAACCCTTGGCTACTCCCTGTGGTACTCTGGGGGTAGAGTTCTCTTGCCCTCCCCAGTTGAGGTTGCTTCATTCTGGCCTTGTTAGGCACCTTAACTTCCTCTGAGGAGCTGAACTTAGGCCACATCCTCTCCTGGTATTTCCTCCCAGTTGGCCTTGGTAGCCTTCCGACTCAGTGTGCTGGCTTTTAAGCATTCCTTTTCTAAGCCCCAATCTCTTCTGACACATGCCTAGAGAGTTTGGGTGTGCAAGCTAGGGTGGTGAATTCCACCTAAAAATTAGCTATTGCAACATTCAGTGATGAATCACACACCATAAATAGTAAAGAGCGGACAGCTGAACTCAGTGCAGTGTGAACCACCCATAGGCTAAATTGTACACATTTATTTATCATGTGTTCATACTGGTGCCTATCTGCGTAGCATTTGAGTGCACAAACCATTGGGACAGTTACAGATGAGAAGAGCATTTGCAAAAGTCAGTTCTGTTTGCAGAGGCTGGATTCTCTGCCCAGGTAAAGTGGTGGGCATCATTAAAATCAAGCAAGCCATGCCACTCTACACCAGCCAAGGGTCTGGCCCAATATTCATTGGCTAATCCATTTCTAATGAATAAGTTGACCAGCTCTAGTGGTAATGGAGCATTTAAATAATAATAGGCCTTAATTCATATTAATTAATGTTAATATCCTCCTCTGACTGAAGAGAGTAGCTTAGGGAATTCTACAGTAGCTGAAGAGGAATGATATTAAAGCTAGAGATTTAAATTTTTTATTATTTTGTGCATAAAGAGAGAGGCATAAAACTGGCTCAATTTCAGAACTAAATAAATCCACAAAAGGACCATCTTTAGAAAGGGCAGGTAAAGAGTTTTGCAAACATGAGTCAGCTAGGAAGGGGAGAATGCAAACGTCACAAAGAATGATTTAGAGACTTCCCGAAGAATGTAAATTCCTCTTTGTAATAATTGTAGTATACTGTTCAGTTGCACTCCTTTAATCTTCCATTTCAACAGCAGAATAACCTGCTGCTGCTGCCCCTCGGGGCATGCCCGGCTGCGGGTCAGGAAACTAGGCGCTGCCTCGTGGCATTTTGTTTCTAAATGACAGCGTGGCAAGTGAGTGGCCGATCCCCTGAGATGCCGAAGGAGAAGATGTGGATGTTGAACTAGGACCTATCACCAAAGCAGAAGTAGAGAGGGCAGTTAATTTGTTAGAGGGTGGAAAGGTACCAGGTCTGGATAACATTCCAATGGAGGTTTTTAAGGCAGACTTGCAGAACACCGACATCTTGATAGGCTCTGACAAAAGATATGGGAAGAAGAAAAAATTCCAAAAGAGTGGAAAAAGGGCCACACAGTGAAAAGAAAACAGAGGGGACTCAACAGCTGTCAAAGAAAACAGAGGGGACTCAATTTCTGTGTATACCAAGCAAGGTGTTTACCTCTTCTATTCTAGAAGCAGTAGATTCAAGGCAGGGTTCAGACAGGAGAAATCATATATAGAGCAAATGACAGCCTTATATATCACAGAACTGTCAATCAAATGGCAGGCACTGCTTGATATGACTTGTCTAGAGTTCCAGAAGCCATGGTTTCAGTGGCTAGAACAGCTTTATGGAAGCGGCTGCATCACTGTGGAATCTCTCAGTAATTTATTAACATCTTTCATAATGTCTATGAAAGTCTCACATACTAAATGATACATAACAGTGAGCTGATTAAGCCAGTCACTGCGGGTGTCAGATCAGGCCATTGCCAGGATCTTTTACTGGGAGTAATTTGGAATGAGAGATCATCGAGTGACCAACAGGCAGACAATGAACTTTCACACAGAAGGTAGAGGACCTTGACTTTGCAGATGACACCAACTCACTGTCCTGTCCCCAGAAGGGTATGTCTAGACTGCATTCCTCTGTCGGCAGAGGGATGCAGATTAGGCAGGTCGACATTGCAAATGAGGCAGGGATTTAAATATCCCGTGCCTAATTTGCAAAAAAATGGCCGCCGCGTTTTGCCAACTCAGCACTTTGTTGGCAAAAAGCGGCAGTCTAGATGGGGATCTGTCGAGAAAGAAAGCCTTTTTCGACAGATCCCTTATGCCTCCTGCAAGGAGGTTTACAGGATCTATCGAAAAAGGCTTTCTTTCTCGACAGATCCCCCTCTAGACTGCTGCTTTTTGCCGACAAAGTGCTGAGTCGGCAAAACACGGGGGCCATTTTTATGCAAATTAGGCACGGGATATTTAAATCCCTGCCTCATTTGCAATGCCGACCTGCCTAATCTGCATCCCTCTGCCGACAGAAGGATGCAGTCTAGACATATCCAGAGACATGGAAGCCAAAAACAAATGTTCCTCTGGTCTATGAGCAATTAGTCTTGAAAAGCAACAGTAAGAAAACTAAAGCCATGAGAATCAACACACAGCAATCACCACCAATCCCACTTTCTGGGACTGACATAGAAAGCCAATATTTCGTGTATGTAGACAGCACTGTGAGCTCAACTTGTGGAACAAAGACATGAAAGCCAGATGTGTCTTCGTAATGCTAAAGCTGATCTGGAGAAACAGAACTCTTGCCCTCCAAATAAAACACTGAATATTTAAACATCATTATAAACTTGGTTTTACTACAGCATGGAAACTTGGAGACTTATTAAGATCTCGCTATCAAAACTTCCGTTTTTTATAAGCATCTGCCCTAGGCAAGTCATCAAATCAGATGGACGAAACCAATCAGAAACGAAGAGCTCTGGAGCGGGGCAAACCAGAAATTGATAAATTAGGAAATTACGCAAGGAAAATGCAAGTGTCAGGGACAAGCAGGTAGGACAGACCCAAATACCATCACAAGACAGGCACAGATTGCAACCCACAGGGCAAGGCGTAATGAGGCAGACCAAGGATAACATGGAAATGCACAGAAGAAGCAAAACTGAACGCTGTCAGAATGCCATGGGAAGAGCGTTCGGCCTGCTGCTCAGCCCACTGCAGGACTCGGGAAGGGGGGGCGTATAAATGCTCTAGGTGCTGTACAGCGTCCTTTACGCTCCTCCCACTCCCGCTGCAGAGTATGCTGCTTGGATGCAGCCCAGGATTGGGGCTCGGGCGCTCATTTATGGAAATCCAGTTTGAGTAAGCTGGTTGCAGATTGCGGGCTAGCTCCCTCAACCTTCTGCGCAACCCCAGCCAACACTGGCTTGCTTGGGATTTGCTGGTGCTCAGCACCAGCTGTGCCCTTGCCCAGGGAAGGTGGGGAGTGACAGGTGCCCTAGTGAAGACGGGCAAATACCTGAGCCAAAGTGATCCCTGCAGATTTCCACTGCATTCGGTAGCTGGGCCACTTTCCCTTGTTCTTCCAATACCACTCCATGGTATGTCTAGACTACATGCCTCTGTCTCCAGAGGCATGTAAATTAGACTACCCGACATAGTCAATGAAGCGGGGATTTAAATATCCCCGGCTTCATTAAAATAAAAATGGCCGCTGCACTGTGCCGGCTCAGCTGATCGTCGGCACAGCGCGGCAGTCAAGACGCAGATCGGTCAACAGGGGAAGCCTTTGTCGACCACTCCTGTAAACTTCGTTTCACGAGGCATAAGGGAGCGGTCGACAAAGGCTTCTCTTGTCAACTGATCCGCGTCTTGACTTGCGCGCTGTGCTGACGATCAGCTGAGCCGGCACAGCGCGGTGGCCATTTTTATTTTAATGAAGCCGGGGATATTTAAATCCCCGCTTCATTGACTATGTCGGGTAGTCTAATTTACATGCCTCTGGCGACAGAGGCATGTAGTCTAGACATACCCTGAGTGTCCTGTCCAGACTTGGGTGAAAAACCAGGGTCCGAGTCACTCTTCCGCCCCCATGCCCCACCTCTCACCAAATGTGACAGCACATCCATTATTCCTGCGGTGACTGTCAGAAAAGCAGTGGGAATCTGAGGAGAAAGGTAGTTCCTGCCGTTCTATGGATGGGGATGCTAGGGAGGCAAAATGTGTGGTTGGACATGAGACACTGAGGGCACACCTGAGCCTCTGTAGAAGCCTGTTTAGTTGTGGGGCCAGTTGTCAGATTCCAGCTGTCAGGTGAGGACGGGGGAAGGGAGAGTTGAGGCCAGCTGGCTGGAGTTGAGATGTTCCAGGACTTGGCTGAGGGCAACCAAAGGGGACTCCAGATAAGTTTATTTTGGAGTTACGTGTAAGTAACACAGTAAATGAGCATTAACTAAGTCTGGGCCACAGCTGCAGTGACTGGTTTTTTCTGCATTGATTTGTAAAGAGCTCCCATCTTCCCTTTAATTTTTTCCATTTGCATGCAGAATAAATTTTGTTATGTGCCTCACAGCATGTGCATATGTGCACCACCATTGGCAACACATGCTCTGGCTGGGCAGCACCTGACTGTCTCCTGGATGGCTATCCAAGTGCTCAGCTTGCAGGGAACACTGCTGGACACCCACTGCTGGGGACCAGGCCCATGGAACAAAGGAGCAGCGAGGGGGTGATACAGAGTCAGAGATCAAGATGTATTGAAAAGCAGGAACATTGGTCTTTGCTTGTCAGGCATGCTGAAAGGATGTAATGGCCCTAATTTCACTTTTAAAGGAAACCTACATATGTAAGGCAGGCAGGAGCCATTTGGCAATGTTTAGTTTATAAATAAGAACAGCTGCACTTCTGAACTCTGCCAAGTCATCCTTTCCTTTTGGCCCATGCCACCCCTTAATCAGTCAAAGTTGAGACACGTGGGCTATTAATGACTTTGAAACATGCGGGGTTTATAAATGTAAGCAAAACCCTTCAGTCTTAGGCCAGGTCTACACTATTGGAGGAAGTCAACCTAAAATATGCAGCTCAAGCTACGAGAATAGCATAGCTGGAGTCAACGTACGTTAGCTCAAATTTCTGCAGCATTCCCACTACAGGAGATTGACAGAAGAAACTCTCTCATTGACTTCCCTTTATTCCCCTATTCCTTGCGACCTGATGGAGTACTGGAGTCAATAAGGCTGTGATCAGTGGTTGATTGAGCAAGTCTTTACTAGACCCACTAAATCAAACCTCAGGAGATCGATTGGACAACCCCTTAGGGAGGTATCTTATCAGTACATTTTATTTCATCTGCCTTTTATAGCTGATCTTCTAGACAAGAACAGCCTACTACTGCTACCAACAAGCAGGATCATTCCTTTAGCTAAGGTATTCTAGGTCTGTGCTGTGGTGCTGAAGGTCTCATGGTAAAACCCTGGTCATGAGCTGTGTGAAGCCCTCAGGGATTTACATACACACAGAACTCCTCCTGATTTCACTGGGAGTGTCAAGTGTGCAAGGACTGGGATAGTGCCCTAAGGATTGTACGAGTCCCCGATGGCATTACACATTCTGCAGTGCCACTTCAGCTCCTGTCCTGTTGCTTCTCCTAAACAACATAAACTTTGTATAGCTGACATTTTCTGATTCAACTCCTGATGTAATTGAAATTACTTTATTAAACAAGCTGGAATCATTTCAATTACTCTAGCGCCCGGAGTGCCGGTGGCATACATGATGACTACATGCTGATTAAATTAGAACCAGTGCACCCTTGAAAGACACTCACCATAAAATGCCTTTCTATTTTTTTAATAATTAAAAAAATTCCCTCTAATTCATATTCACAGGCTAGATCCCTTTGGGTGGTATATTAATATTCATAAGACAAACCACATAGCAGAAGATTAAAGTCAAGTCTCTTAATAAAGAAGCAAGAGTAATGATTACAGTAAAACCTCCAGAAATGTCGTTCTCCTCCAGAAGAGCGAGCATTGCCAGTGCACACATATTGCTGCTGGACGAGAGAACAATACAGAGTGAGTCCCGCTGTGACTGGGCTTTAACGTCCACAGGAGGAGGCTTAACAGCATCCATCTCTCTCTCTCTCACACACATACACATACGCACACATACACACACGGGGTTATAAGACACAGAGTGCACATATACACACAGGGTTACAAGACACAGTGCACGCACACACATACACACACAGGGTTACAAGACACAGAGTGTGCACTCACATACAGAGTTACAAGACAGAGTGCGCGCACACACACACACACACGGTTACAAGACACTTCAGAGTGTGACAAAGAGGAAGCCCAATTAAAAGGATTCCCTGATGAGGGACGGAAGGTTTGCCACACGTGTCACTAGTACCACACGTACATGGCATTGGATGACTGTTTGAGACATGACACTGGGCACTTGGACAGCTGGAGGCCTTGCAAAAAATCTGATCAAAAGAGTGGCTGGCTAAGTGGAGCTGCCCCTTCTCTCCACGGTGGGCGTTCCCCACAGCAAATAGCCAGCACAGGTTTGCTCCCTCTGGAGGAAACTCCACCTCCACTGCTAGAGCCCTGATGTATGGGTGTGATGTAGTGTCAGTCCCTTGTTGGTTGCTGTGCTTGGGCTGGGGGCTGTGGATTACCCCCACTGGCCTCTGTCTGTAAGCACTGCCCAGCGGGGGGTGTCTTGAGGGCCCCCATGACAGTGACCGAACCGGTCCTATCGGTTAAGGGAAGGGATGGAACAAAAGAAGTGTGTGTTGGGGGAAGAGTCAGTTTCTGGCTGGAATCATGAAGGAGAGAGACTCCCAGCCCCCCTCCTTAGTCTAAGGGCCAAGGCACCCCATCTCAAGGGGTCTGAGGCACCCTGGCCCACACTCCTGTAGCCACGTCACGTCTAGGCTGCGCTGTATCCTGGAAAAGCAATAAACCTGCTTTATTCTACTGACTGGCGGAGTCTGTTCTTGCTGCTACGAGGCTGCATGATTGGGGGAACCCCCGCTGGCTGTCACAGTGGGGTCCTCTCTCCTGTCCTGTTCAGTGTCTGCAGGCAGCCACGAGGCGAACTGGTCCAATGCAGCACTATGCAATGACCCAGGGCTCAGCCTACCCAGCCACATGGCTACACACATGGTGGGCCAGTGCATGGATGAAATCAGCTCGCAGCGGAAGGACCCCTGGCTGAAGGGGAGCCCAGGCAAGCCAGAGCTGGTGCTGATGGGCAGAGGAAAGCACTTTCAGGAGTTGGCAGCGATGGCTGAAAGCATATACCCATGACCGGTCCACTCAGTCCTTAGCTCAGCAATGCTTCCCAAATCCCACCACACCATTCTAACATAGCTTTAAAAACCAGTCTGCTCTGGGACAAGAAACACTCAAACGTTTTAACCCTCATTGGACGGTTATTCCATAGCATTCTTGCAGGGCAGAGCTAGGGTTGTTTGGGAGTCCTTGCTGACTTCTACATCCTATAAGATTTTGCAATTGTGTTTAATTTTAACCTTAATTCTGAATTGTCCAGGTTTGTAAAACTTACCTTGTAATTTTAAACCGGAGGTTAGTGATATATATTCTGAATGTAGCATTGTGTCTGCAGTTCCTTTAATACATAATGTGAACACACAAATATTATTGCTGGTGAATTTCTGTCCACTCCTCTGCATTCTAACATATAGATCACTGAACCCAAACACGTTCCTTCTGTTACCTTGCACAAATTTGTATTTTTAGCTAGCAAGACTGAATTTGTTTCCCCACCCAGGGAGCTGTTCAGGTCAGTTGGCTTAGTAGCACATCAAAGCACGGGCTTCTCTGATAAAGCTAATTCATTCTTCTTGTTTTTCCTCACTTGGGTCTAATCCTGTACTCATTTAAGTTAATGGCTACACTCCCATTGACTTCCTGGGGTGCTGGCTTGAGGCCGTAAAGGCTGATCCAACACTCATTAAAGTCAGTGGGAGCTGGATCAAGCTTCTTGTCCCTTTCTTGCAAAGTAATAGTAAAATCTAGGAAAAGTACCAAAAAAGGCTAGAATACGCTAGTAGTGCATGATCATTTTAGAGTTACATTGTTTGGGCTGCATCTGGTCATCTGATAATGTACCGCAGAAGACCCTTTGGTACTGAAAGTGAGTTTGACAGTAGATATCTTTCCTGGTGCAAAGGTACAAACAGCTTTGCTCGATGAAAGGGCCCGTTCATTGGGATGCAGAAAGTCGGATGCCAATCTTTACAAAAGGGTGAATCCTGATGACAGCTGTCCAGTGGCTCTAGTTGTCGTTCCTATGACATAGTTCAGTGGGCTGCAATGAAAAGGCGAATGTCAAGACCTGGTTATTTCTAGCAAAACGTTTAGCTAATTATCACATCATGGGGTGCATTCAAGGCCAGGGAGGGGTTGAGTCACCACCTTCCTAGCCACCGGGTATGCCTCACAAAGCTTTGGTGCCGTGCCTCCCAGCTTGGCCTCAAGCAGGTCACACCCCAAGCATCTTTGTAGAGCTGCAGCCCTGCTCCAGCAATTTTGACCCTAGCAGTGTGCCAGCAACACACAGGCCACGCTCCGGCTTCCACCAGTTGTGGTTATGGCTTGCAGGGTGATCCCAGCACACTTTCAATCCATATTTTGCCCCCACTGTCAGTGGGCTTGGCCGGTTCCTTTGTCGTCTTAGGTGCGTGAGCAAGTGAGAGCTAGGAGGAGAGAACACCGGGGGTGTTTGTACCCCTCCCTGGCATAGCTCAGTCACCCTTTGAAATACTTTTGTCTTGGGGTTACCTCCAGCGCCGTGGTGTCCAGCCAGTTCTGAAACACTAGCCACTATAGTGGCAGCCACTATAGCAAACTAGACACACTCAACTGGCCAAGTAGCCTCATTGTTCAAGCCAAATAGCCACACTCATCCAGCCAAGTAGCCACATGTGGTAGTGGCTAGCGTGTTGGACACCACGGCCCTAGAGAAATTTCCTCCCTGCTGTGAGGATAGAGACATGGAGTCTCCTGGTTGAGAGAGGTTCCATGTTATTTGCTACAGTGCAGATGGATCTGTTCCAGCGTCCTGCTTGCCAAAGAGTGACTGCCTGACAGGTAGTTGCCCATCACCTTTGATAACACTCAGCTAGAGCCATCAGCTTGTCCTTTGTGTGAGAGGAACAGGTTTCGCCACTCTCACAACTTGTCTGGTAAACACATGTCAATCCTCCCTTCAGTTTATGTGCCCAGAGGGACAGAGACTGTTGCTATGTACATTACACCAGGGTATTACTGACCAGCAAGTTATTAGTTTGCAAATGATGCCTCACAAGGCATAATTTATATAAAGATTATTTCAGAGGTGTCTGGGAGTGAATACAGGGGTACATTTGGTCACACTAATTTAAAACAAGGAGCAAGGATCAGTAATATTTCCACCCTTGTCAAGGAAAAGAATAGTACTGTTGATGTCAGACTAACAACACCCGGTATTATGTAAGCGCTTTTATCTTACTTTTTACTATACAGGAATCCTGTTATCTGACAATGTCTGTGGTATTTCTTCTAGTAATTTGGTATGCCAATTAAACAAGGACATTTGCTGGCTTACACATAAGGCTTGGTGTCCATCTCCTGTATTCGAGGTAAACTGTCCATTTAAATTAAAGCAGCAGCAGAAAATTCTCTATGGTTCTCCCAACTCAGCGTGGGAGGAATGGCATTCTTGCTAAAGGAAAGTGTGGTGGTTCTTTAAAATACTACTGTCTTCAAAGATCATTGTGCCCTGAAACTTTACTTTGAGCTATGTCTTACTGAACAATATGAATTGCAGGAGGGTAAAAACACATTTCTTTTAATACTATAGAATATGTGCAACAGGAATTAAATTTGGTTAATTTAATCTGTCACAACAAATGCCAATTTTTCAAAAACCTCATCTCAGAGTTGTTTCAATTTTTCTTTTTATATCCATTTCCATTTTGTCTTTGGCCTTAATCCTTTAATACTTTCTTCTTATCTTTACCTGTTTGTTAGAATCCTTAATGTTCACCAGAGCCCTCTTCAGTCAGATTCTGTACTTGTCAAGGAACAGTAAATAAGCATAGTATTACAGATTAGATAAAAAGGTTATTAAAGTCACATCAATGCAATCCATATTAATACTTGAACTGCCGTCAAGGGTTCGTACCATTATAGCTTGGAGAAATATGAAATGTCTTAATCCCTCCCGTGTGGAATAGTAAGAAAGATGTTACATTTTGACTTTTATGCCTGAAGCTTGTGCATAAAATTCATTCTCCACAAGGACACACTGAGGACCATTCACACAAAGGAAAAAAATACCTAAAATGCATCTTGAGTTTCAATGGGATTTTTATCTATTTCCCTAGGGCTTTGCTGTATGGATTGATTTTGTTGTTGCTGTTGTTCTTACATCAGTTGGGATTTGTGTCTACAAAACTATTTTTAAAGAACTCAGAATCAGGAAAGGTGAACTTATTGTAGGTTCAGAGGAAATACTATATTCGTAAACCAGCAGCACTTTATAGCCAGTGTTGAAAAATCCCCATATCCCCAACTTATCTGAATGTTTTTTTACAAAGTATTGTATTTCTAGCATAGTATTTAATGCTAGAAATCTTTACGATTTTATGACTCCTACTAAGGCATCTTATGTTCATTACTGTCTCCATAAAAGCTAGTAATTTGGTAGAAGCCATGAGTTGTCATGGAATATGTGGAATATTATGTTCTGATGGGAAAGAAGGTGCTGACAAACAGCATAAACTCCTCCATCTTCTTGGCTAATTTCAGTCTGGTATCTTACTTTCTGTTTTACATGTCTAGTCACCTGTTAGTCTGGCATTGGATTAATGTCATTGGATTTACTTGTGGCTCATTTTTGGATTAGCTCTCCTTGGGTTTGCTATGCCTTCTTTCAGGCTATGTTTAGACTGCAGACTTCTTTTGGAAGAAGCTTTTCCGGAAGAGATCTTCCAAAAAAACTTCTTCTGAAAGAGAGCATCTATACAGCAAAAGCGCATCGAAAAAGCGATCTGCTTTTTCGAAAGATAGCATCCACACTGAATGGACACTCTCTCGCATGTAAGCTGTGATTACTGTGGATGGAGTGGCCACCAGGGCACCTGTGCTTTTTCCTTTTTCCTCTTCTTCCAGAAGAACTCCCTCTTCCCCGTTCACACACGCTGTTTTACGAAAGAGCTCTTTCACAAAAAGGCTTCTTCCTCGTAGAAAGAGGTTTACCAATGTTGGAAAAACCCTTCTGTTCTTTTGATTTTTCCCTGAAAGAATGCAATTGCAGTGTGGACGTAAGGGAAGTTCTTTCGGAAGAATGACCGTTTTTCTGAAAAAAACTCTGCAGTGTAGACATAGCCTCAGTCGCTCATCCCATGGTCTTTCTCTGTCCCTGACTCTGACCTCTGGCCAGGTCAATATAGTGCGTCTGTGCACTGAGCTCCTGTTCTGTGACCAGTGCTGGGTACTTCATATGTGGGATCATAACATAAGAGGACTCCATGTTTCTAAACTCACCTGACTCTTTATGAAGTGAACTATTGACTGAGGTGCTGTGAGTGTAGCTAGCATTACAGCCATGTGTACACAGACTGACTTCCTGTTGCATTTCACCAGCTCTAAGAAAAATCTTGGGAACTCACGGCGAGTTTGTGTACCCATGAGGAAGTGTTGAGCTTCATGGATCAACAGACTTAGATTCAATAATGAGAGAGATGGCCATGGTAGTTTGGCCTTGCTGCTAGGCTACCCGAGGGCAGAAGCACAAGGAATGTCATAGGCCAGATTCCATCTGGAGGAAAGAAAGGATGGAGGTCAATACATCATTACTGCAGAATGATTGAAAAGGATGCTGCCGTCATGGAGACAACTAACAACTGAGTCAAACATCTTGTTCTGGGCAGATATCAATGGGAAAAATGGGATCTTTTATGTGCCACTAGTTACAGAACACACTGAGGCCTGGTCTGTACTACACTGTTAGGTCGATGTAAGCTGCTTTGCATCAGCCTAGCTGTAGCAACATTTTCACAGAAATTTGGCTCCCACCAAAATAAGCTCCTCTCCATGCTGAGTTAGTAATTAGGTCAAGGCAGTGTCAGTGTACACACTGCATTGCAGACCTTGACCATTGCTTTCCCTCTGCAGCGCAACCCGGATGAGGTGCACTGCCAGCGTGAGGCATGGAGCATGCGCTCACACAAGCTATTGAATACAGCGGTGGCTGTATGCCGACATAAGTTCGGTCAGTGCAGTTGTGTAGTGTAGACGTGGCCTGTGTCCGAAGAAGTTTACGAAGCAGGATAAGAGTGGCCTAAAACAGGGTTTCTAACTTTTAATAGCAGTTTCCGGCTTTCACTTTTTTTACGGGGGGTAGGATGGGGGGCTTTATATGAACAATGTAAACAACAGCTGGTTGGTTTGGAAAATGTGTTGCTTCTCAAGTTTTCTAGTTGCTGGCTTTGTGTTGAAAAATCCTTACCTCTGAGCTAGCCAATCAGAGTACAGTTCATTTTGGAACAAGTGCAAGCTGCTAGATCAGGTTCAAGGCTATGGAGAATCAGATCCTGCATCTGTTTCAATTGGCCAATGGAAATGTTGCCATTGATTTCGATAGGAGCTAGACTGAGCCTGTTATCTGCATAGAAGGTGTAAATGATAAGAAACCGGAGTAACCTGCAGATGTTGCTTTTACTGACCTAAGTGGAAAAAACAAAGAACTTAAACCTGAGGTCATTGCTCAGATCTATTCCATTTTATTTGGCCTTTACTTGGGCAAAACTCCTGGTGACTTCACTGGGAGTCCTGTCCGAGCAAGGACTGAGTAAGGATTGTCTGCAAGCTTGCTCGAATCATCAGACCATTTCTCAATGAGAGGCCAGATCAATACGTCACGAGCAAGTTGAGAAACAGCCTGTCAGGAAAGTATTCTCCTAAATTAGATTCCTGGTGCTTCTAATTAGCACCACCAGTTGGTTTTCAAAGGAGTGTCTTGGTTTGGGAGTGGCCTGATTTATGTGCCAGATACCCCCTGTATGCACATTTGTACATCACACTAATATCTCTGGGCTGGGAGGATCCAGGGAAGGTGTTTCTCTATAATAGGCATCATGATAAAAACTGTTTGTTAAGATCTGTGGTCTAATTTATGATCTGTGCTTGGCTATATCGGTGTATAGACATTGTCTAGCTGTTATGCTGGGCATTTTATCATTGTTTATTATTTGTACAATGCCCAAGGGCCCCCCCCATCATGGATTAGAGCCTGACGGTGCTGGGTTCTGTACAAGCACAGTCCTTGCTCTGCAGAGCTTACAAGCTGGCTATAGATAAATGGTTCACCTATGGATAACTCCCAGTTCTTCCATAGCACTTTACATCATGGATCTCAAAGAGGATCTCTGGGGAGTAAGAATGTCACTTCCTTTAGGCTAATCAATAAGTAAAAGAATAAGGAACCCTTTTGGGGGAGACGTGTAGCAAAACCAGGACCAAAGAGGCAAGGGAAGGATTCAGAGCTGGTAAATAAATACATGCTGCTTTTGGGAGGCAGAGTCATTCTGCTATGATGAAGCAGGTGAAAAAGAAAAAAACCCCACAGAAATCAAAGAATGTTGCATTTAAATTCCTGCTGTGCATCTTACCCGCCAATATTCATTTTGCTGGGACATTGTGCGTCATTGCAGGGATATCACTAAGTAGAGGAGTTTTTTTCTGAATATTGAACATAAGATTTACGATGAAAATCAACATCCATGTTCCACAGTCAGAGAGATCTCATGCTATGGGGCTTGAATGTGGATTGAAACCTGTTTGCCTTCCCGAGGACAGCATGTACAGAACATGCCGAGCATTCCCATTGGCTTTCTCCTTCCAGGTCACTCATTGCCAGCCAGCTGTCTCTGTGAAGCTCAACCTGAAAAGTAGGCCCTAGACATCTCAATGGGGCATTCAGATAAGGAGGCATCCCATATGAATGGACGCACGTCTCATGCTCAGACCCAGTCGCTGTTTTGCCTCACGGGAGGCAGGCCACTTCCAACAGCTAATTCTGGAATAAAACCGAAATACTCATGTTTTTATTAAGGAACAAACAACCAAACCAGACCAACCCAAACACAGACCACAAGCCTGATATTGCTCTCAGCTAAACAGCTGCACCTGCCGCTGGAGTCTATCGGAGAAGCGCCAGTGTAGCCTAGAAGAGAATTTGGCTGTATAGAAGTGAAACTAGAAACCACTGGTCTGAGCTGATACAGGGGTGTGAGAGTTAAATGAGGTTTCTCTATTAGTGCACAGACACTGCCGAATATGTGAGTTAAGGGTGCTCTATACATAACAAAACCACCAAAGCATGGTAGGGGGCAGTTACACCCTTTCACCGATGCTGTACCCCAAAACAGACACCTTGCAACTGAAACTGCCATGCCCCAGAGGTAGAACCACACCATCTTAGCTCTGCTCCAGCCTTCTCACACCCTCTGCCCCCACCTTCCCACTACCATGAGCTCCCCCCAGCTGTTCTGCAAAGTGCTAGAAAATCACTCTCAAGTGTGCTTTGCACAGCTTCCGTGGACACACATCCTGGACTGCAGCAAAGCAACAGCAGCTGTGCTGAAGGGAGGTTGTGGAACCTTGGCTATTGGAGGTGTTAAAAAACAGGTTAAGAAAGAAGAGACCAAAAACCCCCTTGAATTGCAGGTGGTGAATTTTGTTGGGGCCTATTCGTAATTGATTAGAACTCAGAAATTAATGAAGCAATTCTCTTTAAACTCTTCCGAAAATTCAGTCTTTACTCAGCTCCTATGTGCTGACTATCGGTACAGTTCCACTGGTTCTTTATATAGCAAATAAGAAGTTTGAACTTCTGTTTTAAGTGCAAAACCGAATGCTGTTTTAACTATGGCAGTGCAACAGCTCCTTCCCAGTGGCACAGTTGTCACATGAGGTGCATCAGAGCTATGTAAACAATAGCTCAGAGATCTTCACTGACCTTTCTGTCCATTGAAGCCAGTAGAAATTGAAGGCACTTAACATCTTGTTGGGTCAAACCATGCAGCTCACCAATATCCATTTAGATCCAGTTCCTACCCTCTCCTCCAGCAGTTTTGGAGACCCAGCCTGTTTCCCTCTCTTCCTCTTGTCTACAATCCACCTCCTCTACAAACTCCTGCCAGACCGAGATCTTCTGTGCAGCGTTCCCACTTGCTGTGGTTGCTTTGCTTCTGCAACTAACAGGGATTTCTCTTGGAGATGCTGACCCACCTGTAACTGCACACTCTGTACTATAGTGGAATGTCTCAGAAAGCCTGGCTGTACCCCTAAATAACATGGCGACAACCCTGATGGCTCAAGAACTGGCCTTTTGTTTTTTTGAAATGGCAGAATTTCTCAATTGGCTTGTCACATGAGTAGCAGGGTCAATGATTTGAATGTTGTTTTTGATTGTTCCTTTTGTGAGTGAAGGAATACATTACAAATGCTTTTTCTCTCAGTGCCAGGCTGGGTAATTATGTCCCTCAAAGTATGATGGAGAGAGCAAAGTATACCCTGCAGGGTACAGCAGCACTGAAAGGAAAACTGAAAGCTCGTTCCCAGATAAGACTTGTGAGATGATTTTTTCTAGCTCGTTCATGCATCCCATGCTACCCTCTGCATTGCATCAGGAGGCTTTCATGTGGTTGAGGCAAGTGTGGTTACCCATGTCAGAGGTGGTATGAATGACTGAAAAACAGACCCCAGACATGTGTAAGGAAAACTCATTATAAATGGCCATTGGTGCATTGTAATAGGTGAATGTAGGTAATAGTGTTTCATGACTAGCTGCTGGATTATGCCTTCCTTTAATAGCCCCACACACTCTTTGAATCCAGTGCAATTGTACACGATGCCGCTGTGAGACACCAGTCCTTTCCTGATGCACATGAGGGCAGGCCAGAGGCACCATCAGAGGCCTTGGCAAATAGCTGAACTTGACAAAGCAAACCTAACCCAAATCACTAATGTTTCCTAAGTGGCCAAAATCTTGGTTCCAGTAAAGTCCATGGCAAATTCCATCCACTTCATTGGAGCCAAGATTTCCTCTCTTAAAATGAGTTTATATGGAGGAGATCAAAACAAAAAAGGAGAAATCTCTAATTCTATGGCAGAAATTGGCCAAGCAGAAAAGGAAAGAAGAGGACACAGTTCTAGGCGTCTCAAGTCTGTTCAACCCTAGATATCCTGTTGGAGCATGAGGCAAGAAAAGCCCATGGGAGCTGGTACAGGTTGAACCTCTCTAGTCCAGCATTTTCTGCTCCAGCAACATCTGTGGTCCTGCATAATTGTAGTTAGCCGGATGTCCACTTAGCATGAGTGTGGTCGAGTTTCCCACAGTCCCACAAAGTTTGTGGACAGCCACCAGTCCTGGCTCTCAGGGTTCTGTGCTATTATTTAGCTCTAATTTACCCCTAGATGTCCTCTAAGAGCCTAGTAAGCAGTGGCAGTGCTGGTAATGCTGCTAGACATAATGACCTCCCATGGTCTGTCGAATTCTCTGGTTCGTCACCGGTCGGGTCCTGAGGGTGCCGGAGTAGAAAGGTTCAACCTGTACAAGAAAATAGTTCCAGGGATGGGGGGCTAGGTCTCATTACCAGTTCCATGACTGCTACTGTCTGCACTTTACGGGGCATCTTTTTTACAACCTGAGTTCACAGACATTTCTTCAACAGAAGGAGTTGTGTTCAGGAGGTGGAGTGAGAGAGCAGATTGAGCTGGATGTTAAACCATGCATGTAAGTAAATGTGAATTGAGCCATCACTAAATTCTGGCTAATCTACAAAGAGAGCATTGCCTTTGAGAACCAAGCAAATTAAAAGAACAGATTAAATTATTCATATAGTAGAACTAAATGCTAACTTTGCCTTTAGGAGGAAACATTTATACTTTTGCTTTGCATGTCAGCAAACAACTAATTGTGTCCATAGCTAAGAGGATTAAATGTGCCTGGATCAGAGTTTTCAAAACATGAAAACTCCTGCTCACCCTCTGCTGCCGGATATGGCTATGGAGAGAAAATGCAAATCTGTGCTGTTCTAAGCAGCAGATCTGTGAGGGCCGCACTGCCGCAGTGTCAGACACCTGTTATTAGCTTGCCTTGGATTTACTAAGCGCTCTATCGCAGGGGACACATTCCTATGCCTGGCCTGCATATTCAGACTGCCCTCACAGAGGGGCCATAGTCAAACTGAGAATCAGGTCCAGTGCGTATTGCCCTGGGAGCACTCAAGGATGTACTCACAACCTGTTTGTGCTTAAAGGGGATAGAACTAATTTGATTATCCGCTATTCCCCCAGCATGGCTCCTCTTTCTTTCCTTCTTGGGGCACGTAAATCACCCCTCTTCCTGCAGTCTTTGGACTCCAGCGTACACAGAGTTGTTCCATAAAGTGGGACATTGGAGCTACACATCCGGACTGCTCAAGGCTTGCAAATTCATCTCTTGTGACTGGCGTTAGCAGCAGAACATGGAACTCATGTGAAACACAAAGAGATTGAAGGGTATGTCTACACTGCCACCCTAGTTCGAACTAGGGTGGCTAATGTAGGCATTCGAACTTGCATGTTTAAATCCTGGGCTTCATTTGCATGTTCCCGGGCGCCGCCATTTTTAAATGCCCCGTAGTTCGAACTCCCTGCCCGCAGCTACACGCGGCACGGGCTAGGTAGTTCGAATTAAAGCTCCTGATTCGAACTACTGTTACTCCTCATTGCAGGGGGGGGGGGGCGGAAGCAAGAGGGCAGTTGCCCCAGGGGCCAGCAATTCAAAGGGGCTCTCGGCCTCCACCACTGCTAGGGGCAGAGGCAGGAGCCCTGGGCCCTTTAAATCACCACCAGAGTGTGGTTCTGAGGGCTGGGGGAGGGCCCAGCACCACAGTCTGGGTGGCACTGAGATCTGGCTGCCCCAGCCCCACCCCCTTATGCTCAAAGCCCTGCCCCTTCTGCACGGGGATTTGCGGAAGCTGTTGGTCAACGTAGCCACCACTCGGGAGACGGTGACCCTACGCTGACAGATAAATGCCTTCTCTTGGCATGTGCTGTGTCCTCACTCGGGGGCTAGGCAGGCTTCACAGTTCAGACCAGTGGCTCTCAGCCTTTCCATGCCACTGCCCCTCTTTCAGGTCTTCCATACCCCCAGGTTTCACCTGGCTTAAAAACTACTCGTTTGCAAAAATCAGACATAAAAATACAACAGTCTCTCACACACGCACTGTCACTGAACTACTGCTGACTTTCTCATTTTTACCGGGCAGTTCTAACATCAGTCAATTGGACTATAAATATTGCACATACATTTCGGCGTATGCTATACAGAGCAGTATAAACAAGACATTATCTGTGTGGAATTTTATTTTATACTGCCTTCGCCGGTGCGTTTCATGTAGCCTGTTGTAAAACGGGGAAAATATCTAGAGGAATTTATGTGCTCCCTGGAAGAGCTCTGTGTACCCCCGGGGCGCACGTAGCCCAGGTTTAGAACCGCTGGTGTAGACATTGATTTAAGGGGTTTGTCAACTCTGCAGTATGTTACGTGCCTGCCAGGTGCCTTCTGCCCCAATAGTGGCTGCATTTCAGTGGTGGTTGGGAGGACTGAGGAAATTAGTGAAACATCTTTACTTTAATCATCGGTTTATAACTTAACTGCACGTTCTGCAATTTGACTCCCATGAGTTGTAAAAGAGTAAAATGTATCTCCTTGCCCTCCCTTCCCCCATACCTCGCTTTGGTCGAAAAGTTGCTGGGATCAGAATGTCAGCTAGACCTTCCCCCATGATTTCTAAGCTGGTAATTTAAGTAAAAGCACTGGGGACCACAGCACAGGACCATAGGTGATAACAGCAGAGCTAGGATTGTGCGGTGCTTGAGGAGGCATACATATGAAAGCTGTGTGATGACTGATCACCTTGGAAGTTGTTACCCTGAAATAGACTTTGGATTGCAGACATGCTTTTAAAGCACTGACAGCCAGTTGCCAGGTTCAGACTCCCTTATATTCTTAGTCATCTGACTTACAGCTGCTAAAGCTGTGTGAAGAATTATAAAGACTCCATGAATATTTGTTCGTTTATATAAAAACAAGGGAACAGGTGGGAATGTCTGCAGAATTTAGGTCCAAGGTGAATCTTGCACGGACATTTGATTTATGATAAATTCCGACTGTGAAACACGGACATCAAAACTATCAATAATAAAAAACTACTGTGCTTTGAAGTATGGTTTTATAGAAGGATTCAGAAAGGATCACTTATAGACAACGTCACCAACAAAAAAAGTACTGGAGATAACTGGAACTCAGTGCATGCTAGTTAGTAGTCTTATAAAAAGAAAGATTTGATTTGCAGGGCATATATTAAACATGTTAATGGACAATACATATTTATGGACACTGGAAGGAAAAGTTAATGGAAGAAGAACATCCACTGACATAAAATAAAGGGTCATGGATGGACAATGAGGCATCATGGGTGGATCAAAAGGACTCTTTAGCCTCAAAGAGCTCAGCCCAAGATCAGAGACAATGGGTGATCATGGTAGCAAACCTCCCGTAACAGTAACCCTGCACACCTAGTTTTGAGTTTGGGGGGCAAAAAAAAGGTAAGGTGCTTGTGACAATTGCAAGCTTTCTTAGGCAGGGACTGTGCCTTCCTACATTGGCACCTGGCAACTTGTTCTGACTGGGGCTTCAGGGTGATGCTACAATACAAATAAAGCTTACTGACAGTAATGGTGTGTCTAGACTACAGGATTTTTTTGAAAAAAGTGGCCTTTTTTTGAAAAAACTTCCCCTGGGTCTAGACTGCCGCCATGTTTTTTCAAAATTAAATTGAAAGAACACGGCATTTTTTTCGACTGCGGTAAACTTAATTTTACGAGGAAGAACGCCTTTTTCCGAAAGTGCTCTTTTGAAAGAAGGTGTTCTTGAATGCAAACAGGGCTTTTTCAAAAGAGAGCATCCAGACTGCCTGGGTGCTCTCTTTTGAAAAAGCGGCTCGCTTTTTCTAAAAAAGTGGTTGCAGTCTAGATGCTCTCTTTTGAAAGAGGCTTGTAGTCTAGACGTAACCTAAGTGTTGTGCTCATCTGCTCAAGGTGATACACAGCGTCAGGAGAGTGAAGTGTGCAGTCTAACCGACAGAGCTCAGGTCTTGCATTTCAGATATAGCTAACAGTAGCAGATGCGCTGTAGTAGGGATGTTAAATATCGGTTAATTGAATAGTCGAGTAACCTCATGAATGATCGGTTAGTCGACTATGCTATAGACCCCGAGGATGGGGCTGGCAGCCAGTGATCCCTGGATCAGCAGCACGAGGTGCCAGGTGGGAGCTGATCCGCAGCAATGTGGGGTGGCAGCAGCCCCTGTCTAGGGAGGGTCTGAGCTCCCAGACCCAGCTGGAACTGAGCCGGGCTGCCTTTCCGCCTGGCTCCTAATACACTTTAACTGCAGAGCCGCAGTGGGGGTAGGTCCTGGACCCAGCGTGAGCCAGGACTGAGCGGGGCTGCTGGCCATCCTGCTAAATAATATACTGGCAAGGGAATGGGGGAGGGTTTTGCTTATCGATTAATTGGTTAATCAACTACACTATTACATCCCTCCACTGTAGAGCAAGAATGATTTGGGGAACTATTTGGAGAATAGTTAAAAAATTGTAAGCAGCTCAGGGACAATTCCTGAGCAGAAAAGAAGCGAAACTCATCCTATAAATTAACTGCTACCAACAATTAACTCAGCTCTAATAAATATTCCCATAAAATCTCAGAATAGTCCCCGATTTGCTAATAATGTTGCTGAAAAAATGTATCTTTCTATTACAGCTTAGATGCAGAAAGAACTTCTGTAAAGAGTAACACAGCCATGGGCAACCTAGGCTAGTGAGTGGGCCACACGAGTGGCCTCCCTTCATCTCAGTGGCCACAAGATTGTCGTAAGCAAGATGGTCTCCCGGGGCAGGGCGGTTTGGCTTCCTGCGCTTGCATCCCTAGAATGTGCGGGGGGTGCCGATGGAACCGGAGCTGCGCTCTGATTGGCTGAAGAGGGAGCACACGGCTCTCGCAGTTAGTGTTGTGTGAAATGAGCATGCACCTCACTTCACCTGCCCTTGTTTTATGTGCGTGTCACTTTTCCAGTGCTGGTAGAAAAAGCCCCACATGGCCAGAAACTCTTCACATGGGCAGAAGGAAACAAAATACCTTGTGGGCTGCACATGGTGCTCCGACTGGCTGCCAATTTACCTGATAAGAGTAACTCCTTAGATTCTAATCAGTAGCTAGTTTTCATCTTGGGTAAGGGCTGAGCTTTCTACCACAGGCAGAGCAGACAACACAGTGAACCAAAGCCATTGCCTAGAAGTTTGACTCTGTACGGCCAGCATGCAGGATGCATAATGAGCATTGCACAAAAAGAGAATTTTTGATTGACACAGTAAATTCCGCTCCAGTTACTCCCCTAATTTATTTGCTGTGACATTTAAATGTAAATGGGAGGGGGAAGAGACTGTTATAGGTGATGGCCAAAAAAGTCTGTTTGAAAAATGTTGCAAAGTCAGTATTCTTTCTGAAGTAGGCAGTAGAGTTGGTTTGCAGAGATCCTGAAGCTTTCAATAGATAATTCATATTCTTCTAGAGTCTTTCAATTAGTGCTGGCAAAATGAAAACCTGATCAATTTAGATCAAAGATAGTTAATTTCCACTCACCCTCCCTTTCTTGGTCGCATGGAAATGTTCCATCGAACTTAATAGAAAACGATAGTCTTTCTGTATGTTGCAAGCCATCTTATAAAATGGAAGGGAGGCTTTTCTTCCTGCTATAGAATTCCACAGGATGGTTTAAAAATAGAGACAGGAGATTATTTGTATGGAATGTAGTTGTTTGGAATCATTTGCATAGAACACGACTATATATTTAATGATGCTGATTTCATCCTTATTAAATTCGGTGGGATTTTGCCATAAAGGCCCCACTCTCTGTGGCCATCTGGGAGTCCAGATGACCCTCATTAGGACTGACGTAAAGCCAAGGATGTAGGTTGACCCCAGGCTACTGAGGCAGCACAAGGACGATTTGTGTTCTGAATAACTTTGGATTCTGATTTCTTCAGCGCAGCATAGCCCAGTTAATTAGGAACTGGTGCAAGTGATATGCTTGTTCTCTGGCATTTGGTGAGGTAGCAGCACTGTCACCATGGGGCTTGATCTGGGATCAGCTATAGTTAATGCTGCCTGCTTGTCTGCCTTGCATATTATCTGTCCCATGCAGTTGGCTTTGAGTTAAACTCTGTGACTTCAGAACTGAGTAGGTTGCTTTAAAAATGCACCCTCCCTTCCCCGCGGAATGGCTTGCTTGCTAGGAAGACGTGCACCTGTGTCTGGAAATAGAGGCTTTCATTTGGTAACAGACTGTGAAGTTCACTGCTAATATCCCCAGTCCATGTAATGTACCAGCCTTGTACAAGTTGGATGCATAGTATCACTGCACTGGGGCTTGGATAGTTCTCCGACTAGTGTTGCACAGCATTCATGGAGATACATTTCCAGGTAACATGCTCTTTGCTTCCTTAAAACAAAGGGGGGGGAAAGAAACTTTTGGAGCAACTTCAGCCAGGCCAATAGAAGTAAAAATTAATGGAGTCCGACAAAGTCAGACTTAGAAATAAAGGGGCACATTTGAACAGTGTGGGCAATGAACAATTGGAACAACCTGCTTAGGGATGTGGTGGTTTCTCCGCCATTTGCAGTCTTTAAATCCAGCCCAGATGTGTTTCTGCAGCTATGCTCTTCCTCACACTGAAGTTAGGAGTGTGATGCAGGAGTCCACAGGCAGGAGGCTGGCAAATAGCCTGGCTTTATGTGTCTGTTAAACTCAGCATCCAGCTCTATGCAAGGATCTAATAAGGGGCAGGAAACAAAAACACTAGACGCAGGTAACCTTGTGTTACCCACGTGGGAGATAAATTGTCGGGCCAACAGCCCAGCTAGTAAGGAAATGTGTCTGGGCACTTGCTAGGGGTGGGCCTCTCTCCAGTGCATGGAGAAACCTCGGTTTGAAGAGCTGGAATATGGTCGTTGTTCCTGTCATGCTGGGGGTGAGTTTCCCTGAATATAAAGCACCCTTCTTCCCGTTTTCTTTCCTGCACTCACTGTTATGCAGAATTCACTGTGTGTGTTTAGAGAGACACCTCTCATAGAAGTGGCTGTGTCCTCGCTGCCCTCTTCAGTTCCTGTAACCTGGGGAGCCCAGGTGTACGGTGTCTGTGCGGGACCTCTCCCATGGGAGGGGACACAAGAGATTTGTCCACAGTCTCTGTTGCTGGAGAAACTGCTGCGATTGTTCCTCGTGCCTCTGCAATACCGTGGCAGCTCTGCACTGCACTGTGATTTGGAAATCTGGGCCAGCACGGTCAGCCCTTCTGGAGGCGTGGGGATGCTGCCCGCTGTGCCGCTGCCCAGGCTTCACACAGAGGTTCACTGCAGCATGCTCGCTACCCACGCGGGTTCGTATCTTTCACCAGACCTTTTGCACTGGCCAAGCACAAACACAGGCATGGTTGGAAAAAGGGACTTTATGCAGAAATTGTTTGTGATGGTGAAATGTGACCACTGAAACATTTTGGCTGAAAGGGGAGATATTTGGATTTGGAAATGCTGCCGTGGTGTCTTAGGGAGCTGTGAGTCGGGTGCTTCTGCTTGACAGGTCAGGGTCCCTGGAGAGACTGCAGCTCCCACGGTGCACTGTGGCTTTTGCTCCTGCAGGAAAGGCAGTTCATCCTGGGAGATGGAGTTGAGTCCAGAGAGGAGAGTGGGAACAGAATGCAAGCTGGCTACAATTCCCACGAGGCATTGCAGGGTTGCATCCAAATACAAATGTTTTGTCTGTTGGGTGCTCATTTTGTCAGTGGAAAACGAAGCTGTTTCTGCACATTGCAGGTACCTTTTGCACACACACACAGTTAGTCACACTCCAGTTCTCTGCAGAAAAATCATTTTGATGGAAAAGTTTTGAAACTTCCAGCCCTATGAAAAACTCCAAGACAGAGGCCTGCCAGCTCTGCCCTGTGCTTCATGGCATCACCATCTCCTGTGCAAAGTGAGCATTCAATGCTACCGCTCTGCTCTGCCGGAGTTGGGCACTCAGTGGGCACAGGGCTAAAGGAGCAGGGGGCATTCGGGGCTGGAAACGGTCGTGAATAGGGGACCAGAGGGTTAGGAGTGGGCAGTAGGGCTGGCATGAGAGTCGCAGGGAGGCAGCCAGTTCCAGGGTAAGAAAGAGGGCCCTGGATGTTCTTACTTGCTCCCAGGTGCCATTCCAGCCCCTGGGGTCAGAGTTTTGTCCTTACTCCCCACCCAATCCCTGATCCCATAGCGGCTGCTCTAACTCCTCTGGGTCCTGCTCTTGCCTCCCCTTGCTCCCTCCAGTGTGCACACATTTACCTGTGGGGGTCCCCAGTTCTGGCCCCCCTTTAGGTAAGAGATTATTGGTGCAGCATTTACCAGTGCTGGCTGGGTTTTCAGAAGGGCTGAGCACCCAGGAGCTCCCTTGGAGAACAAAGGAGAATCCCTCTCCACTCCTGCCCCTGTTGAGAACCATGGGAGCTGCGAGGTGCCCCGCCGTGTTCTCTGTCCCATGGCTGCTGGGCGCTGGGTTTCAGTTCACTCGTCCCATGAGATTGCTATTACATTGAGGGGCTGTGCACAGTCAGTTATATCCAAATACAATGGCCATTCCCCGTGAACATCCCCTCATTCCCAGAGGCCTAGATAATTGTAGTGAACATCAGAATGGCCAGGCAGGTGAGATCAAAGGCCCATCCAGCCCAGGGTCCTGTCTGCCCACAGTGGCCAGTGCCAGGTGCCCAAGAGAGAATGAACAGAACAGGGAATCATCAAGTGATCCCTCCCCTGGCTAATAGTCATTGTTGGACCTATTCTCCATAAACATGTCTAGCTCTCTTTGGAACCCTGGTAAAAAGTCCTCGCCTTCACAACATCCTCTGGCAAGGAGTTCCACAGGTTGACTGTGTACTGAGTGAAGAAAAACTTCCTTTTGTTTGTTTTAGACCTGCTGCCTATTAATTTCATTTGGTGACTCCTAGTTCTTGTGTTATGGAAAGGAGAAATATTCCCTCTGCACCAGCATGTGCCATTGGTGCGTTATGGGATTGTTAAATGAAAATAAAACTCTGCAACTACTTCCGGATCTCTCTTCTGTAACCCTGACATCATGTACAGCATTAAAAATAAATGTGTTCTCTGGCTGATCTCTCGGACCTGTTGCAGTTGCATTACAAGCCCTCCAAAGTAGGGGTTTGTAGCAGGAACTGACAGAATGCTAATGACATCAGTGCAAATGGCAGCACTAAAATGAACAGTTTTATAGATAAGTGTGTGTGGGGAGCAGGAGCAGGGGCAGGGCAGGGCAGGTCTGGGATGGGAACAGAGTACCAGAAAGAAGACGAATGGCTTGGAAGGTATACACAGATCTGGGAGCAAAGATAGGATTACTTCATCTGCCAGTTTCTGAAAAAAATCCTCCTAATCCATTTTGAAATGTACTTTCCACACATAGTACGGGAAATGCATAACATTTCCAGGCTGCCAGATTTCTGATTGAGCTGATTAGCAGAGAATACAGTACCACCTCCTTTCTCCCCCCTTTCTTTCAAGTGTTGCTCCAGCTGACTGCCTCATGAAAGTCAGAGAGAGAGCACATCAGAGAGTTGATTTGTTTGAAGAGAGATAACTAGTGAGAGAGAGGGAGAAGTTACAGACAGAGCAATTTCACCTGGAGTGGCAAAGGTCAGCGAGCTGCCCATAGTACACACCACACAGCATAGCTGACTCTGGTCCCACCTGGACTAAAGCCCTGTTCGAGTCACAGGCGTGCCGAATAGGAATGGCTCATTGTCAGACAGCGTGTTTAGGTCACATCATCTAACTGGCCGCTTGAAGTACCGAGGCGGGGGAAGTCCCGGGAGGTGGGTGTTACATGGAGTAATTCGTTGTGTTGTTTCCCATTCCCAGCAATACCAGCAGTGCTCGTGCCATCGCCAGGTGCAACAGAGCAGCCACCTGCTGAACTCCAGCGGGGATTCCTCAGTGCTGTGGAGCCGGGGGACACCTGCACCCCAGACACAGACGGGAACCGCTGGGAACTCAGCTGCTGCCTCTGCAGAGCAGCAGGTTTGCTTCTGATGAGAGCGGGAGCAGGCCAAGAACAGAGCGGTGGGGCCGGGCCCTCGGAAATGGAATTAGCAGTAAGTGGAATTTCCATCAGCAGTGTAGGGACGCCTGGGGGGTATTCCAACTGGACAGGACACTGGTACTTCCAGGGTGCTGCCCAGCAGCCAAGGACTTGGAACCAGGTGCTCACACGGCTCTGCTGTCGAGCTTCCTGCCACAGCTCTCTGTGGTGCCTGCCTCCAAAAGGCGTGATTAGACAAAAGGTAAGATCCATCCCAGGCGCCTGGAGACGAGGGAGCACAGCCACCCCCAAGCTGCCAGTCTTGGGCACCCCTTCCACCCGACACACCTGGGAAGCTGAGTTAGCGCAGGGCCAGCACTTTCAGGTTTGGGGGGGGCTAGGAGCAGTGGAGCTGGAGCTCATTGGAAAAGTGGGTCATTTTCTCTCCTGGGGAGGAGAAGCAGTTGCATCATGGGAGTCACTGGCCCTCCTGGAGACTGGCCAGGGAGAATGGGCTCATGAGAAATCCCAGCCAAGCACCCACGAGGCTGGGGGCAGCCTTGAGAAATCAAAGTGTTTTGATTTTAGACCATCTGTTTTGACCCTACGAGGGGGAGCAGACATTCGCTGCCCCAGCCAGGGCCTCACTGCCTCGGCGCCCCCCACCCCAGGAATGAGCGAGTCCTGCTGGAAGAGCAGTGAATTCAGGGCTACCGGAGTTTCCCAGGGAGGCCTCCCATGATCAGCTGTAGGCAGGACCAGCAAGAGCTGGTCCTCCAGCACCTAGCAGGGCTGGGAAGAAGCAGAGGCCAATCAGGGCCCAGCAGCCCAGGTAGAAAGGGCTGGCTGCTTTCCTGGGGCCATACAGGGAAGTGTGTTCTTCCCCTACGAAATCCATGTGACCTGGCCTGGTTGGGGCCTAGCCCTGCCGGCACCGCCTTTGGGTGTCTGCAAAACACTAGTGTTCACACCAGTGTTTCTGGCTTTAAGGCCCATCTGGCTATTTGGAGCTCAGGGTTCATTTGCTTACCATCAACTCCAGGAGAGGACTGGTCAGAGCTAATCTGGCTAGGCAGCATTGGCTGGGGGGGAGGGAGGGCGGCTGTGGCCAGAGGGTGGGCTGAGTGGCAGGGATGATTTTATTTTCACAACCCATCTGTGAGTGAAGGGGCACTATCCCATTTACAGACAGGGAACTGCGGCCCAGTGCTTAAGGTCAGAGGTTCCCACTCACATACGGCACCCAGTGCGAGAGCCCTAGGGCCCTGCTTGTCTGAGTGCTTCGTGGCGCCAGGCGAATGGCGGCATGTTGGCTTGCTGGCAATGTGACAAATCAAAAGCACTGTTGGTTCGGATCAAACCAAAAAGGATTTCCAGTTTTTGGGGGGCAAATTGAAAAGCTGGAAAAAACCAGGGCGAATGAAAAGTGTCATTCCATCCGCCTTCCGATTTGTTATGTAGCCTGACTCCTGCCCCTCTGCATGCAAACAGGCAGCTTTCTACTGCACGCTGCTTGGCACAGCAGGCGCTCTGAGAGTACAGGAGAGACCGGCTCCCTGCCCTCCATGCTGTACCCAGCTCCAGCCCAGCCCGGAGCCGACCAGAGCTAGAATTGCAGGCACAGGGCTCAGCCCTGGCTGGTGGATGAGCAGTGTGGACAGAGTGTGGCTGTTAAACTCTAGCAAGTGTCTCCTGATTGGATGAGAAATGAGATTTTTCAATTGCTTATAACTTGGCTACATTTAGCAGATTTCCTCAGGGGTGGCAAAAGGCACCTGTCCCCCACAAAATCCACCCCTCTGCCAAATTTCAACTCCCTGCTCCAAGCCATAGGAATACTAGAGCTTCTCAAAGAAAAAGTCAGCAGAAATGTTTAACGTGGGAGACGGCTCGAGTTTGGGCCGAGAACCACTCCATCAAGGCAGCTCCCTCGACTGGAAAGCTTCAGCCTAAACCATTGACGTTTGGCAGCTTTATAAGCAACTGAAGGCACAGGCTTAGAAGGCAGGTTTTGGGCAACCTTAATACATGGTGCAGGCAGCCCTGCCTGTGGGCATGTGGGGGTCGTACGGTAACACCTGAGACCGCATGGGCAAAGGGGCAGCTCAGGAGATCTGAGTGGTGCTCTGCACTGCCACTTACTAAGACTTATAACATTATAACTGTTGCACCAGGCACCAGCGGAGAGCTCTAATTAATGCATTATTCATGAAGAGTGACGGAATCTGTGTGCTGGGTGCCACCCCTCACAAGCCCCAGCAGACTAATGTGAGCCAGGAGAGGCCAATTAACTTTATATAGTGCACCTGGAGGGCACCCAGGTACTAATAACAGGAACTGCAGCCAAAGCCCAACTGGGGCTGAGCTGGGAAAGGATTATAGAGCTAGGAAGGAAGTCTGCCATCTCTTCCTGGGGGGGGAAAGAAGCTGGCTGGGCCCTGTCCTAGGGCAGGGAGCCTTACAAGAGGCCTGGAGGGGTGAAGTAGCTATAGGAAGCCCTGGGAGTAAGCCCAGAGCTAGGCAAGGGGAGAGAGAGAGAGAGAGTGGGAAGGAAGGAAGGAGTCTGGGGAGACAGCAAGCAGCTTGGAGCCTTAGTGGACCTAGGTTGTTGGTTGTGGAGTCTCTGGCCTGGAACCCCGCATCCCGTACCAGTGCCTGCCTGGGCAAGTGGCACAGGACTGGACACTTGGCACAAGAGGCTTGTCTGGTGGGGCTGATACCTGGAAAATGCAGGACTGGAGAGTGATCTGGCAAAGGCGGAGTCAGGCAGAGGAGCGTCCCTTCTCCCGGAGAGGCAGAAAGCACCCATGGGGGAGCAGCTGCAGTGGGGGGTCGCCAGCCCCGGCCAGGAAGAGGGGCACCGGCGGTGAGTGGGCGCCAGCTGCGTCTGACTCTTCTCTCTGCTTGGGTGACAGTGATTTTTGGCTTCTGGTACAGGGCTTGTCACAAGCTGCTTCCTTTTAACAGTCAGTGCTGCTCTTGTGGGCAGTACGCCTTGCTCCCAGCACTTATGCTGAGCAGGGAGGGGAAGCTGCTAAGGAAAGCCCAGACATAGCTTTCATTTTGGCAGCGGGGGCAGGCCCAGGCCTATGGCTAGTTGCCAGAGTCCTCCTTTAGGACCCAGATTAATGGCTCTTGCCACTCCCCTGATGGGCCTGGCTTCCCTGCAGCCTCAGCTCCAGCCTTACTCCTGGCGTGAGAGTGGCCAGGCTGTGAAATAGTTCTCCGTGCTGTGTCACGGGGCACGGCCCTCCCTCGTGTGTGGCACCACGGGTCCTGCAGCCTCACCTGGGGCTCACTGGGGTTCCCCGTGACTTGTGGGAGAATGGGCCTGGCCCCTCGGGGTGTGCAGCAGGAAGTGTGGAAAGGCTCCTAGCGCTTGAATGGTGCTAGCCACAGCCACGTTGTGCTAACCTGAGTTGGAGCCTGTGTCCCGGGGCAGGCCAGCCAGCTCCAGGCAGAAGCACTGCCCCGTGCCAGGTCGGGAGTTCTGTGTGTGGGCAACACCCCAGTTAGAAGAGCTGTTGCCTTGGCGAGGGAGACAGGCATTTAGTGTACAGCAGACGCCTGGTTATCCAAGCAGCTGAGGCTGTGCGCGCGCAGGGAACACTGAATTTTATTTGGCTAATCAGGCATTGGGATAACCCAGATGGCCTTTTGACCACCCCACTGCTAACTGCCTTCCCCTGGGGCTTGAATCATCCCCTCCTCCACAGGCTGTGCTGGGGGAAAGGAAGGGATTTGGATCATGCAGAAGTCTGGCTAATACAGTTTCTGATAAACTGGAGTGTGCTGTAGTTCTAGCAAGGAGAGAATTCAGCACCTCCTCTTCAAAGGTGCCGAGCACCCATCAGGGCCCACTAATGTCAATGGGAGGTACCAGGTTCTGGGCACTCTTGAAAAATCCGGATTAAATGTGGATTTAGGAACCTGACGTAGGTGCCCTGTGGGGCAGGCTTGGTCCCAAAGGAGAGCCATGCACAGTATTTGAGTGCGCCTCCTGGTTTGTTTGGGCAGCTGTGAATTACTGAAACCCATGACTGAGAAATGGTGTTTCCTGGACTCTGACAAATTCTGCAGCAGCACTTGCAGTTATTCATATTCCCCCCTCCCCTCGATGTTTCTAGAGACTGGCTGACAGGCCAGGCTCGTCCAGTGCTCAGGAGGCAAGGGTGCCCAGGACCAATGGACACAGGGAGTCCGTGTCTGTCAGCGTTCCCTCTGATCTTTTCCATCTGTGTGCAGATTTCTTCACATACACCGAGGCGTGTGACTGTGCCCCACCAGTAGAATTTTACCCGTCAGCAAGACGTCCTCCTGGATACAAGAGGATGCCATGGAGAGTCAGGTGAGCAGCATTTGGCTTTCTCTGCATACAGTGTGAGAGAGATTGAATGACTCACCAAAATGCACCTCTTACTGGAAAAACACCCGTTATGTGCTTTTCCAAGCAAACTGTATAGAAAATGTAAATGAAGCATAAAGCTCTTATGAATTGGACCCTAAGCGTCTTTCTCTTTAGCATATAAACTGCTAGTTGGGATGTGATAGGAATGCATTTACCCCCATTTTTCAAACTGTAATTACGTTTCCTCAGTAAAACTCAAATACTTGATATGGTCCTGTTGCAACGGTACTAGACAGGTAATAATTGGAAAATTTAACTCTGAGGCTTTATCTTTTAAAGAGTAAAAGGTAGGGTTACACGCTGCATACAGAGGAGTGTGTATTAACGATGAAATTCATGAACTTGCTGATTCTCTGCTGTTAATTCAGAGCTGGAAAATCTGCTCCAAAGCTCCATGAATAGATGAGAGAAAAGGAAAATGATCTACAGCTTAAAAGTCACAATTCCCTTGTTCCCTGTGTAAATCATCTGTAATCTAAATGTAACCCTGCCACCTTCCTTCAGCTACACTAGCCCCGTCTCAAGGAGCACGCTCTTTACATCACACGCAGGCATTTCGCTAATGCTGAGGTAGAACAGAAGCAAAAAGGGAGGCATGTAGAGATATAAATTTAGGGATGCGCCACAGCCCATTACAGACACACACAATGACATTCAGTATTTCCCTCTTCTGAGTGAATTTGAAGTGTGAAAAACCACAGTGACCATGCCGCAGCTCTGTAGCCTTTGCTGTCCATGCCTAGCATTCGCTGGATTAGATTTGTATGGCCCCTGAATCACGGGGACTGGCTAGTTCCCATGTACAGTCCATGCTGCTGCTGCCGGGCTTCACTGCTGTTGCTGTTTGGGGGGGAGTCCAGGAGTGCAGCCGAGAGACCCTGAGCATGACTCCAGCTTCTGTCCAGTCTGGTGCCAGCAGGGATTCGGGGCTTGGTTCAACACTCCTGGAGCAGGTGGGTGCTCAGTGCTTTGGGCAACCAGGCTATTTATTCAGGTGCCTGAATACAGATTCAGGAGCCCAACTCCTGCCCCTGTGTTTGGAAAACCTTGGCTCCAGCAGTAGGCCAGTAACTGAGTCGCTGCTCCAGCGTGTAGGACGAAGGTGAGAGCTGAGATCTGAAAGGCAGTGGCTTTGCAAGCAGGGGTAGGTGGGTCTCTGGAATGGTGATCATGGGAAGGGTTGCTTTCTCAGGGGTTTCCAGGACCAGTACTGATCCTGCAAGCTGCCTGTGGGTGTTCCCCATGTGGACCCTCATTGATTTTTGGTCTGGCTGCTTGGAGCAGCTTGCAGATTGGGCCAGAGCGATGACCATGTCATCCATCATGGTCCTAATCCAAATCCTGTCTAAGGGACTGGGAAGATGCCTATTGACGACAGTGGGCTTTGGATCAGACCTCATGTCCCTAACGCTGTAACTGGAAGAGGGAAAATACTGCTCCTGCCATGGGGAAATGACTCCTATTTAGTTAAAATACAACCAAGCACATTTTCAGGCTTAGATGCCTTGCTCAGCCCCTTCTGTAGTGGCCAATCGGCTCATGACACGGCTGGTGTTGCTATGTCCATGTGTAATAAAAAAAAAAAAAAAAAAAACCACCTACTGAGATGGCAGACAAGTCCTTCTGTCCCAGCTGTCCCCAAGCAGAGGTGGTGTAAGCAACTCCCTGCGCAAGATGTTTGCCCCTGTGAATTGTATTTTGAGGGCTGCAGTGGTGCTGAGGCCTCTTCTGGGCACTGTGTGCGGGGAATCCTGCTGATTCTGAGTGGAGGGAAGAACCAGGAACGCGTTGATACCCAGCTGGCATTGCGAGAAGCCGAGACCCAATAAGTAAATAGGGGCGGCATGAAAGACATTGAGCAGATGAAAGACTTGTGTTAAATCTGCATGATGCCCTCAGAGGTGCCAGAAGACCCAGTGTTCAAAAAGTGGGAACCAATAATGCTTGGCCTGACAACTGAACTGAAGGGTCATCTTCTCTGTGATCTGACTGCTGTGTGTACGTGCCACAACGCCTGTCCAAGCCTGCCATTAAAAGGGTGGTTTTGCGTGGATTTGTGGGGGTCCAGGGATGAATTCCCAAAGGAAAGCATAAGGGAGAAGGGGCTTTTATTTAGATCCCATTGTCTCTTGCATAACCCCTTCTTTGGTCCTGACGCATGGGTGAAATGCTTCCCCAGTGCCCCCTTTATCTCTGCACAGCACTTGAAAGGGATTTTCTATGGAAAGGCTGCAGGAAGCTACTGTAGCAGAGCAAAGTCTGGGCCTGTCTGTAAGCTCCCTGGCTGCTGTGGAAGTCTGCACAGCACTACACTTCTGTGGGGTAGCCAACGAGCAGTTTGCCCTGCTTTGATTGTCGTTGTTTGTTTCTTGCCCGCCTGTAGCAAATATCTTGCGGAATGAAACCTGACGTGTTGCGCGTGCCCACAAGATGGTGCCCTGGCCCTGCTGTTCCAGGGAAAGGGACAGATGTCAGATGAAAATCCTTTGTTTCCTGTGGCCTCAGATAAACTCCCCCTCCTTTCTCAATTCAGATAAGCTACTGCCTAATATATTTTATACTGGTGTATACACATCAGAGGCCGTTTTTCATGGCTCGTCAGAGGAAAAGAATATGATCAAGCTGGAGTCCTACTTGTGTTTTTTATGACCCCACGCTCACGAGAGGAAGGATAAATTTCAGTCCCTCCAGTATGTCCCTTGTCTCGGTTGCATTAGCCCGTCTGCTCCGTTTTGATAGGGGTGGCATGTCTCTGTGCCACCGGGGTGTGCTAGTGTGTTGGAAATCCTGGCCTGGCAGCTGACGCAGGGAAGGCTGTGCCAGTAGTTCTGAGACTAAACGAATGGAGAATCGGTGTGAGCACACAAATCGATAGCTGCTGCCTGGATCCCACTTGCTTGGAATGAGCAACATTTGTTTGATCAATGTTTATCATTCATAGCCCTGCGTCCCCAGGGCAGGAGGGAGCATGGTGATGAGACGAGAGAATCTCCTGCAGCAGCGGTGGGAGCATCCCCATAGAAGTTCTAGAACAAATCTTTTAAAATGGTCAGCGATGGAAAATCCTCAGTGACCCCCTGATCAGTTGCTCCACTGGCCAGTCGCTCACCCGCTAAAACTGACCCCTTATTTCCAGGCGGAATTTGCCTGGCTTCAACCTCCAGGTCTTGGGTCTGTTGGACTGGTCTCGGCTAGACCGACAGCCTGCCCGGGAGTGTGTCCCCCCTGCAGCCAGGTGAGTGCGCCCTTGCTCTGCCCTCCACTGAGTATGCAGAGTGAGCCCTGGGAATTGGTCGCTCTAAGGTGCCAGGCTCCCAGCTTCCAACCAGGGAAGATGAAGGTGGGAAGAGATCTCAGGAGGCATCTAGTCTGGCCTGCTGCTCCACACAGGAACAGCCCCACCGAAATCCCCACCCTGCTCAAATTGTGGCTCCAGCCCCGCACAGGATTCCCACAGTGCTCGCACCAGGCCCAAGCGAGAGTTTCTCTCGCCTCTGTTAATCGGACTTGAGATTCCCCTGCATGTGGCCAAGGATTGCACGAGCCTTCCTGGCCATGCTGGGAGCCTGGCGGGCACTGCTGAATGGGGTGCTGAGTCTGAGCGATGCAGCAGAGGCCTGGGCCTAAGAACATAAGAATGGCTGTACTGGGTCAGACCAAAGGGCCATCTAGCCTAGTAGCCTGTCTGCCGACAGTGGCCAGCATCAGGTGCCCCAGAGGGGGTGGACCGAAGACAATGATCAAGCGATTTGCCTCCTGCCATCCCTCTCCAGCCTCTGACAAACAGAGGCCAGGGACACCATTTCTATCCCCTGGCTAATAGCCTTTTATGGAGCTAACCTCCATGAAATTATCTAGCTTCTTTCTAAACTCTGTTATAGTCCTAGCCTTCGCAGCCTCCTCTGGCAAGGAGTTCCACAGGCTAACTACACGCTGTGTGAAGAAGAACTTTCGCATATTAATTTTAAACCTGCTACCCATTAATTTCATTTGGTGTCCTCTAGTTCTTCTATTATGGGAACTAATAAATAAGGCAGCTCTCCGCCTGCCCTGACTCCATAAGCTACCGGGAGCCACACCAATGGGAGCTGCAGGGGCCATGCATGGAGCCTTCTGGTGCCTAGGGGCAACAGGGACCTGGGGCCACAGTGAATGCCACCAGGACCCTGCACCCTACTCCTTTGCCCCAGCCTGACATTCCCTCCTGCACCCCCAAACCCCTTCATCCCCTGCTACACCCCCGAGCCTGCGCCCCTCCTGCATCCTGAACCCCTCATTTCTGGCCCTGTCCTAAAACCACACCCCAAAGCCCTGTCCCAGGCGGGTGGCAGTGAGTGCGGATGGGGGAGGAATGATGGAAGGGATGGGGGCAGGGATGAGGCCTTGGGGAAGGGGTGGGGCAAGGGTTGTGGGTTTTGCACAATAAGAAAATGCTGCCAGTCGTCTGGCAACGTGCTGCAGACGCAGAAGGGGGTGTTCCACAAAATATCCCTTAGCCCTGTGCTCAGTTCTCGCCTCCTCTCGTCATCGTTGCCTGTGTCTGGTCTTGGCCCTGCCCCCTGCGTTACAAGTGTGGTAGCTAAGAAGTTGTTAAACACATGGGGAATAGCTTCAAGGGCCCCAGGGAGGGGGAGGGGGCTGTGCTCCTGGTGAGCACAGTGGTTAGGCATAGGAGTAAAGCGCCCCGAGTTGGCCCAGGCCGCCTAGCTGGGGGGTGATGTATTTGGCTGTACAAAGGCTATGCTTTGATGTGTTCAGTGCGCCCAGACGTCTCGAAGGGCTCTGCCGTCTGCAGACACAGGTGGTCCTTTTGGGCGGGACCAACAGAAAAATGCTCCTGACGGTGCCAAAGGGATGTGAGCTGCAAAAGGACCATCCTGCCTCGGGCTTTTTGTTTGCCAAAGGTACCTGACTCTGACGCTCCTGCTGAGGCAGTTGCTGTCCCTGGCACCGACTGGAGACATTTCCTGCAAAACAGGAGAAGGTTGGTAGTGAGGGACAAGCCTACTCTTTCCTCAGGTTCAGTTCCCCTTCAGTTCAGGCCCAGTGAAAGGCTGCAGGAGTCCTCGGCAGGAGGCGGAGTAGGGACATGCCTCTCCATAGCTCTTAATGAGCGCGAGAGCCCGGTAGATGGGCAGGATGGTTCACTAGCTGGGACGGCAGCCTGAGACTGGAGAAGGGTTTGGTGAGAACAAATGTAAAACAGTGTGTCGCTGATCACCAGCACAGCTCTGTGCCCTCTGCCTGGGATGGCAGATAGATGCCAGAGCTGGTATCGACCGCCAGCCTCTGGGGGCTGTCAGGTGTGCCATGCCCTTGCTAGTCTCTGCCGGTAGCAGATGGGAGACTTTTTTCCATTCCCAAGCCTGGGTCCTCTTTAGGATGATGCCATGCTGGGTTTGCACTGCCCAACGCTTCCTACAGTCGTTGTGATAAGAGCTTGTGAACCGCAGCCACTCTACTTAGCAGGAGGAAGAAAGGAGTTTTGCCAACTACTTTTTGGGTGATGCTCTCAGCAGAGAAAGGGGTTTGCCCGCCCGGTGTGAAATCTCACTTGTTTATCTCCTGAGCTGCAGGCTTAGCTCATACCACAGGCACTGTCCTTTTTGGGGGAATCGGCATTAGTGAAAAGTGCCTGAGCGAGAGCTGCAAAGCACGAGCTCCGGCCGGACATTCATCCACAGGCCAGGCACAGCACATGCTGTGGGAATACAAGCCTCCCACAGGATGCTATTGCCTCCCGCCCCCAAACACCACTTTCAGAGTGGTTGGCCACTCTCTGCCAAACCAGATTTGTTTTCACCCAATCGTGTCTGTGGAAAACGTTAATTTCTTTCACAATTGTTGGAATTCCCCCCTCCCATGGGAAAACAGAATCCCAAATTCAAAACCGTGTGGAGGTGTGGGTCTATCCCTATTTCCATTTTCTCGCCGGAAAAGGGGAAGGGAAGGGGGTGGAGAGAAGCAAAAAAGAGATGGGGCGGGGGGGATGACAATTAACCAGCCCTGTTTCCTCAGCTGTGTCTCTGGGTCACAGTTCCTGGGAAGCACAAGCCGTTATTTACACGTCTCCCACATAGCAGCTGCCAATTCCCAGCCATCTGTCTGGTTTTGTTTTCTTGCATGTTTGTTCCCTGGCCACTGCTCAGGCTCTCCTAAGCAAGCCAGTTAGTGTCTGCCAGTGGTGATGTGCCTGTTGGTGGGGTCTGGACTGGACTCAAACCACCTACTCTCTGGCTGTGATGGACAGTGACAGTGTGGCCTAAGGGCTAGGGCACTGAGCTGGGATCAGACAGCAGTTTTGTTGGGTGACCTCAGGCAAGTGCCATTTCTCCTTGTGCTTCAGCTTCCCCGTTTATAAAATCAGGGTGAGGCTACTGTCCTTTGCAGCGTGCTAGAGAAAAGCTCGGTCCTTTCATTAGTCCTTGCCCTCCACGCTGGCGCTGCAGTCTGCAAAGCACTTGAAAACATTGGTTAATCTTGTACACATCCCTGGCACTGCTGCAGTGCCATCCCTGCCTCCCCCCGAGGTCTCTGCTGCCTGTCCTCATGTAGAAAGAGAGCCTAGTGCTTCTCCCCGTGTAAGCCCCAGGGGCTCTCCTGCTGAAAGGCGCTCAGAGAGCCAAGTGCCGGTCATCCTGGTTCCAGGGGGCCATCTCTGGTTGTACAAGGTCTTTGGTGTTCCTTAAGGCCCCAGACCCTGAAATCCAGGAACGACCCTGGAATCTCGTATCTCATTTAAATTACAAGCAAGGGTCTATATCTCCTTGTCACGGAGAGGGCTTGAAAACATGCCCAGAGTTCAGCCTAAAACAGTGTTTCTTGAAGTGTGTCTCGTGGCACACCAGTGTGCCACAAGGCAGTCGGAGATGTGCCACGGAGAACAACAAAATTCAAAATGTCCACCCTTAAAGGGGCAGGCAACTTTTTTTTTTTTTTTTGCTCTGCTCAATAACTTTCCCCTGACCCTTTTTTTCCCCCCCTCAACAAAAAATCCTTGGTGTTCCTCATTTAAAAAAAATATTGTTTGGTGTTGCTTGGTCTTAAAAAGTTTAAAAAACACTGGCCTAAAGGCTCAAAGTAGAGAGGAAAGGAAAGGAACTCTACATGGATTCTTTTTTGTAAAATCTCATGATCAGGGGGCCGCTGACTTAGGAGTTTTGATCACCTGGAGTTGCCAGTATTGTGCCCTATCCCCCAGGGAGGTCTGGGCCTGGTCCTATCAAAGGCCACTCAGTGGCATGTTCAGAAATCGGCATGTCAGAACGACCCTGTTACCCTGAAGATGTTCTGTGCCTTGCCGGGAAAGTCTAACGTGCACGTCTCTTAGGCCCTCCAAGGCCTATTGCTGCCGGGCTGGGCTTAACTCCAGTGCTACAGGGAGTCCGAGTAAGTAGCCCACCTCCAGGCTGCCCTTTCTCAAGTTGTCCCTTCCCCTGGGTCAGCAATTTTGCCCCCCGCCCCCCAAATCGCTCTTCCCCTGTTGTTAGATCTGCTTCATGCACTTGGGGGGGGGGGGGCAGCTCCTCATGCCACACTCCAGTTACGACCGGTGTATGCGCTCCCTCAGCTCAGGGCGGCCTGTCTTGGAAGAGGAAGGGTGATCTTCCGCTAAGGGCAATTGGGATTCAATTCCCTGCTCTACCATAGACTTCCTGGGCAAATGAGTTCAACTCTGGGCCTCACCTGCCCTCTCCTCCCCCGCAAAGTGGGCATGGTGCTTCTTGTGGCTGCCAGCCTGCCAGCCATGCAGAGCAGCCGCTGTCTCTCGCTGTGGATGCAGCACTAGCGCCAAGGGGCAGGGCCGGAGCTCGGCAGAGGCCCTTGTCACAGCAATAGCAAGCCTGCACGGAGCAGGAGAGGAAGGGAGTTCTGGCAGGAGGGTATTTTGACCACAGTCCAACAGAGTTCGTGAGGCAAAACTGCTGACGCAGGAAGCAGATGTCAGTCATGCCGGTGGAAGATCAGTGCAGCAGTTTGAAGGGACTTTGGCTTCCACCCAGGAGATGGAGGCCCCAACCTTCGCGGAGCTTCACTGCAGCCATCCAGGAAGGTGGCTGTAGGTGACAGGAAGAGCGTGTCTCTGCAGTGCACAGGGCCCTGGCCTGTCCTGCCCAGCAGTGGGAAGTGACCCTAAGGCAGGAGAAGGCTGAGTAAGCAGAGCATTTTCTTTCTGCAACCTGTCTTTGGTGATATTTAATTCCAACCCTTTATGCAGCAGAATAATTTGTGTACTCGAGCATAGAAGCTCATTTTCTTTACCTTGGTGAGCTCTTTCAGTATTTGGAGGGAGGGTGCGGGAGGGAAGCTAATGCAATCCAATTTCCCTCCCCTTGCTGGAAGACAGAAGAAATAGGGCAACTACGTGGAGTACAAATGCCACGGTAATTAAGGAAAGAAGTGGTTGTAGCAAATGAAACGGTTGAATGCCATCTGCACAACTCAAGAGATTCCCCCCAGCCTTTCCTTTCCTTTCCTTTCCTTTCACTGTATCGCCCTCTTGCCCGCTGGAGCCAGCAGCAGTGTGTAGTGCTTCGTGCTCACCAATACAAGGGAGACCTGGCTTGAGCCCCCTGATCCCGTAACCTGGGGAAATCATGCACCATCCTGGGTGCTCATCAGCCTAAAACGGTGAGCAGAGACCCCCGCCCCCCGGGAGTGCATGGGGAAGAGCCTTCTCCCTCCTGGTCTTGAGTTCTACTACCAGCCGTTCCTTTTCTGGGCCCCTCTCTGCTCTGCACCCATGCTGGTTGTCCTTGGTCCGGGAGAGTCCAGGATTCAGAGGTGCCTCCCCCTGGGGAAGAAGATGTTTGCTCCACCATCTGAGCACTTGCTGGGGCTGGCGACCCATCAGTCTCAGTGGAGCTTTGGGCAGCTCATGTCAGCAGAGGAGCTGCCCGCTACTTTAGCTGCCAGACTTTCAGCACCCCAGCCTGAAATTCCATCCCACAGGGAGCTCGGACTTCTGCACAGTGCTGTCTCTCTCGCACGCACGCACGCACACACACACACACACACACACGGCGGGGTGTCTCCCCCTGTGGTCCTTCCACTGCCTCCTTGCACACCTCCGGATGTGGCATCTTTATGTTTACTTTTTGTAAAGCCCCGTTTCCCTGTCAGGGGCCTGGCATCCTTGTGCTTAGTTTAAAGCCCCAACCGCTGATTAGGAATGTAAAAGATTGGCAGATGGAGATAAAATATTAGTGTCATCCCCCCCCCCCCATGCTTCATGAAAATTGGCTTGTGGATATGAATGTGCATAACTCCAAGATACTTTAAAATGGATAGGTTAGATTACCTGTTTTGCATAATGTTACAATCTGCTGAATGCCTATGTCCTATTTTTGTGCATCTATCATTCTTCTGTGTGACATTAGAAATATGAAGTGTGAATGTGTTTGTAATTCTAAATGTGCTAATGAAAGCCATCACTGATGCTCTGGTATTTAATGACTTAGTACTCAAACCAATGACTCGTGAATGACTGTGTTGGTCCTGTAAGCCCAGACTGTGGTTGGTCCTGGGAAGACATGTGACCATGCCATCTGGTATTGGAATCCATCTTGAACCTTGTATTTTTTCCACTGGGATGGGGTGTGTAGACCAAAGGGTTCCCACCCTGGGGGAAAGGCTATTTAAGCCATGAGCCTTTTATCGTCAGCTGGCTTTGAAACTGTCTCGCCGATTCTAAGAGGAAACTTGTCAACAAAGAGTTTGAAGAAGCTGCAGACCTAAGAGTAAAAATCAACTCTGATTTGAAGCTTTTACCTGAGATGAGAACAGCTGTCTCGAGTAAGAATTTGCATGTAGCAAGTTTCTTAGTGGATTAGAATGAGTGAAGTATTTTTTTGTTCATTTTAATTTAGTAACTTACTTTGATCTGACTGTTTTCACTTGCAACCACTTAAATCCGACTTTCTGTAATTTGGTAAAAACACTTGTTTATTATCAAGCTCAATATAAATAATTGTTACCCGGGGGACCAACCGCTGTGCATCTCTCATTCATTGATAACATGGGCCGACCTTATATGGTGTCTGTGTAAAACCAGGCTTGGTTTCCAGGGTGCTGAGCCCTTAGAGCTGAGTTTTCCCAGAGCTCAGCTGGTTCAGTGTCTGTGTTGCTCTGCCGAGGAGGGGGCAGTAATGCCAACTCTGTGCCTTGTCTGGGAGTATGTCTACACTCCAGAGGTTTTTTGTAAAACTTCAATTATGTCCACACTGCAACTGCATTCTTTTGAAAGAAAATTGAAAAAACAGAGGGGTTTTTCCGACATTAGTAAACCTTACTCTATGAGGAAGAACGCCTTTTCCAAAAGAGCTCTTTTGCGAAAAGGCATGTGTGGACGGGGAAGAGGGAGTTCTTTCGGAAAAAGAGGAAAGAGGAAAAAGCACAGGTGCCCTGGTGGCCATTCCACCCATAGTAATCACAGCTTACATGTGAGATAGTGTCCATTCAGTGTGGACACTCTCTTTTGAAACAGCAGATTGCTTTTTCGATGTGCTTTGGCAGTGTGGACACTGTTTCCGAAGAAGTTTTTTTGGAAGATCTCTTCTGGAAAAGCTTTTTCTGAAAGAAGCCTGCAGTCTAGACATAGCTTGGGGGATCTGGCCCAGCAGGATGGGGTGGCGGGCAGGAAGGCTGGCAGCAGTGGCATGATCGGCACACCGAGGGACAGCCCGAAGGAATTTCTGTGCTCTTAACCCGTCACAATTAGCTTTTGAATTCACAATCAAATCAGACTCATCCGCAGCCTCGCAGAGCTCAGTTTATCAAGGGAAGTGATGGGAGGCTCGTTGCTTGAGACACTTCCACCTGGAATGGAGCAAACGCTGACAGCAAGAGTGTAGGAAACAATCCCGCTCTGCCCTGGGGTAGAGCAGATGATGTCAGAGGTGCTGTTCCTCTCCAGCCCTGGGGATGTTAAGATTCAAGTGATTGCAAACAGAAAATGCAGCTGATTTCTCAGGCCAGCATTGATCCTCTTCTTATTCCTAAAAACTCTCCAAAGTCTCTTGCCCTTCACTGCTATTGTCATGGCAGCGTCCCCCAGTTCCGGTTGTGGCTAGCTTATCGCTAACAGCCGGGGTCGTCAGCCCATGAATGCAGTGGATGGTAGGTGCAGTCCTTCCCTGCGGCTGTTAGGTCTCCAGAAGGGAGACAACAGCTGGTTGGAAACTGAGGTATTGTAATAACGCCCTGCCCCCCACCTTGCAAGCCGGCACCAGGATTATCTGCAAGGCAGGAAGTCAGGTCTCAGCTGCAGATGCATCTGTGGGGCCTGGGCTTTCCTAGATCCCGCTCCAGAGGGCAGCATGTGCCTGGCATTCATTCGCTGCCCCTCGCGGGCTTCCCTAACACAGAACCGGCTTGCTTGGCACCGAAGGGAGCACTTCCCTGGTCACAGCGCCCTTTCCGGGCTGTCTATCAAATGGCACAGGCCCCTGCTCTCTGCCTGCCACGTGGGCTGCCGTAGGAGCTGGGCGCGTGTTACGTTTGACAAGGTTGCTGGAAGACGCAGAGGCAAATATGAATACAAGGCACCATTCCTCATCCCTACAAGGGAAAGGGTCAAAGGTTATGGGGAAAACCTCCATTTACAGTCTGATGCCCCCTTTTGGAGGTCTTGTATATTTCACACTTAGGCATCCTTTCCATAGGGGTGTGTATTTTGTGCTGTTGATTTTAGTGGCGTTACTCCTGATTTACACCCGTGTAAGAGAAGAACCAGGCCCAAAGAGAGAGATGAAGGTGGATTTTCTTACCGAATTGTTGCCTCACCCCTGCGCTAACAGATTGACAGGAGTTCTCCTCGTTATCCCTGCCTTGATGCAGGCTTCACGGTATCTGACAGTAATGAACCCGCCTGTGATCTTCCCCCTCTGCCCTGCACAACGCTCGTCTGTGCGCTGGTGCCAGCAGTGTTGGGCTGTTGCATTCGGAGCAGGCAGGATACTACCACCGCCTGCCATTCAGAAAAGAGCCCATCATGGCTTTCAGCTGGCCCCCACAGACACAGGCGAGGACGCACGGCTCAGAGTGAGCAGAGACACGGGGTGGTGGGAAATCAATTTCCCGTGTTTGTCGGATGCCCTCCGTAGGGCTAGAGACCCAATGCCAGTATGAATGGCCAAAGTCCTGCGCAGTCCGGGCCGTACAGACCCTGAGTCCGTAAGGCAGTCACTGAGCTCTGCAAACCTTTAACCCCACGGGACCACGCATTGCCCGTGGGCCGCCTCCTCTCGGCACCTCCCGCAGAAGAGGGGCGTGACGCTGCCAGCCTCGTTCGGTGCTTTACGTAACTATACAGCTGCAGTTGGAGCAGCCAGCCTTTGTGTGTGCCCTTCTGGAGGAGTGACACATTGCAATGAGCCCTCTGGGGCTACAGAGATTTCTGGGGCTCCCCTCCGGCAGTGGCTCAGTGCCCTTGCTAGCGTGCTAGAAGCAGTTTGCTTCCAGCACAGCCTCAGGTGGAAGAGAGGGAGCCGGACGCTGGCAGAAGAGGGGATGTTAAGCAAACCTGTTACCTCAGGTGCACCCCCCCCCAGGCCCTTGCTAGTTGGGTGCTCTGGGCAATAGACGTAACCTGGTGAAGAGAAGAGTCTACTTGCTAGTGAAAGACGGGGGCGTGGGCCGGGCTGTTCTTTCCCGGGGATTGGGCGGGTGGGTCACTCACTTTCCAGCATCGCGAGGAAATGGGGGGAGAGGGGGAATGGAAGAGGAAGCGACATGTCCCTGCACCAGCCAAGCAGGCTGGCTCTTAGCTGTGACATGCTTTTCAGACACGTTTGCGGGTGGCAAAGGCAGCAGCAGTGCTCCAGCACAGCGGCCCCCTGCGCAGGAGAGCAGGATGCCGGGGGCTTGAGGTGCATTTCTCAGGCTGCCCCATAGCAGCGTGTTTGCCAGGCGATTGGCTCCGTGGGACAATATTGTCCGTCTGCAATAGCAGAATCCTGCCTGAGAACTGGGATCTCCGATCCTGGGCCTTTCCTGGGACGCGGTAGCAGGGAGGTAACCTGCAAGGGAAGCAGATGGCTGGCCCTGGATCAGAGCAAGGGAGCACTTTCTTATTCTGCTCCTAACAGCTGTGGTAGGGGTTTGTAGAGCCCCACTGGTGCATGGCCAGGCGCACGGCCACCTGAGTTTGGGACTTTTGACGTGGCAGAGGACTCAGCAGACAAGAGAGACGTTTGCCGCGTTTTCGTTGAGCCCTGGCAGCTGTTGTCGCAGTGCTCGGGTACTGCTTGGCCTGTCTTTGGGCACCTGAAGTGTTAGTGGGAGCTGTTTGCGCAAGGGTGGCAGGAGGGCCTTGGCACCGGGTTGACCCTCTCCTTTTCAGGGCCACGGCAAGAGCATGCAGAGGGCTTGGGTGGTCTCTTGTAGCTGGCATGGGTTCTGGTTGCAGCTGTGGGTTTTGGTGTCTGGTCTTGTTTACTGAAACAAAAACTCCAGCAAAGAGGATTTGTGGAAGGTTCTAAATAGTCTAGCAGAAAAGGAAAACCTCTCGAGGAGAGCAGACTTTAGCGAAAACAAACATTTATAAAGGATAAATAATAGACAAGCTACTCGGCAGGTACAGACACATCCAGGGGCAGAGAGAGTGAAGAAGGCGAAGTCGCAAACACTTCAGGAGCTCGGGGGGGGGGGTTAGCTACACAGCTGCTTTGCTGGACACCCTGTACCTGGGTGATTGAATGGGGTTGGCTTGCATCTCTAGATGGAAGGGGTGGCTACCCTGGCTCGTACATGGCACGCTGGGGTGTAACGGGGCAGCACGCTGCCTTGCGGCCTGCTGTCTGGCTGAGGGAGGTGTATCATGAACGCCCTACATCTGCTGTCCCCAGGTCTGGGTGGGACCACTCCCGGCTTGCACTGGCAACCTCCAGCGCTCCCCAGCTAACATACCCCACCGCTAAGGCTGCTCCTGACGCCTCTCCGGCAGAGCTGTGGCCCAGGCTGCTGCTCCCCCTCTCTGAACAGGCCAGTGCGTGCTGAGCCGGGCTCACCCCGTTAGCGGCCGCTGTCCCACAGGCCCCAGCTGCACAGGTCTCGGGCTGGCTGGAGCACAGCGATAGTCTGGTGTGACGGGGCCATTGTGTTTGGCCTCCCCCCGGGGATTTGCGAGTGTGCTGCTGGGGAGAGCGGGTGGAGGAGGAAGGGATGGCCATCCCAGGCAGGGGTGGATACAAGCCTGGTGGGCTCTGGAGCGGGAGTGCAGAGCTGGCCCCTCACTTTGCTGTTATTCCCTGCCAGTGGCTCCCGTCTCATGGGGCTCCAAAGCACGTGGCCACAGAGAACAATTCCCGAGGCTTGTGCTGCTCTGCCAGGTTCAGAGGGGTCAGCCAGCAGAGCCCCTGGTCCAAGCATGCTCCAGCCTCCTGCTCACATGGACCCTCTGCCCACCACCAGCACCCATCTGCACCAGAAATGCTGCCGTGCCCCTGTCTGTCTGCTCCTGCTGCCCCTGCCCAGAGCGGCCGAGGGTCCTGTCCTCTCCACTTCCCAGGGCTGCTGGCATGGCAAGAGCCCTGGCCCAGAGCTGTCCCCATCGTAGTCAATGGGCATTCAGTGGCATTACGGGGGGCTGAGCTAGGCCAAGGCCCGGCCCTTCAGAAAACCCAGCAGCATTGGCCAGCGTTAGCAGTGCTGCCTGGTGGAGGGAACCTCCTGTCCCAGTGCCGCCTGCCGGGGCGGCGCTACGGGCCTTGCTCTGTGTGCCAGGGTGCGAGCAAGTTTCTTCCTTGCTTCTCTGGCTCATCCGCGTTCCGAGAAACGAAAGCTCTTGTGTGTTTGTCGCCTGGAGCCACACTCTGAGCTGCCCTTCCTCGGGGGTCTGTGCTTAGCAGTGGGCCATGCCAGCAATCCAAACTGCAACACAGATGTGCAACACAGTAAGCCGCGAGGCTCGGAATCATCGGCTGCTTGAACTCCCTTTTTTCCAGAGAGCCGGCACAGGTTGGTTCTCGGCCCCTAAACCCCAGCGGGATGGAGACCCGAAGAGATGGAGAGGCTGGAGGGACTGGCTCCTCAAGGGAAGATTAAAGGAGCTGAATTCATTATGTATGTGACAGGTGCAGGGGAGAGACATGCTGCCCATCCACAGATACCCTCAGAGTGCGCAGACGCAGGAGGAATGCAAATGTGTGGGATGGCCTAGGGATTATAAGGCAGAACAAGGTGCTAAGCAATACGCAGAGCAAGCTCGGGAGAGGGAGAACCCTCGCTGGTGCGCAGGACTCGGGCATTCCAAACTAGACTGCACAAAGAACTGGAAAATAGTCTGCCTCGGCTTCCCGGCAGTGGCCTGCAGGAGCTAGTGCGGGGGATCTCTTTGCTAAGAGGAATGTTTGTTTCCAGTCTAGCTTTGGCGGTAGCAAGCCATTCCCGAGTCACTCTGAATGGGCCTGTCATTCCTAGGCATTAGCCAATGAGTTGGGAGTAGTAATTTTCTGACTATGAACGGTTTGCTTGGACTATCCATTCATGGAGTGCCAATTGCCCAGGTCATATGTTGTTCTCTCTGCTGCCTGAGTTAGTGACACACGTTTGGGATAGGAAGATCAACACTCTTCTAGGGTGAATTTTCCGGCAAACAATCCTGCACAAGTGAGGTTTTACCAACTCTTCCCAGAGGCCTTTATCTCTCATTGCTCTGTTTCTGTTGCAACAATCCCCTCTATTGACAGCCAGGCTAGAAGATACTCAATTCCAGCTCTTAGAGTGGCTCTCAATGGAAAAGTCACCCTTGGCCAGCACTGACCACACCGCAGCCTCTGATGGAGCACAATTCTTCTCTCCTCTTAGAAGAGAAAATAACGGGGGGCTGTGTGATCCCTGCAGGCAAACCGACTTTTACAGTGGGCACACTGAGGAGTGGTTGCAAGACAGCACTAATGCCTATGCCAACTGCTCTGGCTTTGGGCCGGCGGTTCCCTCTCCCCGATCAGGGGTTGTACCCCAAAACTATTGCAGATGCAACATTGGAACAAAAGTGGCCCAAGCAAGAGCAGGGGGCCACTAATCCACCCCACTGCCCAGCAGTAAGTGACTATTACCAGGATTATGGCCATTTTGAAAAGTGATTTCCTTTTTAATGGATGTGGAGCCTTTCAGAGCAGTTTCGCAGCACTCGGCTCATTGAGGCAAGTGCATTAGAGGGCCTGAACGCTAATATTCTCTCAAGGCCTTTTTGTGAAAAACAACATGGAATTAGAAACAGCATTTGCGGTAGTGCTTTCTGCAGAAGCATGAGGGGTTTTTGATGGCTGCCATTCAAAGAAGGCCTGGAGACATTGGCAATTAGCATGCAAAGGAGACCGCTACTGCACTTAGCTAGTTGAAATGCAGTTGATGAACTGACTGTCATGTAAACACCATGGGCTTGCTTTGCAGAGGCATGGAGGGAGCATGGGCCACTCCCATTGGCTTCCGCTGGAGTTGCTGGTGCTTAGCACTTCTGAGAAGGAAGCCCCAGGACAGAGCAGAGTCTAATGAGGCTCAAGGAGGCTAAGATTACAGGAGGTTTCTCCCTCCCTCGCTTAGACTATCCCTAGGTCCCATGTGCAGTCTCCCACCTTCAGGCATTACTGCTGCCCTTCCGTGGAAACGGGGCTCTTCTCTAGCTGCCACTAGGCTGCAGGGAGCACCTGGTCTCTGGTTTTGCAGGGCACTGCGGGAGAAATCCTACGTGCCTTAGGGGCGCTGTCCATGTGAGGAAGTGTCATTTCCAGACGGGAGAGTGGTTTGCAGCTCGTGTCCCATTTCCAGCCAAACACCTGGTCGAAAAGGGGCCCTTCCAAGCCTCCCCCAGCCCAGTGAAGGTGAGTGAGTCAGAGTAGAGGACAGTGAGTGTGAGGGGGGCAGGCTCGGAGAAGCACCAGGGCAAGGGGGTTCAGTCTGGTCAGAAAGTGGCAACCCTAAGCTCAGGATGCACATCGTAATGGTGAGCTCTGTTCTCTGGGTTTCTCTTTCTCCTCTCTTCGTTGTTGTGCTGCCCTTTCTTTCAGTGTGAGTGGCCCTGCTTGCCTCTCTGCCTTTGGGTAGTGGATGTCCAGCACCTTCAAGATGGTCTCCCAGTGCAAAGCAATCAATGACATGGGCTCTGGGGCTGCTAAATGTAACTTGCTTTATTTGTACACATGCCCCAGTCCTGCTGGTCTCACAGGTGCTGGAAATCCCTTCTTCCATGGATCTGTTCCCAGGAAGCAGCTTTGTCCTCCAGAATGGACCCTCATCAGCAACCACTGCAGAGAGCTAACTCTGCAGCTGCTCAGACAGCTCCTGCTGCAAGGGACCACTGGTTCAGCACAGAACTTTGCATAACCCCACACTGACATTGCCCAGCATATCTGCCTGGGACTGCCCCTTTGCTCACACATGGAGAATAGAGAATGTGGAAGCCTGCGTCTAACAATACCACCTGGTGACATCTGCTGTAACTGTATAGATACAGTCCCCCCTTCTCTACACCTTGGATCATCACTAGCACCAATGCAAATCCGAATTCTCCCCTCCCTTATACACCGGCGCAGCATTTTACCCCCACGTGGTGCAGGTGCCAGTAACAATGCAAGGTGCTCAGCAGCATAAAAAACACATGGCAACAGCTTGCCACATTTCCACCAGCAGATATTCCTGTCCCTCCCTGGTTCTCTACAAAAAGTAAATCTGCACGCTTTCGCATCCTGGGCAGAACAGCTTTTCCATTCCCCACTAGTATTTGGACTGCAGCTCATTGCTACTTCCCCCAGACTGAAAACATGTTACACGGGGTGTTAAAGACCATCCACGTCTTTGCTAGCTGTGAAAGAAAGGAATTCAGCCGACGGATTCTTTGGCTCCTGGCTTTTCAAAAGAGGACTCAGGGAAAGGGGCTCACAAATATGTTTGAATTAATTGAATAATTCAGTTTAGCATTAACAAGATGAAAGAACAGATTCCCTGTTGGGAATGAATGTATAATGCATACGTGGATTTCTGCATCCCTTTTATTATTCAGCCCCTATTGAGCAATGGCAAGCATGAAGAGGGTGTGCAAACAATTAAAATTTAAGCAAAGGGATTTTTAAAAAGAAATTGTGTGTGTATGTGTGTGTGAGAAATAGTAAATATTTCATAGGGGAGTTTTTCCCCCTCCTTCAAAGGAGCAGAAGAATTTTAGAGCATAAACATAACCAATCTGTCTCTTCCAGGGGAGAATGAGGCTTGTGCCTGTTAACTGTAAAAGAACAAAATTCGGAGCAGCAAGTGAGGACGGCATATTTGCATAATGTATTTTATTTACATAAATTACATTGCTGATAGCATTGCTCCGCTAGGACTTGGCACAGGTAGGAGACAGCAGTTCAAAGTGAATGTGGAGAGAGGAGTAAATAGCGTATTAGACGCTGCTCTCTAGGCAACCCTAGCCTCTTCGTCCCCTGGCTAGCCCCACGCTCCAGAGCACTGGATTGACTCTTCAGCCTGAGAGTGGCCTCCTGGGTGCAGCTACAGGCCCCTCACACAGAGCTCCCATGAGTTCCCTTCCGCATGCTGGGACTTGACAGGCACTGGGTGTGCCTCCTCTCGTCGCCGCAGCCAAGACAGATGCCAGCAATGGCTTTATTTGCTCCGCGGGAGTCTGCCTCTCTCCTACACAAATCCCTCTGTGAGCACAGAACTGTCTTTGCCCAAGTTTCAGTAGGCGGAGACCCAGGGACCAGTCCAGGCTCTCAGGCCTGTGTGTGAGATTTGATTTTTATTCAAGAATTAAAGTAACAAAGGAAACAGAGTCCACTGACAGTGGCACACGCAGCCTCTCGAGAGCGATTCTGCTCTGAAACAAGTCAGTGTTAAACCAGCACCTTCGTACTCTTCTGTGCCTGTGTATTCGGAGTCCGAACTGCTGTCTGTAAGGCGCTCAGTACTGCTTGCTTACTGTGAGGGCTGGGATGGTCATCCCATGGGAAAGGCTGATATTTTCAGCATTGTGCTTTGCACCCGATCAGGCAGCGCAGCTGACACGCTGACCTTTCTTGCACAATGAAAAGGTTCCCCAACTTCTACCTTGGAAACACTGACACGTGTTTTCTGTTTTGACGTTCCCAAATCGAAATGTTTCAGTTTCTTGAACTGCACAGGAACTGTGCCATGTCGTGGCAGCTGTGTGGGTCCCAGCATACCAGAGAGGCAAGGTGGGCGAGGTCCCATCTTTTATTGCACCCATTTCTGCTGAGAGAGAGAGAGCGAGCAGCTTTCGCACAGCAGAACGTCTCCTGCAATGCAGGTACAGCCATGTGGCTACTGCAATGCTCCACGTGGCTTAGTCATGACTACCAAAAGTTCCCGGCCTGCTCTGTTCTACACGGCGGTGGGGAGGGAGCAGGATTTCTCGGCGGGCACAACTGCTGGGCTCCAACCAGTTACATCTGTGCCGACCTCCCTAAGACCCGGGCACTGCCCAGGTGTCACCGAGGGCCGAGTTTGAGCAGCCAGCCTCCTGCTGCGGGAGATAAGCCAGGAGAAAAAATCTGAAGGTGATCCCAAAGCCACGTCTGCCATGGGAAAACTGGGCCTTTCCAACAGTGGGAGTCTGCAGCCGAGCCTGCGTGGCTAAGGGGTGAACGAGGCCCAACTGCTCCATTTGGAGAGCCGGGTGTCGGAACACACGACGGGCCCTGGACCCCATCACCCCCTTTATAAACAAAGTGTTTGAGACACCATAAACGTGGGGCCATTTTCAGAGACCCTCCCTTCAGTCAGTCTGTCCGTTCCCGATAGGGCTTCTCCCACTCCCCTGGCAGTGCCAGCCCTGCTCCTGAGGACGCACCGTGCTTGCCTGTCCATTGCAACTGCTGCAGCCACCTGCAGGCCTCTGCTGCCGGAAAGGGACAGTCTGGCTTGGGGCTTGCCAGAGTGCTTCTCACAAGCAGCACCCTGGAGGAAGCTGGCCCGGTTCCCAGACCCTGGGCTGGGCGGCAGGCTAGGTGGAGGAGAAGCTGCCTTGTAGCAGGTGTGCTCTGCTCACCAGCTGAGGCTGGGAGCACAGTGAAAAGGAGTGTTGTCGGTAAAGCGGTGCAAGCAGCCCTGTCTCCTTCGGGGCTCGCAGCTCAGCCTCTTTCCAGACGTGTGAACTCCTGGGGGGCCAACTGTTGTCTGCTTCTGCACCTGGAAGTGCTGGGCGATTTGTTTTAATAATGGTTAGGGGCTGAGCAATGAGTCACTGTCACCTGGATGAACAGGAAAGACCGTGGGGGCTGGGGCTACAGGCTGCCTGTGAAAAGCAAAATCCAAATCCATGGCGAGAAGGGATGGACTCTGCATGGCGGGTTTTAAAGCAATGCAGCTGCAGTGGCTGCCCTGGCTCTGGGCGCCTGCCTCTCAGCCCCAGCTCTTGTGAGGGTGACAAATCACGCCGGGATGTCTGCAGTTGTGCCAGGCGAGTCTGTCGGGCAGCACCTTCTACCACTGCTGCGGGAGAGGGGAGCCCGCATGCCAGCTTTCTTCCCATTCGCTGCTGGAGGAGCATCCCGCCGGAGTGGAAGAGCATGACCCGCACGCATTAGCGAAGTGGCTTGACCAGTTTCTGACACTTGCTTGTGCCTGAACTCACAATGAAGCGGAATTGAGTCGTCGGTGTCAAGACATGGAAAAACAAGAAGAGATTTGCCTCTTCCATTGGCCCTGATGATGACAGCTGTATAACCTCTCCTAGCGGCTTTCACAGGGATCAGCTGCATCTGATCTGCTCCGCTAGACACAGAGCCTCTGTGGTGTGGGGAAGCCAGGCACAACCAAAGGGACTCCTGGTTCAGTGGCTTATTTTAAGACTCTGTGGGCCAGAGTCTGCCCTCAGGTACTGAGCTGCAAATGCAGAAATCAGTGGTGTTAACGACTCCAGGTTCACTCCTGGGTGGCTAAGAGCAGAAGTTCCCCTTATGCTGTGCTGGGGTGATTTTTATACATTGGCATCTGTGAACAGGTGACAATGTCACACTCCCACAGTGGAGCAGGAAGCTGTGCTTCCGGAGAGAGTGCTCGGAGTATCTAGCCCAGGGACAAACCAGCGGCATGTCTTTTCCCCTGGAAGCACGGGTGCAGTGGTGTCTGGGAGCTGCATTTCTGGCTGGGCAAAGGGTGGATTTACTAGTATATCCTGTTCAGAAACCTGGACACCAAACATTGGCTTCCAGCCAAACAAAAAAGGTTTTTAAAAAATCAGCAAATAAAAAAAAGAGAAGAGGAGCAACCCTTTGGTGTAGGGCCAAGCAGTGACATAGTTCGCTTGGCCCACAGCAAAGTGCTTCCTTTTGATTTTGGGCCTTTCAAAATGAGTTCGGAATGTGAAATTAAAGACAAATGTGAAACAAAAGGTCATTGTGACTCAGCTGTTAAATGTTCTGGTTATTTGGATTGGGGATCCCTCCCCTCCCAACATGTCGGTGGAATTGACAGGGATTTATTTTTTGTACAGTTTCACTGCAAAAATGCTGCCCAGCTCTTGCTGTGTTGAGAATCCCTGTCTGGCTGCTCACCACCCAAAGAGTCTGCTGCATCGCAGTGATCCTCCAGCAGCCAGATCTGCTGGCTTCCTGGTGCAAACTCCCATTGCGGAGCCAACATTTGGCCCGAAACCGAGACTCTCTATCCTGCGTCTGTGTCTCTACAGATGGAGACCATGTGTATACGTGCAGCATACGTCTCTCTTGCGTGGGTGTTTGTCTATACATGTAGAATCCTGTCTGCCTCTTCATCTGTATAGATGCAATATCCCTCTGTGTGTGCCAGACTCGTTAGCATTCCAGCCTCACTAAATACGATGTTTTAAAGGGAGCCGGGAGACGTCCCCTCTCTCTCTATTTTCTTTCCAGTACCAGTCTTGGCTTGTCTTCGCTGCAGCGCTTGCGCCAGTTGTCTAGACTGTGGTCACATCTGCACTACAAATCTATGTCAAGACGAGTTATGCCCGCATACAGCTGCTGCAGTTAGTATACCCTTGTGTGCGTGCACGCTTGGCGTCTCGTGTCTGTGATGCGTGTACTCACCAGGAGTGCCTGTGTTGATGCAGTGCGATGCAGCCTGCCACTGTCCAGTGCACTGTTTTGCGAGAAGGTTTGGCAATGCATGATGGGGGCCGAAATGGAGTTAATGTCCCCCCCATGCATGGGGTCAGCTTCTCAGTGCGCAGCCGTCTCCATCCAATGATGTCAGCGGCAGCCCATAAGTTTCGCATGTTGTTTACCTGCACTATTGTATGCGCATCGCAAGCACAGGGAGCACGATCCTGCTGGGTTTGCAGAGCTGCGAAGGGAACCAACCCGTGAGCCAGGCGGTGGCGTCACAGAGGGCAGGTTGCTGTGGGGCACAACCGGGGCCAGTTCTGGGGGGCTGTTGGCATTGCCCGAGCAGTGGCAGACAGCGGAGTGCTGCGTCTGGGCCCAAGAAGTGAGCACTGGCTGGTGGGATCACATCGTGGTGCAGGCTTGGCATGATGAGCAGGGCTGCACGGCTTTTGGATTCACAAAGCCGCCTTCCTGGATCTGTGTGCTGAGCTCACCCCAGCCCCCCAGTCCAGAGCCAGCTTCGCTGACCCCTGACAAAGGAGCATCGGCCGCTCTGTGGAACGTGCAGCGTCGGATTGCAGCCGGTCAGTCAGGAATCCCTTGGGGGCCCAGGAACCCATCCGGGGGCCGGGGTCATGCAGGCATTTCTTGCCTGCTGCTGGATAGGGTGGTGACTCTCCGCAGTTTGCAGGGCGGAGCAGGTGCTTCTGCAGGAGCCAGCACTTTAAGTTGGAAGGGGTTTTCCTGGTCTCTCTGGTGGCAGGCTGTGGTGCTAGCAAGGCGTGTTTGTGATCGGTCAGTGTACAGACAGCCTGTGCAGTACGGCTGGCTGATTTGTGCCTCTCTGTTCTCAGGACCAGCCTGTTTCTCACACTTCCTGGTTTGGGATTCTTGTCGCTGAGCCTTCTGAATCTAAGCAGGAAAATAGTGTTGTGTTGCAACCTTCCAGTGACGGGATTTTATCTTCCTTAGTCGAAACTTCTTCGTGTCTAGGCCTTCGACGCAAGAGACTGACTGAGTGGGATCTTCAAATCTCACTGAATTCCAATTGAATTCCAATAGGTCCTGGGTGCTTAGCTCCCTTATGTCCCTTTGTAACCTTCAACCCAAACCTTTCTGTGCCTCTTTGCCCAGCTGTAACGGGTACAGGGGCATTGACCGATCTTGCAGGCACTTTGCCACTCAGTTATGATGACAGGGTGCCTTTTCGAGACTGTTGCATGAAAGCACCAGTAGAGGCACAAACATGTCTTATGTTTTTACCAATATTTGCTGATTAGACTTTTTAAACAAATGATCAGCTGCATGTATCAGACCAAATCTATTCAGGAGCATTTGCACTGGTGAGGAGCCTTAATGAAATCTTCCTTGGGTTGGATGAATGGGCCGTACACCTCGCTGGTAACTCAAGTATCTGAACTGCCATGTAAATATAAGCCATTACATTAAAGCATCCGTATTTCTGTGCCTTTCTCCAAAATGCTGAATGCAAACATATTTGCAGGGGCTGGCGAATGTGAGGTACGTTGAATGAGGAAGTTGTACGCTGAAGTATAAATGTTTAGGGATTGAAATAATGCAGGTAAGGATTCTTTTCCCTTTGCCTGGTGTTGATTAGGTCAGCAATATTCTTCTTATTTTATAGCTTAGGAAATGGAGGAACTGAAGTGCTAAGAAGCAGGTAAAAGGCCCAGCGTTCTTAGAAATGCTCCACAATGAGTTTCAATCTGGAAGAAACAATGCAAGTGCTAAGTTCTGGTGGACACAGCTGTTTCCTAAAGATTATTCATACTGACTTCTATGAGAGCTGTGTATCTGCCTTGACTTTGTTCGGGTTAATAGGGAGAATTTCGTATCCCGTATTCATGATGAAATTGTAAAATTGTCAATTAGTAGGTCCTATCCTGTAAAACTTTTGCCTCTTTAGAGGCAATGGGGCTCATCCCATGAAAGAACAGTGACCATCATGGTGACTGGGAGTTTGGAAGACCTGCCTCTTTAAAATCAACCTTGGCAGAAGCTTCCCCCCCGGCTCGAAAGCATGCAATTTCAGGAACCACTGTGCTATCAAAATCCTTCTGCTACATCCCCCTAATCTTGCTCTGATAAATGGGTTAGCCGGATGGTATCTCTGAGGTGCTAAAGTCTGTGGTTAAATGTTGCTAGATAATTATAGCTTTATCACTGGGCATGTTGGCTGGGGTAGCTCTGTAATATCGCTGCGGCATCACCCTGTTGCAAAGAGGATTTCAGCGATTTAGCTGCAATGACCATTGCCCACGTGGTGATGGAGTCTTTGTTGCTCTACTCAGTGCCTTGGACCACAGCTTAAACATGCCAGCACAAACTGTGCCTGATCCCCGGGCAGGTCTCAGCGGGTTTGTTACCGTTGCTCTGGCTAGAATTAGAATGAGCCGCTGTGGTGTTTGAGCCACATTGCAAAGATTTCCCTCTTTTCATCAATACAGAGCTCTGGACGGCCAACAGGAAGGGGTTTTTCATTCCAAGACTTAACGAGACCAGCCAGACTCAGGCATGGTTTGAATGCAAAATGATCAAGGGTACATTTTATCAGCCAGGAAATGAATGACAATGACAGCAGAATCAAACTGTATTTTTCTGGGGTGGTGGGTTGTTGATTTTAGTATAATCTGGGAAAATTACAGTATTTACTATAGATCTGTTTTCGTTAACCGCGAACGGACAGATCTTCTATTTCCCTTATAGTACCTTCTCCTGCCCAGCTGGCCTGTTGACGAATGCGTCCCACATAATTACTGTCAATTTTTTGGGCTGATTGTTTTTGTCACAGCCTAGCAAAGAGTTCTAACGCACCCTGGAGCTGTGCCTGGCTGCAGTGTTGTATAGGTATGGCGAAGCCAGACCCTGCACAGGCGAGACTGAGAATTTCCCTGGCGGTTTGTATGATCTCAAGTGCTTCCATCTCACTTCTGCTCCTACTTGACCATGTTCTTCTCTTCCTTAAGCCACAGATGTTAGTTCAGTTTCAGCGGGGAAAGCGGAAGGGGAGTTTGTCTCTGCCTCTCTACCTCAGATCTGCTGTGGAGCTGAATGTATTTGTGCTAAAACCGCGAGGTGAGGAGCAGGATTTGGCCCACCGAGTGCAGGATGCACACACATTCTTAAAGCTCAGCCCAGCTTGCTCTTGATTGACTGGCTGTCAGAAGTGGATTCACACTGAGCACCATCGCATTGCAGGACCAGATTGCTTTGGTCACAAGGTGCCACATCAATTAGTTTGGATCCAGGACTCCAGCAATCTTTAAAATAGGAAAAAAATCAATTTTTTACTGAGGCAGGAATGAATTCAGGACAGTTCTCGGGCCTATTAACCAGGAAGCCAGAGTAGATGATCACCTTGTTCCCCTCTGACACTGTCTCACTATGTATTTTAGAAATGTGCTGTCCGCTGTCCACCCATCCATCCATCTGTCTGTTGAAGAACTCCTCCTAAATGGGAACAGCTAGGCCCACCAAACTTCCTCTTATCCTAACTGAAAGCCAGGTCAGGGTTTGGTTGTGCCAGGACAATGGGCTGTGCCTGGAATGGGATTGTTCTCCACAACAAGGGGGATGTGCTAGGAGGGACAGTTACACCGCAGAGTGACCACGGAGGGGCAGCCACACCAGTAAGAGAGTGGCTGTCTGGGGGAGGGGCTTTGGATAAGGTTCCCCTGCTGGTGCTGGGCATGGTCCCTGCCCAACTGAGGGCCCCTCCCAGCAGCTTCAGAGGTCTGAGTGCTTCCCTCCCCCCTCCTGCATCTCCCTCAGATAATGTTTTTATCATCCAATCAGGGAGCAGAATCACTCTCCTTTGACTTTGGTGGCCATTCCCATCGCCCTAATAGTATCCTATTGACACCGTGACCTGTTTACATATACCTCATGGGTTGAAATTTGTTCACTGAGAAGGCTGGGCGAGTGTTTCAGTGTAATTGGTGCTGGGGTGCAGCCGGGAGAAACAGGCCTGTTAGATAACTGATCTACAGTGAAAAAACATTGGGCATTTTCTGATGTGAAACGTACCCAGATGTATCTTAATCTCCCCCGGTGGGGAGGAGTCTGCCAAATGCTTGTGATCAGAAGTGACACCTTTGTTGGTAGATTCCTTTTAGAAGCTAAGGGTTGAACGGGCCTGCAGCATGAATGACACTTTGTGCCCTGACCTACCAGTGCACCTCCATCCTCGCCCAGCTTTTAGCTTCAGAGAAACCTGGCAACGCCGCGGCAGTTGCTGCATGGATGGACAGAGTATCCTGCCACTTTTAATGTAGCACCTTTCCAGTGCGCTGAATTCACATGGAAATTTACATTGAAAAACAAGTTGAGCATCCTTGTTCTGGAATCAGAGCTGGAAATCTCACGGGATGCAGGTTTCCTGAGAGATTTCCAGCATGTTTTGTTTTGGATTAGCTGGGCATATGGTGAGAACAGACTTTCGTGTGGTCTTCCAGTAATGTAGGTCCCCTGCTATTCACAACGGAAGCCCGCAAGGGCAGAGGGCTGCAAATATAACAAAGGCAACAAAACAGACAGCAGCTGCACTTTCCAGCCTTCAGCACAAGTTTGGTTTTGGCTCAGTGTGAGTTTGGGGGGAAATTTCAAGCCAATTGTGATGTGCCCAGAATGGTTTAACTTGTTTCTATTCATGTCAGTCTGTTGGCCTGGGTGCTCAGTGACTGGCTGAGGAGGGGCTGAGAGGGAAGGAATTTGGGGTTAGAGGAGACCTAATACCAGCAGCAGGTGTTTCTAGTGGTGGTGCACACCCACACATGCCTCAGTGCACAGATCAAAATTTATTCCACACATGAGTGGAAAAAATTAGAGGGAGCGCTGCCTGGCACCACTTGCTGAGTAAGGCACAGGCTTGTGTAACTCGTTGTCTTTCAGCACGTGCTCGCGTCTGGCTTCGAGGCCTGGAGCACGCCACCCTGCCTCGAGAGAGCCCAGCACACGCACAGAACTGCGTTTGCAGGAAGCAGTCGAACAGTACAGTAATTCTTTAGAGAAAGGTTCTTGGGTACTAAAACTGCCAGAGAGCCCGACAGAATTCTCCTTCTCAAGAGGAGGGCAGTAATAGCGCGTAGGAGCCCAGCCCCCACTCTTTTCCTAAGGGCGGGTTATTACCTGCCCAGGAGCAGAGGGTCCCAGTTTTCTTGTGGCTGAGATTCTGCTTTACGCACGAGTTGCTGGCGTTCAGATTGCGCTGCTGCGGCCCTGCAGCCCCACACTCAGTGCCCACCTTTTGCTATCGTCTGGGCAGGCTGCAGCTAACGCGTGGCTTGCTTGGAACACTACCGGACATGGCCTAAACCAAGCCCGCGAGACATTCCACTCACACCTGCAAGGAAGGCGTGTGGCCTGCGCTGGCAGTAAGTAGCATGCAGCCTGGGAACGGAGCGACATACTCACACGCTGTGCTCTGTTGTGGGGTGGCTCATTTATTTACAGCAGCATGTCTGTGGACTTAACTGTGATTCTTCAGAGAGGCGTGGAATGCTGGTGCTCTGTGCGTCGCTGGATTATTCATGGGAATAGACCAAATCAACCCCCGCGGAGGGCTTTTTCTGTTCGTCTCGGGCGCGGAGGCTGGACTGTGTCTCTCTCAGGGCAGCCAATGTAACGGGACCAAAAGGGGGAGTAAAGAAGGGCACATGTACAGGAAAGCAAGGAACTTGTCCTAGTGCAATGAGAACTCGGGCCCCCCCGAACGTTACAGGCGACTGCAGGCAGGCGGCGGCGTTTGTATGCCACCACGCTGGGTTAAATGCTAGTCCCCGTCTCAATGCTTAGAACAGGAAACAAGCACCATGCAGCCACCGTGTCTGATGACGGTCTGAAGGCCCCGGCACCCTATGGCCCCTCGGCAGGAGCGGGGGTTTCAGACACGCTCAGAGGGTATGTCTACACTTGCACTCTAGTTCGAACTAGGGATGCAAATGCAAGCATTCGAAATAGTCAATGAAGTGGGGATTTAAATATCCCGCCCTTCATTAGCATGATCTTGCCGGTGCGTTACTTTGAATGCCAGCTGTTTCGAAAGTGAAAGTGCGCGCCGGGTTCGCGTTAGGGGTTTGTTTTGAACTAACGCGTCCCGCCGTACACTTTCATTTTCGAAACAGCTTGCATTCGGAGTAACGCGCTGGCGAGATCATGCTAATGAAGCGCGGGATATTTAATTCCCCGCTTCATTGACTATTTTGAATCCCTGCATTTGCATCCCTAGTTCGAACTAGGGTGCAAGTGTAGACATACCCAGAGCTGGTCGGTGCCACTGCCTCTCTTGCCCTGCATGGAGGAGGTGTTACGCCAATGCAGCGGTCTCTAGGCCCAGCCCCAGCCTGCGTATGCAAGTGGAACCCTCTGGGCCCACTCTGCGCCCGATCAGCAGGGGGTGAGCAGTCTGCAAGAGGCCCCGCTTACAGAGCTTTCACCCTGCTGCCTTGGCCAAGGGGGGAGCCATCGCACAAACTCCTGTCTTCTCAGCCCAAGAGCGCCTACCAGGCTGAGCTGTGCCATGAGCCCAGGATGGTGCAGGGGCCTCTGGGAGAGGCAGTTCTTCCTGGGGTCCCTAGTTCCCAGGACAGCAGGTTAAATCAGTCTGCCTGCCCTGAGGGGGGTAACGCGACTCTGAGCCTGGGGAAGGCGGGCGGGGGGGGGGATCAGTCTGCCTGCCCCGAGGGGGGTAACACGACTCTGATCCCCCCCCCGCCCACCTTCCCCAGGCTCAGTCGCATTACCCCCCCTTGGGGCAGGCAGACTGAGCCTGGGGAAGGCGGGCGGGGGGGGGGGGGGATCAGTCTGTCTGCCCCGAGGGGGGTAACGCGACTCTGAGCTTGGGGAAGGCGGGCGGGGGGGGATCAGTCTGCCTGCCCCAAGGGGGGTAACGCGACTCTGAGCCTGGGGAAGGCAGGCGGGGGGGGATCAGTCTGCCTGCCCGAGGGGGGTAACGCGACTCTGAGCCTGGGGAAGGCGGGCGGGGGGGGGGGGATCAGTCTGCCTGCCCCGAGGGGGGTAACGCGACTCTGAGCCTGGGGAAGGCGGGGGGCGGAGGGGGAATCAGTCTGCCTGCCCCGAGGGGGGTAATGCGACTCTGATCCCCCCCCCCCGCCTTCCCCAGGCTCAGTCTGCCTGCCCGAGGGGGTAACGCGACTCTGATCCCCCTCCCCCGCCTTCCCCAGGCTCAGTCTGCCTGCCCCGAGGGGGTAACGCGACTCTGATCCCCCTCCCCCGCCTTCCCCAGGCTCAGTCTGCCTGCCCGAGGGGGTAACGCGACTCTGAGCCTGGGGAAGGCGGGCGGGGGGGATCAGTCTGCCTGCCCCGAGGGGGTAACGCGACTCTGAGCCTGGGGAAGGCGGGCGGGGGGGATCAGTCTGCCTGCCCCGAGGGGGGTAACGCGACTCTGAGCCTGGGGAAGGCGGGCGGGGGGGGGGGGGATCAGTCTGCCTGCCCCAAGGGGGGTAACGCGACTCTGAGCCTGGGGAAGGCGGGGGGGGGGGGATCAGTCTGCCTGCCCGAGGGGGGTAACGCGACTCTGAGCCTGGGGAAGGCGGGCGGGGGGGGGGGGGATCAGTCTGCCTGCCCCGAGGGGGGTAACGCGACTCTGAGCCTGGGGAAGGCGGGGGGCGGAGGGGGAATCAGTCTGCCTGCCCCGAGGGGGGTAACGCGACTCTGATCCCCCCCCCCCGCCTTCCCCAGGCTCAGTCTGCCTGCCCGAGGGGGTAACGCGACTCTGATCCCCCTCCCCCGCCTTCCCCAGGCTCAGTCTGCCTGCCCCGAGGGGGTAACGCGACTCTGATCCCCCTCCCCCGCCTTCCCCAGGCTCAGTCTGCCTGCCCCGAGGGGGGTAACGCGACTCTGAGCCTGGGGAAGGCGGGCGGGGGGGATCAGTCTGCCTGCCCCGAGGGGGTAACGCGACTCTGAGCCTGCAAGCATCTGGCACTTTGGACGTAACCCTGAGTGGTGCTGAGCAGCTGTGCGTTGACCTCAGCGGGAGTTGCTGTGTCGCTCCATCGTCCGTGCCTGGTAGGGACACAGGGGGGCTGTGCAGGCCGGCCCTGACTCGCCCCGCTGGGGGATGGGGCAGAGGAGGGCTCCTGGGTCTGGGCTTCTGTGGGCCTGCGGCCCAGAACGCCTGCTCAGGGCCTGTGCCAGTACTCTAACGCCACGGCAACGGGGAGATTACCGAGCATCCTCTCTCACAGCCGGCCTGGAGGCCGGGCGTCCCCCCCCACCCTCGTGCACAGGGCCTGGGTGCCGACTGTGGGGTGTCGTGTCACTCACGGGTGCAGCTGTTGGCTTTTGGCTGCATGCGGGTGCGGAGACGTGCGATGTGGGGCGACAAAACGCAATTCAAGCTGCAATGCAAGCAGGGAACCAGACAGCTTATAAAAATGTTCTTGCATGTGTGGAGAGGCTGGGAAAGGCGGCGCGCAGTGGCCCATGGGCTGAGCCGGGGTCTGGAGGCGGGGAGCTCACTTCTCCCATCGGCTGGTGCACAGGGGCCAGGACAGCTGCAGAGAGTTCATTTGCCCGCGCTTTCTGCCTAGAAACCCTGTAGGTGGCGTTGGCGTCGGCATCCCCAGACCTGAGCAGGTGGGAGAGCAGGGCTGAGCGTGTGCTCCGTGCGAAGGGCCAGGTGTAGGCCGTGCAGAGGGGCAGTGAGGCTGGCAGCTTATGGGGGGTGGGGGGGCTCTCAGAGGGCAGTAGCAGAACTGAGCGGGCGCAGGGGGACGACTGTACCCAGCACCAGTAAAGATGAGTATACAGTGGCCAGGTTGGGAGATGGCACCTTGCTGTTGGACCCGGCAGCCCTGGCCCGGGCACTGGGGACAGGCTGGCTCAAGCATGCCGTGGGGCTCGGGGGTAAGCCGCTGAGAGACGCCCCCTGTGAATGGACTGCTGGGAGGGGAAGTGATGTCCTAGGGGGACGTTGGCCTGTTGGACATTGACGCCGGCAGACAGGGAACTGCAGCAGGAGCCTGTAACGCAGAGAGCACAAAGAAAGTCCAGGGTTGCCCACAGCGTCGTGTGTGCTGAAGTATCGATTAGCAGAAATCGGTGTCCCAGAGAAACGATATGCTTAATGTCCAGGGTGTTTGCTCCTCTGACCCTGTGGGAAATGCTTTGCTAATCCACAGCATGAGCAGAAAACCTTTCAATCCCTGTGGCGCTCTTCTGAGCTATTAAAAAGCGTTTGCATGCCTTCAAGAGAGAACAGAGGGGGCACCGTGTTCGTCTGTAACTTTTCAAAAACAAGGAGTGGTCCTGTAGCACCTTAGAGTACATCTACACTAGCTCGTTAGTTCAAGGTAGGTAGGGTAATTAGGGCAAGCGGAGTTGCAAATGAAGCCTGGGATTTAAATATCCCGGGCTTCATTTGCATGTTCCCGGGCGCCGCCATTTTTAAATCCCCCTTAATTCGAACTACCTAGTCCGTGCCGTGTGTAGCCGTGGGCACGGAGTTCGGACTAAGGGGGATTTAAAAATGGCGGCGCCTGGGAACATGCAAATGAAGCCTGGGATATTTAAATCCTGGGCTTCATTTGCAACTCTGCTTGCCCTAATTACCCTACCTAGCTCGAACTAACGAGCTAGTGTAGACGTACCCTTAGAGACTAACAAAAATATATAGGTAGCGTCATGAGCTTTTGTGGGCAAAAGTCGTCTGAGGAAGCGGGGTTTGCCCCAAAAGCTCATGATATTGGGTGGGGTGTGTGTGTGTGTGTGTGTGTGTGTGTGTGTGTGTGTGTGTGTGCATGTGTGTGTAATTTGTTGGTCTCCAAGGTGCTACAGGAGTAGTCGTTCTCTTCTGAACAAAACGGTGTTCTGCTCACACTCCGGTGAACATTGGTAGCACTGTCTAGGGCGATTACGGGTTTGCAATTTGTTCTCTCTTGGCTTGCTGACTTAGGACTTTTACCATGCGCAATGACGAGCATTTCATTTGACACCTCTGTGTTAGAGCATAGACCAGTGAGCTGCAATCTACCGACAGCAGGCGGTGGCGTGGGTTGGCTCCAGGGATGGCACACGTTCAGAGCTAGCCTGGCCGGTTAGGTTCAGTGCGTAGCTGCAGCGGCTCCCAGGCTGACACACACAGCCTCGTGGAACGCCTAGAAGTAGCAGTCAGGTTTTAGGATCATTCTAGCCAACCACCATATCGGACTGGATTGTTCTCGACAGGGTTGGCAAGGAATTACTCTCCAAGGAAGGAGAGCCACCGATTCCCAGGCTCCTGGCTGTCGGATACTGTCACTGAGCCACACCCTGAGCAATGCTGTTTGGCAGAGGTCCCCACAGTGATCACTTCCTGCACACAGTCCTGGAGTGTGGGCACCTGGAGGAAACGTTCTCGTAGTCAGATGGCTGCTGGCCAGACCCATTTCACTGGAGAACCTCATGGGGAAAGTTGCAGATTCTTCCCTGGCTGCCCTGTAACACGGGGAGCGGCGTCGGGGCGCAGGGGTGTGCCCACCTCCAGGGCTCCCATTGAAGAGGGGGGGTTGGGACCTGTCCAGGGAAGAGTTGCTGTGACTTGACCTTGTAGACCCATATCATCCCACCCTTCTGGGGGTGGCCGGGACCTCCAGTGGTCAGAACGGAAGGGGACCCTTGAGGGTAGGCTCTACCTCAGCAGCTGCTCCCGACGCCGGCAGGCCGCAGCAGGCACCCTGGGCTGCCGGTGATGGTGGGCTGGTGAGATGGGGAACCCACATGTGAAGGAGGGGCTCTGGCCATGGCAGTGCAGAAGGACAGCCAGCGCTGTCTCTGGGGGCAGCTCTCCAGCGTGGCCCGGGTGGCCTAAGAAGGGAGGTTCTGGGAAATGTAATTTGCGGGGGCAGGGGGGTTGAGGCCCAGAGGGCCCATGACCAGGTGACCGAGCACAGCAGGAGAGAGCTGTGGGCCGAAGGGCCCTTGGGACTGAGGGAACTTCGAGTGGCCTTGTTGTATCCTGGGATGTTCGTGCGGGTTACTCAGAGGAGCCCAGAGGAAAGGGCCTAAGCGGCTTAGATGGTTTTGAAAATCCCGCTGGAAGTTTCAGCAGCCAGGAAGTGAAGCACCAAACCTGAGTGACTTGGGAGCACAAGGGCCACTGACTTTGGGACTTGTGCTCCTAAATCACTGGGTGCTTTGGAAAATCTCCACCAGCCGTCGTGTCGCAGTGTCCTGCAAGAGAGGCTTTCCTTGCAGAGACAGGGCAGGCAGCAAACCTCCCCGGGAAACTTGTTCTTGAGAAACGCCTCGGTCCCTCCACGGTTGTGAACTGGCCACTTCATTGTAAGTGGCCTCGTAGAACGTGTGTTGATCCCTTGTTCTGAGCCATTTGTCCAACCTTGTGTTTAGCGTGGGCCCTGGCTATTCTGCTTTTGAGCTTCTCCAGGCCCGGGCACGTCCCTTCCAACTGCAAAAACAGCCCCCAAAGCAGGCTAGGCAATAGGAGATCCCAGCCCCGGGGGTCTGAGCTAATAGTCCAGGCCAGCGGGAAGAGCGTATCTCTGCTGGTGGGCCAGGTGCCTGCCGGTCTCCAGATGGTGGGAGGATCCTGCTGGGGCTTAGGTAAGAAACAGGCAGCTGGGTTCCCCAGGACTTGTCCAAATGAAGCCGGAGCCAAGTGAGTTTAGCCATCTCTGGGGGATAGTCAGCAGCCAAATGGGGGCTGGGAGGAGAGCAGAGAAGCCTCTGTCCCTGGGGGCACCAGTGTCCCTGTGATTACACACTAACTCCCCCCAGGGCTTCACGTGTTGTGCTGGGCTATGCTTGGTGTGTCTGCAGGCCAAAGCCGAAGAGGAAATCAGGGTGACGGGTATCGGGGCCGGACTGCTGTGATTTTCAGTCCAGAGCCTGTGCCTCCCACAAGCAGAGCGCCTCTCCCAGCTGCAAAGGTTTGGCAGGTAGTCAGCCTGAACAGTGTTTGAAAACATTGCCTGCTCTGGGCAAAATCAAACCCCCGGGCCAGGCAGAGGGTCAAAGTAGGGTTTCTCAAGGCTGTGAGATTTAATGCACTGTGAGACAAGCCTTCGCATACGCGCAGTGTGACCCCATGTGAAGGGCCGTTCTTCCTGGGGGCAGCCCTGGGATGCCAGTGACGTGCGTGAGCAAAGGCTACTCAGGTGCACGAGTTTGCGGGCTCAGGGCTCGTTGAGTGATGTTCGTGTGGAGTGACGAGCTGTCAAGCACTTGCTGAAACAGCAAGAAGCAAACCCCAGCCCTCATCTGTATGCAGTGTGCTCAGGCCAGGAAATGATGAGCTCAGATGTTTGAAGAGACAGAATGAACATTGTGATGATTTTAGAGCTGGCTTGTTGGCATAAATCCAGAGAACGCGGGAGCATGGCAGCATTAACTATCCAGTGTCACCCAGACTTGCAGGTTAGCAGCAACTTGCCTGCTTAGAAATGTTCTTGGGAGGAAGTGCTGTCTAGTGGTTAAAGGGGACAGGGACACCCGAGTTTCAGGTTCTGCCATTGACTCGCCGTGAGACCTTGGACAAATCATTTAACCCCTCTGTGCTCCTGTTTGACCTTCTGTGAAATGGGTATAATAATGGCTGCTTTACATGGGTGCTGTGAGGTTCATTCATTAACCCTTTCCGAATATCCGAGGTCCATCAGTTAGAAGCTGCTCTACAAATGCAAGGGCTCATTTAATTGCACCAGGGAGTTTTCTGTACGAAAAATCTTAAAATACTTCTCTAGGTGCCATGCACCTACACTTCCTGTCTCTAGCAGCGAGTGGACTGTTTTCTGATGCAGCGTCCCACTGGTTTGGTGAAAGAGTGTTGGCTTGTGTGTCCCTGTGCAAGACAACCTTCTCCTGACCCCTGGCGCTAGGAACGGCATGCTTGGAAGGAGACTGTCTTTGCAGATCTGAGACTTGGGGTCATGCACTTTCCAGGCACTTCAGCTTCCCTTGGAGGAAGCATTTGGCGCTGCTCTGTTGGGACGTAGCAATAAACCAGTTGTGGTCCCAATCCAACGGCAATGGGAGTCTTTCTGTAGACTCCACGTGTGATGTACAGGGCTGAGTGTCCGTGCTGCGTACCTACCCCGGCCCTGGGGTGACGCGATGGAGAGGAAGAAGCCTTTCCAGCAGCTTCTTCCATAAGAAAGGGGAACGAGTCTAGTGAGCTCTTACTCGCACCGCTGCAATACCAGTGTGAAAGTATCTTTGCAACACTAACCCCGCCAGGCCTGGTGCTGGGAGAGGGGCTGTGTGCACACAGCTCCCCTTCAGCCAACAGCCCCGCCCAGGCCAGGCTGGTGATTTCATCGCCACTGGGCTGCTCAGGAAAGGAGCTTTTCATCCCTGGGGGAAAGTGTCCGGTCTCAACAGCTGACATTTCTGGCTTCCTTCCTTGCTTTCTATTCAAAAACCTGGCTGTTTTCAAGGAGAAGGAACATTTCCATTCCTGTCAAAAGGACTTTCCTGTTGGAAAAATGAATTTTGCACCAATAGCGTATGCTCCCCCAACCATCTTCCCCCTTGTCCCTTTATTTGCTTCCCCAGTGCCTTAAGCCAGCTTGTGTCCAAGCATGATATGCTCCCTCTCGGAGTACAAAGGACTCGGTGGTAGGAGTGGGGCATGGGCTAATCTCTCGGCTCTCCTTCGCCTTTCATTGGGTGCCTAACTCCCACGGGGCCCATGGTGCATTAAGCCTTGAGCTAGGAACAGGAGCTAGGGGATACACAGGGAGGGAGGAAAGGGGGAGGAGGTTAGCGTGTGGCACATTCACTCCCACCAAATGTCACTTACATGTAAATATGAGGTTGAACTACTGATCAGAGTGGGGAGGTTGCCATTTAAAACAATGTTTGAGGGCTGAGAGATTTGTTACTTCCAGCTCGTTTCACTGCACTGTGCTCTCCAGTCAGGGAATGAAGACCCTGGTTTAATAACCGAGGTTCTGCTTAGCACGCAGACCCAGCGTCTTTGGCTAATGGGCTGTGGGGAGTTTGCTGCGCACCCCCATTCTCAGTCCTTGCCAGTTCTGCAAACCTGACTCCTGGGAGCCAGGCCGGACCGAGCCATTCTGGCGCCCCGGGCAGACAGTTTAATTGCGCCCCGGGTTGGGGGAGGGCGCATGCGCGGCCCCGCCCCCGCCCGGCGTGTGGGGGAGGGCGCACAGAGCTGGCGGTGGCAGGATGCACATGCCCAGCCTGGCCCAGCCCGGCTACTGCCGCTGGCACGCCGCCCGGGGCGGGCCAAGCCTGGCTGTGCAGGGCCCCGCGGCCGCGAGGGGAAGGGCGCTGCTGGCTGGCGCTGCAGGGGTTAACGCCCTGGGCAGCTGCTGCAGGGTGGCCGCTGGGAGCTTCTGCAGCCAGCGATCCGGGAGCCGGGCGCGCAGTGCCTGATGGCAGCTGTGCGCCCCTTACAGCTGCCATCAGGCGCCCCCCATAGGTTGGCGCCCCGGGCAGCTGTCTGGCTAGCCCCTGCCTTAATCCGGCCCTGCCTGGGAGGCAGTCTCAGTTGCCTGGGAGGCAGTCTCAGTTGCCTGGGCCTCCCCGCTGGAGCCACTGCTCTGCTATGGAAACGTTTCGCGCTGGGATCTGCCAACGCAGAGAGTCCTAGAGCCCGAGCAGCAGCCCAGGGCCAAACATCTAGACAGCCATTTTTAGCCTCGCAGCCCCTCAGCTGGCCTGGGCCTTCTGTTGAAAGGCTGGGCACCACGCTACAGTGCCTGAGCTGTGCTTCTCCCAGGATATTTAAACCCAAACACCAAGAAAATCCCCCATGTTAAAGATGGGGGAAAAAATCCCCTGGAGATTTCTGATCTGACTGCAGGCCGCAAAGGGAAATGAACGGGCAGAGCAGCTCTGGGCAGCACCTCCTCTTGAAAGAAAGCCAGAGGGTCAAATCTTCTAATCCAGTTAGACTTCTGTTGCCCTCATGGATATTAACATGCTCAATAACTATGCATCTCATACTTCAGTATCTGAGCCATCTTACCCAGGGCTGCCCATTCTGTACACAGGGGCTCAGGGGTCACATTTTCTAGCCTGTTCTGATCAGTGCTGAGCACACTGATGGTGCCCAGTGAACAAAACACATCTTGACACTAATCATTGACATTATGGACTTTATGGTCCTGCTTCGAGCAGGGGGCTGGATTCGATGGCTCCTGAGGTCTCTTCCAGCCCTAGGACTGTGTGACTCTGTGGGTATCATTTTTGTTCTTCTGGAATTGGCCTGTGCTGTAGTTACGACCTCCATCTGGGAGCTCCGCCTGGGAGTTCGCACACCACCTGTGGGGAACTCGGGGCTGTGTCTGGGGTCTTTTATGTTGGTGTAGATGCACCAATAGTGGCTGGATTTTCAGTGGCCAGCACCCAGCAGCTTCCATTCAAAGAGCCATAGAACTGTAGAGCTGGCAGGGACCTCATGAGGCCACCTTGTCCAGTCTGCGGCCGATTGGCATAGCTCTTGCTGACTCTGCGCTACTGGAGTTAACACAGAGGGTCAGGCTTCCCCAAGATCTCGTCCCACAGCACGTCCACAATGGAACACACATACACTGGGAACAACAGAATATTGGGCCTAGTTTTGCCAAACTAGCTCAGAGTGGACAGACAGGCACAGACCCCATGCTGTGCCGAGCTGGAAACCAGTCACTTAACGTCCCTGCGGCCCTCTGTTAGTGACAAGTACTGGAGCCCTTCTGCTGCCCTGGTGGTGTCAGTCAGCACTAGCACTGATTAATGAGAGGCCGTGGCGCGGTTGGCCAGCGGGTTCCCACCATGGGCCAGGCAGGCTATGGTGACGCTCCTGGTGCTGATTGCCAGGAGAGTACTGGCTTGAGGCTCAGACAGCCACTCCCGCTCCTGTGAGAAGCCGCGCAGACAGATGTAGATGCTGAGCTGCTCAGGCACATTGACAGGCTGTGTCAGCTTCTAAGGCGCATCACGTAATGTGCTGACATTTTCTGGGAAGTCGTTTGCTGTTACACTTACCCTTCCCAGTAGCTCACATTTGCATACATTGTTCTATGGGGCATGACACACATTATTGATGTTAACGTCATTCCAGTTGCAGCGCTTCATTGCTTTGTGACCAGCATTAACCCCGCCTGTGCCAGAGCCAAACCACCAAGTGTCCAACAGGCTCGGGACGGGCCTTCCGGCCACGTGCACAGGCACTGTCAGGAACTCCGCCGCACAGAGAGAGCAAAATCCAAACAAACAGGGATGGCACAACCAGCCCACCACTTTCAGCAGCAAATCCTCATCGGGTTCTCTCTGATGGATGCACAACAATCGCCATCCGTTTGGTGCAGGGCAAAAGCCCTGGGAGCTGTAGAAACCATTCCCAGTTCCAAGCTGTGAAGGGACACAGAAGGGATTGGGAACTCCCTCCCAGCAAAGCAGAGTGTGCTCACGTCTTGCAGCCCCAGAGGAAGGGTTTGGTCTTAGATAGAGCTCTAGGTCATGGCTGACAAGGTCTTTCCTTGATGAACCCTGTAGTGCTCCCATTGAGGTCAGTGGCAAAATTCCCCTTGGTTTCAGCTGGACATGAAACCGTAACCCCCGGTCGCTGGCCCAGGGTGTCTCTAGCACACCCCTCACTTCATACAGCCCACCTCTCGAGGCCCTGGCAGGCACAGTGGCATACAAGGTGCATCTGGTGGTGAGCCTGGCCTGGTCGGCAGCAACGGAGCCACTCAGAAGACTTGTTCAGTCAGGCAGAGCAGTGCCATGAGCAGGAAAGGAAGGAAGAGTCTTGTGATACTGAGAAACCTTTACTCAATTGCTTGGATGCAGCAGGGGAGTAAAACCAGCAGAGAAGAGGGCTGGGAGAGCGGGGCGGTTTCCCAGTGTCTCTCTGGATCCATCAGTGCTTTGGGATCTTGGGTCACATTGGAACTACTTGGCAGTGCTCCCTGCGTCCGCACAGATCGGAGCGCCACAGTGGTGGGGGTGGTGCAGTCACAGCAACCTGGGCTGTGGCAGCTTGTCTCAGAGACATTGGTGTGTGTGGCATGAAATCATGGTGCCCTAGATGGGCCACCCTTGCAGGGGATAGAAACCCCCACCCCATCAAAAAACCAAGAGGAGAACCACAAACAAATGCAAATGGATGCAAAGCATCACAGAAAATCCAACACCGCCCCCAAATACCTTAACGTCTATCAAACACATTTCCAGGGTTCATGCATACAGCCAGGAACTGCTACAAAAATATTGCAGGCTGCCCTCCGAATAGGAACAGCGGTTGCCTTGGAGACCAGATGCTGTACATGCTTGCAAAGGCAAAATATTACATTCTAGATCAATTTTAATTGCAACATGATAATTAATGAACCATTTTTCAATACTGGATATTTGTGGCTAAAGTACCTTAAATCGCTAGTTTCCATAGAAATGCCCACATGAAAACAGGTAAAGGTAAAATGAATGGCAAAGAAATACTGTGCATTTCGAACAGGTGAAAAAAGAGAGCTGCCTCCTTAGCTATAACTGTTACACAGACACACGGAGGGAGGCGTGACACCAGCCCGGGGTGGGAGGTAAGAGCCCCCCACGGGGCTGGCTCTGGGAGCAGTCTGGGACTCTCAGCGTTGTCGTCTGGACTGTGCTGTGTGTCTGCAACAAGCCATAGCGTGTCCTCACTTGGGTCAGGGTGCTGTGCTGCCATGGGGGTGGGGGCAGGGGCAGAGGGCTCGTCTTTGGCACCCCTTGGTGGGCACATCCTCCGCCCCGCCATGGCCTGTCAGTCTTTGCTTCTCTTTCTCCTGGGCCTCCCGCCAAGTCACCTAACAGTTAGCCCCCTGATGGGGTAACGAAAGGCCCAGATGCCCAAACTAGAATCCCAGGGCGGGCAGAGACCTCAGGAGGCACCGAGTCCAGCCCCCTGCCCAAAGCAGGACCAATCCCAACTCAATCATCCCAGCCAGGGCTCTGTCAAGCCAGGACTTAAACACCTCTAGGGATGGAGATTCCACCCCCTCCTAGGAGGGTGGGGAACCCATCCCAGGGCTTCCCCACCCTCCTAGGGAAATAGTTTGTCCTAATATCCCACCTAGACCTCCCCCACTGCCACTTGAGACCATTGCTAATACTAATACTTCTTCTGCCATTCTCAGGCTTCTTTGGCCCCTACAGAGCATCTCGCTTCCGGCTTCCTCCCCATTGCTGCCCTTCCCAAGGACTCCAGCAGCTTGCCTTATAGATCTCCCTTCTCCTTGTGGCCCGGTCTCAGGGCTTGCCCACTGGAATCAGCCTGCTCCCTGGGGACTCTTTGATTCCTGGTCTCCTTCCAGAGGCCTGGGACAACTTGCCTTGTGTTCCTGCAGCTCTTCTCTGGCTGAGCTCTCCATCGCCAAGTGACCGGGTTTTCCCTACTGCCTCTGCAACCCCCCCCCCCCAACCAAATTCCCCTGGTTCTTAGAGCCCTGAGTGATGAATAGCTTATCCCTTCGCTCTGACCCCCTCTGGCTGGGAGCCAGTCCCTCACCCCCCGGTGTGGGGTGTCTCTGGGCTTCCCCCCTACTTTAGCAGAGGATGGGGAAACCCCATCACCAAAATCCCAGTGAGGCATGGCCCCCAGCCTGAGAGATGTGCCACCGCACAGAGGCATTATTAGAGGGTAACCACAGCAAAGAATAATAGCGCTGATCATCAGTGACACTGGTACAAGAGATTCTGAGCAGGAGTCTGGAATAACGTAAGTGTCTCAATTTATTACACTTTTAATTAGACTGCCCTTCATTTAGAGAGCTACCATACTCTGTATATTGAAGTCCCGAGGCTAGATGGAATTAAATTGAAGCCTAACAAAAAATTACACCTTCACACTTTGGAAATCCATTTTAACTTAAAAATATGTTTTATGAGGCTTTAGTTTATCCGGGGTGTTATGTATCATCATAACTTTTGTAATGAGTTTTAAATATCTGTGAGGAGAAAGCATCAATCTTTTTTTCCAGCTTTCCCTAATTTGGAAACCCAGAGATATTTTTACAGTGCTGCTGTAAATGTATGGAGAGGTAAGAAAATGTGAGCAAAATCTCATTACCAGCCAGAGCCTGGCAGTTCTGTAGGCCAGCATTAAATCTTAAAGGGTCAGTGAACCATCAGTCGTCCAGATGCAGTGAGAAATGCTTCTTACGGGCTTGGGAATGCAAGTTAGTGCCCCCAATTCAACCTTACGAGGGACGGAGTGCTCAGCACCCCGCAGGATTGGACCTCACTCAGCGAGGCGGATACTTTCTGCACATGGCTAATGCAGTGACTATGCCCACATGGTTAGCCATGGGGCTCTGGAGGCAAACCCCATCTTCCCCACGCACAGCTGCAGGAACTGGGGCACAGATGGGCTGCAATTTGTCCAGAAGTAGAGCTCAAACTGGAACGTCAGAGCGGCCAGACTGGAAGAGTGAGAGTGTATGCCCTGGCTGAACCCCTGAGGAGGAAAACAGGAGGGGTTCCCAGGAACTGTGGCACTCTGTGATCGATGAAAAACATGGTGTAAATCCCTCCTCATCCCAATACATATTGCTTGGAAATTAAAATGAAATTGCTTTTCTGTTGAAAATGAAAATAGTTCATTATTAAGGGGCATGTCCTTCATTATGATTTGGAAACAAGTGTTCCTTGAAATTTTGAAGTGATTAGTTTTTATTATTCTCATAATTCTTCCAACAAATTAATTAGCCATCTCAGGACAAATACATTCTGAAAAATGTACCCGATTAATGAGAGTGACATTTTGTGTGTAAAACTTAAATAAGAGCCTTTGAGGTTTCTTAATTTCAGTTGAAAGCCAAGGACAATAATAAATAAAGCTATTATTTCAAGTGAATGTTCAAACTAAAGGAATCCATTATTTCAGATAAGATGTGAAAGGACAAAGATTAATAGTGAAAAAACTTTAATTAGTGGGATGGAATTGGGTGGAAAATTATTAACTTTTCCCTTCATAAATCTTTAATGCTTAATTGATTATTGCTTAATCTACAAAGAGATAATCAGCAGACTGTAAATAAGTGGTGTGCTGTAACCTTTAGAATCCAAACGAAACATTTCCCGCCCCAGAATCTGGCGGCGCATAGTCTCTGCCGAGGGTTGTCATCGAGGGCACATGGTAGGTCAGGACTGAGTTATACTGGCAGAGCTCGGGGGAAAAGCCAGCACAATATCTACCTGGCTCAATTTACAGCACTAACCTTTCCCCCTCGCTGAGCAAGGCAGCTTCATGGTTTGCCATGGACAGCCACAGAGAGTCTCACGCTGCCTATGCCGCCAGCCGGATGCAGCCCTCGCACTGTGAACGCTTGCTAGGGCTAGCTGGAGGCTGGCGTTTTCCCATGAGATGAAATGGGCTAGGTGCCCAGATCCCCTTGGAAGCCCCGCCCTGAGCCGAGGAACTGCTTTCTGCAGTGGGTGGTCCTTTGTCCCAGGATGGGCGCAGGGCAGGAATTCTGAATGCAAGGCGTGCAGTGCTTTTCCAGCCCACCCTGTTGCTCCCTTGGAGGTTGGGGGAAGATATCTGGTGTAGCCCCTTCCCATGTGCAGGCTAATGCCCTCTGTTCCTCCTTGCCCCCAGTGGCACTGGCTCAGCTTGGCTGCCTGGCCTTTTGGAGAGTGGCGATCTGGTGTCTGCTGCCCCCTTCCCACGCACTGGTGGCTGGAGCCACCCACCACAACCTGGTTGCACTATACCTGGCTTGGGATGTGTGTAGCTCACACATGCTGAGCAGGAGGGGGTCCCATTTCCCAGCATGCCACACTCTGGCCTTAAGGCTGTAAGCTCTTTGGGGCAGGGACTGAATTTGGTTCCCCTCATTTCAGCTCGTACCAATGGGATGGATCAAACTTGCAAGGCCCATGCTGGGAGCGGTAGTGAAAACCAATGCATCTCCACGTGGAGATGGAAAACCAGCCATCTTTAGCCCCCAAAAGCAGGTGGGACTCAGAGTGGTCCCAGACCAGCCATGGGGTGAAACTAAAGTGAGAGGTACGCATCTACATAGGACCTGGATCTGCAAATATGACAGCTGCCAATCCAGCCCGACTCTCAATGATTGGCATAAAAGTCTGGAAAACTTTCCACAGTGAGAAATACTCAACTCTGCTTCCAGTGAAAGCAGCCAACGACACCAGCCTCTCCAGCTGCTGGCTGTGAGAGCATGGTTGATGATTATGGAAGGAAAAGGAATACAAGTCCCATCAAATTGGCCCAGGATAGAATTTAAAATACAGTAGGGGGCTGCATCCTCTGCTCACTACGCTCGCCTCCCCCCCACCTGGCCGCTCTTGCTTTGCTGAGAGGGCCTGTTCATGCTGCTGACATGATGATGTCATTCTGTCGTGTGGCAGGAAAATCTTTTTTATATAGAGAGGGAGCTAGTGACCCTGAATGGGCTGTTTGCACTCCTAGAGCTGAAAGCATGAGCCCAATTGAATAACCTGGCCACTCAGTTTAAAGGGAGAAGCAAACTTCTGAACTTTTTATGTAATCAAGCCACCAGACATGTAAACAGTTGCTTCCTACGGCAGCCATAATTAAACACCCATCATTTACCAAAGAATTGAGTATGTCTATTCCACTATCCTGTAAAACCTCACAGCGATGAACACTTCTGCAATGGAGGCTGTTCAGAACTCACAAATGCTTGTAATTCTGAGAAAAACGTTTTGGTGGTTGTTTCAAAGTTTACGACTGAACATTGACTTAATAGAGCTTTGAAACTTTACTACGTAGAAGGAAAAAGCTGCTTTTCACCAGCTTCATTGAAATTAACAAGTACGGGATCATTTCTTATGAAATCTTTTAACTTTCCCTTTTTTCAGGAGTTTGCATTTAACACAGTAATGTCCTGTATTTGCTTTTTTAGTTCTCTTCTGCTGTATCCAGTTCCAAATGAGGTGTGTGGTTGGCCACTCAGTTTGTGATTCTGGTGTTTGTAACTCTGAGTTCTTCTGTATTCTGATGTTAACTAATAATATTTAATACAAATCTTTCCTATACTGTAGTAAAGTCAAATATCTGGTAAGGAAAAAGCCTCAGAGGGGGAGCCGTGTTAGTCTATAACTTGAGAAACAACAAATGGTCCTGTGGCACCTTAGAGACCAATAAAAATATATAGATGGTGTCATGAGCTTTCATGGGCACAACCCGCTTCATCAGATGAGATGAGCTTGGGTGAGAGGAGAGTGGTAAGGAAACAGTCACACTTTTTGAAGTGATTATTGTATCTGCCCATTTTACGCTTGTCCATGCAATGGGCTTTCCTATAACACAATGCCCTTGGCTGTAAAAAGTGCACAAAATAGAACCAGGTACCCGAATCCACAGGTATCGGTTGTTGTTGGTCCTTGGCCAACACATTTCAACAGTTGCCTCTGATTTTGAGCACCCAGCTTTAAGCTCTGTGTGGGATGTTCCAAAGGGCTCAGCATTGACCTATTTTTGGCTCTGAATGAAGTCATGGGGACTTTTACCCTCGGCTTGAATGGGTGAGCCAATGCTGAATGTCTGGAAAAATCTCACCTTCTGCTTTCAGACATGCTTAGCACCCAGGAAACCAGCTCCCATCAACTCCGGAGGTTCAGCATCTCTGGAAATCAGGACTGACATGTCCAGTGATTGTCACCAAAAATCAGACCACCTTTTAGAAATGTGCCCGTCTGTTGGCAGCTGTAATGATTCAGCTCTTTTGATGTACAAACTGGTATTTTGTCTTTGATCATCACGCTGTTCCCGTAGTTCAATGTTGAATTATAAAATTACCAACTTCTTATCGTGTGTAATCTTCTTATCGTGTGTGCTGTGTAAATCTTCCTTAGCCTCATTTTTTGACATCTTTATGTAGCCACTTGATATAAGTGCTTGTTCTGTTATTCACACCATTTCCTCCAGAGTCTCCTACCTACAGCATGCCCCTCCCATCGCCAAAAACTCAGTAACTATCAGAGGCAGCATTCAACCTGATTAATTCCAATCTTCTTTTACTAAGCTTGGTCCCATCTACATGGAATCAGCTTGTCAAATCCTCCTTTCCCCTCCTAGTCTGCCTTGAACCTGTTCCTTGGAAATGCCATGGCTGCACGACACCCAGCCATCTCATTTGGGGGTTTCCGATAAACTTTTACCCTCCTCTTCTAAATTTCACACCCTGTTCATTCTGATCTTCTTTTCACACCTCCAAACCACCCAAGCCTGGATTCCCTCAGCTTTTCCACCGTTGGTACCATCTTGTTCCAAACATGCCCCCACCTTGTCATTCTAAGCATCCATTTTAACATTTTCATTCCTTTGTATTCAAGCTTGTTCCTGTCTCTTCCTCAATGCCCAGAATTCAGAATAGTGCAGAAATGCAGGCCTAGTTACTGTCCTACAGATGGTACTTTCCAATGCCATAGGCATTCACCTATCACAGTTTGCTCTGCTCATGTCTCCCCATTTACTATGTGCCTTTCCGACTATAAGTCGGTCATTCCGTCCTATCAAACCTAAGTACTTGACTTTCCTATGGCAGAGGACCAGACCCCTCAGACACAGTACCCTGAAGGGAGACCACAAGACTGTCAGACCTTCGGACCACACACTCTGTTTTATTTTCGTTGATTTTCCTGCCATTTTTTTTTAGTACCACCCTCGTTGCTCTCAGTCTTCTCCCACTTCCTATATGCTCTTCCCTGAGCACCAGGGTACACGGATAAGAACATAACATAAGAACATAAGAATGGCCATACTGGGTCAGACCAAAGGTCCATCTAGCCCAGTAGCCTGTCTGCCGACAGTGGCCAGCACCAGGTGCCCCGGAGAGGGTGGACCGAAGACAATGATCAAGCGATCTGTCTCTCTGCCATCCATCTCCAGCCTCTGACAAACAGAGGCCAGGGACACCATTCCTACCCCCTGGCTAATAAATTCATGGAGGTTAGCCTTTTATGGACCTATCTAGCTTCTCTTTAAACTCTGTTATAGTTCTAGCCTTCACAGCCTCCTGTGGCAAGGAGTTCCATAGGTTGACTAAGCGCTGTGTGAAGAAGAACTTTCGCTTATTAGTTTTAAACCTGCTACCCATTAATTTCATTTGGTGTCCTCTAGTCCTTATATTATGGGAACTAATGAATAACTTTTCTTTATTCACCCTCTCCACACCACTCATGATTTTATAGACCTCTATCATATCCCCCCTCAGTCTCCTCTTTTCCAAACTGAAAAGTCCCAGTCGCTTTAGCCTCTCCTCATATGGGACCTGTTCCAAACCCCTAATCATTTTAGGTGCCCTTTTCTGAACCCTTTCCAAGGCCAAAATATCTTTTTTGAGGTGAGGAGACCACATCTGTACACAATACTCAAGATGTGGGCGTACCATAGTTTTATATAGGGGCAGTAAGATATTCTGTGTCTTATTTTCTATCCCTTTCTTAATAATTCCGAGCATCCTATTTGCCTTTTTGACTGCCACAGCACACTGTGTGGACGTTTCAGAGAACTGTCCACGATAACTCCAAGATCCCTTTCCTGATTTGTCATAGCCAAATTAGCCCCCATCATACTATATGTTTTCTGTAAGTGCACTGAGCACCAATGTAAACACAGAAGGGCTTGGTGCAGAGTCCTCATGGACTCTAACTCTTGCTAGAAACGGCTCCGATGTTCTGCATGGCCTTCCAACTGTGATATCAGCACCCATGTATATGCCCTGGCTGAGTCTGATATAGTCTTCAGCTGTCTGTTTCATTCACATGCACCACCAGACGGCCTCTCTCAGAATGTGGTTATAAGCTTTCTCCAGATCGATGAATACTATGTGCAAGTTTTTCCTTTTTTCTGTCTCTTTTTCCACAAGCAATCTTATCATAAAGACAGCATCCATTGTTGACTTGCCTGGCATGAACCCTCACTGATTGTCACTAATCTTTGCTTCTCTTTGTAGTTCTTATCAATAGCTTTCTCCCAGATCTTCATCATGAGCTTAACGCTCCAGTACTTACCACAGTTACATGTCACCTTTTCTCTTAAAAGTTGGTGCTGATGTCTCTTTCTCCAAGCATCTTCTCAATCCCCATGGGGAAATCAAATAGTTGTATCAGTCAATATGGTGATGCCTCCTTGCCTATAACCTTCCATACATGTTCTGGCCTTGCCCTTAGGGCTGAGAGCTCTCTCATTTTCCATGTTGCCTAATGTCCTGCAACATTTTTTTCCTAGGAGTGGTGCCACTAAATGCTGGTTCAGTTTTGTCAAAAGGCTTGGTTCTCTTGGATTCTCTTCCTTCACAATCCTTTCACTGTCATTTATCCTCTATTCCTTAATCTGATTCCCCCTGATTAACATATTTCCACTTTCATTGTTAATGGTTCTGACCTCATCAATGTCTTTGATTCTCTTATTTTGAGCCTTTGCTAGTTGCTCTATATCTTTTTCACCCTTCTTCATTTTAAGATGGGCATATATGCTTTCCCTGGCTTTTGTCATAGGTTACATCTAGACTATAGGTTTTTTTCAGAAAAACAGCTGGTTTTCTGAAAAAACTTCACCTGTGTCCACACTGCAATCGCGTTCTTTTGAAAGAAAATAGAAAGAACATCGGGGTTTTTCTGACATTGGTAAACCTAATTCAGTGAAGAAGAACGCCTTTTCCAAAAGAGCTCTTTTGGAAAAAGGCGTGTGTGGACGTGGAAGAGGGAGTTTTTTTCAAAAGAAGAGGGAAGAAGAAAAAGCACAGGTGCCCCTGGTGGCCATTCTGTCTATAGCAGTCACTGCTTACATGCGAGATAGCGTCCAGGCAGTGTGGACACACTCTTTTGAAAAAGCAGATCGCTTTTTCGATGCGCTTTTGCAGTGTGGACGCTCTCTTTCTAAAGAAGTTTTTTCAGAAGATCTCTTCCGAAAAAGCCTCTTTCGACAGAAGCCTGCAGTCTAGACGTACCCTTAGTGGCTACCACCTTTCTTCATTATCTTTTTGTCCTTTTTTACTCCCGAAAATTCTGCAGAAAGAGTCTTGCTTGCCAGAGATTAAAATAATATTTTCTGCTTCCATACGGCCTCTACCTCCAGATCTCACTGGGGGAAAAGGTGTTTGCTTTTGTTGCATGAACCAGGCTCTTTGCACATTCTAAATTTGGTTTCCAATATTATTCCACTTTTTCATATTTTCTCTTAACCCTTCTAAAGAAATCTTCAGTACTAGTTTTAACTTCCTGGCTAACTCTGTTAAGCTTCCACTGATTAATTCCACACATTATATTCTAATACCAGTCATCTGTTTATGTTCCTAAAATGTTTCCTGAGGAATGGCTGAGCAGCACATCATAACACAGCGTGTGGCTCGTAATTATATGCTGTGGTCAGTAGGAAAGGTCGACATTTACTGCCTGTGGCATCTGAGATACTGCCGACCATTTCCTAAAGTAAATGTTAGGAAAGGGTGCGGCAGCTGAGATGCCATTGTATGGCTCCTGGGTAATTGGTGACTTTATATAGAGACTCCACTGTGGATCCAGCATCTGATCATACAGCTTGTCAATGGATCAACCTGGTCACTGGAGATCTCCGCCAGCAGGGATCAGAAAGTGGACAGAGCCATGGCTTACAGAGTGTAGGTGTGATACTTGGGGCTGGTGTCCAGGGCATGGTGGAAAATAATCATAGAATCATAGGGCTAGAGGGCCCAGAAAGGCCATCTTTTCTAACTCATGAGTTGTGGCATGACACTGCCTCACCATATCCGGTGTCCTAAATTCCCTTTCCTTCATTCTGATTTCTCCTCTTTACTAGGTTCCCTTCCCAGGAAGCTCCTTCTCTCTCATCCCTGACCAGCTTTCCATACACATGCTTGCTTCTCCTCCTCCCCATATCCATTGCTGCTCTATCTTGTCCTCATGGTCTCCCTCTTCTTTTTTCTTCCCCTTGAATGCAAATGCCCTTGTCAGCTGAGTGCCTCTCTCCGGCTGCTAAGAGGTGAGGCTGATTCCCTAAGCTCTGAGGCATCAGTGGAGGAGCTCTGCTCCAGGAGCAGAGGCTTTTAGATACTGGTGCTGTTCAAGCATGAATTCACGGATCTCCGCCTGCTCTGCCGGTGTGTTTTCTAGCCGCCTGCCGTTTCCGGGCAGTCTGGGAGGTGCTGCGCCCTGGGAAGTGCCGCGAGGAGCCTTTTGGAAAAGCAGCTTTGCCAGCGGCCCTTTCACAACCAGTGCCTTTGACGGAGTGGTACCTCGCCTATTCCCTAGACTGACGGGGACTCATCGACATTCCTTGAGCAGAGCACAGCAACATACATGCGCCCTGATGTCTTGCAAGGGACTTGTTCACTCACAAACCCTTCCTGCCACATGTGACAGTGCAGGTACACTCATTTTGTAAGCACATTTCCCCTGCCTCATGAACAAAGGGTTCCCCCCGCCCAGTCTTCGACTACATTTGAGCTGCTGCAGTGCAGCTTTTCCCTTAGCTAATTGTGCCAACAGGCCTTTCCATTCCCGCACCCTTGAGACAGGCCGCTTTTTAGACGCTCCAGACCTGTCCTCTAACTTCTGACCTTTCTCAGAAGCTTTTCCCTGCTTGTACAGTCTTACTGTCCAGATTTTATAGGAGGCTGCTTCTACCAGCCACATCTTTTCATCTACAATGCACGGCCCCTGTTGCCCTTGGTTTTCTCACCACGTATCACGTTCTGGCTGTGTTTTTTACCCTCATGACAGATGACACTCCATCCAACATCTCCATTTCTCAGTTCCCTTCCTTTTCTCTGCAGGGCCCGACACGTCTCTGTATTGCTTGTTCACGGAGGAGGCTCATTAGGATTTCACAGACAGCACGCCAGCTCATCGAAAATTCTGTTTCCCTGCGATTACCAGGCAGATAAACCCTCTTTTGAGACTATATCTAACAACATATTTTAGTTTGCTTTGCCTCCTGCATTCTGCCACTTGTGCTGGGTGAAGAATGCTGGAACACTGCTGCTGCAGCCCTGCCTGATCCCACATGGATCCCACTCGGTCTTCAAGCCACGCGGGTCTGATCAATGCTCCAGTTAGTTCCTGGGACCTTTTAGACACGCTCCCGTGGCAGGCAGACTATGTAGCACCTTGAAATTACACTGAGTCTTGCCTATTGCCTGTACTGTAATAGAGCTCCAGGGCTGCAGCCAGTGATCAGGATGGAGGAACTGGTTCAGATGAGTAATATTTGGTGCTATAATGTTTTTCATCCGATAACTACAACATACTTTATAAAGAGGAATGTTCCCAACATCCTGGTGATCCAGGTAGATACTATTACAGATTTATAGATGGATAAATAGGGAGGCTAAGTGATCTGTGCAAAGGTGAGTTCACAGATGACAGTTATCTGGGGAGGGTTGGTAATTGGACGGTAGGGATCGGGTCCAGAGTGACGTTTACAGGATTGGGGGAAAAAGAAATCTGATGAGGTTCAACAAGAACAAGTGCAGAATCCTGCACTTGGGACAGAAGAATCCCAAGCCCTGCTATAGGCTGTGGACCGACTGGCTAAGTAGCAGTTCAGCAGAAAAGGACCTGGGGGTTACAGTGGATGAGAAGCTGGATACGAGTCAACAGGGTGCCCTTGTAGCCAAGAAGGCTAATGGCATATTGGGCTGCATTAGGAGGAGCATTGCCAGCAGATCCAGAGAAGTGATTATTCGCCTTTATTCGGCTCTGGTGAGGCCACATCTGGAGTATTGTGTCCAGTTCTGGGCCCCCACTATAGAAAGGATGTGGACGCATTGGAGAGGGTCCAGCAGAGGGTAACCAAAATGATTAGGGGGCTGGAGCACATGACCTACGAGGAGAGACTGAGGGAGTTGGGTCTGTTTAGTCTGCAGAAGAGAAGAGTGAGGGGGGATTTGAGAGCAGCCTTCAACTTCCTGAAGGGAGGTTCCAAAGAGGATGGAGAGAGGCTGGTCTCAGTAGTGACAGATGGCCGAACAAGGAGCAATGGTCTTAAGTTGCTGTGGGGCAGGTCTAGGTTGGATATTAGGAAAAATGATTTCCCTAGGAGGGTGGGGAAGCACTGGGCTGGGCTACCTAGGGAGGTGGTGGAATCTCCACCCCTAGAGGTTTTTAAGTCCTGGCTTGACCAAGCCCTGGCTGGGCTGATTGAGTTGGGGTAGGTCCTTGCTTATAGGAGGGGGCTGGACTCAATGACTCCCAAGGTCTCTTCCAGCCCTAATCTTCTCTGAGTCTGTCATTCAGGATATGAGCTTTTTTATGTGGGGTTTTCAGTGTTGATTGGCTGCCACCTTCTCTGCTGCCCCTCACAACATTGGCTCTGCTAGGCAAGCAGTGGTTCTTGTATCCGGTTTGCCATCGAGAACTGGGAGTGCCCCCTCTCCAAAACGCAGTAGCCACAGAGACAGGCTGGCCAGCCCAGCTGTGCAGGGAGAGCCGCGGCCATGGGATCGGCAGCCTGGTGTAATGCTTTCATATCACGTCACCAGCTCAGCACCAGCCTCTCATTAGACCACTTCTGAGAGAAATTACCACCAAGGCATCTGCAGGCACAATAGCATTAATGAAGTTAGGGAATTACTCCAGCAGATGCCTGGCACTCAATCAATCCTGCTTAATTTAATTAAACTTCTGAATGAAAGACAAAGGAGATGTTCTTGTAGATCCACTCCTGGCTTTTTGTTTTGCGGTGAGGTTTATTTTTAATACTCAGTGAAAAATATCAGTGTAATTAAATAACATTATAATGATTTAAAATCAGACGTTATTAGGCTGCTTTGCATCACTCTTGTGTTCCCGTGTAACCTCAGCTTGCTGCGGAGCTCGGTAATACAGCTGAATTGGTAGCGTGGGGAAAGTTTCGATTGACTGACCTGGACAATTTATCGGCATGTTTCAGTGCGGGAGGGGTTTGTCCCTGCGCTCATGCAGCGATACACTTCAGTGTTCTGGAGTGGGCTGCACTGAAAGGGGAGATTGGCAGGTGCCAGAATACTTGGCCCACCTGAACATGCCCCCCAAGTACTCAGGGGTAATCATGAAACCTGGTTTGGTGTTGCTAGAAGTTGAATCTAAATACTCTCTGTACAGCTTCCCACCGCTCCCCGTGGCTGCACACAGCGAACCGGAACCAATGGGAGCCGCGAGGCGCCGTGGCTGCGGAGCCGGTAAATAAACACACTGGAGCGGCCGTTAGCAGCTTTCTCAGAGTGGATCTGGGGATTGCTTTGGGAAACGCTGACCGAGGCCCTCGTAATACTTGAACTGTTTTGATTCGAAACAGCTGCTTTATCTCCCTCTTTTTTACTTCCCCCCCATCCTTATTGCACCACTTGTGCATTCACTGACAACAATAGTGCGGTGACCGGGATCACCACTGGTCTATGAGCAGCAGCAGAAGGGAGAGGGCCTACGGCAGCCTCTCCCACTTTTGCCCCCTCCCAGGGCCAGCCAGCATGGGAAACCTGAGATCCAGCTGATGCAGCAATACACCTAAGCGTGGTCTACACTACATGGGAAGGCCGACATAAGAGATGCAACTCCAGCTATGTCATTTATGTAGCTGGAGTCAACATACCTTTAATCCCGTCTGCACTTCCTTCAGCTTCCCTTACTCCTCGCGAGGAGCAGGAGGACCGGCACCGACGGGGGTGCCCTTTGAGTTCAACCTAGCGAGTCTATACTAGACCCTCTAAATCAAACCCTGGAAGATAGACTGCGGCAGCGTCCATCTTCCATGTAATGTAGACGTGCCCCTAGAGTGCATGTATTATGGACAGAATACTCGTATAGTCCTGGCTGACCCCACTTGAGTTCTGGGACCAGCAAGACAAAGTCTTACTAATAGAAAGATTTCCACCTCCCTGACCTTGCAGAATATTTTGGTGGGTGTAGAGTAAAATAAATGTAGAGAGCCTTTGATGCTCCCTATGCTGTTCTCTTTATGTGATTTGCAGAGCTCTGGATTTCCAGCACAAATTTCAGGCTAGTTTTGTATCTTTATTACCATAGGCAGTGCAAATAAACAGCTGTTTCACGTATTTCATGCTGGGTAATAATAGGAGAGCACTCCATGCTTGTAAGAATAAACGAGCTCTTTATTAAGAGAATGATTTACAAGAGGTACTGGAATTGCAGCTAGCATTCCAGCCATGTGCACACAGACTGACTTCCTAGTGTCCTTCCAAACTCTTCCCTCCTGCAACCTGTGTTCCTCCCTGCAAGTTCCACACAGGTTCGACAACAGTGACAGTCTTTCAGGTGAACTTAATGACGGTCATTGCCATGAGTGCTGCAGAGCACGGTTTAGGAGGTGGGAGACAATGGACACATGGCGGTAGACCCTGAGCTATCTCTAGCTGTGTTTGGTGCAGCCATGAAGGGGCTACGGAGGAAGCTTTAAGCCACCCTGGCACTCCCTGAGCGTGATCCCCAGAAATGAGCCTTTATGCTGCACTTAGCCTGTCTTGTCACCACATTTGCCACTCTGGTCCTGGCTTCCTGCAGCACGACAGGAAGCGAGCCACGGCCCCAGGGTCCTCATCCCATGGGTGCATTTGTGCCAGAGGTGAGCCATTCCAGCCTAGCAACATCACTGCCGGGGCCTGCCCGCTAGGATGCCTGTGCAGCTATGGGTATTGCTACTCTGGCCTGTCAGCTGTTGCCTGACGATTGGTTTTCTGGGCCATTCCTCTCCAGCATGGCATCAGCAGCCTGGCCAGAGAAAGCAGCAGTGAAACCAGAGCCACTGCCGGGTCAGAGCGGGGCATGACTTACTCTCCTCGGTGCATGCAGAGGTGAAGGGCCGTTACGGCTCCTGACCAAGGGAGCGGTGGGGCCAGTGCTTGGAGCAGAGGCAGCGTGCGGCGCCCCAGGCTGGCCCTGCACCAAGGAACCAGAAGGGAGACATGCTGCTGCTTCTGGGAGCCACATGGAGCCAGGGCAGGCAGGGAGCCAGCCTTAGCCCTCCTGCGCTGCTGACTGGACTTTTAACGGCCCAGTCGTGGGCGCTGACAGGAGCCAGCAGGATGTTCCTCTACCCAGTGATCCGAACAGGGAAAGGAAGTCAGTGGAATATTTGTGTATCTGCCCAGGCACTGACTCAAGGCCCTTCTGCCCCAGGGCTGTTGCCTCACCGAGTCCTAGGGCAGGGATCTGCGGGCTACTGAGGTTCCAGGAGAATGGTGAGCTCAGGTCCTGGCAGCTAGGTAAAATAGGCCACCGTGTCCCACTCTTTTGTTTTAAAAGGCATTTATTTGACCTCATTTGGGCCCGGGGCACCAGTCTGAGCAGCCAGAGGTGGCTGTAGCCTGCACTGACAGCCCGAAAGTTACTCCTGACTCACGCTGGGGTGAGCACTATGGACTCTGCCTTCCTAAGCTGGCAGCACCACAGGCAGGGACCACGTAGCTCTCCGGGTGGGCCTGGCTCAACAGCAGCGTTACCTGAGAGCAGCTCTGTAGCTGTGCTCAGAACAAGGCCTTCCCCTCGCGGCCTCTCCTGCCCCTGGACTGGCCCCTGCCACGAGGCGTGCTGCCGCCATGCTGCTCAGTTATTCCCATGGCAATGGGATGGGAGCTCGGAAATGGAACACAAGCTCTTCTGTTCCGTTCCTCGGCAAAACCACCTGGACAAGAGGCCTCCAGCCAAAGAAAGAGAGCCCCTGGAGCTGACAGGCTGGGCACCAGTTGTGTTTCTGTTGTGCTAATTGTATCTTTAAACCATAACAGCATGGCTAGCCCTCTGGTCACCAGCCCAGCGGGCCCCACTCATGCTAGTTCAGCGTAAACGCACAAGGGATCCCGTGTCCGGGGAGAATGGCAGAGGCCAAGGTCCATCTTGGACCCAGTTTTCTAATCACAAGTGTCAACCAGACCTCAAGACTGGCTGTTGGCAAGGGTCTTTGTCAGAAGCTGCCCCAGCGCAGCCTGGTTCCCTAGCTTAGCATGTGTGCCCTGGTCTAATCCGCCTCTGCTGTGCAGCAAATCACTGTGAGCTGACAACTTGGACTGCCCGTCCGCCAGCTGGCACGAGGCTGTGGCCGGGAGGGCGCTTTGTTCTCCAGGGAAGCTGTTAGAAGCCTGAGGCACGTGTGTCAGAAGAGCCCTTCTGTGCCCATGCTGGAGAAGGTCTGAGTGAGGGGAAGCTTTCAGCTCGTGCTGTCGCAGCTCATGCCGGCGGCTCTGTAGTTCAGTTGCTTGGCCATCACAAGCCCAGTATGGCCTCAGCTAATCTTATGAAGGGTGGGTCCCTAGACAGGCCTGCACCGATTGGTGGTGCTGTTGGATGTCTGAGTGCTGCATCTCCCACCTGTGTTCCATGCCCTACCCGTCCATGAGTCTGTGGTTACTTCATAGCCTCTCTAGCGCTCTCTCTCTCTGTCGTCAATAAACAGGTTTTATACAAGCTGGTGGGTTTAAATGGAAGTGCCTGGGTGACTGTTTAAGATAATAAACTGGCACATTGTTCTCTGAAAGGAATAACAAAGGTCATAGATTTGCACTGTCTAAGAGAGGGCTGGGCATACGGGACACACATTTCTGAGGGAAGAGCCAGGATTGGGAGTGAGCTGGGGTCCCCCTGCAATATAACCGAGGCTGGGGAGAGCCAGGGTGTGGCTTGCATGCCAGCAGGCGGTTTGGGAGTGGCCCAGGTGGGAGCTACTACAGCTAGGCTCAAGATCACAGGGCAGGGAGAATGCAGCCCCGTATGGGCCTGTTTGTACCCACGTAAGTCACAAACATTCTCCTCTCAGGGGCTCCTGCTGGTGCCTCAATCTAGAGTAAATGCTCAACAGCACCTCCAGCTTCACCATCTTGGGTGTCACTGCTCGGCAGCCCTCATTCCAGCTTGCCGTATCTGGAGCGCCAGCTCTGGCAGTGACAGGGCACGACAGCTATCACTTCTCTCCCGCAGCCGGCCACGGGCGAGAGCTGAGTGTTTTGTCAGGTGCCGATGACACCTTGTTTTGCATTTGTTTTGAGTTGTGTGTCCCTTGCTGAAGGACAGAGATTGTGCCAGTTCCGTACCGGGTCTGGGCTCCATCACAGCACGGCCATTCTGATCTGTCTCGTTGCCCGTGTGAGCAGAGTGGCAGAGGAGTAGTTCTGACCCTTGTCTGCAACGGCTACCTGTGCAATCAGACTGCACAAATGCGGCTTGCTTTCTGCGCCAGGCTGGGCAGTGGCTCTGGCTCGGTGTCCGTGTGACTACGTAATGCTCCACTTGCTCGTTACCGGCTGCGGCTCCAACAAAGAGCACAGCTCAGCACAAGCCTCGGATGGTCCCAGAATAGGAACAACGCTCATGAGGTAAAAGCTACTGCCCATTGCTTCTGTCTACGCTCAGCTATGTCCCATTTGTACAAGGACAGACATTGCTAAAGTGAGAGTATCTTGCTGCTCTGGCTCCTTTGACGTATGCAACGCAATAAACCCTTGCTACAGCTCCCTTTAGACTGGGCACGTTACAGTGTAGATTATTGCCATTATACCTCAAGGCGCAGGCATAGAAATGCAAGGTGTTTTCAAAGTAGTTTGCTGCTGTTGGTATGCTTGGACATTTCAGAGGCACCATATGCAATGTCTCTTCATCAGACTAGGTCAAAGTACAAAGGATGAATATAAATAAACTCCGCCACTATGAAGGGGGAAGATTAGAAAGGTGAAGGCACAGAACGAGCTCCATCTAGCTAGAGACATAAAGGGTAACAAGAAAACATTCTAGAAATATATTAGAAGCAAGAGGAAGACCACGGACAAGGGAGGCCCATTGCTCAGTGAAGAGGGAAAAACAGTAACAGAAAATGTGCTTAACGTCTTCTTTGTGTCGGTTTTCACCAAGAAGGTCAGTGGGGACTGGATGCCTGACATAGTGAATGCCAGTGAAAATTGGGTAGGTTCAGAAGTTAAAATAGGAAAAGAACAAGTTAAAAATTACTTAGATACCTCATCTATCAGCTCCTTGAGTATTCAATGGTGCATTTCATCAGGCCCTGGTGACTTGCAGACATCTAACTTTTCTATCTGAGCCTTTAGCTGTCATCTTTGAAAAGTCATGGAAGTCGGGAGAGATTCCAGAAGTCTGGAAAAGGCCAAATCTAGTGCCCATCTATAAAAAGGGAAATAAGAACAATCCAGGAAACTACAGACCAGTCAGCTTAATTTCTGTGCCAGGGAAGATAATGGAGCAATGCCTGCCCTGGCTCTGGCTGAATCCCGAACCACGCGTGGTTCGTGAAGCCTTTGTCTTCTGCCCCCCTCCCCACAGCGTGTCCTTTTTCTTTTGCCCCTTATTTCTTCACTTTCCCGCGTCTCTCCTTTCCCTCTTTGTCTAGTAAGTAAGGCCATGAAAACCACATGAATCTGGTCTCCCCGTTTGGAAGCTGGTCTTTTGTGTTCTTTTACCCTGTACTCTACTGGTGTTATGGGGAGACCAGCCTTTCTCAGACTGGGGGCCCTGACCCAACAGGGACTTACATGGCACCTGGAAGGTTATTTTAAAGGAGCTGCGGTGTTGCCACCCTTACTTCTGCTCTGCCTCCAGAGGTGGATGGCCAAAGAACAGAGGCTGTTGGCTGCATCACTGCATCTCTCGAGCGGCACACCACCACTGTATTTGAGAGCAAGGGCGATGCGTGGTGCATGGGCATGCCAGCCTGGCTTGCTCACTGAGCTGGTGGCTGTGCCTTGCACCTGGGGCTCTGGACTGTCTAATCAGCATGGCACACCGGATGGGGAGTCAGCCAGCCTGACTAATCAGCAGTGCCTTCGTTCTCTCAAAATGTCCAGTGTGTTGCAAAACGCCCTGCCTTGTCCCGCCCCCGCTCCACAATTCCCTCTCCCTGGGGACTTTTATTATAGCAGTAACAGCCTTCTTGCCGAGCATTTCCTGAAAATTCATGACCAGCTGGGGTTAATAGCTTGTGACATCGCCATAGGCCATCAATTCTTCCCAGCCATCATTACTCACCAGGAGACGACCTGTGCCTTTATAGTTATTACGTCAAATGCTTTCTTTTGGCCTGACCTGTCTATGAAGTGAAGTGGCACAAGGGGAGTGAATCTTGACGCCTTGTGTCACAGAGAGGCGGGTTTTCTGAAGAGATTGTGGTGGGTTTTTACACCCCTCCCCCCAGTTCAGGTCCTGCTGCTTCAGTTGCTGAGCTGTGGCTGTAGTGGCGCGGTAAGTAGTGCCGAATGTGGGGTTTTCTCATCGCCGGCCTCCATTAGGAGGGTCGATTTTTTCCGTAGTGTAGCCATGCCCTGAGAGAGGTCTCAGGATATGAGTTGTCTGGCTGTTGCCCTGTCAGGGCTGTGACAGGAGTGGGTTTGGTTGATGGTTTCCTGCTCTCTGAAATACCATTGTATTGTGTGCGCTCCCACAAGGCCAGGAGACCTCACAAGGAAGGGTAGACAGCCTTTCCCCATATTTCCTTGGGTGACATCCCAATGCAGGTGACACCAAATTGGAGGGCTCCCCTCGGCCTCCCACAGAGCAGACTCAGCGGTGGCTCGGCTTAAGGCAAGCTAAATCCAGCTATGCATTTTGCGTAGCCGGATGGCGTACCTTAAATTGACCTGCCTGGTGTAGTGGAGACCAGGCCTCGGTGGGCTGCATTACTAGCCATGGAGGGCAAGGAGCTAGCAGAGACTTCACTGAGGTATTTGAATTGCAAAGGGCACAGTAAATGCTGCGCTCTCATTTAATACCAGCCCGTAAGACGAGAAGAAAGGGCTCTCTGGCTGAAGCTACTGGCTAGTGCAAACAGACTGGAGGAGATCCTTCATGCTGTGAGCCGCCAGGCTGCGGAATCACTGCTGCGGCTGCTCACAGAGTGGCTGGATTTAAAGCTGGGCTGGGTAATGTTATGGCCAGTGAAACGCTGGCAGCTCTCGCAGTCACATGCCAGGCCTCATGCAGGGAGGGGGCGCGCTGCGATGGAGACACCCCACGCCGGAGGGAGAAGGGGCGGTGCCGGACAGCTCTGGGACCAGTTGGAGGGCGCCCTGCGATGGAGACACCCCGCGCCGGAGGGAGAAGGGGCGGTGCCGGACAGCTCTGGGACCAGTTGGAGGGCGCCCTGCGATGGAGACACCCCGCGCCGGAGGGAGAAGGGGCGGTGCCGGACAGCTTTGGGACCAGTTGGAGGGCGCCCTGCGATGGAGACACCCCGCGCCGGAGGGAGAAGGGGCGGTGCCGGACAGCTCTGGGACCAGTTGGAGGGCGCCCTGCGATGGAGACACCCCGCGCCGGAGGGAGAAGGGGCGGTGCCGGACAGCTTTGGGACCAGATGGAGGGCGCCCTGCGATGGAGACACCCCGCGCCGGAGGGAGAAGGGGCGGTGCCGGACAGCTCTGGGACCAGTTGGAGGGCGCCCTGCGATGGAGACACCCCGCGCCGGAGGGAGAAGGGGCGGTGCCGGACAGCTCTGGGACCAGTTGGAGGGCGCCCTGCGATGGAGACACCCCGCGCCAGAGAGGGAAGGGGCGGTGCTCGACAGCTCGGGGACCAGGAGGCCTGCTCCAGTTGGAGGTGGGACTTACAAGGGAATCCTTTCAGCACAACAGAGCAGCAGGGAGAGAGAGAGAGAGAGAGAGAGAGAGAGGGCGGGGCCGCACTCCCTGCAGCTGGGGATGGTGCCAGGGTCTCCTCAAGAGCAGGGCAGAGGCACGAAGCCAGCTCTTCTTAGCCAGCGGAAGCTCCTGAGCTGGGTGACAAGGAGAAAGGACAAGGAGCCACCCTGCCCCAAGGCAGGACAGAATGGCAGGAAGATACCCCGGGGAGGAATTTAGTTGGATTGCAAGAAGCAGATGCCTTTGCTATGGTGCTCAAGAGGGCCCAGGTTGGAGCCTGGTGGAGTGGGAAGGCCCAGGCTGCCACCACCCACTGTACCCACTAGATAGGGGCCTTCTGCACATACTCAGAATGCTCCCTCCTTTCCAGTGCTTTCCAGGCTTAGATTTCTCTTCCTGTCCCCTTTGGCGTTCGGGAGCGTCCCCGCTGGCCGTGCTGGGCGATTGCTCCGAAGTGAGATGGCAAAGCGCACACTGAGGCGGGACACAAAGGGTATGTCTAGTTTACCCGACATAATCAATGAAGCAGGGATTATTTAAAATAAAAATGGCCGCTGCGCTGTGCCGACAATCAGCTGATCCGGCACAGCGCGGCAGTCTAGACGTGGATCAGTCGACAAGGGAAGCCTTTGTCGACAGCTCCCTTATGCCTCGTGAAATGAAGTTTACAGGAGCAGTCAACAAAGGCTTCCCTTGTCGACCGATATGCATCCAGACTGCCGCGCTGTGCCGGATCAGCTGATTGTCGGCACAGTGCGGCGGCCATTTTTATTTTAATGAAGCGGGGATTATTTAAATGCCCGCTTCATTGACTATGTCGGGTAAACTAGTTTACCTGGCTCCGTCGACGGAGCCATGTAGTCTAGACATACCCAAAGCGGATAACATTTGCACAAGCCTAGTTCCTACCTCAGCTTGCGCCTCTCCCTGTCTCTGAGCCAGGCCAGTGCCACCTCGGTGGGACAGGGACTGCGGGTGAGCTCTGGTGTGTATTCCTAGGAGGGGTAAATGGCTGGCATGCTGATTACTCTGGTTTTCCCAGTGGCCAAAGTGCTAGTTCCATGCTAAGAACTGGACACGGGCCAGGCCTGCACAAGTTCCCATCTGGGTGGGAACTTCTCACAAGCAGGGTGTGTCCATCTCCAGGCACCTGGTTTGCACCCATCTCTGCTACATACATCAGGGCAGGCCCATCTGGTCTCCTGTCTCGGTGAGTGACTAGCACCAGGGCCTTCAGAGGAAGGTACAAAGGGCAGTTCTAGGATAACCTGCCTCCAAGGAAATGGCCTTCTGACCTCGCTGGCTTCGAGATTAGTTTCTACCCCAAAGCTGGAGGGTTTAGATCCCTGTCACAACTCTGGCTCCTCTGACTTAGTGGGGCACGTTGTGGGTGCAGAAGGAAGAATCTGGCCCTTACTGAATTCATACTGTAAATAGAAAATGGTAGGAACGGATCCAAGCAATTGTGCATGGAACTACAGTATAATAATGGGAGCTGAGGTTTCTGTCGTCTTAGCGTTGACCTAATGGTGTTCTGGGCTGCACCCAATTAGCAGCCCAATCAGACGCCTGCTGAAAGCAGCGGCAAACCTCGAGGAGAGCAGTGTTAGGTGCAAAGAAATGACAACACGCTGCGTTGCACAGAAAAGAATTGTATCTGTGTGCATCAGATTTTAGGCCGTGAAATGGCAGTGACTCATGTGTGTTACTTGGCTTCCAAGAAGTGTCACTTTGATTTGGGCATAGCACAAACATACAGTAATCTAGGCATTTGATGCATTGGTCCAAGCTCATACAAAAGGCAAGGGGCCATGCTTCACCATGTAGCATGCTCCTTTGTTACGTAGCTTCTGCATGCCTTAACAAAGGTCTAGGGATCATTTCAGATTTACTGTAGACAGTATTTGCAGGAAAAAAAGTCTAGACAGTTGGTAGCTAATAGCCCAGTTTGATATTTATTATTAAATAAAGTGCATAGTTCCTTCATTCACCTAAACATCAGCAGTCTGAGAACTGTTCATTAATAGTGGACAATGCATAAATGATGAATAAAATGCCATTTTTTATTACCATTCTAAAATGCTGCTTTCCCTAGTTTAATGATGCAGGAGGTTAAATGTGATTTAACCTCATTAACAAATGTGTGAAAAGCACTGAATTTCTTTGAACTTTTGTCCAGTTTCAAGGTTTTTCCAGATTGAAAATGAGGGGGAAAAAAAAAGACAAAGTGAACCCCGGACAGAGTGAAGAATAATTTCAGTGTAAAAGGAATACACATTTACAGCTGACAGTTACAGGACTGGCTGCTTTATCTCCTTTCAGTCACATTTTAGTCTCTCTTTTCTCTGAATTTAATGAGCTTTCAGCTTGACTTCTGGTTCCAGGAACACATTAGTCAGCTAATGGCTTTTCCCTGGTCTGATGCAAAGTTGGTTTAGGGACATGCGCCCACTCGAGTGTGCTGCATCGGGAACAAATGTGCGAAAAGGGTCTTTTGCCTGTGCCTCTGGCACTGGTGCCACCACTGCTAGAATCCTGGGACCAGCCCTGGCACCCACAAGTCAAGCAGGAAGGTGATAAACTGGGAGGGTTCAGAGAAGAGCCAGGGGAGTGATCAAAAGGTTAGAAAACCTGCCTTAGAGTGATGGATTGAGTTCTTGGAGCCTATGTAGCTGCACCAGGGGAAGGTCCATAGCAACCTACGTGGGGAACAAATATTTGGTAACCGGGGCTCCAGGCTAGCAGAGAAAGGTGTCCAGCAGCTAGGAGCTGAAGTCAGGTGCATTCAGACTGGAAATCAGGTGGACATTTTTCACAGGCAGAGTAATGATCCCTGGGACCAAGGACCAAGGGCTGTGGTGGATTCTCCCTCACTAGTGGGTTTTTAACCCAAATGGGCTCTTTTTCTCTACGGATCATTTTGGAGCCTGTGCTATGCCGGGGGTCAGGTTAGATGACTCTGGGATGCCTTTTGTTAAGCACCTAGCATGGTAGGTCCTGATTGGGCAAAGCCCTCGGTCAGCTGTGTAGCTGTTAGGATGTGCTCATGTCTGGCTGCACTCAGCAAGGCAGCCAGCTTTGCTAAGTGGCCTGACGATGGATTTTCAAAACAGCACCAAATGCCAGCGAGGAGCCCTACGCCCCTGGACTTTCCATGGCATGTAGGCTCCGAGTGCCTAGCTCACTGTTCAGAGTGAGCTTTAATTAAACCACTGTTGCAAGTCCACACTCTGCTCCTCATTCACCAGCTGCCCTTGCAGTGGCACAGAGAGCAGTGCACTGTCCCACTGTGTGGCTGGAGCAGGGGGCTTTGGGAAGGGTTTGCAGTGCCGCGGGGGGCAGGGACAGCATCACACGATGCAGGTTTCTCAGTTCCACCCTTCCCCGCGCATCCTGCTAGATTTTCAACTACAGTGTGGGCTGGGCCGGGGGACATGGACACGGGGTAGACTGTTTCAGCAGGCTGTCTCTTAACTTCTGAGCAACCAGTCCTGAAGCAGGAGGCGGGAGACCCCCCCCATACATCAGCCCCTGGCTCTGCAGAGCGAAGCAGTCTCTCCTGCCCAGGGGGAGCTCGGGGCTGGTTGGGGCAGTGGGTACCCTGCCACCTGGCTGCTAGATCCCTTGGGGTTGGAGTCTGGCTTCGCTGTGGCCGCACCACCCTGGGGAGCTCTGTAGTGTGCATGCCTCCCTCCACTGTTTGGTCAACAAAAGCTGCCTTCTGCCAGCAAAGCTGTGTACGGGAGCCAAGACCTATGTCACTTCAGTGCGTAAGGCATCTCCTCAGGACAGTGCGGCTTTGCCGGCCAGGCTTCACACAAGGTGCTCCCCTCAGGAGACCAAGGAGTGACCTGCTTGCTGCATTTGCATGAAATTCACTCCCCCGCCTCCCACGCCTTGACTGGTCAAGGTTTGTACCGGGCAGGAAGGAAGGGTGAGGGGATGGGAACTGTATCCCAAGCCAGCTGCAGGCTGGCCCCTCCTTAGCTGCTGTGCCAGCAGTGAGACGAGGGTGCCCCTTTACACTGCAAACATGTTTTATCTAGCAAATTCATATGCAACATTTGCTGAACTCAAGCAAATTTGCATATTCACCCCCATCTGCCTGGAAAATATCTCCCTGGGAGGAAAACGATGCAGTTCTGGACTGAGAACTTTGATTTGTGTTTGGAATCAGCATGTGATGTCCATTTTTTGAAAAGCAAAGGAAAAATAGACAGATCTATGCACCTTGGCTTTTACTTCTCACTATTTACACATTAGTTGTAACTCTGATCTATCATACGCTGATGCATTGACCATACCCAAAAATACGTTTGAAAAGATTTTAGGCTCCAATTCTTTGGGTTCTGAGAATGTATCTTTCAGATTGCTCGTCAGTTTGCCGAAGAGGATAAACATTTACATTCATTTCTTGTATCATTTTAATCACGTAAAAAGAATGTTAAAAGTCGGGCTCGCTTTTTGCATTTATGTTAGTTTGCTGTCTTCATTTCTTATTGGAACAACTGTGCTGCCAGCTCTTAGGGCTTGAGTTCAGGTCTTTTGAAATTAGGAATGTCTTAAAGCTCTAGCAGCTGGAATCGTGTGACTACCTCAGACGCTAATTTAAAAAAAAAGCCTCCAGTCCTTCTGACTGCAAAGAAATGCTTGAGACACGTGGCACTCGCAGCCGCAGGCGAATGAAATGAATCCCAGATGTATTGTTTTTAATAGTCTCATGATTTTAAGCCCATCTCGTGATGTAGAGTTGGGAGGGGAGTAGGGTGGTGCTTGGGTGTAGGACAAGGAAGAGGCCTGCTCAGTTTCACTTCAGGTGGAGAGCCCGTTTCATGCCTTGGTTCCCATGCACTAGCACGGAGCTGTGTTTGGATACAAATGTTAACGCACCTGCGTGGCCTTTTCAAGAGTGACTTTGGCTCTTGGAGTTAGGGCATCTCCTGGGCCCAGATCCACAAACGTGTGGACACCAATGGGCCTTTGGTGTCTAAATACCTCAGAGGTTCTGGGCCTCCCAACACCTTTAGACTCTTAAATACCTTTGGAAATCTGGCCCTCAGTGACTTCTGAAAAGGGGGTTAGGCCTCTCGGTCACTTGGGTGCCTTTACAAGTCGTTATCCTTTCTCTTGCCGAGACTGTGAGCGAATGTTTAAAGCCCAGCCTGGGCTGCACCGCACAGACCCTCCGACACCAGCGGAGCTGCGAGCAGACTGCAAAGCGACAGGCTCTGCCCACCGCCTCAGCAGGGGCCTGGGAGTTCAGTGCTCGCTGACCCGAGTCAGGCCGAGTTGGATGTCGGAGGGGCTTGGGCTCAAACAGGAGTCAGATTTCCTGTCGGGTTTGGGATGGCGGGGGCAAGGGGCATTGGTTCTGCCTCATCCCCTTCCACTTGTAGGTCTGGTGCAGGGAGGAGGTGACAATCCTCCCCGCCCCCCATACACCCAGAGTGCAGCCAGGAGAAGAATCTCACTTGGCTCTCAGAGGCTCAGCCCAGCCCTACGTGCTCATATTGGCACCAGTGACCCCTTGGCTTGGGTAACTCAGCCGGCATGGTACTCTGCCCCAGCCAGCCAGCACGTACGTTGCACCCTGACGTGGGAGAACGTGGCTGAGCGCTGGGCTCCCGAGCAGCAAGGCTGCGACTAGACTTGCCCCAGTTGCAGTTATAATCTTCCCTGCCACGTCGCAGATTGGAAAGCGGCAGGCGAGGCTCTTCCTTTCGGAGAAGGTGCCCAGACCAGCGGCCCCGTGCCTGGAGTCTGCACGTCAGCTGGTTTAACCTCGGATTTGGACAGAACGGTTTCAGTCTGTGGAGCCTCCCAGATGCGTCCCAGTTGCAATGGCTTTGGACCTGCCCCCGCTGTTCAGTGCACCTTGAGATCGCATGAGCGTTGCCGTGGTTCGCAGGGGGCGTGCTGCACAGAGAGGGTTTTCATTCACAGCTTGACGAGCCAAAGCGGTTCAGTCCCTCAGGTTTCTGCCTGGCTAGCGAATGCTTTTAATCGCTAGAAAGCAGGCAGATTGTGCAAATGGGGATGCAGACATTCCTCTTAGCAGTAGCCAAAAGCACCTCTTGGCTTTCTCCGTAGTTTGCAGACATTTCCCTACGCTTGATTTGCTTTGGTGCACGCTGGCTGGAAACTTCCTGGGAAAGTGCGCAGCCCGATGCAACGCAGCCCTGGACTCCCAGAGTCCGGTGTGCACCGCGGCGAAGGGGCCCAGTTTTGTGCTTAATGTGAAGTTGTCCTCAGCGCAAGGCCCGTGCACCAGGTAGGACTCGCTTCTCTCTGAGGCTTTGGGGGGGCACGGGACTTTTTGTCCTCTGCCCAGGGGTTAATCTTCTGGCTTGGAGCAGGGCCCTGGCACGCTGCGTTAGCCCTGGCCTCTCCTGTGCCCCTCCCCCATCCTCGCAATGTGCCTTTTGAAAAAAGCCCATGTCAAAGTGTCGTTTATTATTAACCTTTTCAAATTCGGAAGCCCAGGGGCTAATGATGAACGAACATGCACACTCACCCCCCCGAAACGTCTTCCTGCCTCCCATTTGCATGATTCCACAACACACGTAGGAAGATGTTAAAAGTCACAGAGGCTGTCAGCTGAAATTCACTCACCTGGCATTTCTGTCGCTTCAAATTGCTTTGTTGTTTCGGCTGCCATTCGGCTCTTCACTCCGCGCTGGGAAATCACTGTGATTATATCATAACAAAGGTATCAGCACGTTAAACGGGGAGCTGCCAGGGGGTAGGTATACAATAACTGCGCTGGCTCACAGGTAGTTGTTAGAATTAAATGTGACGTACACAAACCAAAGCTGCAATTTCACCCCTGCAAACAGTGTGAATAACCTTTTGGGTTCTCTGATACAATCGGGAAGGAAACTTGAATGCGTTGAAATGCTTATGAAGTGCAAGAGTCCCATAAACTCAGTGATTAAACAGATCAGATGAAAGCTGTATGAAGTTAAAGCATTTCCCTGTATGTGACACATGACCCTTATTTCAGCTTTGCAAATGGTACAGGTCTTGGACTGTTTCAGGAGGAGCCATGCTGTACAAAGGCAGGAAGTGTATTCAGCAGGGTGCTGATGTTGGCAGTAAGCATTAGCGTGGATTGTTTTGCAGTTACCATAAGTGCATGGCTGCATTGGTATTTACCCTGGAGCCATTAAGAAGATTCAGGCCTGCATCTCAAGGTATGTCTACACTATGAAGCTTTTGGTGACATACCTTGTTGCTAAAAGTCAGCGTGTGTGACCGTTGTTTGTCGGCACTTTTGCTGACAAAATACTTGGACCCTCAATGAGCGGGTTTCGCTTTGTTGGCAGGAGAGCACTCCTGCTGACAAAGGAACGTTCACATGTGCACTTGCCATGGCAATACTTTGTCGTTCGTGGGTGGTTGTTTTTTAAGCCCCTGTGAACGACCCAAGTTTTGTTGATCAAGTGCAATGTAGGCAAACCCTCAGCTGAGTTCTCAGGTCGATGAGAATGAATTGCATGGAGGTTTTTGTCTTTCATGCCAGTCCTGCTATCTTCACTGAAGTATCTGTGGCTGAAAGAAAACTCCAGTCTTGCATGAGTGTTAATGTCACATTTGGAAGGGGTTCTCTTGGACTTACAGATTTCATCCTCGTTAGCTCCAAGATGTGCCCTCCAGGAGTCTGTGATTGACACAGAAATGCAAACAAACATGGCATATGCCATGTGCTGCAGAGTAAGCACTCCCTCTGTGGTAGACGGGTAGTACACAAAGGCCGGCACTCAGCAAACCAGTGATTCAGGTGTGTAGGCAAGCGCCTGTATTGGTTCACTAATGTGACCCAGTGGGAATGCTTTTCAAGAGAGCTCAGCTGCCCTCTAGAGATCTCCCCACCCGGATTAGCACAGGGTTCAGCACTTAACTCCGATTGAGAACAATGGTGAATCCACTGGACTGCCCCTGTTGTGAGCTCTGGGAACAATCTACCCTGTTCTCTTCTCCATTCAGCCAGCCCCGCTCTCCAGCCACCCACAGCAGGCTGCGCTATGTGGGGGAGGACTCGCTCTTCTGCAGCTGCATGTGGGGAATCGGCAGGCAGCAGATTTCACAAACATGCATTCGCTATTCCTCCCCCTGAGCCGCTTTGCGAGAAGGAGCTGAAGTATTCACATGCCCCACGCTGTGCAAAAGAGGCGAGACCAGCAGGCCACTTGGATTCCTTCCCAGTCAGGTGGGAGGAGAATAGAAGCAGGAAGGTGGAGCATGAGAAAATGACTTAGGCCTGCGCTAATGGCATCTGATAAAAGATGTCATTGATTTTCATTCGCCTGAGAGTCAGGAAAGACCCTCTACAACATTCAGCGTCCCCTCGTGAAGGGCAGAACCATAAAATGCTTTTACTGGAAACTCCGAGGCTGAGGAATCACTCGTTAAATAAAATCGGGGTGAGCTGCCGACTGGAGCTACAGTCCTTGCAGTCTGGTTGATTATTTGCATGGCTGAGCCCACGAAGAGCCTTCCCCCTAATGAGGAGCCTGTGAGTCTGGCGCTCTGGCTTGTGAGGTTATTGGTAGAAAGCCGACAAGGCCAAACAAATTCAATGTGCTGCTGAAATGACTTTCCCCACTCCACAGCCTTCCTGATCCACAGCTCCCTCCCCAAGCCAGGGAAGAGCAGGTGGGTCCCCCCCGTTGGCATCTCCAGTCGCCTTTCACTTTCGGTTTTGGGTCTGCCCAATGCTCCTTTTATCAGGCCTGTCCATGGTGCCAAAGGGAGCCTAGAGATTCCAGCGGCTCTGTTCACTTCACCCACCCAGAAATGTGCCTGCAGCCAACAGCGCAGCGAGCTGAATACCTCTCCCAAGACAGCAAGCGAGAGGCTGCTAAGGCCTGCCTGCCCCCGAAGATTTCAAACAACCGGGTCCAGGTGTTACTGACAGGCACACGCAATAACACCCCAATGGTGTGTGGTAACTGTTTCGTGGGGGGAGGGGTAATTCTTGCCCTGCTCCCTGATGCCTCTGAGTCCAGCCTAAGATAATCAAGCAGATGAGCAAAGTGCAGGTCACATTAATATTAAGTTTTGAACAGTTGCTTGTGCAAAGCTCTGCAGTGAGAAGGGCAAGGCCCACTCACTGCCAAAGGAAGCAGCTTTGCACTGACGGGATGTTTAACATACGCTGAACCTTCATTGACCTGTCTCGGGCCGTGGCGGCCGCTTGAATGCCAGCAGGTCACCCTCATGGCCCCTAGGCTTTGCCCAGATGACAGCCTTGCGCTGCAGATCTGGCTTTGGGAGAGATCTGAGCCTCTGCCCTTCTCAATCTGCTGGTCAGCATGTGGCAAATAAATACCGTAAGCACGGCCATAGTGGTTCAGAGCTCCATCCAGCCCAGGGTCTCGTCTCACCACAGTGGCCAGTGCCAGGTGCCCCAGAGGGAGTGAACAGAACAGGGAATCACCAAGTGATCCCTCCCCTGTCGCCCATTCCCAGCTTCTGGCAAACAGGCCAAGGACACCAGCCCTGCCCAGCCTGGCTAACAGCCATTGATGGACCTCACCTCCATGAATGTATCTTGTTTTTTTTAACCCTGTTAAAAGTCCTGGTCTTTACAACATCCTCTGGCAAGGAGTTCCACAAGTTAACCGTGTGTTGCATAAAGAAATAGCTCTTTGAGCAAGGTTGGGGCAAAAGGGGGCTTCTCTCTGGCCTAAAACATCAAGATGGTGTCACTAGTCATTCTGTGTTCTGAAAATATAGTGACTGCCTTCCCAACTGAGGGTATGTAATGTGGAGCGCATTTGTGCTTTTGCCAGGAGGCCAGTCCCAGGGTACAGTCTAGTCTGGAAAAAGAGTAAATGAGCTGACTGCATGCACTTGGAAGTGTGTGTGTGTGTGTGTGTGGGGCATCCCACAGAAGTGTGTGTGTGTGGGGGGGCATCCCATGGTTGTGTAGCTCAGGTCTTCCAGAACAGCACACTGGCAGGACTGTGACATTTCAAGGGTTCCAATCTCAGACAATTAGGATGCTCTCAACCACTGGGTTTATAATCCAGCCCTCTGGCCTAGCTACTTGGTGGATGCCACAGCAGCCTGCAGTAGGAACGCCAACAAGTTGGAGCATGCATTTCAGGGGAGTGGTAGAGCCCTGAACTACGTGTTGAGCCAAAGAACTCCAGGGAGTCCTCAGCTGTCTGACATAATTCCTCCCTCAGTTGTATTGTGAGTCCCAAAGGAATCAGTGGGCATACGCTTGCGTGGGCTACAACTCAGTGGTTTCTGGCCCATGGAAGCTGACATCCAAATACATGTGTTAGTCTTTAAGGTGCCCCAGGAGTCCTTGTTGTTTGTGAGGTTGGTAAAGACCTCTAGGCTGGTCAGGGCCTCTGTATAGATGAGCTCATCTTTAATACCCTTGCATGGACCCTGCTGGAAGTGGTCAAGAGCTTTGTTCAACCAGGTGTTGGAAACTAGCTGCCGGTGTAAGGGGGGCCAGTCGCTGCCCGGTGGAGTTTGGGCAGGCCGCCGCCCAAGAGCTGAGCGAGTATGGCGGGGGGGATTGTTTAGTAGGGCAGCCCACACCTGGAGGAAGGCATCCCGGTCAGACAGTGTTGGGCCAGGTCACGCAAGCAGGGGCGAGGCCTGGTCCAAGCACCTCCAATCAGGAGACTAACAGTGAGCCCTACTTTTGCTTGCATGGTGGAGCAGAAACAGCAGGCAGCACTGGCTGATCCCTCCCCCCCGAACGCCAGGTGGCCCCCATTAAAAAATTCTGGGACGGAGCCTGGGGGTTCAGGATGGCAGACACAGCGCGTGACCAGGGGCAGCGTTCTCATGCCACAGCCAGACTGCTGCTCCCGAGCCACCTGCTTATTCGTGCTGGGCGGCGCCAGGCAGCTCATCTTGGAGCCGGGTGTCCTGCCTCTGCTGCACACTTGAGCTTGTAGCATAGAACATGTCACCTGGGAGCCGACAGTCCCTCCAGTGCCCGCTGGCGCCTGCCGGGCCCGCACTGGCCTACTGCCTCCCTGCTCTGCTAGGACAGGCTTCACCACAGGCCCGGGTGGGCCAGACAAAGTGTCCCCAGAACCAAGGGCTGGAGCAGACTCACACGTGAGGCCGGGGGGGAAGTGAGGATCAGGGCCTGAGTCGGGGTCAGGACCTGGATCAGGAGGCCAGGCACAAAACAAAGGGAGGCCAAGGCCAGGCGTTCCAGAGCAGAAAGCAGGCATGCTCCCGGCAGCTACAGGAAAGCCACACCGTTGCCTGGGCCCTTCCGGCAGTGCCCCTTGGGTTATACAGGGCAGGGAGCCAGCCAGGCGCAGGATTCCCATGGCCTGTCTCTGCACTGGATCGTGGGCAGTGCGGTGTAAGCCGGTCATGGTCACGGCTGCTGCTGGGTGGCCGTGGGGAAACGCTTGCTGCTAAGTCAACCTGGGTTTGAGACTGATGGGGCCTTCTGTGCCTAATGAAATTATCCCACTGATTGCACTCGCTGGCTGGGTATCGCTCCAAAAGCGGGGCTCGTGGGTTTGGTGCTGAGGCCTTGGGTTTGATCCCAGAGGGGAGCAGCGTGCGCCATGGGCCTGTGAGACAGCCCGGCCAGATTTCATGGAAATGAAACATGGCTCAGTCCTGGATCTCCCAAAACCACATGCATGCTTAAGTTTAGCATCCGGGAACGTATGGGGCCCAAAGTCAACGCACACAAGCCTGTGCAACACTTGAGGCTTATTGTGTGATTTCCATAAACAGCTACGTGACAAAACCTTTTTCCTTGGGCTTAGGACTGTCCTTTCTCTAGAGGGGGAGCATGGATTGGGTCTATAATGATTCAGCCTGGGCCAAAGCAAAAAACCAAAGCAAACAAAACCAATCCAACTGTATGACTGTAGGAGATCAAGGGAAAGATTCCAGCTTTGCCATCAAGTTTATGTATGTTGTCAATAGCAGGGACAGCATTCCCTATGCAATTTGCTTTGCCTGGACTTAGCATCATGTCACTCCATAGAAATCAGTTAATTATTTCCGTCAAAAATCCCAGCAACAAAACGAAGTTAAACTTTTAAGCAAAATTCATGCATAATGTAATGCAGAAAGGCAAGCTTAGCCTCTTTGGGAATTACTCAAGCACCAGACAGGAAAGCAGCAGTAATTAAAGACTTATCAGTGACACTTTCAATTGAGAGTCTAAAATATTCATTTAATTTAGATTTAATAGGAGAGCTATTGTGTTCTGCGTTAAGCACTATCAATTCATTATTAAAGGCAATATTTGAGTATTAAGAGTGAGCAACTATGTCAGAGAGGTGCAGAGTGTTGTTGATTGTTTTTCATAAACTTTGAAATGAATGTTTGCACACAGCAGACAAAAGGCACCCAATATATGCATTAACTCTCTGAACTCCCGTATGGACGTTAGCTGACGTCCGCGCAGAAGCAGAGATGGGGTCAGGCAACTCTGCTGAAATAAGCACAATGAGAGCAAGGGATTAAAAAAAGGCAGAAAAGCCTTTCACAGCAAAGGGAAGGTTAAAAAAAGATCAGTTGGGGCGATATTTGTCCCTGCGTGTGTCTCTAGATGGTACAAGTCGGCATAACTTTATTCGAGTCAGTGCAGCTGCTTCGATTTAGCTCTGTCTCAGTGGAACTGAGGTCTGATTCTCTGTTGCCTTGCGCCTGGTGTGTTGTTTTGTGCCTGAGCAAAGTGGCTGTCGACGCCGGTTGTCCTGATCTCTCTGTTCCCCGTGTTACACAGATATAAATCGACCAGAGAAGATGCAAGGCAGTGGAGAATCAAATACTCATTTCTGGATTGTTGCGGGGATGATACGTCACGCTGCCTTCTCTTACTGAGGATACCTCTCGTGCAGAGAGAACTCCAGTTATTAGAAAGAGACAAGGCAAAATTTGGGTTTTTTTAAAGTAAAAAAAAAAAAATCCAAAGATCGAAGGTTGCTTTGAGCCACTTGAACATATTTCAATACATTTTGAAATATCTTGTTTAGAATTTGATTATTTTAATTTTAATTTTTTAAAATCTAAAGTGTAGTGATAGATTTTCAGTTTTTTGTTCCCATTTTATTTCAAAGCAAAATGTTACTGAATTTTACACTATTTTCAAAATCAAAATGGCGTTTTTCATGGGCCTTTTCTACACACAATTTGAGAACCCGTTTCTTTAAATCTATTCAGAAATGGAGAGGGGCTGAGTACGGCCAGAGAGAAGGGGAAGAGGAGGTTGCGAAGAGAGAGAGGGGAATGGGAAAGAGCTGAGAGGAGAGGGGTGATCTGCAGAGAGAGAGCGAGAGAGCCCAAGATCCTGTGATCGGCAAACTAACAAGCAGCCCTACTAAACTGGGATGAGAGAGTGAGCAAGGTAAGAGAAAAGGAAATGTCCACCAACCAGAAATCTGGGTGTTAAACTCCTGGCAGCGTTTCCCCTGACGCACAACACAATAGTGTCCTCACTTAGAAACACACGTGCACCTGCCGACACCTACAGCGTGGGATGCTTTGTTGAAACAGATGCAGACATACAAAGCCCTTTCAGAGATTTGCCAAATGGCTGCAGTGAAAGCCGTTTTCCTTCTGTATTTGCAGCCAAATTGGTAGAACAAAGCAGTAGAAATCTTGGGGGAAGTGTTTTCTTGCGAGATTTCTCATCCAGTTCCACAGGCCCAAGGGACCGATCAACTGCAGAAAAACTTCAGCTAAGTAGCAAAGCTTTTGGTTTGTTATCTGCAGCAAGCTCAAACTCTAAGCTGTGGTGATTCACTCGTCTTGTTAGATGTCTTCCTGTTAAGGACATAAATCAACCATATGATGAATTTTTTGTGTGCAGTTCGTGTGAAGTTAGGTATTTACTGCCATTGAGCTTTCATTGAGATTAATATAATCTTTCTCTGACTCAAGATATACAACCCATTTTATCTAAGCAAAAGTGTTCCATTCCCACTGACTTTGCTATTCCCAATGGTCGGTAATGCTGCTATTGACTTGCACTGATATATAGGACAGTTTTTGGCTTACGACAATTAGAGTCTTGTCTTAATCCTGCAGAAGATGTGTTGCCAGAAAACGGTACGGGTTTCTTTCTGAAAGGTAACACCTACACAAGGGACATTTTTCACTTCAATGGCAGCAAGATTCATGAGATTCTTCAGTTCTTCAGCACTCTGAATTACAACCAAATACATAGCAACCAAGTGGGATGTAAATATCACTTGAGACCCCATTCTTTAAATATGGAATGGACATTTAAAAGTAGTTGAATATGAACCAGCATTTTCAGGCAAGACTAAACAGAGTGCCTGAAAGCATGGAGTGGCTGGGTCATTGTAATGGCAAGACCTGCAAAAACCAGACACATTTTTAGTGTTTTCAACAGCAGAAGCCACGGCAATACAGGTTGAACCTCTCGAGTCCAGCACCATCCATGGTCTGGTATTATTTTAGTGAGCTGGATGTCCACTAATCATGGGTGTGGCCAGGTTTCCTGCACTCCCATAAAGCCACCAGTCCTGGCTCTCAGTGTTCTGTGCTGTTGTTTAGCTCTAATTTACCCCTAGATGTCCTCTAACAGCCCGGTAAGCAGTGGCAGTATTGGCAGTGCTGCTAGACAATATTGACCTTCCGTGGTCTAGCAAATTCTCTGGTTCAGCACCAGTCAGGTCCTGAGGTTGCCAGACTAGAGAGGTTTGACCTGTATTTGAACTCTGCCATAGGAAATTATGAGAAAAGTCCAATCAGGAGCCAATTAAAAAAATTGAACAAAATTGAGTTGGCTGGTTTTCCTTGGCATAGGAGCTATCTGTCATATCTTATGGTCACCAAGTTCCCCGTACCACAAAGCCCTTAAGTGCATGTTTAGTTTGGAACACACACTAAGCAGAACTCTCTTTGCAGGAGAGGCCATGAATGACATGTTTTCAATGTGTCTGCACCCAGCCCTATATGGCTGAAATCAAAGTAACTTTCCTGTGCAGCGGACAACAAATTTGCTAAAGGGGATCAGAAATAGTCTGTTTTAGCCATAGCTAACTGGATTCATGTTTCAGCAAAAGGCAGAATCGACTGCTTAAGTCTTGTGAGCGAATTCGCCCTCATGGAATTTGATCCCTTGATCCTTGCCAAGTCCTTTTGTCAATCTAAGCCCATAAAGTCAATTGAAGAGCTACACAAATCATTCTTGCTGCATTTCATTATTTCCCTCTGGTTCTAATTTCTCTGCCGGGGCTTTGGTTGTCTCAAGGGGTCTGGTCAGAACAGTCCCTTGGAACATGGCATTACTTAGAAAATTGAATCCTGCGCTTAGATCTGCTGCTCTTTTACCTTGTCCATCCGTTCGGATGTGTCACTGGTTAATTGGTGGGAGGATTTGTCCTCGCTGGTAATTCACTGTGCTCTGCAGAGGTCTGCTATTTGACACACAGTGAAACCGAGGTAGAGGTGTCTGAGGCAGTCTGCCTATTCTAGTCCTATGTTGGGAACCGAGTTCTTCCCCCGAGTGGGGCTGGAGATTGGGCTAGCTCATCGGAAAGGCAAGTCTCCCTGCTTCCTGCAGCCATATGGAGTATGTGCAAAGTGCACACCCACCAGCAAAGCTACCTTGGCTGTGTGTGACCTGCTCTGATAAGCCCTGCAGCATGCATGGCCAGACTTCTGCTGTCACAGGCACTCGTGCATGTGCCGTGTGATACGTTTTCATAAACATCTCCATAGGAAGCCTTATGTGAGCAGGGTGGAAATGCGTCGGTCACATAAAAATATTGTGCATATAGCAATCGGTGTCTGCAGCTTTTAAATGGAAGGGCGTGGTCATTAGCGGGGCTTCCGTGGTGCCAAACTGACTGACAGCACTTTACAATCTGACCCCACACTGGCTTTTCTGGGCAGAGGATGGCAAAAAATAACCCATGAAAAGACAACCCAAAATATGATTTGTTCCCCATTGAATTAGGATGGGGTCACCTGAAGTTCCAGCCACAGGCATTCCTTCCTAAACCGAACACAGGGGCTAGAATGGGGAAAATGCACGTTGATATGATATGGCATGGGATGAGAAGCAATGGGCTTAAACTGCAGCAAGGGAGGTTTAGGTTGGACCTTAGGAAAAACTTCCTGCCTGCCAGGGTGGTTAAACAGTGGGATAAGTTGCCTGGGGAGGTTATGGAATCTCCATCCCTGGAGATATTGAAGAGCAGGTTGGACAGACACCTGTCAGGGATGCTCTAGATGGTGCTGGGCCCTGCCGTGAGGGCAGGGGACTGGACTCAACCTCTCGAGTTCCCTTCCAGTTCTAGTGCTCTGTGGTTCTACAGATGCAATTCAGCTGCAAAGCTCCTATGCCTTGGAGGCATGCACCGCTCCTCTGCATTTGCAGTTAGCCCAATGGCTCATGCAAACCAGGCAATTCTGGACCCAAACAGGCATCTTGACATTGAAAGCATTGCTAGCCCAGGTTGGACCTTCCTGGTCCAGCACCCTTGGGACCTGACGGGTCCCGGAGACAGGAGTTTGCTGCACCAGGGGCAGTCAGGGCTTTCCCAGGAGTGCCGGCCTCCTGGCTGGCTCCCCTCCTGGCTGCCACCCTGCTCCTGGCCCCCAGCAGCTGCCAGCTGGGCTGTGTTCCCAGCTCGGGGCCTGCACTGCAGGGCTCTGCTCCCAGCCCCTGGCAGCTGCAGGCCTGACTGGCTCTGCTCCTGGCCCCTTGATGGATTCCCAGCCAACAGCCTCTCTAGTCCAGGGCACTCTGGGCCAGCAGCAGCCGTGGTCCTGCTGTGAGATGTGGGGGACGGTTTTCTCCCAGCCTTGTTTCAACGTCTGACCTGAAATACATAATTAATGTTGTTGGTAAATTATTTTAGAAAATCCTGAAGTGTTTTAAAGCCCAAAGTCCCTGTAAATTGGGGCATTGATTGTGTCTTCATTTGTTATCCTGATGAAATTACCCATTCGTTGCTGAAGCCTCTGAGCGGCGCAGTGGTACTAATTAACCACACTGGCATCTGACGGCTGCACTCACTTGTAACCAAAGGCTATGAAATGCATGTTAGGGTTTCTAAGGTGGTCAGTGTAGTAAGAGAGAAATGAAACGCTGCATCTATCGGATGCTACAAAACCCCATTACGCATGGGGGAGTGGTACATTCCAGACGCTTGAACACAGGTACTCTGGGCCACAGGCCAGGCTAGCACCAGTAGCTAACGAGTCCTTTGCCCCATGCTCTTTGTTAGAGTTGATAAGAAGAAACACAGACATTTTTCTAGCCGACTCCAGGAAATGCCCTTCCCAAGCAGCATAAGGAACATCACTGCTCAGATTATCGACGTTTCTTCTTTGTTTGTTTCTGCCAGGCAGGGACATTTTAGTCTCCCTGCTTCTTTCTCTCGCTTTCTCACATCTTGAAGACTTACCTGGCACTGCTCAGGTCCTTTATGGCAGGGGGCTGGGGCTATGGGGGGTGCAGGAGTCAGAACAGAAGGTAGAGGCTTAGGGCAGGGGATTGGGAGGCATGGGGGGGGGCTCAAGGGAGGGGATGGGGGGCTTAGGACAAGGGGTGGGTGCAGTCAGCGGCTTCTCCCCAGGGCCGGCCCAGGGGTGGGGTGGGGGGCCGTGTGGCCCACCTGCCTGATTCTCCTCAGCCTAGCCTGGAATGGGATAGGGCACAGGTCTCTTGCTGGCTTTTCCCTGGAGCCGGCCCAGAGGCAGTGGGGGTTGTCCTGCCAGCCAGAGGCTGCTCCCTGGGGCTGGGCACTTCCTGCCCCCAGTGGTCATTCGGGAGTAGAACTGTCCCTGCTCTTACACCCCTTCTTTTCCATTTGACGCAAAACAGTCGCATGCCAGGCACTGTCCATTGTCCTGGCACCGCCAACCTCTGCCCTTGCTCTAAGCTAGCGCAGAGGAAGCGGCATCCCGAACTGGGTGCTCCTAGCTCGGACCATGTCGGAGGAGTTCTTGAGGCAGCGGCGTCACAGACAGATGGACAGACACACAGATGCCCCTCTCTAAAATGCAGACTAAGGTAACTGGCTTGCAAAGCAAGCCCACCGCATTTTGCAAAGCAGGCCCAGTAACTGGAAAAAGTGGGCGCTGTGCCTGGGTCACTCCAAGGCAGCTAACGCAGGAGAGCTGTGGACTTGGGAAATGGTGATGCAGCGTTCAGATACAGGCGCGCCGTCGCTGGGTGGGAAACCTCTGCACCAGCCATGTCTGCCTCTCTAGGTAAGGCCGCTGCTCCCTGGCCCTGTGCTCAGCGTGCCTTCGGCCTTGCCAGACTAGCCGATAGGCCCTAAAGTCTCAGGAGGGCTCCTTTGTCTCAGAGCGGGCTACTGTAGGTTAGATAACACGCTCCCTGGCAGCCAGTGTGCTATGGCCCCAGTTCAAGAAGCTTAAGCACATGCCTAGCTTAGTATGTGAATAGAGCCATTGGCTTCAGTGGGCCTGCTGGCATGCCTGTGCTCAAATGCTGGGTTGAACTGGGACAGGAGCTGCAATGAGCTAATGTAAAGCAATGGGCATTTCTAGTCCTTCTCTCCCAGGAGCATTTCTTGTTATTGATGCAATAGCCACCAAATTCTTCCCTGTGGGGCCTGTTGCTCAACAGAGGGCGGGATCTCTGAGCAACGAGACACACCAGCGTACTATTTCCCGGCTTTGCATTTGTCACTGCTTTGCAAGGGGTACCAACGCTGTGTTCAGAAGAACGGAATCCCCACCCTCACGTGCATAAGTAGGAAGTCGGCGTGCGGCCGTCTTCTGCCGTGGATTTTAGGGGCAGAGCTCTCGGCTCACTGCCAGGGTAGCTGTGACTTAAGGCAGCACCAAAACAAGCTTTGTGAGACCTTGAGGCAGGCTCAGTGGGCAGATGACACTCAAGAATGGGCAGAGCTGCTCAGAGGCAGAATGCAGTTAGGATGTGGGAGGAAACGCTGCCCTCTGGGCCTCTTTGGATAATGTGGTGCGGTGTGGTTTAAAAGGGCCGCCCATTTGTACCAGCAAGCAGTAGCAGCCCAATGCAATGTCGTGGCGAATAGTCCCAAAAGGTTTGGTCGCTAGCAAAACAAGACTCGCTGGGATTGAGTTTAGCAAGCGACCGTTTGTAAATGTCTTCCCAGCAGTTGTTTTACAAAGGGAGTTTTCAGTGTGGTTGTAGCCAGCTTGGTCCTAGAGTATTAGAGAGACAAGGTGTGTAAGGTACCATCTTTTATTGGACCAACTTCTGTTGGTGAGAGACATGCTTTCATGCTACCGGATTCTTTTTCAGGTTGGGAAAGCTAGAAGGTGGAAGAGATTGTTTAGTGTAAGTGGTTAACATAACCTCCACGCACTCATCGGACAAAAAGGGGTGAGTGGGTTCCAGAATATTGTAATAAATCATCAATCCAGAGCCCATGATTTGTGTCATCGGTGATGTAATTCGCGGTGGATGTGTTCCTGGCAAATACTGGAGGCATGGCTCCCGGCCACCGGGATGCACTCCCCACGGCTCCCAAACTCACCGCAGCTCCTGGCACCCACAGGGAACTCACCGCAGAGGCTGGGAGCTGGGATGAGGTCCCCACGGCTCCCAGTTTGGTACAGAGGCCTACAGAGCATTCATAAATATCCCACAGAATTCCTAAGTTGCACATAGATATCTCCAGCAAACTGTCGTACCACTCATTGTTTACCATCATTCAGGGACGTCAGAAATATACATTGAACAGCACTAGTCCAATCAGTGACTCTAGGAGCAGTCTACTTTTAACCTCTTTTCACACCGACATCTGTTACATGCTTTCTCCTCGTCCGCGTTTTGCATATCAACCTGGGCTTCAGGCATATCAGGATTTTACCTCTCGACCAGTGGTTTTCAAGTATTCCTTCAGAGCACCTTGTGTGGGATGCTATGAACATTCTTTAGAAAGTCTAACAATTTCTTTGGCCTGGCTTTGGTTAGCTGTTTTACATAATGCTAACAAGGCAGTGACACATGATGTACGCCTAGCAATCAGTGCCAGTGTCCTCCTATTTTACTCATCAAGATGCCTTTTAGAAATCTACTGGTAATCATTTCTCATCTATCTTTCCCTGTTACATGGCTTGTTCTAATTATGATTAATTATATGGCTTGTTTGAAATTTTGTGTGAAAACTATTTTTGTCAGAAAATTGGGGCTTGGGCTAAATGATGTTTTTCACAGTAGCATCTCTTTCCTATAGACATTTATTTATATTTATTCATTTGGTCTAAATACCAGGGTCCCCAGTGGGATCTCGTTGCCTGTAATGAATCACACCAGAGACGCCATGTTGCTCAGTTTCCCACCCACTAAAGGAGAAACTGCAGTGCATTGTGGGGATCCCCACCTCCAGATGAAAATGGGGGCGTGATGTGCAAACTGTAACTCCCATTTTTGGGTGACGTGTTGGGTTCTAACCAAAATCTTTCAGTTTTATAAAAAATATATTTGTTTATTTATTTGCTTATTCATTTGGGAGTCGCGTTAGCTGATTAGCTAGCAGGCTTAGACTGGGATAATCTTTATGTATTCACAGGCATACTTTGAGGTGTGGTTACATCAGAACAAATGTCAGTACGTGTACTGACAGAAGAGAATAGTTTCTAACGAATTATTCTGCTACCGCACAGCAGGCGTCTCTGTGGATGCACATATGCCTGCCTCCAGTCTTCAACTGGCACCGTGTCCCCTTGTTGAACTAAAACCATCCCTCCATAATCCAGAACCTTTAAGAAAAGGCGACTTCCTTGTCTTCTGGTATCTTTTATATTCTCGGTAGTGCCATGTGAGCTAAAAGCAGAGCTCTCACCATTCCAGCTGGTCAGAGAGCCTTATGAACTCAGCCAGTCTGCTCCCACAGTGGTAAGGGTCTGCAGAGGAACACACAGCTTGCCGAGGCTGTTAGAGGAGCCTCTGAGTAAATTAAAATGCCATCTTTTACAAATGGAGAGGCCCGGTGGCTGAGGTAATCTCTTTTATTAAACCAAATGCTGTGGTGAAAGAGACAAGCTCTCAGACTTGCCCAGAGCTCTTGTTCAGGGAGAAGACTGAAATTGTGATGCTGAAGGAGACAATTTGGGTCAATATAAGATATGATCTCACCAAATCCCAAGGAACGCTCAAGAGACAAAGAAATGAAGGCAGGAAATGTTGTGGCGTCTGTATTGTTTTGCCTGGGTCTGCATCTCTCTTGTGCTGCCTGACAGAGAGAATGACCCTTTGGCCAAGTCTGTGGTGATTTGCTGCCACTCTCATGTGCCCCTGAAAGGGCAAACTCTGAGGGGCCATGAGTTTGGCGCTATGGGGAAAAGTGTATGCAAGCTACCGGGCTGTTTCAGGAGGCCAGGACTGGTTCTGGGGAAGTAAAGCAGCTGGGGCCAGGGGCGGTGGGTTGCCCCTTCTAGAAGGCGTACCAGTCACAGCGCGTGAGCCAGAGACATGTGCCAGGGAGGCTAGAGACAGGACCAGAGCCGACAAAGACCCCGAGGGGTTTAAAAACACATGGGCGCAGCATGTGGGCCCAACCAGCGGAGAGTCCAGCAGGGGAACTTCCCCCGCTTGACAGTGCAGGAAAGAGCCACTAGGCGAGGAGCGGTGGGGATGGAGGAGGGTCACCAGACTGCACAGAGGAAAGTAGCGTGTAGGTTGGTGTACCAGTCCGGGTCAGTGGGCGGCCATGCTGGCTCACTACAGTTGGCCAGTGCAGTGCTGGTTGTGAGGCGCTGCAGAGAGGTGTAGGCCATTTAATGGAGCAGGGGCCTGTGGAATTCAGCAGTGGTAACTCACAGAGAGCAGCTGAAAGTGCGTGACTGAATAGTTCTGGCTTTCCAGAGGGCCAGCGAGGGCCATGGCCTCTGATAAATGCTGGGATATGAATGGAGAAGTGTCTGTGGCTCACTGAGGGGCAGGAATCAGGCGTGGCAGTGAACTGGGAGCATTGATGTGGCACATTTGTGGTGCGTGTTTTTACTACTAAGTTGATTGACATGTTCTGCACAAGCTGGAGTTAATATAAGAACATAAGAGCACCAGACTGGGTCATACCAAAGGTCCATCCAGACCAGTGTTCTGTCTTCTAACAGTGGCCAATGCCAGGTTCTGCCGAAGGAATGAACAGAACAGGGCCAGATGTCCTCCAGTCCTAGCATTTCTCAGAGGCTAAGGACCTCCGAAGCACAGGGTTGCATCCTCAACCATTTTGGCTAATACCCATTGATGGACCTATCCTCCATGAACCTCTCTAGTTCCTTTTTGAACCCAGTTATACTTTTGGCCTTCACAACATCCTCTGGCAAGGAGTTCCACAGGTTGACTATGTGTTGTATGAAGAAAAACTTCCTCTTGTTTGCTTTAAACCTGCTGTACCAGTCCGTAACTTCTGTCTGAGCATCCAGTCTTAATTTAAAGATAGCATGTGATGGAGACCCTGTCAAATTCCTTGGTAGCTAGTTCCGGCTGTTAATTACCCTTGCTGAATTTGCATGTTCCATCATGTCCACAGTGTCTGAGAAAAAGTGTAATCAAATCACACTATTCCCACTGAGAAAAAATTAAGTGAATACATCAAATATTGTGTTGCTTTTATTGTTAATTTGTCTATATTTTTAATTGGTCTCTTTTCTTTAAAAAAAACCTCTTTACAACCCATAATAAGATGCAGAATATCCTGCCAATCGATATAATTATAAAGCATCAGAAAGGTCAGGCTGGTACCATACACACCCAGCTGTCTTGTACAGAATGCCTGTATGATTAAAAACCCAATTCTTGTGATTGAGATTTTAATGAGAGCAGAAAATGAACACAGAGTACAATATAATGAATGCACAAATACAATGAACAAAATGTCACAACACGAAGGTGTTCTTGTGGCATTGATTGCTAACATGATGAATTGTAATGACACGCACCTAACAGTCTCTTTGTGGTCTTACTGCTGTCATCCTTGGGTGAGCCTCTTGCAATGTCATTTGGCTGTCCTTTTCAAGGGCCTGCCCTCCGTTTCATGCCTAGTGCTCCTTGCCAGAGACAAAGGAGTAAGAATTTTGGGATACTTATTCTGAAGATAGAGACTTAAGATGATCAAAAATCAGGCCCCTGCATCCTAATTCAGGCTACCGATCAAGGGATTCGATGGACTTCCTGGGGAGTCCCAGGTGCTCAGCACCTTGGTCAGTCATGTCACTTATTGAAGAGCCTAACGCCTGCTGGAATGCCACGTTCTTTTCCAGCAGTGGTTCCACGCTCACTCCAGTAAGGGATGCAACAGGCCAGCTGAGCTGATCTTCACTGGTGTCTGTATGACAAAGACACTCTTGGAATCCAATAGCTTCCAAATTGTAAAATGCTGGAAAGCCTTTCTCCGGGGAAGCCCTGACGCCATGGAACCCGCAGTTCCCTCTCATCCCAAATAAATATCAGTGTTTACATTTTGGAGTCTTCGTTCATATCACTCGCCTCATGGCCGAAGAGAGATGTGCTGTTTGTGATGTGAGCCGGGGTCCCTCGCACTCCTCAGTGAAATTATTGTGATGAATCACCATTGTCAATGCTTTCTGAAGGAGCCAAATCCCAAGCTAACCTGCTCTCTGCAATCCAAATGTACTGGGCTTGTGAATCATATCTTCAGAGAGAAAATATTCCTCCATTCTGTAAGAGTCAATAAGCAACGGTGTTATTCAGACAGTCCTCCACAAAAGCAGCGGTGGAGAATATAATTAGAAGGTGGGTGAGGAATTGGCCTGGATCTTTGGATGCAAATTCATTTCACTAAAGTGTCTCTTTTTTTTATGTGACAGAAATCTTTATGCACAATAACGGTGCCATTCCGATTGTTTAATCCGTCCCATTACTCATTACTCAGAGAGTGTCTGAGGGGCGTGCTGAGCTGTGGAGATAGGCATTAGAAAACCACGATGCACTGGAAGAAAGTCTAATTTAATTGGAACGGTAGAGCAAGTGTCAGATAGCTGATGAGACAGGGATAAGATAATGGTGAAAATGCAAGTGAATGATCTGAATCAGTCAGAGTCCAGAAAAATTAAAACTCAGCGTCCCTAAAATATCCTTGGGGTTGATCTAAATTCCACTCAACTGTTTTTCAACACAAAAAAGTAAACAAGTTAGGAGGTATTCTCTGAGGCTGGGAGGTGTGAAGAGAAGGACTGGACAAAAACAGTTGGACAAATGAATTTATTTGGCAAAAGTGCAGTTTCAGATTAATTGAAATCATATGTGAATTTGTGTTAAATTCAGCAAATAGTTTCTGCTGGAAAAAATTGGAAAAAGTTGAAATATTTTGTGCCAATATTTTTTAAACAAAATGTTTCAATTTTTCAATTTGAAAATGTTTTATTTCACAATTTAGCTAGCTTTTGTTAAAAAAAAAAAAAACAACAACCAGCAAACCAAACTGCAAGTGAAACTGTGGGGGAGGGGAAAATGAAATGAAAATGAAAAATATTGAAAAAAATAAGTTTGGGTTGAACCAACTGAAAAAATCAATTATTCACTCATCTCTGGCCTTGAGTTTATTGCACGAATCACCAAGTGAGGTTCTCTGGTCTGTGAGGAGGTCACGCGAGAGGATGAGTCATTTTTGGCTTTCAAATCCGTGAGTTTGGAGAAGAGGAATTGGTGGAAATATATGGGCAGCAGAAACACGGAAAACAGCTGATTCATGGCGTCACTACCCTATGCCAAGAGTCTGCACTACAGAAGTTACTCATTGCTGACAGCAGTAGGTGCATCTGACCTGGTGGTGAGAAAGATTTGGCTGTACCTATAGACCAGGCTAAACAGAGTTCCGCTTTTTTTCACTGGTTTCTGAGGCAGCACTGAAAATGGCCTTCATGAGCAGCTAGCCTGTGCTCATCACCAAGTGCAGTGACAGACGACGCTTGAGGTCAGCAAGCGAGAACATTTGTCGTGCAGAGAGCATGTCGGCGAAGGAGCGCTGAGGACAAAAACACTATAATTGGACTGCAAGACACGAAACAATGGCCAGGAAACTAGCAAGACCCTAAGCGGGACTGGGCATGTGGGTGAATAAATAACATAATGCTGGGTATGATTGTTAATGCGAGACAGGCTTTGGGGAAAGGATAATGAAAGTTTTTCTGGACTTAACCAGTGTCTGTCCGTGTAGGTTTAGGATGAATTTTTGTGGGGATTCGATTGCCCCACCTCTGCCTACCACGAGGTTTCTTGCTTCTTTCTGTGGTGCTCTGACCACTGCCAGAGGAACAATATTGGACTGTGGGTCTACTCTACTCTGGCGCAGCTAATGGTCCTGCCTCCAGGACCAGAAGCAAAGTTTTTAAAACATCATGAAGAGGAATTAAAGTGCCATTCTCAGGAACATGAGTGGGGAAGCAGCACGCGGGATTTCAGGCTAGTTTCTCCACAATTTCCCGAGCGAGTGGCCTTGCTATGCATTTGCCAGTGACTAAATCTTTCTGCTAAGAGCTGGTCCTGGACACACATCTTCCACTCTTCCCCTTTCCCAAACCATCTCTCGGACGGCAGGCTCCGCAGGACACGTTATGCTGTTGGTGACACTGGTGTGACTTGTTCCTTTCAGATGCAACGTGGCCCACAACTTGTCACGTGGGCTGCAGGTTGAGAACCACAGTCCCCTGAGCCCTATGGGCATCACCTTCAGCCCAGAGACCCCCTCTGCTGAGTGTGGCTCAGAGCAGAGTCCCGGGTGCACTGAGCCACATAAAACCTGGGGCAGGTCTAGTTCCCATTCCTATGCTGCCCATTGTCCCCCACCCCCTCACTGACCAACCTCCCCAGAGACCCACTCTCCCGCCTCTGTCTACTGCTCCAGCAGCTGCCTGACCCTGTCTCCCTCTCCACCAGCCCTGCCCCCTGCCAGACCAGCGCGGCATATTTTAACAATGTTTTAGCACACAGCTGAGCTGCAGCTGTGCACTAACTAGGATGTGGATTGAGAACCACTGCCCGAGAGACCCCACGCCTGCTGGTTTGCCCCGAGGATGGAGCAGCCCTGGACCAACCCTGACACAGAGCTGAAGCCAAAGGCACAATTACGACCCTAAAGAATATCAATGATGGAATCTGACCCACCCCACTCCACCCCCCATCCAAGTACCCTTGAATGCCAGAGAAAAGCTGGATGCAGATCCTAGCGTGGCAGCTCTCGAGAGCTGGCCAATATCCCCTTCTTCTGCAGCACAGAATCCCTCCTAAGGACAATGTGGCTCCCTGGAGCGGCGCAAAGTTTCCTGAGCTTGTGATTTAAATCTACAAGTGCTAACACCGTAAATACATAAAGCTCCACCAAATGCCAGCCAGGAATCTTCTCTATCTAAAGGCAAGCAAGGCACAGCTTGGATGGTGTTGCCTCTCTGATTTGATGAGATTGCAAACGGATCGAGCTCCTATGAAGCACGTCCCAAATTATACCACACCACGCATCAGGTAACGTACTCAGAGGCGACAGACGAGATCTGATCCAAACAGACTGAGTACAATTCCAAGTTCAAGGACTTTGGCGATTACAGGGAATGTGTGGCAGTTTTCTTTCCCAGGCTTGATCTCAGCCCAGCGAACTTACTGCCTGCTGTCTAATTAAATCAACATTCTTTTATAATGTACAAAATGAATTTTGACCCAACTGTCTCAAACTGTCGTATGCCCCATGGGATTATTTTCATCTCTCTCTCTGGGGGAACATTCATGCCCTTTACATCATAGGCTCCTAAAATTTCCTTACGCGTCAGCTCCCTCTTTGAAAGGTACTGTAGCACTAAAACATTCCAGGGACGTTCTCATCAGTCATTAATAGAGAGGTGTCATGCTCCTTCCGTGGAGATTTCTGTACCCTAGTTTGTACCCTACAACTAAAGGGCCGTCTCCTGCCCTTGGTCCATAGCAGAACTCCCACTGCTGCCTGTTCGGGGTAAAACAGGATCCTTGCGCAGTAGCTAAGATTTACTGTTGCACTATTCGGCACTGAGTGGAAAACATGAAGCTGACTCCTTTAGGATCGTTATTGTTTCTGGCCTTTGTTTCAGCTGCAGGCAGGAAAACCAGGGACGGCTCCTTTCCCTCCTCGTAACATCCCGTCTCCCGAGCCAGTGGGCACACCAGCTGCAAAGTGAGCAGTGCAAGAGGAGCCAGAGAAAGAAAGGGTACCACCGCAGTGCGGTCATCATTGGGGGGACATTGTGGTTGAGCTGGCCCACACTCACTGCTCTACCACCCTTTGGGCGGGGCACTGCATCCGGCAGCAGTGCACACACAAGTGTCTGGGACAGCCAATGTGAACATTTCAATTATCCCAGCAGGCCTCAGCATTAACAGCTCCCTCAGCAAAGATGTGGGCCGGATTGCCCCTCTCTGGTAGCTATTATTTCAGGGTAGCTTCTCAGATGTGCCCAGCGCCCATGGGCTCCCAAGGAGAGCAGGGACCTCGCTCCCTCGCTGCCTTTTGAACCCCTATTTCAGCCTCCGTACTGCAGACTCGGGCAGCGTGCACAACACTGGTGTGCATTGGAAGGCGGCCAAGAGTGCCATCAGCATACGTTTCCTTGGCAGTGACGGCTGCATTGGGCAGGATTGGTAGCTGAGGGGAAGACAAGGTGGCGACATCCAACGTACTTGCCAATAGTGATGCTCGGGTAGATTTGTGTCCACCAGTGGGTGGGCACTGATGATCCAGAACCACAATATTGCGCAGGTACACAGGGCTTTTTACTTGGAGATGCCCCAAAAGTACAACAGCTGAGGACAAGAGGTGAGGAAGGACAGCGTCGTTACTGCAGCTGGAGGGGGATGCAAGGCCAGCAGGATGCAGGCAGCTGGCTGCAGTCTGGAGAGGCCTTCAGAGCTATCTTGTCTGTACAGGAGGATCTTGATCTGCCTATTAGGGTTGTTATCATTTACATTGCAAGTGCTGCAAGAGGCCAGCAGTACTAGACGCTGTGTAGTCGGACACACTGACTGACCCTAAGAGGTGCCCATTGAAACAGGCAAGCCAGACTCAGGGTGTGTCTAGATGGCAGTGGGGGGTCTGGTTTCCAGCGCAGGTAGACACACGTGCGTGAAAGCTTTGACTGAGCTGTCTCAGTAAGAACCGTAATGTGGCTGTGGTGGCTGAGGCAGTGGCATGGGCTAGCCACCCAAGTACAGTCCTCAGGCAGCTAGCCCATGCTGCCACGGCTGCATGGCTGTTCTTAGCACAAAGCCGGTGCCTGGCCTTCTTCCCAAGCTGCACGTTACATCAGCAGCTGTTGTGCAGACATATCCAGAGGTGGGCGAGGAGATGGGCACGGTGAGACGTGACCTGCCTGGGGTCAGTATCAGAGCCAGGAAAAGAGAACCTACCCCATGTCCAGTGCAATAGGCCACGCTGCCTCTCTGCCTGTCCGCCGCAGACTGGCTCGAGAGTTCATTTATCTTCCTGACGGAAGAGAGACGCCAAGGGAACCCTCCGCCTCACCTTTCCTGCAGCGCGCTGTGCTTGTTGAAGGTATGTAAACCAGCTCAGCATTCTCAATGGACAGGCTATGATATAACTTGTAAAAACTGATAGTGGTTGAACCCTAAGCTCCTGTGCATTTTAAGCATGTACTTTGTCTCAATCACCTTTCTTTGGTAAATTCACCTTGTAACAAATTAATCATCTTCTGACATACCCACTATCTCATGTTTCCATTTTAGCATTCATAAAGCTGTTGAAAGCAGAGTCCGTTTTGTCTGCTGTAAGCACATGAGAGAGCACAGAACCTGAACTGCACATTTTAGTGGCGTCTCTTAGCTTTCAGTGAGCTCCTGCTCCCCGAACTGGTCACCGGAGAGGAGTTAATATTCAAGGACAGGAATATAATATTTTTGTTATGCTCATGAGCAAAACCCATCAGCGACAATAGATTCTGCTCCGTGGCCCTGAACTAGGGCACAGTCAATGCGTGCTATGCTGATACACTATATCCAGACTTTCAGTGTTGTTATGTATTAGGCCTCTTTTTCAGGAGGCTTTCAGCCAAGGCCGTATCCACCATTTACAGAAGTGAGCAGTACAGTTCAGTCCTGTATGCCTTATCTTCTTCAGCTTCTTCAAAGGGAGCAGCATTAGGCCAGTGGTAGTAGGCTTTGCAAGCCACGCCTTAAAGAAGAATAGAATCATAGTTCCACCAAGACTTCTTCATTGTCACTCAACAAAAGAATGATGCTTTCAGCAGCTCAGTGGGGGATGGAAAATGGTGTCAAGTTGTAGGCTGTCACTTCCATTTGTAAGGGTTTCTGGTCCTGCTGGCTGGATAGGGGGTTCTGGAGGCAGGAAATGTGCAGAGTCAGTCTGGAAAGAACCAGTCTAGAGCAAGGAGGGGTGAATTGTGCCTCTCCGTCTGAGGGAGCAGTCTGCTTTCTCTCTCTGGCTACGTCTAGACTGCATCCCTCTGCCGAGAGAGGGATGCAAATCAAGCACTTTGGAAGTGCAAATGAGCCTGGGATTTAAATATCCCGGGCTTCATTTGCATACTCACGTTCCGACGCTGTGCCGATCAGGTTCAGTGTTGAAAGTGAAAGTAAAGTGTAGCCGCGGCTCTGCCGACAGTGGGGGACTTTTTCGGCAGATCCCGTACTCCTCATTGGACTGGCTCGGGAGTTCATTCATCTTCCTGATGGAAGAGAGACGCCAAGGGAACCCTTGGCCTCACCTTTCCTGCAGCGCGCTGTGCTTGTTGAAGGTATGTAAAACAGCTCAGCATTCTCAATGGACAGGCTATGATATAACTTGTAAAAACTGATCGTGGGTATGTCAGAAGATGATTAATTGGAGGAGTACAAGATCTGTGGAAAAAGGCCCCCGCTGTCGGCAGAGCCATGGCTACACTTTACTTTCATTTTCAACACTGAACCTGATCGGCACAGCGTCGGAACGTGAGTATGCAAATGAAGCCCGGGATATTTAAATCCCAGGCTCATTTGCACTTCCAAAGTGCTTGATTTGCATCCCTCTCTCGGCAGAGGGATGCAGTCTAGACGTCGCCAGAGAGAGAAAGCAGACTGCTCCCTCAGACAGAGAGGCACAATTCACCCCTCCTTGCTCTAGACTGGTTCTTTCCAGACTGACTCTGCACATTTCCATTTGTAAGAGTTTCTGGTCCTGCTGGCTGGATAGGGGGTTCTGGAGGCAGGAAGTGACAGCCTACAACAGCCTTGCATCCCTCTCTCGGCAGAGGGATTCAGTCTAGACGTAGCCTCTATGTTTAGTTACTGTGCGTTATTGGTCTAGATTCTAAGAATAGAAGTAATGTGACTTCGCAGCCTCCCAGAACAAATATTTGATGTTTCCTCTCACTTCTCTGCGTGTGTGCCATGAACCAAAGCACATCTCTTGAATTAATCTTTCTTGGGAACAAATTGGGGCCAAATTTTTCTCTCGCTTCCACCAAGCTCTATCCGGAATAACTCCACTGACATCAGCGAGCCTGATTCTCACCACTATGTCACTGTAAAAGAGCCAGCCATCTGCAGGGCGACTGACAGACTTGTTGGACCCGATGGCAAGATGGGAGGCAGCTCCACACACCCGGAAGGGGTGGGTCCTTGTGTGGAAAGGGTTGGGCAGGGGGCTAGCCTTCCCCAACCAGCCCTTCAGTGCTGCCTGGAGCACACTGCTGCGGTTTATAGCAGACCCATCAATTGTAAGAATGCTCAGGTTGATTGCTCCAAAAACCTGGAGTGTAAGTTGTGACCCGAAAAGCAAAATAAGTCACAAATGGAGCATCCATAATATTCTGTTTATAAATAGTTTATAAGGGGTTAATAAACAATTAACAGATGTGTGAAGCATGTGAGTTGAATATGGTAGGATAGGCAGTTTTAAGCCTATCAGCAGAATGTGTTATCTGTAGCTCGAAGGCATAATTATAAAAAACCCAGTTGTGCGGTTGGACTTTATAACAATTAATGGACCATCTGTTTTAACCTCTGTTAATCACTTGTTAATCCTTCCTACACAGACCTTTTCCCTCTGGCTTTCCCTGTCCTGTCTCTTCCTTACCTCAGTCTCCGTCGTCTTCTCGCCTAGCCATTTCTCGGGCTTCTCATTCTAGTCCTTTGCCTAGCTTGGCCTCGACTTCTCCTCCTGGCTCCTCATCTGACCTGTCTCTTTCTCTCGTCTCCTGTGACAAACCCACAATGACCTTCAAACCCCTATTGCCCATCCCCATTGACTTCCCATCCTTATAAGAACATAAGAATGGCCATACTGGGTTAGACCAAAGGTCCATCCAGCCCATTATCCTGTCTGCCGACAGTGGCCAATGCCAGGTGTCCCAGAGGGAGTGAATTGAACAGGTAATGATCAAGTGATCTCTCTCCTGCCATCCATCTCCACCCTCTGACAAACAGTATGGGTAAGGAATGGTGTCCCCAGCCTTTAATAGCCATTAATGGACTTAACCTCCATGAATTTATCTAGTTCTCCTTTAAACCCTGTTATAGTCCTAGCCTTCACAACCTCCTCAGGCAAGGAGTTCCACAGATTGACTATGGGCTGTGTGAAGAAGAACTTCCTTTTATTTGTTTTAAACCTGCTGCCCATTAGTTTCATTTGGTGGCCCCTAGTTCTTATATTATGGGAACAAGTAAATAACTTTTCCTTATTCACTTTCTCCACACCACTCATGATTTTATAGACCTCTATTATATCCCCCCTTAGTCTCCTCTTTTCCAAGCTGAAAAGTCCCAGTCTCTTTAATCTCTCCTCATATGGGACCCGTTCCAAACCCCTCATCATTTTAGTTGCCCTTCTCTGAACCTTTTCTAATGCCAATATATCTTTTTTGAGATGAGGAGACCACATCTGTACGCAGTATTCAAGATGTGGACGTACCACAGATTTATATAAAGGCAATAAGATATTCTCCGTCTTATTCTCGATCCCTTTTTTATGATTCCCAATATCCTGTTTGCTTTTTTGATGGCCGCTGCACACTGCGTGGATGTCTTCAGAGAACTATCCACAATGACTCCAAGATCTCTTTCCTGATTAGTTATAGCTAAATTAGCCCCATCATATTATATGTCTAGTCGGGGTTATTTTTTCCATTGTGCATTACTTTACATTTATCCACATTAAATTTCATTTGCCATTTTGTTGCCTCATCTCATCTCCCTCCCTGGGCTCCTCATCCAGCTTCAGCGCCTCTCCCACCCTTGCTATTGTTCCAGTCTCTTGGCTGGGCAGTAGCTAGCTGTGCCCCAGCACCTCAAGTCCTTGTCACACCTGTTTCCTTTTCTCCCACCCCACATTCTTCCCTTTGCCCCGCTGCTTCCTAGCCCCACTTTCCTTGTCCAGTCAGTCTGTCTCCACCCCCGCTCCTCCTCACCCCTGCCAAAGGTCAAATCTCTGGTTTAAGGCATAGGACACTGCGTGTGCCCAGAGGAAAGCTTCCCATAACTTTTTAACATGGGTGAAACAATGTGTTTGTTCTCTAAATGCAGTCTCTGAAATGGTGGGATTTTTTTGGCTGAATTTTTCTGTAAGCATTCGGTCTTAGGCAGCCATCTGGCATGTTCCAACACAACACTTAAAGACCGACAAAATTATAAGCAACTGAAGACAGGCTCTTATCCCGAATAGTGTTGAACAACCTTAATAATGGGAGATGCCACCGGATCTGTCTCTCCTAACTCAAATTAACTTGGTTTTATGGGAAGGAAGTAGATGTGTGAGGTCTGATAAAGAGAGGGGTATGTGTGCACAATCCTAGAGATTGCTTGCTCCCTGAATCTGAAGGAAACGCTATGATCCAGCACAGAATGTGGAGCTATTAAACCTTTTATTAATTCCAGAAAAAGGAGGAAAAAATGATAACATTCTCTTTGTTTAGTACCATGGCAACCATCAAGACAGGTCTTTGTCCACATACTTAGTCAATAGGAAGGCCTTGATAATGTTCCTTGGGGATGTGTGTGCCCCTCTTGCCGCCATCCCCCACACACTCCATTGGTGCCTCTCGTTCACTTGCCGGGGTGAATGGTTGGTTTCTTTTCATAGAGCACGAGCTGGCAAAGGAAGCAGGGCCACATGACAACAGTGTGGCGAGTCATTCCATTTGAATGGCATTGTGCTGCGGGGCTGTGCACTGACTGGCTGGACCTGCTCAGCGGTTCCATTCAGAGCCCTGGTAGGAAAGCTCGGCGGGTGGTGATCAGCTCTGCTTACGCTTCCCATTGTGAGCGGAGTGTCGAGACGCCAGGAAAGCATCGCTTGCAACACTGACATTCAATTCATTTGTCTGCAGCGACACGCCCCCGGCAGCACCCACTCCCTGTGCCAAGGCCACCTGCCGCGAGATCTCTTGTTCCACTGCAGCAGCCTCACAAAGCCCCGCCCCCCCCGCACACGCGTGAGCAGCCAAGACATGGGAGCTCTCTCTGTGGTAGGCCATGCTCCTTCCTGCACCCTTCCAAAGCCTATTGGCCCGAGTGGGAGTCTTTCCATTGGCACGGGGTGGGTTGGCTACAACATGCCCTGGCCTTCAGATGGCATTCAGTCCCTGCCGCATGGGTGGGGTATAAATACCTAGATAAACAGATGGAGAAGGAGCAGTTGCAATGGCTCTCCCAATAGCTATATGGCCTAATGAAGTGGGCCTTGAAGGAGAAGTTAGTCCTCCGTGGTTCTACTCCCTGCTGGCCTGCCATGTGACCTTTGTCTCTCCGTGACTCTGTTTCCCTTCTCACCCATTGTCTATTTTGGTTGTGGTCTCTTTGGGGTCAGGGGGTAGTTTTCCCTTTGTGCGTGTAAAAGTAAATGAGGAAGTATTATTTATGCCTTATTAGAACACAAGAACTAGGGGTCACCAAATGAAATTATTAGGCAGCAGGTTTAAAACAAGCAAAAAGAAGTATTTCTACACACAACATACAAGTCAAGCTGTGGAACTCCTTGCCAGAGGATGTTGTGAAGGCCAGGACTTCAACAGGGTTTGAAAAAGCCATTGATGGATCTAACCTCCATGACTTTATCTAGATCTAGCTCTATTAGCCAGAATGGGCAGGAATGGTGTCCCTGTGGCTGGGAATGGGTGACAGGGGTGGGATTACTTGAGGATTCTCTGTTCTGTTCACTCCCTCTAGGGCACCTGGCATTGGCCGGTGTCTAAAGGTCCATCCAGCCCAGGATTCTGTCTTTTATCTGATCCAGTCTGGCCGTTTCTTTGTGCAGTGTCCAGCACAATGGAGCTCTGAACTTAAATTAAGAAATAGATTAACAACACAAGCTGTCCTGTCTCAGAGGGACAGAGGTGTTCTATGGGGCTGATTGTCCATAGCTTTACTTACAGAGAAGTTAATTGGGGGAACCAGGTTTTCTATTCACTGTTATGTATGCATGGCATTTCTCATTTATAAAGGACACAGATGCAAGGGTTGGGAGGTTGCACAATAGTTCATGAAACCAAACCAAACCCAGCCAAAGTCTCCATTTCCTCCAGGAAGTGGATGGAAGTCCAGAAAGGAAAGAAATGCTGACAAAAGCTGGTTAGACTAGCCTCTGGGATTCAGCCTCCAAAGGCCATTTTCTATCAATGGAATTTGTGAACCAAGACGCCCTATTCCCATTCCAACCCCTATGCAGTGTTGGGATGGGCTACAGCACAACTCCGGCAACCCCGGTTGCCTTTAAGGGATGTAAGAATAGGGATTTTTTTAAACAATATTTTAGGACCTGAAAGTTACGTAACTAAATTGGTTTTGTTGGACAAGTTGTTATTTTGTTGCTTCATGAGCTTAAGATGGATGGTGGGTGTTGAGCTGCTTTTGGTTTCTTGCATGAGTAAAAGGAAAATGCAAAGTAATCAGTCTGGTTTGAAATGTTGGTCTGTATTACACTGACTAGTGTAAAGCCACTGACATCAACTGGGTCACTCCGCATTGACAACAGTGTGTCCAAGAGCCGAATTGGTCTGCCAAAGTTTGATCCACAGTCAAGGTGTGTCTAGACTACACCTCTCTGTCGACAGAGAGATATAGATTAGACACACTGAAATTGCTAATGAAGTGGGGATTTAAATATCCCGCACTTCATTAGCATAAACATGGCTGCCGCTTTTTTTCCGAAATAGAGCTTTTTCGGAAAAAAAAAAAAAAAAATCCCCCCCCCCCCCCCAGTCTAGATGCGGATCTTTCGAAAAATAAAGCCTTTCTCGAAAGATCCCTTATCACTCATAAAATGAGGTTTACAGGATCTTTCGAAAAAAGCTTTATTTTTCAAAAGATCCGCGTCTAGACTGCCATTTTTTCCGAAAAAGCTCCGTTTCGAAAAAAGCAGCGGCCATGTTTATGCTAATGAAGTGCGGGATATTTAAATCCCTGCTTCATTAGCAATTTCGACGTGCCTAATCTACATCTCTCTGTCAACAGAGAGGTGTAGTCTAAACACACCCTCAGTGAATGGCCGACCTATGCATCTCAAATTTAATCTAATAGCAAAAAAGGGGCTACCCTGCTTATTTTACTGTATATTTTAGACATGTGCATCTGTCTGTCTGTCCCTCTGTGAGATTGTTCAAGAACTCCTAAATGATAAGAGCCAAGACCACCAAATTTGGTATGCCACTTTCTCTTATCATAACTTAAAGCAAGGTCAGGATTTGGTTGTTTCAGGACAATGGGATATGCCTGGAATTCGATTCTTTCTTATAAAATGGAAAGAGAGGAGTCTGGTAGGAGGGAGTTATACTGCAGAATGACCACAGGGGACAGCAAGGGGCCAGAGATGGGGACCAGGACAGCTATAACCGCATTGGTCCAGCTGTCCCTCCACTCCTGCCCCCTGCTATCTACTCTCTCCCTATATATATATTTCAGAGAGTTTGTCTGTTTGTGTGTCTGTCTGTCTGTCCCCCATTGAGGGAGGTGCACCTCTCCCCCAGCTGTGCCTGCTGCAGCTGCAGTGGTCATGGAGAGGTGCTTCTCACCTGGCCCCAAGCTGCTGCGGTAAGAGAGGGATGGGGTTGTCCTCTCTCCCCAGGGCAGTCCGCAAACTGAACCCCTCATCCCCAGCCCCACCCCAAACGAAAATTTACCTGGCACGCCTCGGATCCTTAACCCAAATGAGTTTTGGGTTTTTTCATTTAAATTATTTAGTCTTTAACTAACTGTGATGGAATGAACAATTGTGAAAGCAAAACCCACAAGGCAAGCAAGCTAGGCATACATTCTCTCCCATAACAGCCAGTGTGCGTGGAACGCTAAGTGCTGGCCTTTTAAACCTTTCCTGGGCGTGTTTAATTACTCTTGCAGTAACAGGGCCAAATGAGAAGAAAGCAATCCTTACTGTCTCAGCTGGCTGCTGTACAAAACCAATTATGCTACAGATGCTTGCTTCACACAGACAGTTTCAATGTTAAAACTAGAATTTTGCTTCTCACTGCAGTAAATGTGTTGGATTAGAGTTGCTCAAATAGATTCAGTATCTAAACCCAGAGGGGAAAAGGCCAGTTTAACATGATCATTGCTTCAGTGGACTGCCGGTGACTGGGCGCTGTTCCTCAGCTCAGGCCAAGTGCCCATGGAAGCATTTCAGCAGGTAGCTTTGGGGTATCACCCTGCAATTCCCATGTGAGCAGACACAGTAGGCTACATGTTCCGTCGACCTCAGCACCCAACGGCTCTTGTTCAGGCTCTATGGGCCTTCTTTTCAGAACCTTTCTGGCTCCACTGTACTCCCTCGGGGTGGGGGGAGGAAGGAATTTGTGAAGAAAACCATTACTCTGTAACATAAGGTGAATGGGCAGTAGTGTAATGAGGTTTGTTTGGATCATTTGGGAAATGAGGAGAGTCCCATGGGACAGTCCTTGATTCGGAAGCGCCAAACACTCCCTGCACGAACACAAAGGGAATTGGGAGTGAGGGTTCCTTGACCAAAACCATGAGTTTGTACCAGTGCCCTGTTGTACAGATATTGCATCTCTGTACAGTGCCTGGCCAAATGGGCCTCCAGTCTGGTCATACCCATAGAAATCTACAGCAATATAAGTGTCTAGTAATATTAGATAACAACACTGGATTGACCAATTGTAAGTGCCCTTAACCCAAATCTTCAGTTTTGTGGGGGGAATTTTATTTGGACAGTTAAATGTAGCTGCATTCTCAGTTAACTGGGCAAGTCACAGCTGCAAAATTGTATTCTGCCTTTAAAAAAACACAGTCCGATGTAGGATCCGTCTCTGGACAGGCGAACCCTGCACCAAACAAATAAATGCCAGACGACTCACTCAGTGCATTTACAGTGCAGGCGCCTGTTGGTGGAAGTGCAGTGTTACCGTGTACCAGTTGCAGCTCTAGGAGACATTGTGCCTGCAGCAGGAGCTAAATCTCTCCTTGCGGAGCACAGCTCATTTGTCACCTTTGAAGAGAGGGCAACACCTGTAGTGTTTGGGAACGGCTGTTTATCATAGAATCCTAGGGCTGGGAGAGACTTCAGGTGGTCATTTAGTCCAACCCCCTGCTCAAAGCAGGACCAACGCCACCTCTGAGGTGTGAGGCATAGCTCCTTTAAGAAAACAGGAAGTGGACCAGAAAGGGAAGAGGAGGCGCTCCTAGATGTGAGGAGAAGCCTAGAAAGGGGGTGCCTGTCTACGAGACCTGGAATAAAAGTTTGTTCTTGTTTGCATTTGAACCATAGTGGTCTTTACATTATGGGAGTGGGACAATAGTGATGAGGATATTGGGCCCAACAGTGCTCCCCACCTACAGCACAATTCCCAGGCTGTGTGATAGCACCTGTCCCCTTCCTGATGCGACTGGGCACCGACCTTGCCCTGGCCCCATGGATCACAGCATTTGATGTGTACTTGTTGGTGGCTGGTCTGGAAGCCATCCCTGAAGCTTGCCAGCCTGCATTTCTACTCTCTGTGCTAGCTCCCAAAGGCTTTTGGATCTTCTCCACGCCGGAGATGGGCACGTTGGACCAGGGAGCAATAGCAGCACATTTTCACCCCACGCTAGGCTCCAATGCATTACGTTTCGACTAGGAGTGCAACTTCCCAGGGAATCGAAACAGTCATTTCTAGCCAGCTTCAGAAACCAGCAGTTATGTAAAATTTGCACCCCTACGCAACGAGATGAGCCGGGATCTCCTCCCCACACTGGCGGGAGTGCCTCCCGAGGGAGCGACATTCCATGACACGCCACAGGGTGGTGGAGTTTGGCTGTCAATTTGAACTTGTAACCTCAGACCCTACCCCGGAGCCAGAGCTCTCTCTGGACAACATTCACACCAGCCTCCGCAACAGCCGCCGGCACAATGTATGGACAGAGGTTCAGGTGACCATGTGGGTGACAGAGGGGATTGCCCCAGTTGTCAGCAGATGCAGGAGCAAGGCGCCACCACGGATCTTGTTGTAGCAACTGTGGCTCAGCCTATCACTGGTAGGGGCTGTCGGAGGGCTGAGTCATGGGATACACAGACTACGCATGTGGACAACTTAACCTCCATTCTGCCACATGGTGTCACTGTGCCCAGCCATCACCTGCACGGATGACCAGGAGATGGAGGAAGATGACATGGCCTGAGGGGATCAGGTTAGTCAGACAGACCTGGAAGAGCATTACATTCTACTCTTTAGTGGATATGGAGCTACTGGTGCTGGAGGACACAGAAGTGTGAACCCCATTCATAAATTCCACCACTCATACTGTGGCATTTTTTCTATTTTATCTTGTGGCCAGAGCAGTGCATGCTATCCAGATATGGCACTGTGCCTGCTCTTGGTGCCTGTGTGTGCGATCGGGGCGTGCACAGATGTGGAGCTTTTTGCACCTGATTTCCCCACTTTCACATCCTCCTGGACCCCAGGCCTAACTCATCATGCTCCCAGTACCTGTTTCCTTTGCTTAAAGGCTAAGCAAGTTTCCCCAACATCCTGAGCCAATGTGTGCTGTTCTGATACTCTTCTTGCCTGCTGTGTTCCACTGGACGGAGTGTTTGACACGCAGCACTTTATAAGGAATAGCAGGGATTGGAGCTGGTCAAAAAGAGGATTTTCTGCTCTGCTCCACAGGAGCATTTTACATTTTGAAATTTGGTTTTAGTTTGAAAATGTGAAGTATTCTGTGACATGGAAATTCTCAAAATGTTTGATTTGGAACCATTGAAACATTCCATTTGATATTGTCAAATCCTGTTGTTTCATAATGCCAAAACACTGCGCTGTAATATAGATTCTGAGCTAGAGTATACAATAAAATGTAAAACATAGTACATAAATATAATATAGTGGTCTCCTCACCTCAAAAAAGATATTTTGGCCTTGGAAAGGGTTCAGAAAAGGGCAACTAAAATGATTAGGGGTTTGGAATGGGTCCCATATGAAGAGAGGTTAAAACGACTGGGACTTTTCTTTATTCGCCCTCTCCACACCACTCATGATTTTATATACCTCTATCATATCCCCCCTCAGTCTCCTCTTTTCTAAACTGAAAAGTTATTTATTAGTTCCCATAATAGAAGAACTAGAGGACACCAAATGAAGTTAATGGGTAGCACGTTTAAAACTAATAAAAGAAAGTTCTTCTTCACACAGCATGTAGTCAACCTGTGGAACTCCTTGCCAGAGGAGGCTGTGAAGGCTAGGACTATAACAGAGTTTAAAGAGAAGCTGGATAATTTCATGGAGGATAGGTCCATAAAAGGCTATTAGCCAGGGGATAGAAATGGTGTCCCTGGCCTCTGTTTGTCAGAGGCTGGAGAAGGATGGCAGGAGACAAATCGCTTGATAATTGTCTTCGGTCCATCGTCTCTGGGGCGCCTGGTGCTGGCCACTGTCAGCACACAGGCTACTGGGCTATATGGACCTTTGGTCTGACCCAGTACAGCCATTCTTATGTTCTAAAGTGAATAGTGTAATATGAACTTTAATATGAAATAAAACAAAACTATGGATTCAGAAAGAGATGTTTTAACCTGATCCAAATAAAACTTTTCAGGATTATCCAAAAGGGGCAAACAAGAAAGTTAGACATTTATACATCAAAGATTTCATCAGAACTGACATTGTCTCACACAACATTTGGATTTTTAACAAAATTGTATATTCTGAAAGAAAACTCTTCAGCCAAAAACTTTCTACTAGATCTTGTAGGGAACAAATCTGGGAATAAGCCAGAATGTTCTTGTTTCAGCTTTATCACAATAAAGCCCACATTATCTTCTAACTTGCCTTCGGGTTAATAACCCTGGTTTCCCAGAAACCTTAGTTTTTGCTACTGGCCGGCCTAGACTTACCCAGTTACCTTCAAATATCCAAAGAGAGACGGAACCCTTCATATAGACTAGGGATGACCTTGAGATGAAACATTTGGATGCCTTTCCAGTTATGTTGTGTCCTATTTGTACTGGTAGCTCGTGTTATAAGGAAGTATTTTCACATTCTTTTCTGGAGTAGTGGGAACCTATACGTTTAGCTATCTGACTCTTCCTCATCCGCAGTGAGACTTTTGAGAAGTGTCAATTCACTATGAAGAAATGGGCCAATTTCATAGCGACTAGTACCTGTGGGAAGGCCACCCAGAGGGCCACAGAGAGGGCACCTTATTTAGCAATTAAAATTTTGGTGGGGGTGCCAGGAGAGGTGCACCCTACAAGCGGTCCCAGCATTCACCTATGGCTGATTTCTGCACTTGCACCTTTTAACTGGGTAAGAAGATGAACTACATGTTGGATCTCTGGTGAGCATTTAATCCTGAATCACTGACAAACAGAGAGAGAGAGAAATAGACAGAGCAAAGCCAGCAGGACTTCTCTTAAATAATTTATAGCCGATAAGAGCTGTGTTTTTTAAGGCAAAAGAAAGAGACAAGTTATTTGATGATGGATTACTTTTTTTTTACTCTTTTATCATGGTCTTCAAAGGGTGATTTCTTTGAAGTGAATCTTTGCTATGACATAAAAACATGAATTGGCTAAAGCCGACAAGCTTGTTGAGATGAGTTTATTGAGGTGTAGTAGGAAACAAGGGAACTTCAAGCATAATGAAAAGTTTGTCAAGAAAGCCCTCTTTCTCCCTCCACAGTTCTTCCTTTTGTATTGAGAGAACTATGCCGATCTCCCAGCCTCTGGATTTCCCACTCTCTTATCAAAAGCAGAGGGATGTTTCCATAGCATGAAGTCCAGAGGACAATCAAGGAGAAAGGAAATGGAAATTTGAAAGTCCAACTCCAGTTTTGATAATGGAAGTAAAAGACCCTGCTGGATAGAGTTAAAGAAAGAGACCCAAATTCTGCTCGAAGGTCATGTCTATACTTACCCACGGATTGATGCTCCAGAGGTCAATCTTCTGGTGTTCGATTTAGTGGGTCTAGTAAGGACCCACTAAATTGAATGCTGAGGGTGCCCCGTGGATGATGGTACTCCTACTCCTTGCAAGGACTAAGAGAAGCCAAGGGGAGCATTTCTCCCATCGATCTCCCGCTGTGGGGAAGGCACCAAAGTTCGAATCAAGGTATGTCAACTCCATCTACGCAGTTAACGCAGCCGGAGTTGTGTATCTTAACTCAAACTTATCCCCTAGTGTAGACCTTGTCCAAGAGTCATTTATGCAACAAAACTGACTACCCTCAGTAGCAGTCAGCCAATCCAAGTGAAGAGTCTGATGCAAGGAGTGCATTAACTTCCAGGATTAAAAGACAAACGTTGATGAAAGGCTATAAACCCTGTACTCTTTAACACCATCTCAGAAATAGGTACTAAGGCGTATATGTGAGAAGAAGCACTTCCCTGCTTACAGATACCCAGCACAGTGTTTGCATGACTTTTTCACTGAAGCATGCCATCAGCTTTCATGGCATCATTGGATAAGGATGACTGGTTGATTCTGCGACTGCATTCAAAGAAACATCACGCCCCAGGGAAAGGATGGAAGAATGCAGGCCCTGCTCCTGCTGTCACATCACATAGTAAAGCCAATGGAGTTATTTTGCTGGAAAACCAAGGTACATTAGATCAGAATCAATCCCATAACACTCCCTCCAACTTGGTGTGCTTAGTAGTAAGTAGGGGGTCATCTCAGCTCATCTGAAGGCAGCCTCATGTAAGGATGATGCTAGCTTTCAGGTGATATTACTACAATAATGGCTCAGCTCCATTTGCCAGAGCAACACTTGTTTCAATACAACCCAGCTAAGCTCTTCCGGTCTGGGGTTAGACCTGGATACAATTTTACACATGAAGAAAATAATTTGTGGAAATTTGGCCTTTTCCAAAATGGAGGGTGGTGGTGGTTGTTGTTGGGTATTTTTGTTTTTTTGTTTTTTGAAAAAAGAGTAATACTTTTTAAGTCTTCCATTTTTTGAATTATTCAGAAATGGTCAGTGGAAGCATGGGGGGGAATCAGCCTTTTGGCTGTCAAAGACATGGTTGGTTTTAGTTCCTTTTTCTGGTTTCTGCTTGCGGCAGGGCCACTATTAGAACTTTTGGTCATTTGGATCAGCACATGGTAGAGTTTTTCCCCCGAGAAACAGATACATTTTGAAAACACGATTGTCTCATTTTGAAAGAGGAAAATTCCACTAAAAACACCCATGAAAATATGGAGAAAGAAAAACCAGTGTGTTGCAAATGTGATTTCAAGATCACTGATGCTGTAGTTGGTCCTGCCCGCCTCCATTTTTGACCAATGCTGAATAGAATTTAACTGTGACTGTCACCAAACCAATTTAAAAGTCTCCATTGGCATGAGACATCTGTTTGGCTCTTCTCTCTCTTGGAATAAATCACCAGGAATATAGAACTACAACACGCATTGGGAAACCCGCAATATTGTCTGTGATTAGTTATGGGGGAAATGCGTATGTCAAGCAACCATTTATCTAGCTTTAATTCTGCATGTATATCACTCCCACTGGCCACTGCTCAACACTTTAGAGTCTCCTAGGAATTCATTAGCCAACTGGAGAACATAGATGTGGATAAGAATCCCGAGTGTATGCTGAAAACAGCATGAGGTCTGGTTCCTCGTCTCCTGGTAGAGTCTCAGTATTTCTCTTAATAGAACGTAAGAACATCAGAGAGGCCAGGCTGGGTCAGACCAAAGGCCCAGGTGCCCCAGAGGGAGCGAACAGAACAGGGAATCATCACGGGATCCTTCCCCTGTCGCCCATTCCCAGCCTTTGGCAAACAGAGACCAGGGACACCAGCCCTGCCCAGTCTGGCTAATCGCCATTGATGGACTCTTGTGCACTTGCTCTGCATGGTGGTTAGACAGGTGAGGGCATATTATCTCCAGCCCTGTTCTTTCTCTCAGTCCGTCTGGCCCCCATCCCTCAAACTTGGCTATGTGGGTGCTTACAGGTAGGCTTGTGTAGCAGGTGTGCACTGCTTGTGCTGTCCCCCAACCCAGGGTTTTTAAATCCATTCCAGGGTTTTGCCAAGCACCCACACACCGTGTACCATTAAAATCCAACAGCTCAGAGGCTCCCTACTGCTGTCACATACGTCAGGGCAACAGCAAAATTTAGTTGCGTGTTCTCCCTTTCTCTGAGTGCTGCCTGGCAGAACCGCGGCTCAAGCTGAAATCAATAGGCAAGGGAACATTTTCTTCCTGTGTGCTGGCTGAGGAATTCCCTTCTTTTGAAGATAAGCTCACCATGGGCTACTTGTTAGGATTCGCTTTTCCTGCAGAAAGCTGGTTAGTGCTAAAAGGCTTGTTAGTGTGGGACGTGCTTTTCTAAGGCAAGTCTTTCAACTCCAGACTTATACCTGCTGGGACTTTTCCGTGCATGCTCAGGTCTTGAGTTTGGATTGTAATGCCTGGTTGGCCCATTGTGAGGTTCTTTGAAATGGATCTCTCTCTCAAACAATATGCATGGGGTCTGTCCATTGCTTACATCCCACTCTGAAATCAAAGATGAGGTATCCAAATACGGAATTCCAGCTGGGGAATGGAGACCTCAGCTAATTCTTTCCTGTTAACACAAACGAGTACCTGGTGCTGGCACTCGGAGGCAAGCACAGAACCTATGGGAGGAATGACTCAGGACTGGAGAAGGACATGTTGCACTAAAATGACTGTGATTGTGATCGATGTCTGATCATTGCAGCCAGAATGAGACCGCGCTAAACGTACCGAGAACTTCCTGAGGTGAAAAACGCAGACAAACTTTGGCAAACAAGACAAGCCCCCCCTCAGTGGACACAGTCTGGCCAGTGACATATTCCTTCTGCAAAGGGCTGCTTCTTTTGTGCTGTGCAAATCTGACCTGTGCGTACAACAGGGTTTGCACACAGAGCGGGCAGGCCATTGTGCAATGAGTCTGGGCCAGATTCTTACCCCCTAACGTGCAGTGCACAATAACTGTGCTCTGTGAATAGTCCGCTGACGTCAGTGCACTGCACGAAGACACACACATAGGGCCAGACTGGTAAACTGATGATCGCACTGCTGGGTAAGGTACTACTCAGTGTAAGATTATCATGCTCTAGCCCAGTATGTGCAAATCTCTGTGCACTGCAGTGGTTGTGTCTGCGAATTTCTCTCTCACACACACACACACCCCCCTCCCAGCACCTATGCATCTTATGAGCCCAATAGGTACAACTGATCAGAAACAATTGAAGTAGCTAATGAATAGTGCTGCCAGCTGGCGAAGTACACTGTCAGTAACAAACACAGTGATGGAAAAGGACTGCAAATGACTTCTACTTCTTCCCTTGGGCTCTGGAACATGTGGGTTTGTTCATCTCCTCTCCCAGTTCCATTGCCCTTCTATTACCAGCCATAGGTAAGGCCATCGCAAGCTATCAGCTGTCATGTGGCCAGGTCTTACCTGGGATCAGCGCCCCATTGTGCTAGGTGTGGTACCAACACATAACAGACCCTTCCTTCCCCCTGGGGCTTACAAAAACTAGAGACACTTGCTGGATACAGATGGACATGGGCAGCGCAAGGCACCAAGGCAAGGCTACTGGTTAGCAGTCTAATGGCTGCAGACTTATTTATAGGCATCCCAGTAAAGAGGAGTTGAAGGTGGCTTTGCAGATGTCTACGGGCAGCACCTCCCTTGGGAGGAAGCAGGAGGTCAAAGCCAAGCTCTTGAGAGGGAGGCAGCATGGGGATAGGATCTGGCATACCCTGCCAGGTGGCCATTGCATGCCGTGGGATTTCCAGCAGGTGGAAGTTCCTGTGGCCCGTGTGAACATCCCCAGGACATTTGTCTGCAGCAGGTGCAGAGTTCCAACCTGGGAAATGTGTCGGAAGGGCTGGAATGTAACGTTGGCACGTTGCTTTCGTTAGTGTTAATCATTTGTCAGAGACAGTTTCCTTCAGAAAGGGTCACTGGAGAACAGCTGCCTACCGGATATCGCTTGCTGGCAAGGTTGATACTGCAGTGAGCCTGGAAGAAAGAGGCCCCCCAAGAACCTTCCTGCGTTTTCATCGGTATTATGGCCAGACGGCCCATTGTCTGATATCTGTATGAGACAGGCCATAAAATGTCACCAGCTCTTCCCGCACTGAGCCCAGGGACTTGTGTCTGGCTAAATTCTTCCAGAAGGGCATCCGCCTTTATCTGAAGACATTACAAAATGGAATTTGCGTTACTCACCGGCTATGTCTACACTGGCGGCTTCTTCAAAAACGTGCCGGGTGTCTACACTGCACGTGCGTTCTTGTGCAAGTAAATTTACAGTCTAGTGTCGGAAATCAGGGCTTCTTCTGGAAGAGTTATTCCTCTCCCCACGAGGAATAAGCCCTCTTGTGCAAGAGCTCTTGTGCAAGAAGGCAGTGTAGACAGGCAACATGAATTTCTTGTGCTAGAAACCCCTATGGCTAAAATGGCCATCATAGCTTTCTTGCACAAGAGTGTGTCCACACTGCCATAGACGCTCTTGCACAAAAGCACATCTCTTGTGCAAAAGCACATGGCAGTGTAGACGCGCTCTTGTGGAAGACTTTTTGTGTAAGAATTCTTCCGCAAAACAGTTCTTGTGTAAGAAGCTGCCAGTGTAGATGTAGCCACCTTGTTCCAGGGCTTAATCCCCCTTGGGACGAAATACCAGAAGAACTGGCCCTTTTGGAAGAGGCATAGCGATCTGATTAATGTCATGGCCCAAATCCTCAGCCATAGTGCCACAGAGAAGATGGTTACTTCGAGCCATCACTGGGTTTCCTTTGTTCTAACGCCAGCTGTGCAACAGGCTGGCTCCCTGGCATAAATCAGAGTGAGCCAAGGGCTAGTGTAACTTGTGTTGGATACCAGTGACCCCACAGGGACGATGCATCAGAGAGAGATGTGTAGGGTATAGAGAGGCCCTGTACAGCAGAGATGAATGTACATTCAGGAATCTGTTTCCCCAAGGAAAAGGACTAGAAACTTTCACTTTATGAATGAAAGCTTGAACATTTGGTAGGCAGCTGCAAACAGTACAAAGAGCCATAGCCATGTTCCAAATTCCAGTCAGTACCTCCCAGAACCAGAGCCGAATCAACCAAATCTTAGGGCCATGGGCTAGGTTTTACCCGGAGGAATCCAATAAATGCTCTTTTCTTCTCCCCTTCTTATTGTTCTTTTGCTAAAATGTAAATAAATAAAATGAGACTATGTTCTGAACTCTGAACGCTTCTGCATTGAAGTTGCCATAGTTAGGGGAGCCCTTGTCTGATTTACTTTGATTTTGAGCTCTTTGGCACAGGGAACGTCTCTCACTGCGTTTGTAAACCACCTCTCGCAATGGGGCTTGGCTCTTGCGTGGGTGTTACTGGGATACAAATAGAAGAGCAGTAACTCCAGCTTTGTGTTGCAAACACTGTAATCCATATCTGCAGCACCAGTATTTATGATGTGACCAATTCACTGCCTGCTCGTTGGGTCTCTAGCTTGGGATTAATTGCTGGTGGTGTATGCCCTTTTTAGGTTGCACATGCTGCCCCGGAGACAACTGTGAAGCTAATGGGCTTCAAAGGGGGCACACGGATTCACTGAAAAAGGCAGTCTCTGCTTACTGGCAACGATGCATATGAATTTCCATAGCAAGCCCCATTTTGGCCTCCTTGTAAAATCCAACATGAAGGGGCTTTGGCTTCCAAGTTGGTAGCATAGAATTAGGGCTAGATCTATACAGTTAGACCAGCAGAATTTTCACAAAATTCAAAGTAGACAGGGCAGATGAAGGGAAGGCCAGGAAACAGGAGTAGAGGGAGGTGACGTGAAATGTTGAAGGTCACCCTGCAAGTTAGGAATAAAGCCAAAAACGGAGCCTACATCTCTTGAATCCTGCTCCAGTGGCCCCTTTGTTGGACCAGGCTGCCAAGATAAGAACACAACTGTTTGCTGTTTGTGTGTAATAACCCAAGCCACCAACGTAACAAGAGACAAAAGAGTGGTTGCTTGTGTTTCATGATTATCAAAAGACAGGCAGGTGCTAAGAACTTGGCTACTATCCCAAGTGCCACCCGCAGCTGACAGCTCACAGAGGAAAACTAGCTCAGCCTTGTAATAATGGCACCTTGGAGCTCCATGCAAGTGAGTGAATAAAATGGACTGCTGCCTTAACGGAAGCTATGACAAAAGTGGCCTACAGAGCCAGCAAATTAACAGCAAAGAGGCTGTGTTGAGGGGAGCTCATTGGGGTGTCTCTTGGAAATGACATCATGCAAAAGATGACATTGGGGGCATCGGTGAAAAAGAACGAAACAGACAAGTGAGCGCTGCAAGCTTTGATATGAAGATTGGGAAGGTAGTCAGGGAGTGATCTGAGAATCTTTCTGGATGCAGACAGTCATCTGAATAGAAGCTTTTTATGCTCGTACTAATTAATACTTCTGTATGGCTCTGTGAGTTTTTGCCCAACTGGCACGGCACTAATAAGGGGGGGAACAATTCTGTTTGGTAAAACATATTGAGGTTTCCAAAATGTGGTTTTGTTCTGGAATGAAAATTAGTCCTTTCCAACATTCTTCTGAGATAGGAGAGCCTGACTCCGTATAGTTCAGTGGTTAGGGCAGCAGTCTGGGAGACCCATCTTCAACTCCCTGCTTGATGAGACAGTCTCCATAGCCTGGTGCCGAGGGCAGGCCTAAGTTGCTCTTCTGTATGATGGGGCTGATTGATTTAGAATAATCTAGGGTGAACTCAGACAGATCATGGGCCATCGTCTAAAAGTGGCAACATTAGACCCTCTCTGTTTTGAACTCTCTTGCTCCAGCCATGTTAGTTGTAGCAACTGCTTACATCAGTGGATAAACTGAAACACATTGAGGGTTCAAATAAAATAAAAATAAAATCAGGAGGATTGGCAACACTGAGCTGCTCCATGAAGTTTTACAGGCCGACAAAGAACCGATGTTTTCCTTTATCTTAGTGAGGTGTGCGTGGTTCTGCCTGGAGAAATGTGCGACACACAGCACTGATCCGAGGTGGGGGAGCAGTGCATTGAGAGTATTCATCCATGTCAGGGAAGCAATGGCCAAAGAAACCGTCTGGATAGCTGTTGCTCCACAGCTGCATGTAAAGTGATAGGTGACCCCTTGAGAGGTGATGGGGTCACTTCCTACTGACTAAGGAGAAAAAACACCTGGGTGAGTTGGATTTGATTGGCATGGGGTGCACAGACCAGGGGAGGGAGAATTGGATCTCGTCTACACGCACACACTTCTTTTTCTTCTAGGCTTAATCCCAGCTGCATGAGGTTGGTTCTTTGGGTCCTTCATGTCCATTCCAGCATATCTTGAAGCAGCTCTTGTGAATTCTGTGGCTAATGAAACCCGTCTGCATGCTCTCCATCCCGCCAGCTTTGGGCATTCCAACCCTTCTCTTTCCCTCCAGTTCAACACTAACACCTGGTTCCTGTCTGCTCTCCCAGTCTTCTTTTCACAGACCCCAGCCACCCACGCCTGGATCTCTCAGGTTTTCTATAATTGGTTCTATAATTGGTAGAAATTCACCTTTCCCCTCCTTCCGAACACGCTCCACCTTGGAGATGCCGAACATCCTAACATTTTCATTTCCCTTGTAGTCAGGATCTGCTCCCGCCTCCCCAGCATGCTGCATTCAGAGCAATACAAAAGTGCAGGTGTAATTACCCTTTGTAGCGCGGCCTTTCATTGCATAGGCGTTCTGAGACAGGCTGGTTCTCAGGCCATTTGTTGTCAATATGCACCTCTCTTCATCTTCTTCCACCTCCTCTTTGCTCTGCCCCATGAGCACATGCTTGTACCAAAGCAAGGAAACCAGTTCTAATTCACACCTTTTGCTAGTTTGGGGCAAGTGTGTGTGTGGGAAGTCCTGAAATAACAAAAGGTGTAAATTAAAACTCATTCCGTCATGCCAGTGCATCGCAGTGTGTTAACCAGACATTAGGAAGACCAGGGAAAATAAAGCAAGCTAGAATGTCAGGAGGTCCCTGTGCCATTAGATTACCACAGTACCATGAAATGTGTAAAACCCAGGGAGACATTCGGTAAATACAGCTGCAGGGATTCCAAACCGGAAGTATAAATTGCGAGGCGCAAAATGCACTGTAAGCATCAGGAGGACCAACTTTGTCATTATTATTGACACAGTCATCATTCCAGTTAGTTTCTAATTCCCTCTCCCAACGGCACAGATGCAGAGGGAGGCTGCTTCGACAAGCAGGCAAAAAGAGGCAGCAGGCTTCCTGCTATGAGCCCAGGGAGGAAAACCCTGTGCAACTTTGGGAGGAAGTAAGGAACGGAAGAAGCTGCCCGACAGTGCATGATAACCTGCTGCCAAGCCAGGCCAAACAGAGCATGAAAGCCACTCCTGGTGCCAAGACATGGGCAACATCTGCCTTGCCAGTGAGGTGGCTTACCTGGAAAAGTCGGGAGGTAGGGGCTGGGCAAACCAAAGCGCAGCCCTCTGTGCCTAAGAATGCAGGTCCGCCTCCTGCCCGCCTCCTGTTATTAAGAAGGCAGTTCTGTGCACAAGTGCCAAAATTTAAAAGCTAATTGCAGTTATTCCAAATGTCCTGCTCCTTAGAGCTGCCACACTAGCAGCACTCGCCGTTCTCTGAGGGGGTTCCGCCTGCGCGTCGTACTAGTTTGCTGCAGAGCGTACGTAGTGCGTCTCCGACACTCTGCATACAGAGCGTTCTCCCTGAAGGACGCTGCAGCGTGGTTTCTGATTGGGGAGTGCCACCCCGTGACACCTCGGACCATCACTGCGATTGGCAACTGAGGGTTCTGGGTGGCACATGCGATTGGCAACAGGCAACTTTGTCTTGGATTCTGGATTCAAATCTAGCTCGGTTCAGTCGTGGGAGCCAAAGGGTGTTTCCAACTTCAGTCTGTTTTGGGGGCTTATATGATGTTGTTAGGAATTTGATTCAGGCCCCTTGGCCCCCCCCCCTCCATCCATGACTGGGTGTTTGTGTATGTGTTTTTGTTAAGGGTACAAACAGATGAAAGGTTTATTACTAAGAATTAAACAAAGCAGGACCCCGGCTAAACAGGTGAGCAGTAACACAAATAAGAGTTCTGCTTCTCGGTTCCATAGGGGCCTGATGCCCGGACCTGATGTTGGCCTGACAGGTAAGGTAGAGGTGTGAAGATGACAATTGTACCATTCTCGCCCACAGGTACCAGGCACCTTTCAGGCCCAACCTGACACAACCTCTCTCCAATGGACCCGATGCAGCAGGTGAAGGGCTGGATTCTGGACTGAGGGTCTCTCGGGTAAGTTGTTTCCCTTCCTCCTCTTCTCTGCTTTGTCCTGGCTGTGGGCCCACGTGAGGGTGAACAGCTGGTGGGCCGCTATCCTGTAGTGTGTGTGAGAAACCCCCTTCCCCCACAATACAGGTGCTAAATGAGTGGTACAGCAGGGTGGAGATTACCTGGTGAGGGGATCAGCGACCCCTCGGTGGGTATCACTAGCTAGCACTAGCTCACAGGTATATCCAGGTACACACAGCTCCTGCTGCTGCCTCAAGGGTGGCAGCCCTGAGTGACAGAAGAGACGATCATGAGGCGGGTTAGCTTGTCACATGGCTACCTTGTGCCCCCCACAACCCGAAAAGGCACCAAAGGGAGACACAGAAGGGGGACCCACCTGGATGCCAAAGTAGAAGCTGAGGCAATTCAAGATGGTGCCGTGGCCTGTCCGAGAAACAAACAACTGCCTAAGACTTTCTCCAACAAGATGCGTGTGGTGATCTCAGCACCATTCCGCACAAAACAAAGCCGCTGCCACCATCGTCCTTGGGGCTATTTAGCATTCCTGTGGGTGGCCTCAGGTTGGATGCCAAGCACTGAACGGGCCTTGGAGAATGGACTCTCGAAGCCCCCTCCCCTGATAACGTGCATGTTCCCCCCAGGCAAAGGAGGCCATGTTCGTGAAGTGCTGCTGCCGTGCTTGTGGTGTTTGTCATTTAATAAGGAGTCTAATCTCTATGACTGTCAGGATGGAACCTCTAGCCAACACCAAATACTCAGTAGCCTTGACTTGAGTTATTTGACTTTCTTTGAAGTTATAAAACAATTGCCCCAAGTCCCGAGGTTACTTTGTCTTGGGCTCACCTCCTCCACATGATTCAAGAATCCTACAAAAGGCCCACAGTACTATTTCAACAATGTGGGAGGAGATTTTCGAATTCCCATAGACAATGTTCCCTCTAATCTTTTCCATTCATGTGAGGATTTTTCCATTCACGTGCAGAATCATTTTGTTATGTGCACCAAGGCATGTGCACCGCCAGGAGAAACAAAACCTAGCTGTGGGCACGCTGCTAATCAGCTGGGCGGCTCTGGGATCTCTCCTGAGTGCCCAGCTGACAGCGAACACTGCCTGTAGGGATTTAGGAGCACAAGTCCCACTACAAGTGAATGAAACTTGTCCCCCCAAATACCCTAAAAACTTTGAAAACCTCTCCCTTATTTCCTAATCACTTTCCTTAACATGTTTACAAGTTATATTTTCTTACACTTTTCACTAAAAAAATCCCATTGTTCTATTGTATCAATTTGTTTATAAACTCTGTGTGTGTGTGTGTGTGTGTGTATACAAACATACACATATGTTCAATATTTAAAGGGTGGAGTTCGATTTTGCTCATATCGGCTAATTTACAATGAGACCATATGAAATCCTTCTTGTGTATTTTTGCCCAGGCTGCAGGAATGTTGTATTTAGTGCTTCCTATTAAGCGTATTGGTGAAAGTAGGAATCAATGACATTCTTAAACACATCCTAAATTACAGAGTAAAAGGGAGATAATTTTGAGACTAGAGGAAATAGACAATTTTTTCTTAAATTGTAAATGGGCATGCCATTGCAAAAGCTATTATCATTTCAATTACAATTTGGCAGTAAATACTGAATTTTTCAAAGAATAGTAGTAGGGTTCAGTTGAACTTAACACATATGTTACGTGTATGCAAAATGCAATTACCTGCTTATTCTATAGGGCTGAACGTATTACTACTTTTAATAAATCAGACGGAGTTTTCCTTTTCTTCCATAGGAAGAATGTTTCCTGGTGGCCTTTTCAACCACAAACCTTTTTAGTGTGGTCAGGTTTTTTTCTTCTTTTTCCAATGAAAAATTTGGAAATGAAGGATTTTGGGTTTTTGTTGTTGGAAAACTTCATTTTCTGGAGGAAAATGACTCACTTTCCTCCTCCTCACACTTCTTCGAGGATAAGAAAGGGAGAGAGATTCCTTGCACCCCAACCGAACATAATGTTTCATCTAAAATTCAATGGAAAATTCCAAAAAAATGAAAACTGAAATGAAAAATAAAAACTGCCGATTGCTTTCTAAGCTTTGCACATAATATACTAATCTTTTTATGACCAGCTCCAGAGAACAGGTAGAAGCACATCTCCTGCCAGCCATGCACTTCCCTTCTGCATTTACAAATACAGGTTGCACCTCTCTAGTCCGGCGCGCTCTTGTCTGGCAACATGCGTGATCTGGCATGATTTTAGTTAGCTTGATGTCCACTTAGCATGGGTGTGGCCAAGTTTCCTGTGGTCCCATAAAGTTTGTTTACGGCCCCCAGTCCTGGCTCTCAGTGTTCTGTGCTGTCATTTAACCCTAAATGTCTTCTAAGTAGGCAGTGGCAGTGTTGGCAATGCTGCTAGACAATATCGACCCCCGTGGTTTGGCAAATTCTCTGGTTCAGCACTGGTCAGGTCCCAAAGGTGCCAGACTAGAGAGTTTCAACCTGTAGTAAATAGCCCTGTTCTGAAGTGTCCAAAGAACACTAAACTTGATCAGCCCATCGCTAGTTATTGACCATGCAAGATTAATTACCTTAAAACCTACAGATAAAATGAGTTCAACAACATTTACTGTACCATTCAGCCATTTACCCTTTCTTCATCAATCCCTAACACCATCTGAATAAAAATTGCAGCCTGGCTAATAAATGAAGAAGCTGAAATTTTGAAGCTGCTTCTGTTAATGAATTAACTTTTCAGGTACTTATTAAAATGACAAATGAACAAGTTGGAAGATAATAAATCTATCTTCAATATTAAAGAAGAGGAGGATTGGCTTCCAGCTGTTCTTTTCATTTCCATTTACCTTTTTGTTGAGCACGCACTACGGATCAGCCACGGGAGAGAGAGGAGACATTTGGAAAGTTGGCACCAGCAGTAGAGGGCACCAGAGATGGCACAAGCGGCTTCTGTTTCTGACATTTAGAAGTGTTCGTGGTTTCTCGCTGATGGGCGCTGGAGCTTGAAGATCACCTGATGCTGTTGGTAAAACTCGGAGAAACATTCTAATAATAACTCAACTCTGCTTTCACAAGCAAATGACTTGCTAAAAACTGCGATGACCATTGAGTTGGACACATTCTTTGATGATGATTTGTATGGGATCTTGGCTGGGGCTGTGCAGGCTATCAGAGGAGGGTGCTTTCGGTGGCAGCTGGGTGAAAACTTCCTTGCCAAAAGACAGTCTCCACCGCAAACAGTTTACAGTCTAAACAGACAACGCAGGCAAAGAAAGGAAGCAGCCTTATTCTCACTTGACAGGCAGGACTATGCAGCTGAGTGGGTGAAATGCTGGAGATGTTGAAGTTCGTGGCAAAACTCATGTTCATTTCAATTTGTTAATTTCCATTTTAATGGTGCTTCTAGCTCATCTGAAGAAGTGGGTTTTGCCCACGAAAGCTCGTGATACTATACATGTATTTTTGTTAGTCTCAGGATTCCTTATTAATTTCAATGGGGCATGAATTTTACCAAGAGAGTTCAGGTGACTTGCTCCAGGTAACATAGCAAACCTGTGGCAGAGCCATGTACTGACCCTACATCTCCTGGGTCCCTGCCCAGTGCCCTAACAATAAGTCTGTCTTCTCTCCCATGTTCATCTTCTCTTTTGTTCGCCTGTCCCTGCCGCTTATTTTTCACCTTGCGCACATTATTATCCCCCACAAATGAACTAATTAATCAGTCTCAATCTCACAAGGCTCTACATGCCATCCTACTCTTTTCTAGGATGAGGATGATGAATTAATTGTATTACAGGAGTGCCCCCATATGCCAGGTGCTGCTGCACAGATGCACCATTTTAGCAACAGATGAATGGCGGGAGAGAGAAATAAACATACAGCCAGTATTAATTATTAAAAAAATAAACAGCACCTGCCAGCTCTTCCCACCTGCCACGCTTCTCCCTTGCTGTGATCAGCCTGTTGTTGCTTGGCATCACCATGGGAATGGGTCATCCGGAGGAGGGACTGAAAGCAGGAGAGGGCAGAAACATTAAAATGAATGGCCATATTATGCGAGGCTGCCACCTATACACGATGGCTTTTAATAAGAACGATTCTATATATCAGGGATGGTGTTACATATATGGGTTGCTCCTGTTGCAATCGATGAGAAAGGACCTAAGAATCAACCCGTGAAAACCAAACTACAGCATGGCTGTTTCCCGCACTTGTCCTCAGAGTAAGCGGTCTTCACAAACAGCTCATCAAACCATCAGCCCCAGGGCATTTTGGTGAGCGAAGACAATTTCCCATTTTCCTCCTTGTGATCTGGTTTGCAAAGAAGGGCAGACAGAGAAAATGCTTACACTCATATTTAGTGCACGTATCTGTACAGGAGTGTAAACTCCTAGGGGCAGGGACTGGCTTGTAGCTCTGCATTTGTGCCGTGCCAAGCACAACGGTGTCCTGCGGAGGGCTCCTAGATGCTCCTGAAGTACAAATAATCACAGAATCATAGAATCTTAGGGCTGGAAGAGACCTCAGGAGTCATCAAGTCCAGCCCCCTGCCGCAAGCAGGACCAACTTACAAACCTCTAGGGATGGAGATTCCACCCCTCTCTAGGTAACCCATTCCAGTGCTTCACCACCTGCCTAGGGAAATAATTTGTCCTAATATGCAACCTGGACATCCCCCACTGCTACTTGAGACCATTGCTCCTTGTTCTGCCATGATCCCTCCATGTAATTGAGGGTATATGTCCTATTGGACACTGATGCAGCAGCACAGGGAGCAGGGAGAGAGTGCTAGAGGAGATGTAGATGAGCCCTAAGCTAATTAAGGTGTGGTTTGCTGTAGACTAGGGAAGATTACTACAGGCCAATGGAAGCACCTGTAGCCAGCTGAGGCCCTGTCAGGAGCTAATAAAACCTCTCTGCTTCACGCAGGCATGGAGAGAGGACTGGAGTTTGGACTTGTGCTGCTGAGATTTGATCGTCCTCGTCCCAGCAGAGCAGGGAGACTGCCTCCCCCAAGGGCAAGGACCAAGAGTAAAAGAGGTAAGAGACCTGCAGGGGTCGAGAGGGGCTGGGGCTCACACTGAGACCCTTTTCCTTCTCTGCTACTCCAAGAGCCGGGGTATGGGGTGAGGTCCTAGCCCCCCCAGTACCCACCCTGTCAACAGGGGCCATTTTGTCACAACCAACATGCATAAATGTTCAGTTTGGTGTTGAAAGACCATAACGACGCAGGGTGAAGCAATGCCACCCTCACAGAGAATTGATCACACTTACCGAACCACACAGTGACAAAGAGCTGACACTTTCTTGCTCAGCGCTAGCTCACTAGGAAAACGACTGTGGGGATGGTTAGCAGCAGCTACTGTGCTTCTGCACCATCACCAAAGGCAGATCCCCAAAGGACATAGGTGGACATCGAGCTGCAAGGAGGCTATTCCCTCAAGACAGTCCTGCTGGATGTGCAATCTGTCGTTAGTGAGTTTATCACCTCTAGGGTATTTTTGGCACCTCTGCGAGTGGTGACTGGGTAGCCGAATTCTTTGGTCCACACACTTCATACTTGGCGGGTCTCCCAGCCTCTCTGCTTGGCGAGGTTCCAGACCTAGAGCGTGCACACCTCCACAGCATCATGTAGGGAACAGACACCAGCGCTGCCTGAGCTGGCCCCAACAGCTGCCACGTGGCCGTAGTGGCGGAGGCCGCAGCTCAGGTCAGCCATCCGAGTGCGGGCTCAAGGACCGGTGGTGGGGGAGTGTTGTATTTGGGCGACTAGCCTGAGTTGTGCTGGTTGATGAAAAGTTGCAAAGTAACTGGTATAAAGGCAAGGTGAGCTCCGCCGCACACAATGCGGCTCAGGCGTTTGACACCAGCAGAGAACCTTTCCCAGGGTCCTGGGCTAGGCCATTCCCCTGGTTAAGTTAGAGCAGCAAAAAGATTGCTCCTGCTTGGACCAGCTGCTAATGGGTCGAAGGGGCCCATTCCACAGCTAGGATCAGCGAGGCATTGGGAAAGCCTGGCCCTGCCCTTTACTCACCCATAGCCTGCATTAGCCGGGCACCCCTTCTGCTTAACTCCGTTTCCTGCGAACGTGAGATGATCACTGAAAGCACGCATACCTGCCTTGGGCAACAGAAGAGCATTCATCTCTTCAGCAGCACATCATTGATGACATCACATTAAATCAACAACTTAGCAAAGAGATGAATTAATTAATTAAGGAGTTGGGAGGTAACAGATTTGTCCCTGTTTTAACATTGGGTTCCAGTCACGTGACGTATTCACAAGTAACATAAATGCTTGTTGGGAAGAAGCACGGTATTGTGCGTGCAATTGGAAAAAAGAAGGTGGGACTGTATTCTGCAGAGTACAGCCAATACACAATGTTACAGAGTCACTATTGTACAAAGATTTGCTTTTCGATGCCATTACAGTGTGGCACGTTGAATCAATAGCTCCTCGTGTAAGTAACAGGACATTTCAGTGCTAAAACGGCTGTTCTGGTGATTATTATAATGTCAGATTCAGGACTGAATGCAGGGGCCAGTTACACAGCAGATGTACTGTAAAAACGGCTGAGATTGCAGCTTTCGGGAGGCACTGACAGTGACATGATATTAACTGATTCTAAAGCAATGCAAGGCCAAATCTGTGGCCTTCTGAGGTGTGCAGGCATATTCAACTTGGAGATGCTACTTCTGTGAATAAAGTGGATGTGATTTGATGCTGGATATATTCATTCTGCTCTGGGGATTGAGAGGAAAGTTACAAGGCTCAGTGAAAATGATCTACTAGCCATTTTTTTGCATTTTGCTTCCTCTTTGTTGTTTTAATATTAGCTTTAAAAGACTTAAACAGGAAGAAATTCCTCTAAGCAGGAGTCCCTGATGTAACAAAAGGGTCAGGCGTAGCGGGGAACAAAAGCTGCATGCACAATTTTGAAAACCTATTAATTTTGAAACAGTTCTAGCTTCTAGATCTTACTTCGTTTGCTACATTCATTCTCTCTCTTTTTTATTTTCTAGGACACTTACATTAAAAGGCCAATGTTATTTCTTAAGGGCTCATCTGCTTCAGCTACTTATTCCCATAACTGAAGTCATAATACTGTATTTTTGACATCATAATTATTTCCACAGCAACCAACTGCGATTTTGCAAATTGACCTCAAGTAGGGGAATAAGCAGCAGGAACAGATGAGCCCTCAAGAAACAACGATCCTGCCCTTGAAAACAGTGAATGAGGACGAATCACAGCAGAGAATATGATCTGTAAGCAGAATTATTGAAAAATAGAGAGCCGAATTTTCATCTTAGCTACACTGGTATAAATCCAGAATAGCTGTTGAAGTCAGTGGAGTGACCTCTGGGTTTACATTGGTGTAGCTGAGTAGGATTTGGCCCAACCATGACAAGATTAATGATTTTCCGCAAGGCAGAAATGACAACTGCAAATGGAGAATGAAAACCCTGCCTGCCGTCACTGGACAGTACGCCAGCAACTGTAGCAGCTCTGCCCTTTCGCCACACCAATAGACTGTTGTCTGCTTTTTGCAAACCTGCCCCTAGAATTAATGGTATCACCTCGGAGCAAATGTCAATAATTTCAGCTGCACTTGAGCAGAGTCAGGAGAGAAGTAAATTGCTGGGTGTCAACTGCACTCCTCAGGACTGGAGGTCTCTGTCTTGCACAAAAGTGAGATGATCACATTTATTGCACAGAGAAACTGGGCACAACAGGTCTACTCTGACTTCATATGTGAAGTTAAATGAAAGTCTCAAATAGTTCCCATCTCTAATTACAAGCTGAATGGGTTGAAGCGCACCGTAGGTTGATTCCAGAGGCCATTGTTTTAGTAATTCTGGATGGACAAATCTTGATTTTCTCTATCCCATCAGAGTCCAAAGAAGAAGATACTGTATTTCTTTTACCTCATTGTTTTAGGCGGCCCAACCTCTCATGATGGAGAGTCCAGATTCCTTTGAGGTTTCATTTAATGTCACAGCTCATCTCAGCACAATTTCTCTCAGTGCCTGTGGAAAGTTGATCTGTCGTGACTTTTGTCGTCTTTTATTATCTCCTTCAGGCAGTTGTGTTGATCAATCAACCGGGGTTTGTTCCTTCTTCTTTTCTGAGAGTTAGAAGGTGCTGCTGTGTTGCTCATGAAAACACACTGGCCGAAGACTCAACTCAGAGACCTGGCATGCTGGGAGTTATTAACGCTCCTGTGGAACTTTGTGTAAGGATGGGGCAATTACCACGCTCCAACCTGAGTAACAGCATTCAGCTTAAGGTTTAAACACAGATCTAAGCTTGTACTTGTGCCTGGAATTTTATTAAACCAACACAAAGAAGTAAAAGTCCAGCCACATCATTTCAGTTGAGTACACAATTATTTTTTCCTCATCCTAGGTACAAGGTTGAACCTCTCTTGTCCAGCACCCTTGGGACCTGACTGACTGGTGCCAAACCAGAGAATTTGCCGAACCACAGGAGGTCAGTAATGTCCAGAAGCATTACCAGCATTTCCACTGCCAACTGGGCTCTTTGAGACTTGTAAGGGGTAGCCAACTGTAGCTCTGAAAACTACAAGCAGTCGTGTGGCACCTGAGACACTAACAAATGTATTAGGTCATGAGCTTTCATGGGTAAAGCCCATTTCATCAGATGAGTTGGAGATGGAAGTAACTTTCTGTTTGCAGAGTTGGCAAAAAGCAGGCCCTCTTGTGAGGAGAATCAGAAGTGACAGGGTGGTGTTTTGTGCCTCGTTTGCTAGATCATCTCCAAGTTATTTAAAAATTGTTCACAAAACATTGGTATCAAAATAGCCTTTTATTTAAAAAATGCACTCTTCCTCCCACTGAAATCGTAGTTTCAGAAGCGGTTAAGTTCCAACAAACCACTGTCTAGATTGCTTAAAACAACCTAGTCTGTTTCTTTCATCTTGAAATCTATCTTCACGAACTACAGGATCTCTTATCTCAGCTTTAACTGGATACTTGTGATATTGCAGCTCATTGCAAAAACATGACAAGCATCTCTTGGGCTCCCTGTTATCTTTGCAGTGGCTTACCGGGTTAGACGACGTGTACATTCAACACCAGTCTTTCACGAGAGCTCTACAGAAGCTCAGACTTGGGAATTTTCCATCAAATAGCCACAATGTTAATGTCTCCAGATTTTGGTCTATTGAACTGAATCAAAATATTGCATTCTGGAACCGCTCAGCATTAATCTGTGTTCTTCACCTACCCGGCTGCACCTACCCACCCCATCTGCTTGGCTTCCTGGCTGGAAGCCTCCCATGAAGTCTTTTGTGGCTGACCTGCCATGATGCATCATGACCCAGGGACATCATGGGAGATGCAGGCTGGTCAGGGAGCCAGGCCCCTAGAGAACAGCAGCACGACACATCTGAATTACCACATCTATGAAGCCCCGTGACAGGTCTGAACTGCACGGACACGGAACGTCCCAACACTTCCAAATAAGCACTGATTGGAACATTCCATTCTGTGAAGACATTTCAAGGTTTTGACGTGATGGCGCCCATTCAAAATGAAACTAAATGCTGAAATTCCCACGGGAGAGAAATTTCAATTGCCCCCCTGCTTCAGGTCAGGTTCTCAAGAGCATGGCCCCCACTACTGGTTTTCAAAAGAGCTGGCTTCTGATTCAGCCATACAATAACAGCCAGGCATTCAAAAGCACTGAATATCCCATAGCTCCTGGCATGTAGATCTCTTTGGAAAATCTGGCACTCACTGGATGCTTGAATTGCATGCAGTTATGGAATCACGGACCTTGAGATGCATATTCCTAGCTATCCTCAATTAGGGATATTGTTTCCCATTTCATCCCCAGATCATTATTCTCAGCTTTTATCACCAGGCTGGACCTGTTCCTTGGGCTTCATCCAAACTATCAGTTATCACATGGGCTCTTTGGTATGAGGGGACTGCAAGTTTGCCAATACTTGGAGGACTGATTACTTCACATTTATTCCTAGACAGATTTTGCGAGAGCTGAGGTCCAATGTAACATTGCAGAGCTACAATTGGATGCTCGAAGAAAACTAAGGAGAAATGCCTTCCACTGAAGTCTCATCAGTATATTTCAACTTAGAGAAGGAAAATGCAAGTCAAGATAGAAGACAAATTTACTTGCCTTGTTCACAACAGAAAAACAGAAGCTTGTTATTTTCTACACATATAGCTCATGGTTTCTTTCCTGTTCCTGTAGTTTCATAGAAAGATCCTAGAATGACTTCCTTAGGGTCACTGGATCCAAAGGAGATAGATGGCTGGAGGGGTGAACCATTCATCTCTAGCGCACCTTCAATCTAGAGCAGGTTGCACTGAAACATATTACCATGTTATGGCTTTTTGGTGGCTTTTTTTGAAATGAGTTAGCAATCTCAGTCCACATTTTCTTGCATATAGATTTCAAGCACAAAACCTATCATCATCCTGGCATTAATTTTTCTCCTCTGAGAGGCAAAGGAGACTGAAATATCCTCTCATCTTCCAACCCTCCCACCTTCCAGTGTTTCACTAACGTTTACATGAGAATATACTTTAAAAATAAAATTCTGAAGAAAAACGGAAACAAAGAACAATGTTTTCAATGGCAAAATCAGCGATGTTGTCTGGATGCTGATTTTCTCCATGTTTCCAGGTTGGTTATTCCTTATTTGAAGTAAAACATTTTCAAACTCCCCTCACGTTTACTATAAAAGGAAGAGTAAAAAAATGTCTGAATGATCACAATGCTAAGCCCATGTACTTGTTTTGAGAGGTTGACAAAGGATACTCAACTTTGATGGGTCAGTTTGTGCAGCGTGCAGGGAACTAAGACCTTTACTTAAGAGCGTAATAAACTTTTCAACACATTGTGACCCCTTCCCACTAGCCTTTTGTGACCCCCTCCGCCAACCCAAGGCTTGAAACCCACTGCTTGAGGAATGCTACTCTAGCCAATGAACCCCATCTGCCAGGAAATTCAGTAGGCCCTAACAGCATAACCCAGGTAATTTTCACATACTTGAACTATGTGTGAAGCTCTAGCACACTTTTAAAAATATACTCTGCTTTGCAGATGCTGTTTTGTGCTGAAGGATATTCCATTGTTTACCATCCTCTGCTTACAAATATATTTTTTCAGTATATCTTGGCTGACAAACATTTTTTTCTGAATTACATGCTGTGAAATATGGAAACTAATTATTATTTAATATATTAAGTAAACGATAAGAATGCAATTTAGGATTTGCATTTTCTGTTCTGTCAATATTTTTTGTTATAATTTGGATTAAGTGTAGAAAAAATCCAAGCACAGCCTCCACATAAATTGCAGGACCTTGCTTTAGTGATGGTCCAACAAAATGACTCAGGAATTATACAAGGTGCCACAAACATTCAGAGAAGTTGAACTGTAAACAAATAATTCATATGCACACAGCTGTAGGCCCGACTTAGATCAACTTTCTCGCCTAACGTAGACCTGGCCTAAGATATGCAACTCCAGTGCCGAGAAGAGCGTCTCTTGAGTCGACGTATGTTATATTGAATTTCTGGGGCATGCCCACTGTGAGAGGCGTTGACTGCCCTTACTCCTTGCGACCTCATCTGCTAACACATCTGCGAGTATTTGGGGCTCAGTTGATACCAAATCTCTGCTTGTTGAATGTTTGCAGATTTGAGTCCTGCCCACAACTCCAATTATGACCGATATTTCTCTTCACAATGGGATTTGTGCTGCCTGTTTGCCAAGTGCACCATGTAAACGGCTTTTAGAAATGGCATGCAGCCTAACCAGCCTGTTATGGGGAAGGTATCTTATTACCCAGGGTCCTATTAGAAACTCCCCCCTCGTAACTAATCCCATCAAACGTACAGTACATCAACAGGCAGAGAGACTGGTGAGCAATGTTTTCCAATTAACTGGATCGGTTTGACCTTTTGAACTTACCAATAAACTGCAGCAGCAGCAGCTCTTTATGAGACTGACGCAGGCTGACTTTCATTGCAACACAATGCTTCAGAACACAAACCCACTTACAGAGCTAATCCTGCAATGAGTCAAGGGACGGGGTGCAACTTTCAGCGCTAATGCTGCCGACAAGCATTGCCTGGAATGTCTGCTGTGCTGGCAGACAGGGACCGTGTTGTAACTGACTGTGCCTCTCTGCATAGATAAATACTGAGTGGGAAATGCACCTTTCAGCATCGCTGACTTTGAGCTGTGGCAAATCTCCTGCCGCTAAATGTTGGAACAAGGAAAATAGGTTTGTTTCAGGCAAAGTACTTTCAGCTGCTTTTGTGCTTAGGAACAGGCGAAACGCAGGTTTCTCAATGAACACTCCATTAAAAGAGGAGTGCAGAGCTTTCGTTTTCAGGGAGTTGCTTGGAGTGGATGTTTACTCACACAAGTCCCCTTGGCTTGCTGGGAGATGTGAAGGGAGGCAGCTTCTGAGACTGTGGCTGCAGGTGCCATGCTTGGTGGGAGCAGGGTTTGGTGAGCAGTGAGGCAGCTAACGGGAGTTTTGGAGGGAGCTGAGAGAGGGATTCTGAGCGGTTTTCACTCCAGCCCCAGTTCTACACTTTGCAGATGGCCAGCAAGGGAACAGGGAGGTGACCTGCAGTGAATGGGCCCAGAGCCAGAAGGGACTCCTTGTGCACAAAGTGCAAGCTGGGAGTTGTGCTAGGGAAAATGCTTGCACTGGAGCAGCAAGTAGAGATGCCACTGAGGAGTTCCTAGAGGGCCAGGTTCAGAAAACGTCAGTGCCGCGTGTTCCCGGAAGCAAGGGAGCCAGCCACCAAAAAGTCAGAGAGAGAGAGAGGGGAAGTCAGAGAAGAGGCCTGGCAGTTCATAACCACCAGAGGCAAGATGTCACAGTGGGATAAAGACAGATGAGGATTGCCTGTGGCCAGCAGACTGAAGAGGACCAGGAGGAATTCCACATAGCTAGAAATGTTCAATCAATACCAGTCCTCAGTGTGGAGAGGGGAAGTTACCTCTCAAGGTCCAGCGGGTACAAGAAAATGGAAAGATGTCTGGGACACACTTGGAGTGGCATCTAGGTCCAACCTTTTAGAAAAAAAATCAAGCTTGCCCACAAAGAGTTCTCCAACCATCCAAGGAATACAGATGATTCTTGCTGAAGATTCAGTACTCAGAAAAATAGAATGATTAATGGTCTGGAGAACATGACCTATGAGGGAAGACTGAAGTAATTGGGCTTGTTTAGTTTGGAAAAGAGAAGACTGAGAGGGGACGCGATAGCGGTTTTCAAGTACCTAGAAGAGTGTTAGAAAAAGGAGGGAGAAAAATTGTTCTCCTTGGCCTCTGATGATAGGACAAGAAGCAATGGGAGATTTAGGTTGGACAGTGGGAAAAATTCCTGTCCGGGTGGTTAAACACTGGAATAAATTGCCTAGGGAGGTTGTGGAATCTCCACCTCTGGAGACATTTAAGAGCAGATTAGACACACACCTGTGAGGGATGATCTAGACAGTGCATGGTCCTGCTGTGAGGGCAGGGGACTGGACTTGATGACCTCTCAAGGTCCCTTCCAGTTTTAGTGTTCTATGATTCTATGACATCTTCATAGGTCTAATATAGGTCATCAAGTCAGGAAAAGGTGGAGGATGAGGCATTTCTAGAATGAATAACAAGAATATCCAAAACCACAAGATCTGGTAGTAATGGGGGATTTTAATTATCCAGACAACTGTTGGACACGTAATATGGCAAATAAAAACATTCGAAGAAATTCTTGGAATGTGCTGAGAACATCTTTTGTTTCCAGGAGTGGATGAAAACCGGGGCAAGGCCATGTTACTCTTGATTCTCACAAACAGACAGGAATTGGGTGTGAATTTGCAGGTGGAAGGCAGCTTGGGTGAGTGATCATGAAATGAAAGACTTATGATTCTAAAGAAAGGAAGAAGTGAGAGCAGCAAAATAAGGACAATGGATTTTAAAAAAAAGCAAACTAACAAACTGAGAACTGGTAGATAAGGCCCCATGGGAAGAAAATCTAATGGATAAAGGAGTTGTGGAAAAAAACCCAGTATCTTATGGAGACAATATTAAACACACACCTGCCAATTATTCTATTGCAAAGGAAAGATAGAAGAATAGGAAGGGGCCAATATACCTTCATTGGGGCTCTTTAATGACCTGAAAATAAAAAAAGAAATCCTACAGAAAGTGGAAACATGGACAAATTGTTAAGGCACATAAGGATGTAGAGGCAAAACTGGAAAGGTTAAGGCACAAAATGAGTTACAACTCGGAAGGGACGTAAAAGGCAGTAAGAAAGGTTCTAGAAATACATTAGGAGCAAGAGCAAGATGAAAATAAGGGTAGATCCTCTACTTTGCAGTGAAAGAAGGCTAACAACGGAGGACATTGAGAAGGCTGTTTTGTTTTCGTTTCTGTCCTCTTTGAAATGCTAATGAAAGGGTTTGGAGTTCTGGGGCAGTCACCTCAAAGGAGACTCAACTTCCGTTCCACTACAAGGCGAGCTTTTCAAAGATGAGGGTGCCGCACATTAGCCACATAGGTATCCAAATCAGAGATTTGATTTTCAAAAGTGCCCAGTTCCATATGAATGAGTGGGCACACCGTGTATTTGAAAAACAAGTCCCTGAGGTGTCAAACTAGGTACATAGGTGTTGCCATGGATTGGAAGGGGTGTGCACCCCAGATTTTGATCAATCTAATGGCAACCAGATTGTGTACCTTCAGCCCCCATGAATTAATAAAATACTATAGCACTTCAGAGGTACAAACACCCTGCTTGTTACTATGTCATATTCTATTTTAAATATGCCTATCCTGTGGTAACACCCAGAAGATAATTGACATCCCATCTGGCCAGCACATTGTGAATGAACTTAATTCTTGTAATGAACCATAGAAGAAGCTTGTCCCCACGCAGTGAGCCTCCTTGTAGACACACCAGCCAGAATACAGGTAATGGCTACTACCCCCATGAGTCACCCAAGCATGCGAGGGCATGTGACTTGCCCATGTGACCCTGGAGTCCATCTTGTGCCTGTAATTACCCACAAACTGAGACTGAGGGCATTCCCTCCACGTGGGAAAAGGTATAAAAGACCCTCCACCTCCATTTTGCCTCTTTCTTGCTCTGATCTCTCTTCTATGGACTGAGAATAAAAGGAGCATCATTGACCCCTCTTTTGGAAGTCACCAGACTTTACAAGCCAGCAGTCTGTAACATCACTGCTACAAACCTGGCCCAAGAACTTTGCAAGGGTTGTATGCGTAGGAGTTCTTTGACCATTTAAAAACTCTCTTTTCCTCTTATAAAGAAGCATTTAGATATCAGATCCCAAAGGATCAGCAACAGTGTGTTTACTGGCTAAAATCTGAGTTATACATTGACGTGCTTGCGTGGCTGATCTCTTAAGATTAGAAGGACCCTTTGGTTGATGCAGGTTTTAACTAACTACTCATCATTATGTCTAGTGTCTGGGTGGTGAAACAAGGGCTGGAATGCCTATGGAGACTGCATTTGTGTCTTCTCCTTAGCCAATGCGGTGAGACAGATGTTTACTTTTGTGATTGGTTTGGTAGACCTTATGGAAGAACACCCACCAATTTGGGGGTGAGTCAGCCCTATTTCTCAGCAGTTTGTCATGAATGCTCCACATATGTTGTCTCTGTAGGTCACAACTGAGAATACTAGAGTCAGGACAAACATCACAGTTTAAAGCATAGTGGACGTTTCCATTTCACCTGTATTGGGGTACCTTTTCAGATAGCCCTAACCCCAACTATACAGTCAGTTTTCGTGAAACTGAGCAAAAATTGTACTTCTCATTAAAAAACAATGAACAGGATAAATTGCAAATGTCATGTGAACTGCTGCAGCATTCTTTCTTCAACAGGGAAAAAACAATCAGCCATGGCTGAACAGGTTTTGCTCACCATTACAAAAGAGGAAGAAATTGGCTTGCACGAGAGGCCAAGCATATGGAATGTTAGCCCAAAGATAAATGTTTAGAGAAGCCATAAGTGTGTGAAAACAGAGGCCCATAATGGAAACCAGTTTTGCAACCTAAACTACAGTGTGTGTTACCAAAGCAAATGCTAGAACATAATTGCAATAATTCTACTGCAGAATTTCTGCAAAATACTTGTGATCTGTAATTAGCATTCGCCAGAGTTACTTCTTATTAGCAGTGGTCCAGAGCGAGACATAAAGGCAGGCAGGTAAAGAACAGCAATTAATGAACCTTGCTGCACTGCAGGTAATTTGCCAGCAGTTAACTTTCTCCTCTGCATTACGTGCGGCTTCCTCAGCACCCTGGGCTCTGACCCACACCCCTGTATCTTTGGCATGCACACGAGAGCGCTGAGGCCTGCTATGCACCTCACAACACACAAAGCATGAGGCGCTCAGGAGTTGGAGGGAAGGCGGAAGTGGAGCAGAACTGAGCTGTCTGAGGCAGAACTCTGTTTCTGTGCTTGGACTCCTCTCGGAACGCCGCAAGCTGCAGGAATGTGGGCTCTGAGAGCCTGAGGGGCAGCGCTGGAGAGGTTAACTAGAGAAGAGCAGTCTAGCCTTATGCCTATGCTCTGGCCCACATGGCATGGCCTTGCTCCAAGCCAAGACAGACTGTTAGACATAGCAAGGAGTCTATTCCAGCGAGCTAACTACGCTGCTTTGAGCAGCAGAGCTGTGTGGACCAAGTCCTGTTGCTGTAAGTCAGGGTGCGTGAACGCCATTTGTCCGCACTTTCGCCAACAAAATAATTCTGCCCCCCAGTGAGTGGGTTTGGGTTTGGCTTTGTCACAGGCAAGTGCTGCTGCCGACAAAGCAGCGTTCACACATGCCGCTTGCCGTGGCAAAGCTTTGTGGATCTCCAGGGATGGGGTGGAGGGAGGGGAGCATTGCACACCCATGAATGACACAAGTTTTGTCGAGCAAGTGCAAGTGTAGGCACAGCCTAAGCCATAGAGCCTTCAGCATGAGAACCAAAGCAGGGCCTCACACAGTCCTTTCCAACAGAGTTGCACTCTGCAATCCATCCATTAGATAATACCCTCTCTGGCTCAATAGCAGCTCTCCTCGTAATTGTGTGTTTCACCTCGAGGCCTTATTGCTCTAGGAAACGAAGACTGAGGGGCAGGCATAGTCCACTGAGCATAAGAGCAATGGCTCTTGGTAACTGTGCCTCCTAGGTATGTAGATTATCACAATGTTTCCTCAAGGGTGCCCATTCATTAATCCAAGGACAATAAAACCCCTCTCGCTTGTCTCTTCTTTCCAGTTAATAATGCATGACTCTGGAGGAGGCAACATTGTAAATCAGAAAAGTGTGTTTGATACTCAAGTCCAGTGGTCGTGTGTGAGTTCTGCTATACTACTCCCAGCCGGTCCTGCATATCTCATGTCCCCTCTGAAAATGTGCTAACCCGCAAGGAGGGGCTGGGCCTGTCTGATCCCATTGTATTGCCATCCGTGATTCTGAAAAATGGAATCGGTTGTTCCAGACGTGGAATGTATCATGAGAGTAAAAAGAAAACCAGACTCTAACGCTGGAATTTACAGCACATGCCGGAGATTTGTCTCAACATAGTGCTGTGAGTGATGTTCTCTCTCATCTAAATTAGCTCGGATAGTGGCTGTACTGCTTTTTTCCTGTAGCACAGACATTTTAGCAGGATGCTGTCTCTTAGACCATGCAACACTCACTAAGAACACATGCGCACCAAGGGAGGCCCTACAAATAGCTACTCAATACTTTAAAATACTACTCGGGGGGTTTTCTCATTAAACAGAAAAAGCCTGCTGATTGTTAATGATGGGAGTAGAGAGGGTTAGACATTCCAGAGGAAAACAAGTAGCAGGCTGTTATTATTTGTGAATTACTGGTAGTGCCTTAGTTCAAGGCAGCTCTAGTTAAGGGCCAAGAGCCCATTGCGCTAGGCACTGTACAAAAAGAGGGCCCCTACCTCAAGGAGCTCACACTCTGAGTAGAAGGCAAGAGAGACTAGAGAGGTGCAAACAGATGGAGGTGGAAGGAGCTCTCTGTAAGCAGCCATGAAGCAGGCTACAAATTACACTGGAACTGGAGGGGACAGGGGGCAACTCAGGACTCAGGGACCCTGTGGCATGTGGCCCAGCTGGAGGCATTGCTTTAAAGGGAGCCAGACAGCTCCAAAGGGGCTAGACAGGGCAGGGAGAGAGACCTCTCCTGAGAGTTCCTGGAGCACCTCCTCCCGGGGAGGCAGAGCCTGCCCCCTGGACCCAGAGGGGCTGATTGTATTCATTTCAACTGAGCTATGGTCATTTCAGTTATACGATCCTTTACAAGAGCTAAGGATGCGACCGAACTCCAGCCCTAGCTGTGGGCCAATCTGGGGATGGAGTTTGGAGCTGTGGTGCTGATTGGAGCGTAGGGAAATGCAGACATCACTCTTGTGTGCCCAGCTCCACTGCTCACTCATTCTCTAACGGGGCTGGCTAGCTAGATCTTACTGGTAACGTATTTTTGCAGCCAAGCCCCTTTTCCCGCCTAGGAATGGCTCACGAGCGCCCCAGACTTTCCCTGTACATGATGGTGACCTGTAAGGTTGGCCAAATAGTTTGGCCATTTCCAAAGAGCTCAGCACCTGGCTGCTAAATCTGCCCCCTTTTGTTTAGGTGCCTAGATAGGAGCTGAGCTGTTTTGAAAACCTGACCCAGAGTATCCCACCTAAGGATTCTTGGGCAACGTTTGTTTTGAACATTGGCCATTTATCATTCATGGCATGTGGCTGGTTGCCTGTGTCACGTGGCTTTGTTATGGCTCCCTCCTGGAAACTGTTTAAGGAGAACTGCAAACAGCACAGGCCAGAAAGCACTGAGGCCAAGAGCGTCGCTGGGTTTAAAAAGAAAACAAAAGACGCAGTTCTTTGTTTGGAAAATGAAAACAGCCCCAGTTACATTAGTAAGGGCAAAGCCATCCAAACAGGACATCAACCTTTGTGCTATAAGCCAACTAGGCGTGGCCTAGGGGGAGGAGAAAAACTGCTCCTATGATCAGATTATTGCCTAACGCTTCAATACAGGGTTTCTTACGCCTTCCTCTGAAATATCTGCTGCCGGCCTCGCTTGGAAACAGGATCCTTGCCTAGAGAAACTCAGGTCTCATTTGATTTCACAGTTCACTTGCTTCTGCTTTCAGCTGAGCCACCCTGTGTGCTGACAGTTGGGAGCTGTGAATATTTTCTACAAGACCGGACGGCTACCTGAATAGCATGCCTGCCACAAATATGGTCTCAGCAACCCACACACAGCACATGGGTTTATTACACTGCCATCCCACGCCTAATTCCTGCACAAGCCCTAACAACCCTTCAAGTCCTACTTCAGCCCTATCCAGAAGCACTTAAATAGGACTTCAGTTCTTCACAGCCTGTGAGCTAGCCAGCTGCACAAGGGTGGAAATTAAGAGTGAAGGACGTGAATTATCACTTAGTCTGACTTCCTGCCTAGCACCAGCCAGGGAATTTGAGCCCGTGTTTCCTGCATTGAGGGCATGACTTGTAGGGAGAGCAGGTCTTTCAGAGAGACATCTTCCCAGTGCCACAGCGGGGACCAGGATTTCAGGGTTTGTCGCCATTTGACCAGCTCTGCTCTCAGATGCCAGAAGGATTCCTTCCTTTTAAAGCTGAGGGGAGCCTGATCCGGTGCAATAGTTCAGCCTCAACCCCAAGAGACAGTTCATAAGAATGGCGACCTGCTACCCGGTTACTTGCAAACCCAGGGATGTCAGTTTCCAGCTTCCAGTGGGGGCTCCAGAGAGGTTGGTTGGTGGGATCTTTCCTTGTCTCGCTTTTATTACAGCAGTAACTGGGATTCTGCCGTGTGCTGTGTGATGATAATTCAAATGAATAACAGCAACAGTATTATTCTCTTGCCTCCATTTACTACTGAGCTAGGGTAGTTAAAAATAAAAATGGCAATTTTGGGACTCGAATGCCAGCCTAGAGGGAAATGGCTCTGAGTCTGTGTGGCTCCCCCCCACCCACGCCTCCTTTCTAGAGAGAACACACTGATCATTCCAAAAGTCACGTGGGCCATAGACATGATTTTCTCACATGACGTTTGCCTCTTGATATTAAAGGCCCCTTGGGATATATTGCCTACTAAGTTGCCAACTATTTAGGTGCATTGTTTGCAAACGACTGTTCCCGATTTAGCTTAAGTTTGGTTCATCAGATGGCTTGATCCACTATGTGACTTGTCTAAGAAGAGACCAAGGAAAGCGCCAGTTCACTACTTCTTGGGAGACTTTTTTTGTATTGATGTTGACAGAAACTAGAATGTAAACTCATCTATAAGAACAAACTTTTCAAGTTCATAGTGTGCTGAAAACCATTTTCAGTGGAAAACTTGCAAACCCATCAACTTACCTTACTTGCATGCAGTGTTTTAAAGATTGGGAGTAGTTACAAGTTGTTAGGTTTCTTCAGCGCTGTCACTCCTAAGTAGTGTACTTTGGCTTTCTCTGGGTATTTGCTAAAAAGTCAGCAGAGAGGGTTTATTTTAATTGGTCTTGAGGCCCCTGGAAATTGTGCTCAGTTGAAAGAACATGCCACTAAGCCTGATTGAATCAGTACATGGTGCTGCAAGATTAGCTAAACGGCAATCGTAAAGTATGTGGGTCAAGAAAGCTGACTGGAAAAACACAACGGCGCTGCTGGTTTCCCTCTTTGGATCTAGCTGTGCTGTTTGAAAGGTGTTCATTAGAAGTGCCTCTCGATAAGGCTCCTTAATGTGTTTCTGAATCAAGTTGGATAAATCTGAAAACAAACTTCCTTGACAAAGAAGGGAAAGAACAAAATCCAACAACTGAGGGAAATGATGGTCCCAGTGTTTCATATTCTAAGATCATAATATACGAGTTTCTGTAGAGAATGGCAGTTTCTCTGAGTACAGATGACATAAAGATTATCAAGGAAAAAAGTTTCAATAAGTAATTGGGCTCACATCAGTTCTAAAGCACTGTATCGATTTTGGTGGAGCCACTCCTTTGGTACCAAGGTGTGCATGCGAGAAGGCTCAGGAGCAAGAGTATGTCCTTAAACTACAGGAACTAAAATTTTATGTTTTTGATCAAGTGTTTCACCCGCTTTTTTGGTTTGGTTTTCAAACAATCCCAACCCGACCCTCTACAGCAGGTCACCCGAGTCGGCCAGTGGCACAGCAGGCCACAGAACCCAGGTCAGTGCTCTACAACAGCAGCAGTATCTTCTAGTTCAAAACCAGTGTCCAAAGTGTGTGTAGCCCTGGAATGTCTTCCCCAAAAAGAGCAATGCTGCAAGCAGAGAGGGGGTGGGGCTGCAGTTACAGCCTGTAAGAAAACAGAACTAACAATGAATGGGTGCCCATTGGTAACTGGGCGTGCCTCTGAGGGTCATTCCAATAGCGTTGTGCAACCTGTAAGACAGTAGGCAGCAGCATGGGCACCATCCGTGAAAGCTTATCGGAGCAGCTTGGCGTGGGAGCCCCTCCCGGTGTGGGGTGCTGTCGGGAACCCTGCAGTTGGAGGCCATTGTTCAGCCTTCTGGAAATAGTTTCATCTTTTTGTGATACAATCTGCTTAATAATGGCAGGGCCCCTTGCCTGGTGCCCAGGAAGAAGAGGCCAAGGTGGATGTGCGCTGCCTTTTCGCATCTTGCATTCTGCACCCGCTGTCCCTAGTGTAAATTAAAGCAGCCTCTGGCACGTGCAGCGGTTCTAAAGAGACACCCTGCGACCCTGAAAAACCACATGCAGGGCACTGGAGCCACAGCCCTGCCCAGCTTGGCAACGATCCCTTCCATCGCAAGGCCAGAGAATGAAGGGGGTGGTAATGCTGTCATTACAGGGTCCTTGAACTTCCCAGGTAACCCTGCCGTGCTCATAGGCTTCCCAGCTGGGCAGCCTGCCCGTTGCAGCCCAGAACTGGGGCCAAAGACCCTGGATAAGCCCCCTGTGGACAGTGGGAGGTTAGCCTCCCTTTCTTCCTGCTCCCTGGGGCGGCTTGAGGGTAGCAGTGGGCAGGTGAAAGAACAGTCTGGAGATGCTTTGGAAGCTGGAGGTGGTAAACTCACTACTGTGCTGTGCTGACATTGGTTTGCTACATTAGCACACTTGTCTGCGGTGGCGACTTGTGGACCAACCTGCTTCTCTGACGAGGTCTGATGAAACAAGGCCAGTCTGTTTCTGGACAGTAGGGTCACTGGGATGGAGGATGGTTTTCCTTTTTAGCCACCACTTTTCACAAGACGGGAGATCTGGATACAAACCAGGGAGGAGAGGGTTAAACAGAGAAGTGGTGAATGCTTTGCATTACAAAGGCATAAGGACTAAATCCAGATCACTGATCCCAGGGAGAACTTGAAGAGCATTCTCCCCCTCTATAACAACTGGCCCAACTGCAAGTTAATGTGTACAATGTTAAGGAGCCATTAGCTACCTCTGGTGCACAAGGATGCTGGAAGCAGGTGGCATGGAGAAAAGGAATCAGGGACGGGAAGCAGAATGTAGAAAGCTATAGATGCTAAATGCTGGTTTCTGGTCAAAGCATTAACGGTATCGGAAGCAGCTGTTAAATCCAGAAAAAGCAAAGTTAACATCAATCCATTCTGTTTAGCAACAAAAGGCCACGGACGCTCTTACAGTACAGCAACTGGCTCTAAACCTGGATCCGAAGCAGCCCATTGGCTGGCGTGCCCGAAAACAATACCAAATCTGAGCCCCATCAACGTATGCAGGAAGCTTAGAAAGAAAAGGAAATAGAACGAGACAGTGATATTTAGTGACAATTAGAGAATCCTTTGAAAGTTTTCTTAGAATAGGTGCTCAGAGGAAAATACGCTTCATGTGACATAAAAATCTACTCACCAGACAGAAGAATTTACAATAGCAGTAATTAAGCCTGAAATAGAAAGAAAGAAAGATGCTAGAGGAAACCAGAAGGAATGGAGTGGAAGGGACAGATAGTTTGACCTTAAAAGGGCAGCACACAAATACCTTTTAAAGATTTCTAAAGAACAACAAAAGGAGAGGAAAAGGAGCAAGAGACACTCAGGAGAGCTCCTTCATCATGGCCAGATATTTCTTGGCACTTGCTAGTTTTATCTGAGAAGAATCTACAGCAAAGTTATCAGGCCCAAAATGAAACTGGTTACCTGCTGCCTCCAGAGAAGTGGTGTGCAAAGAGTTAAACATGTTTTAAATTCTCCATGCGGAAATTCCGAGCCTCAATCAATTTGTACTGGGCTCTGAGGAATGATTGGTTCTTGGGGGCAGAGTAATGCAAGATGCACCACTGATACTTCTTCTACGTCCACTGGTAGGAACTGAAGGCCATCATTATAGGCTATTTTAACCGTATAGAAAACAAGCACCAGCTAGAGCAGGTAAAACTTTAGAAAATGCATTTTCATCAGAATTGAAATTTTCCATAGGAAAAAATATTGATTCGAGCCAACGTTTGGAAACGTTGCTTCAGAAAAACCACACGCAGTTATTTAGCAGCAATTGAAGAGGCTGACTTTTTAGCATTCAGCTCTTCAACTTTCTGTTCCATTGGAAATTCTAAATTGGGCCAGAAATTTTGTTTTCTGACCAGCTCCAGTGGGGGTGTGTCCAGCTTGCCAACATTTCACACGTTGCTCTTGTCAGCGCAAATGACAGCCGCAGACAGCAACAGGGAAACCAAATGGCAAACCTGATCTTTCCCTGGGTTCAGACACTGGTTTACTATTAAATATTGTGATTCCTCCTTGTCTCTGTCTTAGTCCCTGAAGGGTCTGAAAATCCCAACCAGCTTATAGGGGGCTAGATGCTCACTTTTGAAAATCAGGTCACTTGTTTAAGAGTGTAACGCTGGGCTTTTATTTTTTAAAATCTTTGCCTAAATCATGTGATGTAATTATACGTTTTGATTATTTTTCTATTAAATATTGTGATTCCTCATTGTCTCTGTGCCCTTTAAGTACATGACATGTCAATATGCAGGCAAATGTTTCACTTTTCTCCCTGAGCACAGATCTGAAAGAGAAAGCCAGACAACTGAATGACAGACATTAGCACCTGTCCATAGTTTATGGTGTGTATTTTAGCATGAAGTTAATTAAGTAAGCAGAGCAGTGTTCCACAGACACTGTTAATTAGCTAATAAAGTCACTTACACTTGTCTTGAAAGGAAGCAATTACTGCAAAAACAGAGAAAAACGTGCTCCAGTAGCTAGCTCTTATGCTGGAGTGAATGGGTTTAGTCTTTTATCCTGGGCTTTTCCAGTACGCCTGGGGATATATTTGCTGCTTGTCCCAGGATTTAAAGCCGTGTGGTAAATTAACGCAGGCATGCATCTAAGCCTTTGGAATGTGCAGCGCAGACGTGTGTCCACTCGTTCCAGACGTTGGCATGAGGTCCCTTGGCACAGGTCCTTGTTGGTAGCTCACCTCCTTAGAAAGAACTCGGATGAGCGGCAGGGAAATTCCAGAATCCTGGGGAGCTCTGGGTTGCCTTCTGGCGCGTTGGAGAAAGATGCGGATTTGGGTAAGCGTGTGTCTAGCTACGCTTTGGGCCAACTGACATAGTTTCAGATGCGGATACGCAAAGTCAGGCTCCTACGGTGCATTTGGGTACATAAATACAGGGGATGAGAGTCTCGGATCAGATCTCAACACAGCTCGTGTTTTATAGGTGGTGAGCAGCCTCGGCTCCCACTGACATCCGGCTGTGTCCATCCATCCCCAAACCTGCCTCTCTCATTTCGACACCGCCATGGATTTATCCGCATGAGCCCCCTCAGAGTGAGGGGCGTGTTATCATCTCTGCTCTACAGCTGGGGACCTGAGCGTAGCGAAGGTAAATGACTTGCCCAAGGTCCCCCAGGGAATCTATGGCAGAGCAGAACTGAACCCAGCTCTCCTGAATCTCAGCGCAGCAAACTAAAGATGGGGGTAGAACCCTAAAATTAGGCATCTACATTCATATCCAGGCACTGAAGTAAATGACCCAAGAACCCAGCAGCTCCCACTAGGGTCAAGAAGTTGGCACTGTTGGAACACTGGACAGTTATCTTGCGGCCTGTCTTCAGGCTCCCGTGGTTGGAGGACTTGGTCAATGGAGTGGGAGCAGTGGCTTCTCAGATTAGGATACTTCTCCACAGGGACCGAGCTAATGAATCAGGTCGCCTTGGCCTGCTGGCGATAGTTGACTCCAAATTCTCTACATGGTGCAGCTGGCAAGGCGTGACAGCCACGCCGGGAGCGCGTTGGTTACACGCCGCCCTGCTGGAAACAATGCCACCTGCTGCCTCCGTGTGGCTGGAGCTGTCAGATTGATCACCTGTGCTTAAAGGTTGGTGGTAAAGCTCTGGGAGGGCGGTGTCTGCACCATGCAATGTAGCTCACCCCGAGCAATGTAGCTCACCCCGAGCAAAACGCTGCCTGCAGCAGAGCTGGCACAAGGCCGTGGTGCTACTTAAGTCCCATGGCATTCAAATGATTTTTGGTACAGCAGCAGGGGGAAGCTTGCCAAATAATCCATAGCGGATCAAGGAGCTCAAGGAGCACTCAAGGAAGACAAGGCTGTTGTGGAGAACCTAAAGGAATTCTTTGCATCAGTCTTCCTTGCGGAGGATGCGAGTCCCATACCAGGGCCATCCTTTTAAGGCAACTGAGGAACTGTCTCAGACAGAGGTGTCAGTAGAGGAGGTTTTGGAACAAATGATTTTAAACAGGAACAAGTCACCCTGACCAGATGGTATCACCCAGGAGTTCTGGGATTGCAGAACTGCGAACGGTGGTACATAGCCTGTTCCTTAAATCAGCCTCTGGACCACACGACTGGAGGATAGCTAATGAGATGCCAAAAAAAAAAAAAAAGAAGGCTCTCCGAGCAATCCTGGCAATTACAGGGCAGTAAGTCTAACTTCAGTACCAGGAAAACTGGTTGCAACTATAGTAAAGAACAGAATTGTCAGACCCCTAGAAGGACATGATTTGTTGTGCAAGTCAACTCTGCTTTTTTCAAGGGAAACCAAACCTCTCTAATCTATTAGACTTCTTTGAGCGTATCCGTACGCATGTGGGCAGGTGTGAGCTGGTGGATATAGTGTACTTGGCTGCTTAGAAAGCCCTTGATCGGATCTCATACCAGAGGCTCTTAAGCAAAGGAAGCTGCCGCGGGAGAAGAGGGAAGGGCCTCCTGTGGATGGGTAGCTGGTTACAAGACAGGACACAAGGGGTAGGAATAAATGGCCAGTTTTCCAAATGGAGAGAGGTAACCAGTAGGGTTGCCCAGGGGTCTGTAGTGAGACCTGTGCTATTCCACGTATTCACAAATTATCTGGAAAAGGGAGTAAGCAGTGAAGCAGCAAAGTTTGCAAGCCTCACAAAATTACTCACAATACCAAGTCCACAGCTGACTGCACAGAGCTACAAAGGGACTTCACGGAACCGGGTAACACAATGGCAGATGAAATTCAGTGTTGATAACTGCAAAGTAATGCAGATTGAAAACGCATGAGCCCAAGGGATGGGGTCTCAATTAGCTGTTACTGCTCAAGAACGAGCTTGGAGTCATTATGGCAAATTCTCTGAAACATCTGTTCAATGTGTAGCAGCAGTCAAACAAGTGAGCAGACTACTCAGAACCACTAGGGAAAGCAATGAAACATCACTGTGCCACTCTATGATTCTATGGTACGCCTGAACCTTGAATAGTGCGTGCAGTTCTGGTAGCCCCATCTCAAAAAAGAGGAGAATTGGGGAAGGTACAGAGAAGGACAATAGAGATGATTAGGGTTCTGGAACAACTCCCAGAGGAGGGCAGACTGTTCATTTCTCAGACGACATGACTACGGGGGCACACATTAGAGGTGTCTAAAATCCTGACTGCTGTGGAGAAAATGAATAGGGAAATGTTACGAATCCTACTGCATAATGCAGGAACCACGGTTGCCCAATGAAATGAATAGGCAGGAGGTTGAGAACAAATCAAAGGGCATGCTGCTTCACACAATGCCCAGTCGGGCGGGGATATGGTGAAAGCTAGAAACCTAACTGGGTTTTGAAAGGAGTTAGGTAGGTCCATGGAGGATAGATCCATCAGTGGCCATTAGCCAGGATGGTCTGGGATGTGACCCCATACTCTGGGTGTCCCTAAACCTCCAACTGCCAGAAGCTGGGACCGGACTACAGGGGATAATGAATCATTTCAAAATTGCCCTTTTTTCTTCATTTTCTTTGAAGCATCTGGCATCAGGCGCTGTCGGAAGAAAGGATCCTGGGCGAGATGGATCAGTGGTCTGACCCACTGTGGCCATTCATATGCGCTTAGAAGCCGTTTCCCAAATGACTCACATCTAACCCAACCTTCATGACTCATGTCTGACTCCTCAGAACAATCCCAACTGAAGCACACAGCTTGAATGCTGAATCGCCATAGTCAGTCCACAGCATACAGTACTCACAATGGGAATACAGAGTCTAGAGTGCTGATTAGTCAGGCCGGACCAATGCCGGCTGAAATCAATGGCAGTTATTTCATAGATGGTAGTGGGCCTTGAATCAGGCCCTCCGTTGAATTAATTTGAGGAACTGATGCTCGTGTAGTTCAGGTGCAGAGAAACACGAAAGGAGTCGAGTAACAACTTGTTGTGAATTATTCACTCATCTCTACCCTGTTCACTTACTGTGTGTCCACATGTACTTCCAGTCAATGTCCTGTTACTTATAGTCGGGATGCCTCATGCTGCTGAGAGTGTGTGTCCATGAGCCAGGGAAATCATGCCCCCAGTTGTGGGGTAAAAGTAAGTCTTAGTGTGGCTGGGGGATACAGATACTTGTGGCTCAACCCTGCTTTCTCCTCCACACAATAACCCTGCCGGGGGCTTGGGCGGAAAAGAATCAAAAGCCAGTATTCCGTCAGGACGCTTTAACAGGCTGAGCAATCACTGCCACCGTGCTCTCACTCCAGCCATGAGCTTAGCAGCATTTGGTTTCACGACACATGTTGTTGCATTCCTCCCCTCTTACACAGCCTTTGATTTAATGCCCCTTTCAGACTTAGCCTTCTTCCACTTCACCAAGACTTATCTGCAGAAATTCACCTTTTCCAGGGCCTCATCGGGTGTTCACATTAATTGCTGCTGGCTAATTAACACCCAACTTCAATTCTTTCAACACTGTAGCCAGAAACATTTGTTAAAGCAATCCGATGCTAACTGAGACACAACCTCTGCTGTACTTTCAAGCAGCCGAGCAACACATTTTTGAGTGAGGGAGAGGGGAAGGCACATGCTGCCTTACGGGAAGCAGTGTGGCTTAGTGACAGAATCCCGGCCATCCATTCCCTTCTTCACTGACTGCTACGGACCCGCTGTGTAACCCAGGGCAAGTAACTAGGCTTCTGTTTCTTCCCTCGCCTTTTGGTTGTCTTGTCTATTTTGATTGTGAGCTCTTTGGGCAGGGACTAACTTAGTCTGTATCCAATAAGGCGGAGCCCTGGTCTCTAGAAGTGATCAGAATCCAGCTTGTCAAAATAAAAGTATCCACCACTCCCCAGTGTAGCACTCCTGTGGGCATGTCCTCAGGACTCAGAGAGGATCAATCCCTCGGAGAGAGACTCTAACTGGAAAGAACAAAGCATGGGCTTGTGTCTTAGGAATATGAGTCCCACTGACCATAATGAGACTTGGTTTCTAAATCCCTTAGGGCTTTTTAAATAATATATCACAAAGGGACTAGTCTGGGAGGAAACCAAAAATTCTCTCGCAAGATCTCCCCATGTGCATTGCCTCTATAGGTGGACTGAAGCCATGAAAATGTGACAGTAGCCATTCATGTTATAGTGAATCTGCCTTGTTGAGAATGGGAAGAAGGGTTATGAGCAATGGGCACAAATATAGGAAAGCATGAGCGTGAGAGTCAGGCCAGAATGGAGAAATAATGCAGCAGAAAAAAAAGTTAAACTTGTTTTTGAAAAAAAGTGAATGGGAAGGAAATGTTTGTACTTCACAAACTGAACCCCCTGTTCTCATTTAGCAACAAGAAAAAGAAAAGTACTTTAGGTTGAAAGTGTCAGTGGAATCAGTTTCGTTTGAAGGCATTTGAGTGGCAGGGAATTAAAAGGCAGGATACCGATGGGAAGCTGGCTTCATACTTGACTACGGAGCAGCTCTCGCTACTGTCCCATGTTATAAAACCTGGGACATTTCCATGAACCTTCAAAAGGCTGAATGAAGAGCAATCATTGCTCGACTCCATCTCTAGTCCTTGCTCGCCTTGTCCTGGCTCCCAGGTTGCGGCCCTGAGAAAGGAACAGTGAGCCGGACCCTGTCCTTGTGTCTGCTGTCATGTGTTCTGTGTTGGGTTTCCAATCCTGGGGCTGCTCCTGCAGCGAGCCAGACACACTGTCTTTCGATACACGGGGGGCCTTCTGCAAGGGGAGAGAGCAGCTGTTTTCCAGGGGTCTGAACAAGCCCATCTCTTTAAAAAAAAAGACTCTTCTCTCCACTGCAAGAGCAGGAGAAAGACGGGGCTCTAAGCCCCGCATGCCGATTAGCAAAGAAAACATTTTCCATAGCGGCTCACGCAGGTGGCAGCTTTGATTTTACAGTTCAGAGGATCCTCTTCTAATTACAAAAGTATAAAACTATCTGTAAAAGACTCAGTAATTTCATCCCTGGGGGAAATTGACAGTTCACATGCGGAGCAGCAGGATTTAAATCCCTTCTCGTGGTGAACGTATTGTTCTCTGCTGTCCCTATTTACTTTTCAGCCGTCAAATTATTTTAGTGCTGATTATTAGCCCCTGTTATCAAATTAAACACGAGACAAACTCAGGACTGCAGACACACTGGGTTGGATCAGGGTGGGAAATAAGCATGGTTTGGATGAACGGTCCCACCTGCATTGATGGATGGAGGAACCCTAGGGGACTGCCTGGAGAGAGGGAGAAGGCATGTCAGCTGCCTCTCTCCCAGCCAGTGGCCAGCGGTGCCCACTATTCCCGAGTTCCCAGGCTGTAACTCAGAGTGGTAGCCCTGTAAAGCCTCGTGCGGCTCCATTCCAGCCAGCCCCACCCCGGGGAACGGGAATCCAGCCTGAGAGATGCCGCAGGTCTCACCGATTGCCAAGAAGGAATTTTGTCTCCCATGGGCCAACTGACCAGGGAGTTCTCTGCCTTCCTCAGAGCACTTTCAAGGCCCGGCAGGTTAGGCTGGAACACGCCAACCCCCTCCCTGAGGTACGCAGATTGAGTTGTTCGTTCAGCCCAACTTGCAACTGGTTCCCAGTGTGGTTAGAAGGATAAAATGAACCAGCCCCGGAGGCAAGAGAGCTGGGATTTGGGGATGGGCCTTGGGCCCATGGGAAGTGGTGAGCCTTTGTGGATGAGGTCAGACCTTGTGGCCCCAAATCCATGCCTTTCTGTGCCTTCTGTCCTCCCGGGGGGTAGGACTCCAAGCAAGCGCAGTTCTGGTAGGCAGGCAGGGGAGAGCCTACCATGGGATATGGGGTCTGGTAAGAAGCCCTGTAACCAGTTAAGTGCCTGCTACAGAGAGCATGGTGATGTGCAGGCAGCATCCCTCCTCCAGATTTCCATTTAATACAAGTTGCAGCTGCTGTTTAGAGTCCGTCTCGGCGTGTTCTCGTTTAGCCGGTGTGTCTGCACCGAGGGCTGTCTCTCACCTCTACCATTAGCAGCAGGCAGGCTGGGCTCTCGGCAAGATTCCTCAAGCCTGTGGAGCGGCTGGGGTTACTGATGGAGAGGGCTGTGTGGGGCTAGTAGCTGCATGCCCCAGGGAGATGCCTGAGCCTCTGGAGACGTGCCAAGCTGAGCCCTTTTCTGCAGTTCCATTCAAAGGGTGTTGGGGGGAGGGGGCTGAACACATTTTCTTATGCTAAACCCCAATCCAGTTCAGGCTGTATTATCCACAGCAGCATGGGGCAATACTCAAAGGAAGAACAATCCCTTGGAGCAACTCTGCCATTATGGGGCATCTATTGGTCCATTTGCTCCTGACTTCACTCACTGCACGGAGAAGCTGAGCTCCCCCCAAGGTCTTTTCTCTCCCTCATTTCCTGCTTGCAGGGAATTTTGCCACCTGCCTAAGCTTTTCCAGTGTTTGTCCACAGTCCCTTTTGTAACGGACAGGGTGCGCTCACCTCTCGTGACCCCCATTGGCCCAGGACAGGTGCCTGCACATGCACTCGGATAGCCTCCAGAGAGGGAGCCCTGTGGCACTGCTCTGTGCCTCTGCCCTCTGGGAATTCCTGGCTACAGCTCTCCCAGCTGGGCCACTGGGTTTCAGTCCCCATTCCAGGATGTCTCAGTGTCCAAGCCACTTAGCCCTCTATCCACAGTGGCTAATGGGGGACCTAGACCTGCTCACTACTCCAGGTCCCAGCCCGGGGACCCTGTAGATAGCAGCCATCTGCGGTGTCCCTTTAACTATGCTGCACAGCTTCTCTAAATTCTTTGGCCACGTCCCTGCAGTCCCATGCCATCTTCTCCCTTATCTCATGGTCCTGTCTTAATGGTGTCCCAGTGACCAGCTCTGGGCTCCTCCTCACTTTCCCCAGCTTCTGGCAGCCCTGCCCTGCCCTGGGTTCTGTAGCTCTGTCAGCCACCCACACTTCTCCAGCTCCAGCAGGGAACAGAGATCTCCCTGCCTCTGCAGCTCTTCTTATAGTAAGGCAGCTGGGTGCTGATTGGCTGTGTCTTACACAGCCACTCTAGGCAACTTGGAGGACCCTCTCCACTGCCTTTTATTGGGGGCAGAGTGTGGCAGGGCCATGATGCCTCCAGCAGGGGATCTGGTATAGCCCATCACACTGATGCTTTAGCTAGGACTGTGTGGATAAAGTATGCAAGTGTAACGGTTTTCCTTTAGGGCTAGGTGCAGATTTCCTGTCAAGGCTTTTTTTTTTCCCCGACAGAAAATTAGGGCTTTGACAACAGTTGCTTTCTGCACATGTTTCTTATTTTCCTCAGAAAAGATTTGTCACTGGAAAATTGAAAAGTGACTCCCCCCCCCGCCACCATTTTGAAGCCTTTGGCAGGTCTGAGCACAATTGTTTTCCGTTTTTGGCTGTTTCCAATGGAAAATTTTTAGGTTTCATTTTTGGTCAAAACTTGACCTCTTCTTCTGAAGCTATCCATGGAAATTAAAATATTTCCATTTCATCAAAAACATCTATGAAAAGAAGAACATTTTCTTACTAGCCGCACTCCCATTACATATCCACATGAATCATGTCTCACCAATCCGGGAGTGGATGGTTCTATAAAGAAGCACTTTTCGGACCAGCTTTGCTTCATCTCCTACTATTTTAGCACTGAAGGAAATGGACCTCAGGATTTGCATGGTTCATCTAACGTTGCGCTTTTAATAGTCACTCAGAAAAGCAAATTTAGAAGCCATTTGACAAAAGCCTTCAATTAGTTTCAGTTTAAGTCTCTTTCTAGGCGTGGTTTAGGTATAGCTGTATCATTTTATGAATTACACAGGTGGTGTAAGGACTGACTGGCAGATAAAACTGGTATCGGGGTTCCACTGGAGTACTAAGAAATGTATGTAATTATGTTGCTTCTTCCCCATATGATGGAGTTGGTTTGGGCTTGGAATAGTGACCATGCTGTCTGTTTATCAGCTCTTATCATTACCAATCGTGTGGTTGATGTAGTTTCAGAGAAAGTTGGACTGAAGCCATTTTCCTAGTGATCCATACACAGATGGCTCAATTCCCTGTCATATCCTCTTACCACATCTAGTTCCTAATGGGAAAAAGTCACATACTCCTCTCAGTAGCTCCTAGCTGTTTGCAGAGGAGTATTACCAATTCCTCCAAGGCCTGGATATTGAGGGGGCTTCAAGATCTGTCATTTTTAGAAGTCTTGATTGATGATATGGAGCAGGAAGGGGTTTTTTTGGAACTAGTGAGCCAAGGGGCGTAAGTTATGCTAACTAATGATAACCCCCTGTTCTTCTGTATCATTGGCTTTCATCTGAGGATCTCAACACACTTTATACACCCTAATTAATTCAGTCTCATAAACCCCTACATCCCCCCTGAGGTTGTTATTACCTCTATGCCATAGACAACCTGAGGGTCAGAAAAGTTAAGGCCAATGTTTTCAGACTAGGGTGCCTAAAGGGTAGAGACCAGGAGCCAAGCAAAAACCCCGACATTTATTAAACATTTCATGGCTTGAAAGCCCTGCTCACGAGGTTTTAAAATGCCTGACGTCTGCTTTAGGAATGCCTGTTTTGTGTGACATGCAGGGAGCTAAAGGAGTCTGGGAAAGGTCTTAAAATATGTCTAGCTCTTGATATTGAGGGGATTTCATCTAAACAAGCCCTAGCTGTTTACCAATGAGTATGAATTTCCGCATTAGGAACTAGATGTGGTATGTACAAGGATATGACAGGGAATTGAGCCATCTGTGTATGGATCACTGGGGAAAAGTCTTCAGTCAAACTCTCTCTGAAACGACATCAGCAAGAAGAGACCTGTTATGTTCTTTCCCATCAAACCCAGGCCAAATAAACTAAATCTCTGCAGAATATAGAAGACAGATTGAGCAGAAGAACGGTGGTTCTGTATTGAGAAAGTCAGTGCCTGAACCAGTGTCCGAATCGTGGTTTTCTGACATGCCGGCATAGCTCAAATGCTACAGCCAACTGCCTTTAAATATCCGTGGGCCATCTTGAAAATAGGGATAAGATTTACCCCCACCTGGGAGGACTAGAAAGTATAGCTGGTCAGGAAATTGTGTATTTTCCCCATCCTCTGGCGTCTGTAAATCTTTTGTTGTCACAAGTTTGCATTCAAGCTGTTGCTGGCTTTGGTTGCCATCTCGCACTTTGACTATAGTTCTGTGTTAATTGAAAATTAAACTACAGCGTCCCTATCATTTGAGCTCTGCTCCCAGAATGCTGCAGGCTTCTGAACAACAGGGAGGAAAGGACCTTTTACTAGTCTCTTATATTGGGAGATTAGGAGTGCACAAAGAACGAAGACACTGATGGCAAACACAGTTCTGCGTCCATGGATCGTGTTTGTGTTGTAAGATACAACGTGCAGTTAGCTACCTGCACAGCCTGAGAGAAACCCTGCTGCTGCTGGGTTCATCTTCACATGCCCAAAGGTGCTATGGAGTCTGGTGGTTCTCTCAGCAATTGATCGTCCACAGAGGAGAGGTTCCTGCTGGGATCTTCCCAAACAGGGCCTTCCCAGTTCTGCCCAGCCAGGGATACCCCTTAGCTTGTTATTCGGGTCAGGCCTAGCACCTTAGCAGAGCATTCCACCCCTCTTTTTCCTTGTCTGTATTTGCACACCCCATTCCTTTTGTGGTGCTCCACTGCCCAGAGGTTGCTCTGAGCTCCCTTGGTCCATCAACTTGTGGCCAGAACCGGTGACGGTACCATCGTAGACCCATGGGGTTCAAAGGCACCTCAAGAGCCATCTAGTTTAACCCCTGCCAAGAAGCAGGGTGTGTTCTGTCTGAACCCTCCAAGACAGTCGGCTGCCCAGCCTGCTTTAGAAAACCTCCAGTGAAGGAGCCTCCACAACAGCCCTAGGCAGTTTGTGTGTCCTGCTGTTCTGATAGCGAGGGTGTTTCTCCTGTCATGTGTCTTGTGATGTAAATGGGTACACTGTGGTCTGCTTTTCCATCACCCCCTGTGGCATATCCTTCAGGGTACTTCTGTGGCCCTGTGCAAATATAGCCAGTCTGAGGTATCCCCTCATAGCCAGTCAGCCTCTTTACTTCTCTGCCTGATACACACTTCTCACTCCTAGATCCCTCTCAGCCTCATACGTCCATTATCCTGTCATTTAAATCTGTGCATCACCCACCGAGAACACAAGATAACATACACGCTCCCCATGACAACACCACACTTCAATGTGAAAATGAACTTATGGCTGTGCACAAAAAACCCGCCCCCATTATTTTGGCTGAAAATGGACTTTTGGCAAAAATTTCTATTTTGTAAAAGGTTTTTTGTTAGAGAAGAAACAGGTGACCCAGGAGTGGATGGAGCAAATGGAACTGCTTGAATGTCCGAGGTAAACGTGTGAGGGCAATAAACACAACATCCAAGTGGCCACAACATGGTACCAATCACACCCTTTTATCTATTTTAGTATGTTAATTCACACATCTATCACTACTTTTCCTAAAACCTTATTTAGTAATGTTAACTCCCATAAAATGAATATTAATAAGTAGGTGTTGAATACAATTATACCTGCCCCTAATTACTATTTACAGAATTTCTAATTGAAGCAACACTTTGTACACTACAATCTTTCTAAATCAGCAGGTTACAGAGATTACAAGGACTTTAACCTTGAATATATTTTATACAGCTCCAATGAGGACAAGCAAAAGACACAACAAAAAAGAGCAGCTGTGTGCTTATCTGTTTTTCTAGTCTTCAAAAACGAAGGGAAAGAGCATGTCCCAGGGTAATGCCAACTGTGGCCGAACTCCTTCCCACCCTCCCAGACCCCTCTTCATTTTACATAGCCCTGCACTTTTGTTGGTGGGAGGAGGAAGGAAAAGTTGGCCAATGGGACTGATCTTTGCTGGGTAGAAAAGGACCAGATCAGTAGTAGCATTGCCAGGTGCCCCTACAGGGGATAGAGCCACATAGCACAGGAGAGCGCATGCTCTGGAGCCAGCAGGAAGAGCCATCTATCCTAGCTTGGCGAACACTGTCCCACAAACCCAGCCAGTCCCATGGGAGTGAGGGGATGAACTGGAATGCCAGGGGGCAAAGTTTACACATGTAACTCTACAGACTGACTACTTCACTGACTGATTCCCCTCCCCTCCCTGAGGCCAGCATCCCAGCAGGGAGAGAGACAGACTGCTGAAACACTCGCCTCCCTCTGCTTGTGCAAGAGATCACATGCAGCTGAGCATGTTGCTCAGCTAAGGGTGGGATGTGTTATTCCAACCCTAACCAGCTTGCAGGGTACACCAGGAGCGTGAATTGGACAGCGAGCATGCCAGCCTGAAAGGCCCAGGGACAGGGTGCCGACAGCCAGTCCTTGCTAAGGACTGCTATTTCAGGGTAATAAAACTAGGGCCAGCCAACCGAGTCCAGCATTATGGGAATGGCTTTTTGGGAAGATAAGGAATTATCCTCCCTCTAGGGAGGAGATGATAGCCTGAGGTAGAAGTGATTGAAAGAGACATGATGGGACAGTACATTGAATCCTACACGCTTGTTATGGGACAAGCTCCACCCCTGAGCTCTCGTGTACTCTGGAAAACATGAGGGTTTCCTAAGAATGTTCAACACTGGAAAAATAAATATAAGGTGAAAAAGGTAAAAAAAAAAAATGTTATTGACAACTCCCTCATGCCATCAAGCCCAACTGACTTTGAATTACAACAGGAACACACACGGAAAAAGAACCCTGGTTCTTTAATAACACGTACAATAAAAGTGGATATAGTTTAAAGTAAAATATATATATATAAAAAAGCAGCTGATGGAGTCATTTTCCCATGCTCCACTGGTTTACCAATTTATGAGATATGAAATCAGTCATATAAAATACTAATGTAATGGCATTTTTGATGACACAGAATAGTGAAAGCAATAGAGCAGTAGCATGTAATTTTATTTAGAGTTAACTTTAAGTCAGTAGGTTTTACTCTACAATTAGTTATTACAATTTATTAATCCTTTGTTAAGACAGCAATGAGCTTGGGGGTATAAAAGACTTAAGAAGTAAAAGATGGATTGTGCCCTAAAGATCTAAGAGAGAGATGCAGAGATGAAGCTAATTCCCTTTTTGGTCTCCAGCCTCACTAAAAAATTAATTAACAGGACTAGACAAAGAGGCAGGATGTGTGATGGTTTGGCCAGACTGAATGAACGTGATCACATAGCTATAAACAAAACGTTACGGTGTTTGGAGTTGTGGGAAGTAACTCTTCCATTGCAAACCCGCCTTGCTTTTGGGCTGCCAAGACTGGCCTTGGTTTGATCTGGACTTTGACTTGGCTCCTGGAACTCCCCTGCTGCTCTGAGATTCAGGGTTGCCCTGAGCCTCAAGTGCCCAAGTCAAGGTCAGTTAGAGTGATGGTAGCTGCAGAAATTCCACCATTGCCTAGGCACTTACAGAAATGTCCTGAGGGTTTATATAGGGTGGGGAGCCAATCAGGAGCCATTAGGCTGCTGTCTGTCAAACTGCCAGAGGTGGGACTTCCTTTGGTTGTGTCTCCAGTGGAGCACAGGTAGCAGCGCACAAGCTGCTCCTGGATGGGCGCATGGATCTGCCAGCTGCCCGGTAGCTCTGTAGGCCTGGGTTCTAGACCTGTGGGCACATATGCTACTGGCCTGTGTTCATTTGGCAAGGCTCCCAGGTACCCCATTGTGGGCCATACCCCTCCTAGTTCATGAGGCACTTGAGTTGAGTCCCCATCACATGGGTATCATAGTCATTTGTGTCCTGGGAGCTGCCTGGGCAGGGGTGGTGGCTATGCCATGCAACCATGACAGAGTGGTCAGGGTTGGGTTTAAGGATACATGATACACAGCATGCACATGGAAGGGTTGGGGTCACCGGGATTCATGGGCACCAGGCGAATTGCTTGGCTGGCAGAATGTGGCCTAAGACACCAGTGGTCAGTTTGCAACATGGGGGTGCAGGGCTGGGAGGCAGAAAGGGACACACTTTGTACCCAGTGGGGTATGGTGGGCCTTCTAGGCACTGGCAGTCACTGCACTGCTTGCAGTCCTCCTGGGCCTGGCCCACATGGCCTGAAGCTTTTTACGGACCTTATGGCTCTGCAGCACCTAGGCCGTGGCTGTGGGACTAGTAGAGTGTGGCAAGGGCTCCTCTTTCCCTGGCCAGCTTCTGCCCTTCTCTCCTTGGCAGGAAGGGCCTTAGGTAAGCCACCACTCTCTGCCATGTCTAGCAGCCATTCCCCTTCGCAGGGGGCGGGCTTGTAGCCATTCCCCAGTGTCGCCGTCAGGAACACCAGCAGGGGAGGAGGAGCTCCAGTCTGCCTGTATCCTCCCTCCACCCAACAGGGGAGGCTTTGAAAGGCTTCGGGCAGGCCTGGAGTGGAACCAATTGACCCTAATTGGTCCAAAGTGGCCCTGTCAGCTGATCCTACTCTGCCTAGGACAACCCCTTGCCAGCTGCTCCTGCTGGACCCACGGGACCCCACTTCCCCTTAATTCACAGAGGAGCTGGCTTTCTACCCTCCTCGGGCTGCCTTTCCTCACTCGCTGGCAGCCCTCTGGCCTGACTTAAGAGAAAATGGCACAGCAGCAATATTTGTCTATTTGCCACAGGAGAAAATAGACTGAGGGGCATCCCAGGGCACTTCACGCACCGTGTTAGTGCTTTTTCTGGCCTCATGTGGGGAGTGGCTCTGCCAGGCTGACACCCCTTCCCTCCACGGCGCTCCATCTCTCTGTCCGTCTTGCTGTAGCGGGACTCAACCGCTCCAGCTCCATGGCTTGGCCCTCTGGCCAGATCACCCTCATGCTGCCATGTGACAGTCTCTGAGGACTCACGGGCCCAGCCGTGTTCCCATTCACCGCCCCATGGCACCACTTCCGCAGAGGCTAGGAGAGGGACCCGACCTGCCGTCTATGCTGGGGAGAGAGCCTGGGGCCCTGCAACAAGCAGTCAAGGTCTGCACAGCCCCGACCCTTACGGCTCTGTCCTTGGGCTACTTGCTAGCTTGATTTCTCCCACACCGAGAGGGACTGCAGCCTCTGCCCCTCTGCTCTCAGCTCCTGGGCTTTCTACAGCCCCCCCAGCTGAGCTTCATCGTCAATTAATCCGCCATGTGCAGCCTGAGTTGGCCCACCTAAGCCCCCTAACTCCCCCAGGCTGGTGTGGAGTGACGCAAGGAGGCAAGGTACGGTTTGTGCCGTGCCGTTTCTTTGAGAACGAGAGGCCCAGGGGCTGTGGTAGAGCCATCCCCTTGGGAACACCATTTTCCTACCAGGCCCAGCAGCAGCAGCAGATCGTGAAGGAGAACGCCGAGGTAAGTTCATGAGGCTCTAGGAAAGCGAAGTAAATTGGAAGTAAGAGAAAAGAAATTCTCCACATCGTGAGCATGCTGGAGAGGTGGCTCGCGTAGCGATGGACTAACCGCAGCTATTGTAGGTGCTCACTTCAGACAAGCGCCCACCACCGCAGAGGCGTTTGTGAGCTCACCCGCCTCCCAGCCCTGGAAAGCCAGGCGGCCCCGGAGGGCAAGCTATTCACTGAGGACTATGGCATCCCTCTGGCTCACCGCGATCCAGCTTCGTTCTCTGGGTCAGTTGGAGATGTGAGGGAAGGAGCGTGTTGCTTCCTATTCCCCCTGAGCCAGTTCACCTAGCCTTAAAATGAATATCCGATGGATTCTTCTGGTGGATGTGCAAAGAATGCCAGGCTAAAATGAGGAAACGCAGCCACGTGGCTGCCCGGGGAGGCTGACACGCAGGAATGAGATGTAACTCTGGCTGAGAGCTGGGCTCCCAGCATTGTGCCACCAGGAATGTGACGAAGATGGGCCCAGTGTTCCCTGTAAGCGGAGCGTGCAAGCAGCCCCCCAGGAGAAATTCAAATGCTGCCCCGCTGATTCGCAGAGCGCCCGCAGCCTCCCGCAGCCGGCAGTTGTTATATGCACCAGGGCATGTGCAGATGTGCACTAACAGTTTTTTTTCCTGACATGGATGGAAGAAATTAGAGGGAACATTGAGCGGATGTATGCCGCCACATGGGGCAAAATACCCACTGCCTGCTCTTTCCCAGCACCCCCCTCCTCTGTCTGGAAGGCTGGGACACAGGTCTGCCCACACATACATAAAGTAGTGCACTTCCTTGCTGTGCAGACAGATTCTCCCCAGGAATCGGTCCAGGAATCCCCTGCCCACGAGAGCTCTGCGTGGGTCTCCAGGGTAGGAAACATAGGAAAGTCTGTGTTTCCTCCCCCTTCAAAAGGTTTCGCTGCCCTTTAAAGAAGAAGAGGGAATGAAATAAGTGGCCGAATGATTAATAGTTCAGAGCGGTAGCCAATTAATGGATGAGTAATTGACTAATAATTGCACATCTCGCCATCGCTGCCCTTAAATTAAATCCTGCCACCCCAATCTATCAGGTTTGTTTACCAGACACCTCGTCAATCGGACTGTTACCCAGAAGAGCATCTTGCAGCAGAATGAGGGATGCGGCAGGCTTTGCTCGTTGGACACATTAGCAGTGCTGGTGCATAATCAATCCGGCGAAGAAACCGGCGTTCTCAGTGCCTGTATTTGACATGGAACGTCAAGCCAGATTCATGGCTCGGGTGCTTCCATTCTACATGGCCGGCGCATACAGCACGGCTGTAATCACAGACACCGAAGGCACGAAGAGGCCTCTGAGTCTAGTGTGCCTGGGAGAGGAGGGATGTCTCCTGCCGGCTCCACCTCCAGTATCAATGGTCCTTCTTCTGCTCCCCCCGGCTTAGCAAAGCCTGTGGCTGAGAGGGGCTCCAGGCAGGGGGGAGAGGAGCATTACCCAAAGCAGTATCGGCTTGATGGCAGCTTCCCAGGAGATGCTAGGTGACGCCAGGCACGCCCTTCCAAACCTGCTGAGCCCCACACATATCACAGGGAGGGCTTCCTGCAGGCTCAGGGAGGCAGGGTTGCATCCCGGGAGCTGAGGCCTGCCTTTTTACAGGAGATTTAACCATTTCTTCCACTTCATTGCCTCCCTCTGGCCTGCACGTGGCCAGGGGTGGCAGCACGGCCCAAGGGACCAGGTACTGGATTGAGACTCAGGAGATTTGACTGCCTGACCCACTGCGTGACCTCATGTAAATCACTTCACCTCTCTTTCCCCTCCACCCTTTACCTTGTCTAAGCTCTTCAGGGCACAGTTTCTGTGTCCACACTGCCTTATCTCAGCTGAGCCCTCCAGCTGACTTTGTCGTATACGTGATAAGAGGCCTGGGTTTTACTGTCCATGGAGCAGGTTGGACAATGCCTTTGGACATGGAAAATTTAGATGCAAACAAAGCCAAAAATTCATCAGAATGTTCCATGGAAAAGTTTGACTTTGTGGCAAAAATAAATAAATAAATAAATAAAATAAATCTCAGCTGACAGTCTTATGGTTTGGAAATGCATCATGGGAATTGTAGTTTGGATTCTGCATGCTCCCATGCTCTTCTGTAGGCAGGAGTCCCTCATGGGACTACACTTCTGGAGGTGTAGGGTGAGAGCCCCTATCTGTGTTGCATCATAAGAGAGCTAGTCTGCATGGGGAGCCCAGCCTGCAAATGAGGACACGAGGAAACTGAACTACAACTCCCAGAAGGCACTCCAAGAGCATTTCAGAATGAAATATATTTCATTTTCAGATGTTTGCTTTTATGATGAAAACAGATTTTTTTTTGGTTGCAGAAAACAGGGCCTTTTATGAAAAAAATTCATGTAGTTGAAAACTCATTTCCATTTGGAAAGTGTTGGTAGAGCTATTTTAACCCACTCCAATTATGAAATGCATCGCTATGCGCCCAGAATTTTGGATGGAAATATTTTATATAAAAAATATCACATAAATCTTGATTTATTTTGTGCAAAACATTTCTTTCCGTTAAAAAAGAAAAATCATTACTAATGATTGGTACTTATAATAAACATATTGATTTGCATATGATGGAAGGGAAAATATACTGTAACAAACTCTATTGCTTGTATAAGCTTCCAAGGACTGGTTATTAAATCAGGAATTTTCTGTGTCCTTGTAGCCCCAGGTTTAAGGGAAGGTATAATCCAAACCTTTTTTTTTAAAGGTACATGCATTTTAAAAATGTGAAGATTAAAGATTCAGCTCCGTGCAAAGAGATTTCAGCCAGTGTTCGTGACCTGACTGCAAACGGAAGGTAAGAAATACTCAGTGTGCCTTTTCTGCAGGCTAGTTCTACCTACCCATTACTGCTGTACTCTGTGGCAGGTCTGGAAGAGCATCTCTACACTAGGAGATTACTTCAAAATAACTAAACTACGGGGGAGCCTCAAAATGAGTCCGAGGCAGGCTGCGCTACTGTGGGCGCGCTATCTCGACTTAGAGTCCCAGGGAGCACTGGGGAGTAATTACTTCGAATTACTCTGGGGAGTTGTTATTTCGAAATAGCAGCAGTGAAGCGTCCACACGACTTCTATTTCGCAAAAACTATTGCAAAATAAGCGGTATTTCCCGAGGAAAGCAGGAGTGCCAATTTCAAAATAACCAGCACGTTATTTCGAAATAACAGGCTTGGTAGTGTGGATGCGCCGCTCATTATTTTGAAATAAGGGGGGTTATTTTGAAAATTACTCCCTAGTGTAGACTGGGGCTAACTCAAGCCTATGTATTTCAGACTTTGATTTCTTACACAGAGAACTGCTCAGAATTATTTAAAATATAAAATGACCTTGCTATTTCAGCAAACCTGGACTTGGTCATGTTCTTTCTTGCGTTTCTCTCTGTCTCTCTCTCACACGTGTAGCCATGTCGCTAAAATGTAGCCTTATGCAATGTGATGTGCCTCAGTGTACCTTGCCAGCCTTCCTTTCCAGTGCTGATGTCAAAGATGCATCAAGCAGGTTGTTTGTTTGTTTGTTTGTTTGTTATTAATGCTAAGGCAGGAACAGACCAAAAGGGCCTATTTGTCACTATTGTCACCCTTTTAAGGTTAGGATTGTTTTCTTCTGTAAGAGTGGAAGAGTGTTTTTGTGTTATGGAATACGTAATAGCTTTTGGGTGTTAGTAATAGTCTGGCCTGGATGGGATGGGCCAGTATATTCAAGTGTTGGGTACTTGCAGCCCACTCTCTTACCCTCATTGAGCAGGGACACTTTAATTGACAGGTTTTTCCCCCTTTCTTTTTCTGCCTCCTCTCCTTCCTTTTCAGCCTCTGTGCCCCTTGCTCCATATCTGTCATCTGAAGAAGTGTGTTGTGCCCATGAAAGCTCATGAGTCTATTTATATATTTTGTTAGTCTCTGGGGTGCTACAGGACCACTGTTGTTTGTTAAGTTTTTGTAATAGTAATAGTTCGTTTACTCTTGGAATCCTTTGCACTGGGTCTGTTTTTACAAACGCCGCGATGTAATCCTTGCCTGTGCAAAGCAACTCCAGAATTTTTGTTTGTGTGAGGGAAGAGTGTGAGTGTTTCATGAGAGATTAGTCTGAAGGCCAGCCCAGCCCCCGGATGGTCAGAGGAGGAGCCGGAGACTTGGGGGCGCAAAGGAACTGTTGAATGTGCCCATAGTATTCAGTGAAGGATGAGGGCAGATTGGCAGCTCTGAAGTTAGAAGCAAGCTCTCCCAACGTGTGAGGATAACAAATCCCATCAGAACCAAGGTGGGGCAACACCTAGACAAGCCATCGGCAGACTGATATTAAACAACAAACTGAAAACAGTCTCCAGATAAGCATATGTTTCACAATGACCGATTGCAACACGATGCAGCAAAATCCATAGATTTGTGTGAGAACGGATTCCTGTCAAAGACGGGGAGTCTTACGTGGTTCTTCGGGTTCTGTCCTGCCAAGATCCGGAGCATCGGTTCAGACTTACATAGCTCAGCACCTCCCTCTCAGTCAGCCTCACAGGCCATTAGGTTGATGCGAGCAACAGACTGGTAACTATATCATTGGCAGGACTGGCGTGTGTGTGTGTGTGTGTGTGTGTGTGTATATATATAAAGGCACATGCTTTTTTTTTTTACTTTGTATTCTCGATCAATGTGATGCATTGCCTTTTCCCCTTAAAAGATCCCGTATGCTTTTTATAAGCACAACACGCATATGTACTCACCTAGGCCCTTTAACAAGTAGCCCAAATAGATTCAGATTCACCCGAAATGTTATCGGTAGTTCACAGCACTCCAGAACTCTCAGACCAGCCACAGAATCAAGTCATTATTACGAACCATCATTTTAAACACTTAGCTGGCCAGGCTAAGATTAATCGCTGTTCCAACAGAACCACCGTGTCTCTGGGCTCTGTATTTCATGACATAGTGTATAATACGTATCGCAGCTCTAATCAAGAATGTCCCGTTTCAGCCATATTTTTCAGATTACCGGATATACAATTATTGTGCTGATCTCAAATCCACACCCAAAGGGCCCCATTTTTAAAGGCATCAGGATCTCCCATTCTTGAACACAAGTTGCTCTCCCAAGGAGGGCGCAGAGAAATAAAACTGCCCTGATCGCAGGGGGTGGACTTGATGACCTCACCAGGTTCCTTCCCGTTCTGTGATTCTAAGAAAACCACAGGGAAGTAACAGGTATTGTCACACCCAAAAGGTTGCAAATTGCTAACAGGTATTGTCACACCCAAAAGGTTGCAAATTGCGGGGTTATCAGTTAAATGGATCAGTCCCGTCTGCTCAAGGGACTGAAAGAATTAGCTCATACTGGTCTCTCCAGCCATGTTCGAGGTCCCATTTCAGCCCAAGTCTGCAGCTCAGACCCAAAGCGCGGGCCTGGGATATGCATGCAGGAAGAAAAGGAGGAGTTGGCAATGTAGCTGCTTCATTGTCAATTATCTGAGTGGAAAAAACGGATCTGCTGTGTGTTGCCTTTTTTATTTTACGCCCCGACAAAGCAAATTGTTTGCGGCAGGTTTTCCAGCACAGAGGGATTGTTTGGCTCATAAGACAGAAATCCAGCTTGAGCTGTTTGAAGTGATGAATGCTTCCTACAGCCCATAAAAAGATCAGCCTGTGCCCAGGGAAGAGGCAGGGGCCATAGAACTATGGGCCTTGAGGAGAATGGTTGCTGCAGATGTGGAAACGGTGCTGGGAAATGCCCGGGGCTAGCTGTTGTACAGCAATAAAACACACACACATAGGCTTGCTAGCAGGGCCATTCCTATGGGGGTGCCGGGCCTGGGACAACCCCTTCCCCCGTCTTAGCTTTCGTCCCGTTCCTCCTCCTCCTGCTCCTGCTCCACTTCCTGACACTGCTGAGTGTGTGTGTGATCGGGCGTTTCCACCCCTTTTCTCAACCTCCCTTCCCCAGTGACGTGGCTGGGAGCCAGGGGAGCTGAGCAGGCTGGGGCTGGGTAGCTGTATGAGTGCTGGGGTGGGCCTGATCCCTGCTGCTGGTGCCAGGCCCTCCCGCAAACCCCCTGGGCCCTGTGCTTCCACTTCCCCCCGGCGCAGGCCTTCGAAGCACAGAGACGTGGCTGGTTGCCCCGAACCATCCTGGGGGTGGGGCAGCTCTACTTGTTAGCAAATAGGGGTCAGGAGGTGACTGGAACATTTTCTGCCTTCTTTCTGGATGTCTCTTCCCTACACTCCCCCCCAGAGCTACTCTTCTCTCCTGGAGGGACATGCAAAGTGGATCAGCTCAGGTAGGGGCACCATAGCACAAGGCTGCGCAGACATGACACACAGGACTCTCCAGAGCACCACAGCTGACCTGCTCTTTGGCCAGGGTTGTGAAACTCCGGAGCGCTTCCCTCCCACGTTGGTGCGGGCGGCGCGCGAGGTGGAAAGCTGCTGCCCACGGCATTCTGGGCTTGACGATGGGTTGTTAAACCCCAGGCTTGGTCTGACTCTCAACCTGTCTTCTGAGAGCCAGCCCCCTTTCAGGCTGAGCCCTCACCTTACAAGGGGGCAGGGAGGTCTTCACAGTCCAGTGCAGTCGCTGGCTCCCAGGGGCCACAGCCCTGACAAAGAAGACGTGAAGGGTCATTGCAGAACATTGGGATGGGTGGCTAGTGCAGGATGCCGTCTTCAGGGCAGAGATGAACAGCACAAAGGAAAAGGCAACCCGGGCCCCTCCTAGTGGCGATGTGAAACCGTGCTTCACACCCCTTGAGAGAATCTGTATTGCCTCAGAGAGAGCAGAGATCAGCACTGCGCCAGCCCTCCCGCTCACTGAATTGTGCCCGCTCGAGACAGAGCTGCCAACAGCAGGAGATGCCTGTGACAGGGCTAAGCATCTCCCAGGGGCAGCCCGTGGCACTGTCCTAATGCAGCCTGATGGCTCAGCACGAGGCCCTTCCCTTCATCAGAACAGAATCGCTTAGGAGGGGAGTGGAGAGCCTCAGTCATTCTTGGTTCCTCTGGCCCCATCAGTCTTGTCTCTTGAAGCAATTTAAATCTCCCCACTCCCCTAGGAATTGTAAATCTTTGTGCTGAGTAAGAGGATTTGGAGGAAGAAGCTGTTACTCGTGGGTTGGCCATGGCTCCCCGCCGCCTCTACTCCTGAGTATCAACACTGTGATCAGTGGCAGTTGTAAGAGACCTGAAGTCAACCTGTGGAACTCCTTGCCAGAGGATGTTGTGAAGGCCAGGACTTTAACAGGGTTCAAAAAAGAGCTAGATAAATTCATGGAGGCGTGGCCAGGCAGCTCTTCACTCTGCCCCATTTGCAGGCACCGCCCCTAGAACTCCCATTGGCCATGGTTCCCAGCCAATTGGAGCTGCAGAGCTGGTGCTGGGGGCAGAGACAGCATGCAGAGCCCCCAGGATAGAGGGTAGCTAGAGTGTGGAGATGCCGCTGCTTCTGAGAGTCGAGCACAGGTAAGGCAGGCAGCGTAACTGCATCAGAATCTGGGCCTAGGTAACTGCTGTACCTCAATAGCTTAGCAGCTCTGCAGCAGTAGATCTATTGTTAATGATCCACTTGAATTTCCTATATACGACCCAAAGCAGCCACCAGCAACTAGATCTTGGATGACTTGATGTCAGCTGTGACAGGTTTCTCCCTTGCAAATCCGCACCGACAGAGTCCCTTTGACGTCAGTGGCTCAGGCCCCAGTTAAAGCGCTTCTGTGACCCCAAATGCCTCCCGGTTCTGAGCAAAGGACACTCAGAAACTCTTTTCATTGCTCTTGGTGACGTGCCCGTGCCAGTGACTATCCACCAGAAATCCACCAGCCTAGCCAAAAAGGCACGGCACAAGCAGAGAGAACTTGTTGTGCTGCTCAGTGCAGTTACACCTCCAGCTTCTGGGGAAACGGCAGCACCTATGGCCAATGGCTGGAGAACTTTAAGCAAAGATTTCAGCTACATCTCCCCGTCATTAGTGGAGCTAAAACTGCAGCCTGTGGAAAGTCGCTGGGTTGCTATCAGTTGCAGGGCAGGTATCATCAGAGGTCTATTTACAAAGCAGCAGCAGACCAAAAGACAACATGGATGGAATTTTGCCCAAGTTTGAGACACAGTTAACAGCGCAGAGTGAATAAAAGTGGTGCCTTTTGTTGTGTGACATCCAGTAGCAGCAAGGGAGATAATTTGATGCCTGTTTAAAAGCTATTCAGCCTCTGCACTCAGGGATACAGCAGCAGTGATTCTGGAGCATGTAACACTTGCAGGCAATGATTTTGTTTTGTAAATAAAATACAGGAAATAGATAACAATCTACTCAAGGCACGTCTACATTACCTGTGTCCATCAGTGGCAGGTAGTGTGCATAAATACCCGAGCATAGCTATACGCTGCAGGGTAGACCCTGAGGCCTTGTCGATACCACCGGGGGGTGTCGACTTAAATTATGTAACTTAGCTATGTGACTCCTGTAGCTGAAGCCAACACATTTAGGCCTGCTTACTGCAGGATCTTCACCGTGGTAAGTCGAAAGCTGACGCTCTCCCGTCGACTCCGCTTGCTCTTCTCGTTTTGGTAGATACCACAGTCGATGGGAGAGCACTCAGAAATCGATTTAGCCTGTCTATACTAGGCATGAAAAATCGACCCCCGCTGGATCGATCGCTGTCTGTTGACCCAGTGGGTAGTGAAGACATGCCCCGAGACACAGTGTAGGTGAGTAAAGACAGACTGGAGGGGTGTGGACCATGTACCTGAGTAATTGTCCTAGAAGCCCAGTGCTTGGCCAAGCTGTGCCTCCCCTTCCCATGCGACCATTGTGAGCTGTAGAATGTCCTGCTCCCTCCCTGCTTCTGGAGCCTTTCCTCACTGCAGGAAAACACGCAGCCTGTGAGCCAGAGCATGAGAGAAATGTTAAAATAAATGCATCCCAAGCCAGAGCCAGCCCCAGGCCGTGATGCAAGGCCAGTGCTGCAGAAGGCTTTTGCAGCAGTACTTGGTGAAAGTCCAGCCAGGGAAAGAACCTCGAAGGATCAGGAGAAGCCAGATGGATGCTCTATGAAATAATAGTGAAGGTCACATGATTGCAAAAGTCTGGTTCAAAACACAAACCAAAATGGGGCCCACTGTTGTGGGGGGAGTAATACAATGAACCTTTCCCAACTTCCCAGCACTTACTCTCTGAGGAATGTTCGGAGACATTTCCAAGTACCTTGGCTAATTTGTCCCTGGGCAGTGAGTGGAGCTGCAGAGGGCTCCCTGCGCAGCTGTGGGGCCAGTGATACCAAATGCCCACAGGCACAAGATGCAGGAATGACGGTGGGTCCTGGCAGGGCACAGTGGAGACTCCTGGCCAGGTCCATGAGGGGGAGAAGGAAGGAAATAAATGAAGGGCAGCAGGAGAGCTGGTTGGAGACTCAGAAGAGTTGATTGTCTATTGTGAGGCTAACTCCTCAAAGGGTGTGGGGCATAAAGCTCCTATTGAAAGCAGTCGGAGTTCGGCTAGATCTGAAGAGCTTTGAGGACATGGGCTTGAGAGCGGTACAAAGCGGGTGTAAAAGGCTGCCATGCTGATTTACCTCTGCTTTACACCTGCAAGGGGCCACGCATGTTGGGGTCTGATCATTGGATTTCTTTTGTTGGAATGGCAAAGGTTACTTGTGAAATAGTGCCTCTTCTTTTGGTGGAGACACCCTTGCTTTCAAGGATAATAGCCATGCAATCTCAGCAAGAGAGTTCACACAGGGTGGGCCAAAGTACTCCCGACGTTAGGAACTTAAAACATTTGTACTCGCCTGTGTGTTCAAGCTTCTGACTGCTCTCCTTCCAAATCCTCAGGAACATGCATGGTGGGGAAATAGATGCATATTGCCAGGTGACTGCAGAAAGGCAGCATCAGGTGGCAATTCAGAGCTCTCTTTGGTTGTATTTGTTTGTCACCGATTGTGGATTATCATCATACGCGCCCCTTACTGCAGGGAGCACTTTTTGTGCTCAAAGACCAACTCAAACGCAAATTACTCAACTTGGGTGCTAACAATCTCAAAATCAAACCCTGGAGGTTTTTGTGGTGACCTTTTTTAGCATCATGAAATATTAATATAAAGACAAAACTGTGTTTGTTTGTATAATGTGTGTCAGTGACATTGCTGCCACCTTTGGGTTTACCAGCAACGTGCATAATTCTCGGAGGGGGCGTATTCCCCCAGTCCCTTAGTGTCTGGAGGAGTTTATCAGGCAACACTGGACAGGCATCGTTAACAATGTCCCCACGCAAAAGCAAGGTCAGACAGCCAGTCGCTCTCCTGACGGCTCTTTTCATCCCAAACGCTGCTTGGCACACCGGACACTCAAGCCACGGCCCTGTCTGTTCCACTCAATGGTGAGTAAGCACCATGCTGCACATGTGATGCAAACCCAGGGCATTTCAGGTGTTCCAAAGTGACTTCCTGGGACGCTGCAACCGGGTGCCCTCCCCACACAAAGCCGGAAGGAGTAAATTAGGCCACTTACCTGATAGGCTGCACCAGGAAGCGAGCCAGGGAGTGCTAAGTCCTAATTTGCTAATGAAGTCCAGCTGGGTTTAAAAAGCCAGGACGCTGGCAACAGAAAGGGGCTGCAGGGAAGTAGCCTGCCGTGGGCCCCTGGAAGAAGGGAGGTGTGTGAGGCCACAGGGCTCAGTCGTTTGAGCTGGGACACTGAGAGGGGGAACCAGAAACTGTAGGAAGGAGTCTAAACGATGCAGCAAGAGGGTCTGAAAGAAAGCAGGCGAGTCTAGGTTCCTGGACTGGACCCCAGAGTACTGGAGGGGCAGGGTTCCCCTACTGCCCCTGGGGGAGTGGCACCATCAGGGTAGTGCCTGCGACTGTCTGGGGCTGTTCATGCAAAAGGACTTTGGTATCCCTGGAAGGGGGAATGGCAGTGTGACCTGGCTGGAGGGTTGAGTCGCAAAGATGAGGCCTCAGCTCCTGGCACGAGAGGGGCCACGGACAGTGAAAGAGATGGGACGTGGCAGAGAGTGGCCACAGACAGCAACGTGGGCCTGGCAGAGGCAATCCCCAACACCTGTCCAGAGGCAAGCCGAGCACCCATCACAGACACCAGAGGGAAAACCAAGGCTGTCTTGGCATATTTTGGATGAATGGTCAATTTATGTTTTACCCTCGTAATGCGGCCGTGGGGCAGGGAAGTGAACATCTTCCCCACTTTCACCAGTGAGGAAACTAAGTGACAAAGTGACTTGCCCAAGATCAGACAGCAAATCGGTGGTAGAGCTGAGTTATAACACAGGACGCCATGCTGCTCAACCTAGGCAGCGGACCTGCATGTGATGGGGCGTGTGTTACAAAGAAGGTTTTGCAGCCCGAGGACAGAGCAATGCCAAAGCAATGACTTGCACAAAACGAGGCAGCTAACCTGGCTCCATGTACCGCAAGTGCTATTTAGAAGGAGAAAGAAGGCCCACTAGGAAAGATTTGCATGGGAGGGGTCGGTACAACCCATCGAGCTGTGTAGCTGTGTGCTCGGACATCAGCCAGCCATTCCACCAGGTCAGTTGGAAAGAACCAAACTTTCTTCTCAACAGGGGCAAATAAGTTTGTCGCCTTAATTGCAGCTTGTTGAATATGGGTGCTGGGACGCGTGCCTTGTATCCTGTACGGTGACATTCATGGTTTGAAATGACTTTTCAGAGCAAGTTGGGGCTTTTGAAGACAAGAGAGGGAAAAGCAAGTTGCGTTACCTGAGAAGTCTCATTGCTGCCTGCTAGTGCATGCAGCTACTCTGCTGTGTTGGTTTTGTTGCCCCATCTGTTACATAGAACATTGCACTGTGGCATGGCTTGTGCAAAACAATATTATGCATTCATTAGCACATGCTGAATGAGTGAGAATAAACCCCACATCCTGCCCTTGTCTTTCAAAATTGTCACTGAATTATATCAGCACTGTTTGTGTGGGTAATCTATCATTTCATATGGCTGTGTTTTCTTCCTCAATTCCTCTTTGCAGGGTAATCTGAGACACACAGCTTCTAAAGTATACACTAGAACCTCTTGATTTATTACAGCAGGGTTATCACGACATTCAGTTGCTCTGGATTTAATACCATTCGTTGTCCTATCAAAAACAATTATAGCAGTGTAAGCAAGTTTCTGGATTCTGCAAAGATGGGGGATGTTGGCAATTAAGCTTGTCTTCGGCTGCCTTTGCAACTACGGTTCTACTGGTGTATGTTGAATAAAAGAGGGGAGCTCATTTTATTTTGTCCTCAGATACCCACATACTATTAATTTTTTAGGTTTTCTCCATGTGGCAACAGCCTCTAAGCTCTCTGAAACTCATGCCATTTATCAAAGAGAGAAAAGCTAAAAGTGCAATGCAATTTCACTCCCTTTTCAAGGTGCAACTCTCAGAGCAAAGTGCAAGTTGCAGAGATAAAATATTTCTCAGTCTATTACATCACAAATATAACTCAGCTCCGTTAAGCTGGAAATTTCTCACTCTGAACTTTGCTTCAGTTTAAGGCAGAAATCCTAGATCAAACCTGCAAGCCCCAGAAGTAAAATATGGCTCAGTTGACTGCAATTTAAAACTCGCCGGGTAAGATGCAAAGTGCCTGTAGCACCAGCACAAAAGGCAAAGATTGCAATTTGAAAATGAGCAGTGGGGACAAAAATCAGGACTAACGAGTCCAGACAATTAAAGAAAAGCTTTGACTGGATGGCATCACCTTGTGATGACACCTGCAGGCAGGATCTCGGTTCTAGAGAGATGTCCTCCCTTGATCATGGGACATCAGCTGTGACTCTATTCGTAGGCCCTCCACCCCCCTTGGTTCCCAGGTCATGCCAGGGCCTGTCCTGGTACGGCAGGAGTGCTAAGAAACCCAGCTAGATTTCCTTGCAGGTATGGGCCGATGAATCCTGCCTCGTGGCAGGGAGTTGGATGAGGTGACTTTGCAGGCCCTTCAGACCCTCTGGCTCTCTGATCAAGGGTCACCAGAGGCAAGCAGAGCCGCTCTGTGCTGGAGCCTTGAAGGGGCAGATTCTGCAGAACTGTTGGAGGCCTGTGCCAGGGCCCATGAGGAGCGTAGTCCTGGAGCACTGCAGTACCCTTTAGGAGTGGTCGGCCTGGCGGCCCCGCTGCCCAGTGGGTGGGGAAATCAGGGCTGTTGCCCCACCTCCTTTCCCACCCCTGTAGGTGGCTTGCGCCTCCCGCGGTGTCAGAAGGGGACATTAGTCATTGCTGCCGTTGTGCTTGGCCCACAAGCAGGGGATACAAGGAACCAGCCGAGGGTCCTTCCTCCCGGCCTCTGTCCCTGGCTGATGTGCAGAGAAGCTTGGCCCTTCGGCCGTCTCGGTCGCACAGTGACGCACCACGCCCGGGGTCACTGTGAGGAGGAACAGCTGCCCAGTGTTCGGTTCCATCTATGGGGAGGGGCCCTTGATGTTCCTGGGGAACAGACGAGCTGATCAGTTTCGAATGGGAAATGACGGGGGTGGGTGGAAACGAGGCCAGGATGTCTTTTCTTTCCAGAGCTCCCTTCACAAACACCCCCGTTTTATTATCCTCCCACTCGCCCAGCCAGGCCCCAATTCGGCGTAGGCACTGGCACGCTCTCAGTTACCTGGCTTCTGTGTGGCTCTCCCTGGCCGGAACGTGGGGGCTCAACCCAGAGCTGCTGTCACAGCCCCATGGCCACCCCACAGCCTGGGTGACGCTGTTGTCAGACGCCGAGCCTTGTGGGCCATGCACCAGAGGCAGGGAATTCTCGCATGCAAGATGACGGGATTGGACTCTTCATTTAGGGTACCAGTGCTAGCCTGCCACAGTTGTTCAGTTTCTTCTGCTGCCTTTGTGTATGCGTGAGGCCATACAAATGGGAAGGAAACTGAGGTTTGCACAGTCCAGTTATGCAGTAGGGACATCCCAGGAGGGGACGTTCGTGTTACAGGTGCGTTTGTCAAATCCAATAAAACCCTTCCACGGCCTTCTGGACTGTGGGGGGCCTGCCTGTCCCTTAGCTATTCAAAGGCAGTCACTGTGGACCCTTGAATTACAGAGCACAGTAACGCCCAGCCTTTTCCCATCATGTGTGTCTGATTTCATTGGGTTTGGACCAGGTTCTGAGGATGGGCCCTGATTCAGGGATCCAGAGAGGACCTGAAAGGTGACACGTAGTGAAAACTCTAGGCTAGGTCTTCAGAGTGACTCCACTTGCCCACAAAGAGGCTTTCTGCTGACATCACTTTGCTTTGGATAGGGCCCTTGACTCCCTAAGATACCTCCAAACTCTGCCGGTGTGGCGACTCCCCGCTCTCCAGGGAGAAGAAACCATTTCACATCCCATGTAGTGGAAAGGGCAGGCTCAGAAAATGCAACACAAGGCCAGATTTTCAAAAGTGCTGGGCTCCCCTTCAGGACCTAAGCAAATGTGAAACCCAGCCGATTCCTACTTTGTGTGTGAACATGAAACTTTGCTCTGCTTTTGGTGTTTTATAACAAAAGTCTTTCACGGCTCTCATCAATATGGAGAGGGAATGGATACCAGTCCAAAACACAGTGCTCTCTCGCTTGAGTACTGCCCACCATCACCAAGCATTGGGAGATACAATAGGTTTCATTAAGCATTTGCCTCCCTGCTTTTTAAAAAAAATGTTGAAATATTGTGTGTATTCAGACTGAATTAGGGAATGAGTCATGGGCCTGAATAGCTTTTTAATGGCAGCGTGTAAATCTTCCGCCTAGACATACCATGCGTCAGCTTCAGTGAGTGAATTGGTCTTGGATAACAGTGTACAACGTGCTTTTAAAATGAATCACCACAACAGGTGATTTCCAGGGTTTTATTTTTAATATATGGTGGCCATGGGTAAAATACACAGAGGCAAAATAATACATGGGCTGCTTTTGTTACCCAAAGTTGTGTTCTCATGTCATCACAAAAGAATCTGTGTTTTTAGGGCAGGTAGGTAGGGAGCGTTGAAATTCTTTTGTGTCATTTTATTTTTGAAAGTAAACCATCTTCATCTCAAGTTTCTTTCATATTATAATACAATTGTTATGGCCTTGACACTCGTACTCCGCACATACGTGCTTTAAAGTCACATTGAAGTTTGTCTGTATAGAATTTTTGTCACGTTCAATGGCCTAACTTTGGTTAAAGAAAACAGTGACATGCATCCAATGATTTGGGAACCCTTTTCCTTTTAAAATTCCCTGCAACTAAAACTCACTACAGGGTCATTGTGGTTGCAGTTTTAAGAATAAAAGGAATAAAGGCGTATCACACCGTGTTAGCTGGCATCCCGGAGGCATTTACCAACAGTAAGTGTGCACTTCAGAGCATTGTTCAAATGCATTATGGGAGGCACATCATTTTTCTCGTCCCTATTCAAAGAGAGTGCAGGGATCCGTGTACAGAAATTCAGCAATAATGGCTTTAGTAACAGAGACCAGTATGGTGGGTCATTTAAAAAGAAGTGAGGGGTGGATATTAAAAGAAATCCTCAGCTTGCCCAAGTAGCCATAAATCAGATAGAGACATTTTTTAAAAAGTGTGACTGATTAATGGAGAAAAGTACCAGTGTGCGTTTAAATCTAGTATGCATGAATTTTTAAAAAATAAAGCTGTGTTGTAAAGATGAGCAACATTTTTCAGATACAACTTTCACTGAAGAATTCAGATGCATGTTGACTGAAACATTTCATACATTCGTGTTGTTTTATTTTCAGCCAAATAAGTTGTAATTAATTCAATTCTGAAATTGGAATAGTTTCATGTCAACGTTTTTCAACCAAAACTTTGATTTTTGTTTTGAGCTTTATGTCAGTTTTGGGGGGGGGGGGGGCTAATGTAAAATAAATCCTAGAAAACAAAGCTTTTTTTTTTGGTTCAGCCCCCAATTCAAAACCAACCAACCAACCCAACCCAAACCCATATTTCTTTATTGCCTTTCCACCCACGGGGAGAGATGCTATTCCTCTAGGATGTCCTCTCAAAGAAGTGTGGAAATCCCATTCAAGGAATCAAATGGGAGAGACAAAAGTAATTGCAATTCAGATAAAGTTGGGTGAAAATATAATAATCATAAAGAGAAAAACAGTGAGGGTATGTCTACACTGTGGTGCTATTTCGGGATGCTTCTAGTATCCCACAATAGCTCTTCTGAGTCTTTTAAACAAGCCTGTTATTTCAAAACAGCTTTTGAAATAAAGGGCTCACTATTCCAACATCTCTGTAAACCTCCTTCCACAAGGATTAAGGGCTGTTTCGAAATAGCGCTCTATTTCTAAATTTCAAAATAAGCTATTTCAAAATACACTCTAAATAAGCTACGCAATTTGCATAGCTCAAAATGCATAGCTTATTTTGAACTACAGGTGTAGGGTAGACGTACCCTGAGTAATAGGAGTAAATTAATAGATTGCAATACATTGCAAGGAATTCTAACTAGGCATTTCCTAATAAAACATAATTAATAATTTAACTTTCACTAATTATTCCATGAAATTCTTTATAGAGCACAAAAAGCCAGTTTGTCTCAAAGAGATAGTTGGTATTTAATCCATCAGAATATCCATGCAAATCATCACAACTCCTCTCCCGCCCAGACTGTAGATACAGGGTAAAACGTTCCCAGGGGCCTTAGGGCCAGATTTTTAAAGATATCTTGGTATCTTAAATAATTTAAAAATCTGCCTCTAAATGACCTAGGAGCCTAAGTGACTTAGACACTTTTGAATACGTTGCTCAGGAAATGCAGGAGTTAAAGTAAGAGGAGATGGGGGGAAGCAAAACACCTCTCCCTGTGCAGTAGGCAGAATGTGGCGGGGTCTCCCTGCCATTGCCCTGGATCAAAGATGCCGCTTCCCCTACAGTTTTAGTCTGGAGTTTCCAGAGCCCCTATGGGAGCGACGCATCCCACAGCTTGGACATTCAATGAGAACAAGGTGCTTAACTCCCTTCGGTTCTCAGCCTTGGCTGTGGGAAAAGATGCCTGGCAGGGAGTGGCACAGCAGTATATGTGGGATTTGCTCCAGCGGTCGGCACAAGTCCAGCTTTGTTCCTCCATCAGTAGCCCGGCCCTGACACTCACAAGGAAGGCAAAAAGCCCTCAAGCCAGCCAGCCAGCCAGGCAATCAAGAACCAACCTTGAAAACGCCCCAGCATGGCATGCGAGTGAGACAGTGTCCAGCCCAGCTTTGCAGCAAGCATCTTGTGCCGGAAGCCCCAGGCTTCCCACCTTAATCTTCCATTCATCATTGCCTGAGCTCCACTCCCTCTGGCTTGTGCATTATTAATAGTCACACTGACACGTAATGATCTATTCCCTTTCCGAATCCAGGCACAGCCATTGTCTCAGCGACTTCCTGCCGTAACAAATGCCACAGCCCCGCTCGGTCTGGCTCGACATGGACTGCTCTGCATTTCAATGAACCCCTCTCCCCCCTGCTGGTCTTCCATGATGGGGCAAAATGAAAGAGAAGATTGATCTGTGGGTCCTTCACAATTCAGAATTCCTCATTCACTCCACACTAAACAATCTCCTTCAATGCAGCAAGGCCACAAATCAGAGCAGAAAATGGGTGTATGCAGGACAAAACGGCAATACTTTTCCCAAGATGATAATTTCTTTGACAGTACAAAATACTTACAGGGGAAGTGTGACGGGTGATCCAGCCACACCCTGCCCCAGAGAAACCGTAGAGAGGTCCTCCAAGCAGGCAAGAGTGGCAGTGGAGGAACCAGCCAATCAGGCGCCAGGAATCCCTACAAAAGGTGCTGCAAAGCTCTGCAGCAGTCCAGTTGCTGGTCGAGGGAGTGGCAGCACAATGGACAGCTCCCAGTGGAGAGCTGCGGAGAGACTGATGGACTGGACGATAAAGCCCTGAGGTAACAGCAAGGGAGTTGTCTCCCGGAGGGGGAGCCCTGGAGGCCCCGCTCTAGATTGGAGTGGGGAGAATGAGCTGAGAGAATGGACTGGACTCAGAGACACTCTAGAGAGGGCACCGGGAAGGGGCTGTGATTGCACCCATGAGTGTTTGAATGAGAGCGTCTCTTAGACAAACACCGAGTGATAGAGAATCCGCCACCACCCTTGGGATGTTGTTCCAAAGGTGACTCAGTTACGTAGTGGAAGGACTTCCAGGCCATCCCACCACAGGCTGCATGCCACAGCTCCCAGCTTTGGACACCTGCAACCCACTGGCTTGGATCTGCCCGTCTCCTGAGGAAATGGTTTTCTGAAACCCTCTGCTTTCTCAGTGTCCAGGAGAGCTCCTCCCGGGATAATGAACATGCTGCAGTAAGGCTCTGGGTTCCATCCAGAGCCTTGAGACATAGGGCTTGTCTACACTAGCAGTGCTACAGCTGCACCCTGCAACGTGCCTGGTGAAGCTGATGTGCTGTGTAATAAATCTCCCTCGGTGAGAGGTGGCAGCCAGCCTGTAACATGGACAAGGCTTTTCTAGAGCCAGGCCCTGGAAGCTTTATCTAGGCCCTTCCAGGTGGCTTTGGGGCCTGACCTGGCCAAATGATTCATTATGGCTCTTAGCTCCCTGGCTACTGATTGGTTTTTGACTGTCACTGTTAGCTGCTCTGTCACCCTCAGGTAGCTAACAGCTACTGGGTTGCTTGCTCACGTCACCGGGCAGGACAGTCTGGAGGTCTAGCCCGGGCGCTGACCACAAAGCCCATATTAGTGGCCTAGTGGCCAATGGGGCCTGTGTGTGGAGTCCCCAGGCAACCGAGGGGCCCTGGGAAGATGGGCTTTTTGACCCACTTCACTTGCATGGCGCTCCTGCTGGGGAGCAGGGTTGGGACGCGGGGCCTTCTCCGGTGTGCCATGTAGGTGGGGAAGCCCCTGCTCCCAGTTCCCCGGAGCAGTGCTGAAAGGGTGGGGTGGGGGGAGGCACTGCTGGAGAAAGGTTGGCGAGGGGCTGGTGAGGGGGCTGCATGAAGACCTCGTTGGAGGCATGGCCAAGCCTGCACTTCGACTCTCACAATCACAGCTTGGTTGGCTCCTCTTTCCTGCAAGACACTAGTCAGACTAGGGCTGAGGCACTCCTATGACACTGGCAGCCCGGGGCCCAGCCCTTGCCACAGCCGGCGGCCTCAGCTGAGCGCTCACCAATTCAGTGCAGGGACTCTGCACGCTCCCCTGGGTGTGGACATGGTCCGGATGGGAACTGGCTTCCACAGCAATATGCTTAGGGTTTCTGAAGTGCTTGCAAGTTGCTACATGTATGAATCCTACTCGTGCTGCCTGTAGCCCATGCTATGAGCCGGTACTGTGGACGTGTTTGTGCTGTCGCCGTAAAACGTTTGCCCCAAGTGATGTAAGTCCCCAAGCAGGACAGAAACACGTTACTTTGTGCCAAGTGTGACTTCCCTGTGAATGGTATTACCGCTGCCCATCGGGAAGGAGTATCGAAACGCAATGTGCCATTGTGGGATGTCGCAATGCAAGACTCCGCTCACTGCCCCTGCACACCCACCCTGTGTGCCAAAAGGCTCATCCCGTCCGCTTGGATCCTGGAAGAAGGAAATAACAATAGCTGACAAAAAGTCATCTCTTTCACTGGTTGGACTCTGACAGGGCTGGAGCCATGAAACTGAAGCAGAGGTCCCCAGGGTCAAGCTAGGTTAGCCCTAAAAGACAGTCTGACCTGACAGATTGTGACAGCTCTGTCACCTTTTGGAACCACTGACTGTAACAGACGTGCATATAGGTTTGCCTTCTTTCCCGTGCAAATAACTTTCTTCTTTCATTTGCCTGGAGAAAAAATCCTTAGCTTCTTTGCTGTAGGATCGCCCACATGTATTGTCTTTGGTGTGAGGTCCAGAATCGGGACCGGCCGGGGATTAGTGACAGAACTTGGTGTGATTCTTTGCGGATGCAACCAGCTATCACTACATCCAGCGGGCTGGGTAGCAAGATAGCTTGGCATGTCCCAGGGGCCTGCCTGTGGCAGGACGGTTATAGTGCGGCAGGAGTTCACATTTGTTCCTGGGGGTTATAGGCCCCGTCTCAGTGGGCGCTTCGGGCTGGAGCACCTGTGGAAAAGATAGTGAGTGCTCACCAGTGTTCCCTGTAAGTTGTGCGCGTGTGCGGCCGCTCAGGAGAGATCCCAGTGCTGCCCAGCTGATGAGCAGAGCCCCCACAGCTGAGTTTTGTTTCTGCTGGTGGGGCACATCCACACATACCTCTGTGCACATAAAAAATTATTCTGCACATGGATGGAAAAATCTGCACACAGATGGAAAAGATTAGTGGGAACGTTGGTCCTCAACACCCACCAGCCGCCTGCTGATCAGCAGTTTGATGGGCCCCTCTGATCAACTATTTGGTGCTGGGTGGGAGCATTGGGGAGGGGGCAGAAGGAGGGTGGGAAGAGGTGGAACAAAGGCAGGGGTGGAGCACCCACCCGGAAATAAGGCACTTGGCCCCTGAGATTGGACTGATGAACTCTTGTTATAGAGCATGCCGCCAGTTTGGGGGCCTGGCTCCACGTCGTGACAGTCTGCCCTGATGGTGCGCACGTCCCACTCCCGACATCATGAGAACCAAGATGATCTTTTGTCCAGCTGCATTCTGGCAGGGGCTAGTTTAAAGTCAAAGAACAAGCGTCGGAGCTTCTTGCACCCTTATTCAAATGAGGCCTGTTGGACGACCATTCACTTAGGGGGGTGCACAGCCGAGTGGAGATGGGACACATAATTCAGAAATGTTCTCATGTTGCATCTCTTTGGTCAGGTGTTCTGATGCTGCACCATTTCTATGGCAGCATTACGTTACCTGGTTTTCCATCGGTACAAGGGACTGCAACATTTTTTCGGAAACGGACTCCAAGTGCCCTTCCTTGTGCAGAGATTAATCTTTACAGGCCGAGAAGCACTTGTGTCCCATTACAAAAGACACAGCAGAAATGGTCTCACATTGAACAGCTTATTTATAAGATTAATGACGAACTGAAAAGAATTCCACCAGGGAACTAGTTAGGTATCCAAGGGCTGATAAGGCTGTGCAAACACGAGATACCCGAGATTGCTTGGGAGGTGTTATGCAGGACAGGAAATATGGGCCTTTGTTTCTGTTAGAGGTTCCCTACCGGGAGCTTGTAGCATAGTTTGGGGTCGTTGTTTTAAAATCACAAGCACACGCTTTCTGCCGGAGCATGCCCAGAGGCGCTTAAGATACAAATGTGACTCTTGGAGAGGGATTCGGTTCCTTCCCTGCTCCCCGCTTTCCCCTTGGGGGAAGTACCTTACCACCAGCCTGGACGCTAGTGCAGCTCCACCATCGAGCATGTTTGAGAGTGGAGCCGGTGTCTGTTGAGAGTAATGGGAGCCCCCCGCCCCCCACGAGACAGAAGTGAATCCTTTTGAAAATCGGAACCCGTCCGCTGGGTGCCTAACTAGCCCGTGCGTTCTTAGGGGAACACCAGGCACTGAAACCCCCAGGGAGCGGGTATGACGGGCCAGGAGGGCAGGAGCCTCCCCAGCCAGGACGCGGTGTTTGGAGATCTGCTGCCTGCTCCCTGCCTTTGGAGCCCCACCCCCAAAAGGGGGCTTAGGAGTGGTCCCCAGCCCCACTTCTAGGGAGCTTCCAGCGCTCACGCACCACATACCTGTAAAATCCATCCCTTGCCCTGCACACATACATAGAAAGGTGTCACGTGTCTTCAGGCCGCCTCACCACACAACTCTGTCAGCCGATCCGGAGGAAGGCAGCCCACCAAACGCTGCCCCCCCCAGCAAGAACCCAAGAAACCCGCTGGGTCTGAGCACGATTGAGCCTCAAAGGTCTGGGGGTGGGGTGAGGGAATGAATCCAAAAATCAGGGCCCCTCCTGGAATAACCCTGGCTACCTCCCCAACCGCTCTTCTCTTCCACAGATACTCTTGCTAGGCAGAACTTCAGCCTTTTTCCACAGAGAAAGAGGCCAGATCTACTCTGGGACGCAAACATCGCAAAAGCAGCAAACGTCACATTGGTTGATCTAGATCATTAATATGCTGAATCATGTGCTGTTATTATTTGGTTGCTGTCAACTTTAATTAAATTTTCTGCAAAATGTTCCTAGTGAGCAATCTATTTGCCAATTTTCTCAGCTGTTTCTAGTGGAAGAATGGTTCTGAAAAAACCCCCACCAGAATCCAAGTGGCTGTACTGAAACGGGTTTTGTGGGATGTAATTGAGTTTAATTGATGTGTTTTACAACATTCCTAATATCAGCCGCTAATCAAGCAGCAGAGTGGTTTCAGTATTTTGAAATGTGAGATCAAAGATGTGCCAAGTCGCTGTCATTCTAATGAGTGAGATATGAAAATCATATGAGTGAGACGTTCAATCACTCATTGAAATGCACCTTGCATGGCTTTTGTCTCTCACTTATATTTGCGGGAGATTAAAGCAAAACTAAGCAGGATGCATGAAGAATGAATGAGACTTTTTGAGCCTGGGAGCTTTCAAACCTGACCTTTCGGTTTCGCTGCCAATGCGCTCTGAAAGAATGAGTCCAATTCTAACAATGCGCAGTAGCAACACCAGCTGACTGCCCCATTATCAGGGTAACACTCTGGCGTTAATAAACACTTCTGTGCAATTACCTGGATAACACAGAGAATTTATAAGACTTGCTTACTACACAGGTGTCCCCAGATTTTTTAAAACACTTTCCTTAAATCAGAAAAATACCAGACTGCATCCCTCCATACTACCCTAAGTGGGATTTCCAAGAGATGCGAATATGGCCTGCCCTGTTCCCGCACAGGCCAGCAGGAGCTCTGCCAGGACTGAGGGAGGAACACTTCTCAAACTCCCACCAGTATTTTTAAAGGGCAGGATGTACTAAAGGCACATGGAAGGCAGGACCGAACCTGGGACCTCTGTGCACGAGCCACTACCGCTTGAGTTAAAAGCCAGCTGGCTCCCTGCTAGCCAGGCGTCACAAATAGCGCTACTCTTGCTCTCAGGAGCAGCACGGTTGCTGTCCCCCTGCTGCAGTTACACACCGTGCCAGGACCTTTCAGAGGGCTACAAGTGGGAATTCAGCTGCTCCAGCGAATAGCTGTGTAACGACTGAACAATTTGACCCCAGCTAGGTGCTGACTAAAGGCTCTGGAGATTGCGCTCACCTATTTTTGGAGGTTAAGGCCCTCACTTCCTTCTCCCTCCCTCCGTGGCTGGCATGGGAACTATCTTAGGGACACACCCTCAGCTAGTGCAGATTGTCATAGCATCACTGATGCCTATGGAGCCATGATCAATAGTACCAGCTGAAGAAGATATTTACCTGCCACCCCACCATTACCCAGGGCCCACTACCACCTGGTACAGCAGATCTTGTGTGGTTGTGGTCTAAAGGCCTAAGGATCTGAGATCATGGGCCTGAGTCTTCACTCTAGCACATTCTGTTATAACTCCATGGAGCTCGGTGTGCTAACGCTGGCCTAGCAGAGTGGGGAATGAGTCCTTGGGAACTTTAGAAAATTGCAAAGTACCCTCACGAGACCTAATTACCAAGGCACCCTCTGATGGAGACACAGTCTGGTTGGGGCCTGGAAAGAGGGGTCCATCAGAGCACTGGTAGAAGGTGGGTTGGTGTGTCACAGTAGCAGGCTGGAAAGGGTTTACTCAAGGTCTCATACTGCAGAGTTTTCTTTCTGTGCCATTACTATGTTTATTCAGGGAACACGCACGGTGAGCTTGGCTCTCTGGGAGACACCAAGATTCACCCCTGTGCAGGGGAGACCACACAAGGTCTGTGTACCACTTACAACTGGTGTAGCCAGGAGTGGCTTGAGACAGGAGTGGTGCTCGTGTTGTTCCTCCTGAACAAGGCTGGATTTTACCCTGCATATGACAGTCCCAGCTCTACAGAGATTACAGGCTACAGAAAATGGAGTGATGGAAACTAGAATCTCTGCTGGTTAGACCATCAGGCTCAACAAACACACTTTTGAGGAAGTAGCCACAGTGGGAAAGTCAGATGAGCTGCTGACATTCGCTCTTGGCTAGAGCTATCGGCTACTCCAGTACTGAAAAAATAATAGTTAAGGGGAACGTACGTATTTGAAAGGATTTGTTCTAGAACTAGGAAACAAAAGCACCTTAACTAATTGACTTTCCAAAGGGGGCTTCTGCAATTAAAAGGGGGAGGGAAGGTTTCTCTTGTATTATGCTCATAATTAGAATTCTGTGAATTCAGAGCCACTGGTGCACCAAATTATTCATATTGGCTTTGTTTATGTATATTGCAGCAATGTTATCAGAGCAGTTTCATACATCTAGTTAATCATTTAAGACACCTTTGCTTGTATTTGTTTTCTGTTGTAAACGATTATCAATAGAAAGATCTGTCATTAACCTTTAAAAAAGCATTAAATAAATATTTGGTCTTCAGAACAAATTAACTGCATCCAGGAATCCAGACAAGTGATTTTGTTTGTTAACATAATGTTTTGGCAGGCTATCATCAAACTAGAGTCATTTCCTTTTTTTCTTGATGTTTAAACTGGAGATCAGTCAGAAGTAATTAAATCAGAATTAATGTAAAGTTCTGATTTAATCCAATCTCCATCACAAGATGTCCCTTCAGAGTTTAGGAAGTAGTAAATTGTTTGGCATTCTCTTGAAAAACATAACAACAAAAAAAGCACTCAAGTGAGCAGCACTGGAAGACAGAGATACCATAAGCCCACTGAGGGACATATTGTATATATGGGTGAACAGCAATGTTCCCGCTAATCTTTTCCATCCTTGTGCGGATTTCTTCCATCCACGTGTGGAATAATTTTATGTGCAGCATGTGTGAATGTGCACCACCCGCAGAAAGAGAAAAGCCTGTGGGCACTCCGCTAATCAGCTGGGTGACATGGAATGGTTCCCGAGCGGCCGCATGAGCGCCCAGCTGACAGGGAACACTGCTTGGCGGGGCAGGCAGCAGAGACCAGCTTTGAGGGGACAGATGGGCCAGAGGCAGGGTGGCTTTGAGGCAACGGAGGGTGCAGTGAGAGCAGGGATGCGGGTGACAGCCCCCGGGGGGGGTGGGCCGAGCCTACCTGAGGGACGCTGGCTCTAGTGGGAGAGCCCCGGAGGCCCCAAATACAGCCCGTCTCTTTGGGGCTGGAGCCCGACCGGCCAGAATCCTTGGACTCCCCCCACCCTGGACAACACACTGCAGTAGGAATGGGCAGGAGGGAGGGGCTGCCAGCGGAGTGTGGGGTTGGGAGTATGGATGCCGAGGGAGTGAGGGGCAGGGGTAGGTTGGCATCTTATCAAACTCTATTAATTGCTGCTGGCTTCCCCAGGTGCTTCCTGTTCTTCCCCCTTGTCTCTGAGTTCTCTTGGTCTGTAGCTGCTGGGCCCAGTGCGTGGGAGTGGGGAATTGCCCCCCCAGGCTGCCCAGAGTGGCATACGTCAGTGCTAGGTTTCTGGGCGGCACACGGCAAGGGGTGCTCCTGGCAGACAGAATGCTCCGTAGCGCCGCCTGTCGCTTCAGAGATGTGGAGTCGTAGCTCAGCGGAAATAGGCCACTTCCCGTTTTCACAACCGCGGGCACCCCTGAAGTAGTTCACCTCTGTTTGGCCCAGCACGGCCTTGGCAGGATGCTCCCAGCAGCGGGAGAACCAAGCGGCTCTTGCCCACCTCTCTGAGGGGGATTATTCCGTTCCCCCGACCAACCAAGCCACGGCCACACAGGCGCCGTTAGATGGAGGCACAAAGCTTTTACACATCTCAGTGGCTCTTGTTTAAAATGCCTTCCCACTGCTCTGACTCCACGATGTCCCCCTGTTGGGCTGCAGACAATGCGCCCGGATGCTTCCTGGACAGGGGGGTAGTTCAAAAAGCAGAGCAGCGCTGGTGGCCAAGTCTAGTGGCTGTCTGTTGTGCACCATGCCGGTCCTGTTGGCACACGTTAGTACTCAGTGTTATCTCTCCTCCAAAACATTGAGACCACCTGCCTGCCCGTGACACTCCCAGCGATTGTGTGGCAATCGCAGCTGCTGAATGACCAAAACAAATCCGCTCTCTCCATCAGTCTTGTGATTTCTCCACCCCTTCTCACGCTCATTCATTTAGGGAACGACAATGGTGTTTGGATACCAGGGGGCGGGGGGAAGAATAATGATGAATGGAACATTCAGCCTCCCCGATCACTGCGATTTAACAGTCACCTTCCAAAAGGCGAGGGGTTTTCACCTCTGTGAGTACGACTGTAGTAGCACGTCGTGCCCTCGGGTCAGATCGGGCTGTTGTGTGCAGGGCTGTACACACACGCAGGGCGGGACAGTGCCCGCACCAGACTCTACAGTCTAACTGCACCAGGCAGGGGAGATAGGCAGGATCATTAGCCTTAGGGAGCAGGCAGGGACCTGAGGTGGAGACACAGTGAGGGCCTTTGTCAAATCATCCCGCCTGCGGCAGAGCAGGGAAGGGATCCTGGCACCCGTGAAGAGTCCGAGCAGTGGGGCCAAATGACACCACCCTTTCCCAAGCGGCATTGCTGCTGGTGTGCCAGTCGTTGGGTACCTGGAGCCGACCCAGGACTTTGCACGGCTTGTCCACATCTATAGGCCCGTGTCCCCCCGTTGGTTCCCAAGCGACAGGGGTTCTCTCTGCGGAGTCCCCACGGTAGGCACTGATCAGAGCCCTTGGGTGCCTGTTCCTCTGTCGCTCGCCTCCCCAGCCAGCCTGGCCTCTCGGCAGGGTCTTGCAGGGAAGCAGAACGACCTCACTCGGCCCGTGCTCTACCCGTGGGGCTGACGGTGAACAGCCGCGGGGGGCTGGTGTTTGGCCAGGAGGCTGACAGAGGCAATGTGCTGCTCCGAGGTGACTGCTCCTTTGAATCCCTCAGCTACGGCTTCGCTGGGGGCGTCTTGAACTTAGCTGGTGACGCCAGTGGGGGCGGGGAGTGGACTGAAGCGTGGCCAGAATGGGCCTCTTGCCGCTTTTCATGCTCCTCGGGTGACCCTGTCACCGCCTGATGCACCTTCCTCCACCCACAGCAGCGCTGTTCCCCGAGTGAGGGACACCGCTGGCAAGCGAGGGGCTGGCAGCCTGGCCCTCTGCCCTCGCAGGGCCTTGTGCCCCAAAGAGCTGCGGGGTGCCCAGTACAGCCGACCAGGCAACAACCACGAGGCTCCTGAGTTCTACAGAAGCCCCCTCTATGACCCAGCAGGCAGGGCCGCCCTCCTGGGGGGACTGAGAGAGGCGGCTTCGCTCTTTTCCCACAGTGCTGCCGTGAGAGCAGCGTTCAGCCAGTGAAGATGGTTCCGTGTACGGTGGGATGAGGCCGGCCCATTTCTGCGACTCCACAGGGAATTTTCACATGCACCCAGAAGGGGAAGTTCCAGTGATTCTGCATTTACTTCCCTGGAGACCCCGTTATGGCAGCCAGGAAGGGCGCTGGTATCCCAAAGCTGATCAAGCTGAGCCCCCCCGTCCTGAAGAGCAAAGGGCCCCATCCTGGGTCCTTTGGAGCAGCCCCCAAGCTTATATCCTGCTGCTGTCCAGACCATGGCAGCTAAGGGAGCAGCTGCTTTTCCTGACGAGTGCTCCCAGGTGCACCTGCAGGAGGAAGGAGAGGGAGAGGGAGAGGGACAGGGAGCCGGGACCAGTGCCCGTCAGCCTCCCAGTGCGCTCTGTGGGGCCTGGCAGCCCTGGCTGAGTGTGGCTGCCATGGATGTTAGCGGTGACATTGGCATGGACCCGAGGCTGGACACGGCCCAGAGGACCATGGGCACTGGCCCCCAGGCAGCGCCGGGGCTCTGGCTGTGTGGTTCAGCCCGGCCAGCAGTGCTGAACTCCGTGTGTGAGGGTACGGTTGGGGCACTGGCTTTGCACTCAGCTGCGCTTTGCAATGCCAGGCCGGTGGTCCCCCAGAGGCATGGCGGTGGGGAGACCTGGACTCTGCCCCTTCTGCCTGCCAGCCCAAAGCCGTCACTGTGGGGAATGCACACCACCCATCTTACAGGGCGCAGCCACGTGGCACCGGCTCATCCCCCCCACTAGTAGACGAGATGGCCCCTTTCTCTGCCCTTTCCCCCCGCCGTGCAGCAATGGTGCAATCCAGCCCGGAGGACACCCCCGTCCCTTGTGTTCCCTCCCGAACTGCATATGGGAGTTGTCCGGGAGAAGCGGAGTTCCTTGGTGTGGAGAGGGTGAACCCCTGGCTCCCTCGTGTTCTGCTGCCCCGTCGGGTTGCCGGGTTTGGGCATATGTGTTACTTGCTATTCCTGGACAGAATGTCCAATTAAAGATGAACCTCATTCCTGGGGACTCCAGGCCAGTCCCAAAGGGATGGCACTCCTACAGCTGAACCACAGCCGTTTTTTCTGCAAACGAGGCCCTACCCAGCCATGGGATGGAGATGGGAGAACAGCAGTGCTGGGGCTGGATTTGAATAGCAACTGACGGCGACCCGTTTCCAATTGCGGATCGTCTTGCAGATGTCACTTGCCATTGCCTGAAATGCATTAGGACAAAATGAGCCATGAAAGGAAGTCCCGAGGCTCTGGTGCCCTTCGCTGGCACTGGTCCAGGCCAGAATAGAGCGGTTACAGAGCTTGGCCAATGTAATGAATGATCAACCCTGATTACATACAGCTAACAGGAAGTGGAAAACAGCAATAGAGCCTCTACGAGGTAATATGAACATAAAAATGAATGTAAAATGACTACTCCGTTATAATCACCGGGCTGGTGAGAACAAGGAACAGCTAATTACCTGCTAAGTTCAGCAATTCCTCCATTAATATGAAAATTTGCATCTCTCCAGGACCTCTATTACCCATATTTTGTAGCTAAATGGGATAAGATGTTTCCCCACAATGCCTATTGTCCACTTAACGTAGGTATTTGATATTATGATTCTTCTAGTTGAGAAAGAACACAACTGTTACCCCTTGTTCTACACACACATTGACTTCATCCTTGTATTTCAGACCCTGAGGGTATGTCTGCACTTGCAGCCTAATTCGAAATAGGGCTGCAAATGTAGGCGTTTGAAATTGCAAATCAAGCCCGGGATTTAAATATCCTGCGCTTGATTTGCATCTTCCCGGCCGGGCACCATTTTTGAAATTGACAAGCCCGGAATAACTGCTCGCATCTACACGTGGCAGTGAAACCGGCGTTCGAAATAAAGCCCTATTTCGAAATACCTGTTATTCCTCCTGTAATGAGGTTTAACAGGTATTTCGAAATAGGGCTTTATTTCAAACGCCCATTTCACTACACGTTATTCCGGGCTTGTCAATTTCAAAAATGGCGCCCGGCCAGGAAGATGCAAATCAAGCGCGGGATATTTAAATCCCGGGCTTGATTTGCAATTTCAAATGCCTACATTTGCAGCCCTATTTCGAATTAGGCTGCAAGTGTAGACATACCCTAAGAGGGTTTTATCACTAAAGCGGGGAGGGGGAACCTTTTTTGGGTTGGGGCCACTGACGCAGAGAAAAATCAGTCGGGGGCTGCACGCAAGTGAGAAACAAACCAAAAAAATCCATCCCTCACCAGTGTGGGCTCCCCAATGCTGGGGGGAGCCCCGAGCCTCGGGGCCAGATCCAGGCAAGCCAGGGGCTGTAGCTGGCCCCTGGGCCTTAGGTTCCCCACCCCTGTTATAAGGGAGAGATTGTGACTTGGACCAATGACTCTACCAGCCCCCATGGAGCCCGGTGGAAGCAGGGAACGAACTGTGCCGGGAAGAGGCAACTTACATCTCAGTTGAGTGCCTCAAACGTAAGCCCATCCTTCCCCTCTGTGTGTTGAACCACAGTCCTGAGCAAGGGCAAAATGTAAGAAATGTGTGTTCAACTCCTAGATCTCGCTGTGTGGGGCAAATCGCTTCCTCTCCGTTAGAGATGAGTGACATTTTTCAGCTGAATTGTTTTTCCCTTGCAAAAAATGGAGATTTGTGTTGATCAAAACATTTCACAAATTCATGTCACATTCACCAATTTTTTTCATAACTGCCCCCTGGAAAAATTGAAATGTTTCGTCTGAACATTTTCTAAATAGAAGCAAACCATCAAAAAGAGTTTATAAGTGACATCTTTCAGCATTTTTTTTCAATTGTATGGGGGAAAAAGTAAACTTTTTACCAAAATTGCTTTTTTTTGCCATTTTTAAAAATGGGAGTAGGGCAACCTGAAACAATTTCTCCCCCCCTCCTTGGTTGTTTTTTTTTTGATATGGCCAGCAAGCTGAAAAATCAGCTATGTACACAGCTTTACTCTCTGTGCCTCAGATCCCTGTAAAATTTGGACCATAACACTCCCTTTGTCGGGGCTGTCTGTTGGCCTTGTTCCCAGTTTGGAACAGGGAGGGGCTGTTACTCAGGTATGAGCAGCATTGTTCCTAATGGGGCCTGATCTCAGTTGAAGTGTACAGTAGCTGCTGCAATAAGAAGCCACATTTGAGCCTTAGATGACTAGTTCCTTTATTCAGAAAGAACCCAACCTGGAAATGTGTAGCTTAGGATACTGGCAACACATGCAATATGACATGTCCACTGGCAAAGACTTTACTCATACACTTTCTTAGCTGTGCTGTGTGTTTTTGCATAACACCCAGCTGCTCCTTCCAAAAGTTAATTCTTCTGAGTTGCTCCCCTTTTGGAGAACACGGGATTCCTGTTAGCGGCGCTGGGAGTAGCGTAGCGGGAGATGATAAACGTGGTGGCACTGTGTGCTGCTCCTGACAAAGCTACCGCTAGAGGTTTTAACAACCTGCCTCAGTAAAGGGGAGTTGAATTCTCCCCCGGTAAGGATAATGGCCATCTGCCCTGGTCAGGACTGCAATAAGTTGGATCTTAATTGTGGAAAGTTTTGAGTCCTTCTGGTCCATTTGGTCACGCCAGAATAGACACTGTGTTCGTTCAAGCTCCTCGTTCCTAATTAGTTCTCTGATTTTGGGCAAAGGCTGATTCAGGAAAGTGTCGCTGGCAGAAAGCAGATTTACTGTCTTCACCAACCAGCGGAAGGCTGTAAGGTCAGCTGACTCAGCGGGAGCAGAGGTGCTCAGGGCCCCTGCAGATTCGGCCCGTGCGGAAGCAGATTAATGAAACAGAAGCCTGGCTCGTTTCCTCTATTCATTTTTAACCCTTCATATGCAGATTGTAGGAAGCTCCGCATTGCAGGCACCAAACTTAGGGCCAGATCAGACCTCCCTATGGAATCATCTGTGAGACAGTTGCAGCTGGCCCAGGAGACCTGGAGAGTTTTGACTCACTCTCCTTCAGGAGAAGGAGCTTGGAGACCCACGGAGGAGGGAGGAAATGCAGCCTCTGGATTCAGCTCTCCAGGAGAGAACCCACAGAGAGCTGGCCCCTCTCTCCTCAGCAGTACGGCTTCCTTAAGGTCTGTGCTGCTGCTGGCTGGGCACCCCACCTCACACAGACATCTCCTACCTTAGAGCAGCCCAGCTCTCTGCCTGGTGCTCTGTCTCCTACCAGCTTATGTGGGCATCGTTTACTTCTCAAAGGGGTAGGCCAAGAAGGGGACCTGGCCTGACTGTAGTGGCGCCATCCAGCCACTGCATGCATCGTCAAACAAAGGAGAAGCAAACAGATGGGAATAAATAAACCTGTCCCTGTCCTCTCCTCATCCAGCCTCACTCCTTTGCCCCCGAGCCCGTGTGGTCCCAGGTGAGGGTGGGGATCCAGCAAGAGCTGGTTGGGCTGGTGATGCCATATGGATCCCGCCCTTTCTGATCCAGTCTGGCCAGGCTTCCAGGAGACAGCGCGAGTGGCAGCCATGGTGGAAGCTCATCAAGTAACCTCCATGTAGTCTTTTATATTTTCCTCTCCTTATTCTGTCTGCCAACCAGGCTCAGTGCCTGACATGCCAGTTTTGGGTAATTAATTTCTGGATTCATATCTTCCGGTTTTAGCCAGCATGATTTTAATGCAGTCCTTGAACCACATCAGTAGGGCTAATATAGTCTGTTTGAGTTTCTGGTACCTGTTTATAATGTTCCTTATAAAAAAACAACTTGACCTATTTTCCACCGCCATTTGTTGGAACTATTGAAACAGCTTATGCATTTTCACATTTTTTTTGACAATTGAGCTTAAAATTAAGGTAAATTTGTAGGCCCAATGATCACAACAGACACCAGTCACACACAAGCCCATACCTCTTGTTCCTCCTAGGTCAGTCATTGGGAAGCTACTACAGCGTCACAAGGAGAGAGGGTGTGGGTTGGGGAGTCACACTTCTCTTCTGCATGCTCAATAGCCTTCTTTCCATTCATTGATGCCCAAGAGGCCCCCTCTTGTTTGTGTGAGTGCGTTTTAATAAATTACTTAGCAATAAACATTTCTTTTGCTAAGATACCCACAGCAAACAATGCAGCAATGTTTTCAAGGCATATTCAATTATAAAAAAATGCAGGTTTGTGCATGTGAGATCAATTAATGTAGCTAGTATGCAAATAAGACGGCTCTGACCCTGATTCAGAATGCTTGTTATTTCTGGAGTTGGCATATGGGTCTCTGTAACAGCAGGCATAATGATTGCAATAAATTGGCTCCTAATATCATGTAATGAACTCTGATTTGTGTTAATTTGGGCATTACTGAGCAATTTCATGCGATTTTTTAAAATCAGTTTGTTAAGTCACTGCATTTGAATTCAGCTTCATGTTGGGTGTTTCGTAACCCAAAAAATACATGAGTGCAAGAGAGACCAGCCTGGAAAGTGGACAGAAGTTCTATCATTCAATGGTAAACATAGACCATTTCAATGAGCATGCTATTACTCATTGTAATAAAAAGCAAATTATTGGAACCTCATAGACATTTAAGCTTCTTCAACACTTTTGAGAAGCGGATAATAATGTTGCTAGTATAAAATCTCCAAACAGCTAGAGCTGAAGCCAAAAGGAGCCAACTGAAAAACTCCTAGGGTATGTCTACACTAGCTCGTTAATTCGAGCTAGGCAGGCAAATCAGGCAACCGGAGTTGCAAATGAAGCCCGGGATTTAACTATCCTGGGCTTTATTTGCATGTTCCCGTCCGGCCGCCATTTTTAAATCCACCTTAGTTCGGATTAACTTTAAACTGCCGCGTGTAGCCGTGGGCAGTTTGTTCGAACTAAGTCCTTAGTTCGGATTAACTGTTACACCTCATTCCACGAGGAGTAACAAACAGTTAATCTGAACTAAGGACTTAGTTCAAACGAACTGCCCGTGGCTACACGCGGCAGTTTAAAGTTAATCCGAACTAAGGGGGATTTAAAAATGGTAGCCGGACGGGAACATGCAAATAAAGCCCGGGATATTTAAATGACGGGCTTCATTTGCAACTCCGGTAGCCTGATTTGCCTACCTAGCTCGAATTAACGAGCTAGTGTAGACATGCCCCTATTGACTTCGTGGTGCTGTGAGTCAAGACCCAAATGTACTAGCAGACAAAGGCTTTGATTCCTGAAAGAGCTCCTTGAAAGCAGCCCCCTGTGCCGGGGTGGCATGCCATCCAGACTCGTTGGGCTCCGTGTGACTGCAGCCGCCTGGCAGCACAGACAGGGTCAAGATTTGGGGCAATCCAGGTGCACCATGTTACACTGCTGCTGTGACGGTGTGCAATTCGGAGACTGGTGCTAACCCTTCAATGTCACCTATGTTCATGGGCATGGTACCTTTATTTCTTGCCTTGGGAGAACGACAGCAGCAAATACTCTAATAGCCAGTATCAGTGCTTGAATGGTAAGCTCTTTGGGGCAGAGACCATTTTTTGTTGTATGTTTTTCCAGGACCTACCCAAAGGGGTCCTGTTCCTAGGCATGACCAGAGTACAAATAAGTGATCATAGCAACAATAATAGTCACTAGAGATGTACAGTGTTCATCAGTTAGCTGGTTAACCAGTAAGTGGATACTTATTAGTAACCTATTTCAGTTAATGATTCAACTTCGATGCCACCCTGCACCCCAGTTCCTGGCTGCCACCCCCACTCCTGGAGAGCCAGCAGCCAGACTCCTGGGTGTGGGGTCACAGCCGGGACCCTGGTGCATCAGGTGGTAGCTGGAATCCCGGGCTCAGGGTGGAAGCAGAGCCCTGGGCATGGGAAGGTGTCTGAGCCCCAGGGACAGGGTGGCAGTACAGGGAGGCCGGGAAGCCCTGCGTAAAAGATAGAGAACTGCAGCACCCCTCCCACCTGTAGTTCCCTGTCTATGTGTGCACTCCCTACTGGTTAACCCAACGGATAGAGTTTTAAAAAGTTGCATAGTTGATTTCTTTAAATGCTATTTACAGCCCTGTTAATAACACCACTGACAGCTAGAAAGAAGCAGAGCAACTTACTGACTGTATCTACCTCCTTTTCTTCTTTGCTTTTTCATTAAGTTTTACCTCCGCTTGTGTTCACATTGTTTTATCTGGGATGGCTGTGCTCTCTGTGGGCATTTTGTAACCCGTGTCTACATTTCTCGGAGTGCAGCACCGTGTATCTGGGGTAAAGAGAACAAGGGTTTTAACAACGGGCGGCACCTTAGAGGCTAAGTTGGAGTTTTAGCGGTAAGAGTTGAAACACATTATCAAGATGAGATCAAGACACAGATAAGTTGTTTCCCGCAGCACTCTGAAACATATGGGCATTCAAAGAAATGTTTATCCTAGTTTCAAAGAGTCATGACCATTCAGAGCATCAGTACATCCAGAATGTTCCCACTTAGATGGACTTTAACTTTCTTTCCCCCTCATGCTGCTGATTTAATTCTAGCTCCATACGTATGGTTCACTAAGGAGACAACATCCCCTCCAACTCATAAACAAGCCACCTACCAGACAAGGGAGAGCATAATCAATAAGCATTGCGCAGGGCATGGAACCACATTTCCGACTCCATTCTTGTCCCTCTGTGGTGCAGGACACAGATTGCCCTTCAGATATCAATTGCCTTGTCTGTCTGACCATTTTACAAAGGGGGGCGGCTAACGAGCAGGGAGGAGGTAGATAGCTTCCCACTTCTCTTGGTACAGGGCTTGAGCCAATCTTATCTAAAATGTCAGCAGGCACCCTAGAAAACTGAACTTGGCCCTTTCTGCTGCCAATAACACCTCCAAGCTGAAGCATTCTGTTTATTTTTTATTTGCATTACAATAGCCCCGGCAAAGTTGGGCTCCCCTCTTTAGGTGCTGTGTATCCCCCCAAAGTAATACATTAGCTAACGCTGGTGTCATGCTATCTTAGGCGGTGCTAACAAAATGACAGGGTGGAACCCCCTTCCCCCCCCCGAAATCAGGGCTCTGGCTATTCATAGAGGGAGAGGGTCTGTGACTGGAAGGGACCGTTTGCCCCCTCTAGTCTGAAATGCTGCATAAAGCGGCCCACAGAGCCTCACCCAGGTGCCCCCTGATCGGGCCCAATGAGTTGTGTTCAGCTAAAGTATTTCTTCCAGGCTTGGTCTGAAGATCTCAAGAGATGGTGACTCCATCGCTTCCCCGAGGGGCTTGCTCCCAGGGTTAATGGCTCGCACTGATAAAACGTGCGCCTCATTTCTAATTCACATCTGTCGGCTTCAGCTTCCAGGCATCAGGCTTTGTTCTGCCTTTCCCCATGAAATGAAAGAGCCGGTTGGTGGCTGCTGCCCTTCCCTGTGAAGGTGCTTACACAGGGTAACCAAGTCACCTCTTGGCCTTCTTTCGGATAAGCTGGATTTAAATGGGATGCGAGTGCATTTTAGAACCTGGGGCATTTTCTCTACTATCCCCTAGGCGAAATGATTGGCTAGGCAGAGCACAGATAGCTGCCACTTCTGCTCCTGTCGTTAGAGACACCACAACTGAGGGTTAAAAGGACTTGTGTGTAAGAGACAGATTTAATTTAATTGCATTTGAATGTGCTGGAGCTGCTATCTGTGTAAGACTACCCTTAATCCTTTTATAATAGTCCCCTGGTAGAAGGAAAAGCTTGTTTCCTAATTATCCTTGTTTGAGACCAGCTCAGGACATTCAAGGTGAAGACTGATCATTCCCACATTCCTCTGTTTCTCCTCAGCAGCCCTCGCCTTTGTATTTGAATCCATCATAATTAAAGAGTCAACCGTGGTTGTTTATTATTATTTATTTAATAACAGGGCTCTACGTAAGATTTTCATTGTCAGTCTCTAATTGTCTCCCAGCCTTTGGTAATCTTGGGACTTCCACTTGGGATGAAAACTCTCACTTAGGAGTGATCGTGATTTAAGCCCCCCACCTCCAGTTCCCTGGAGAAAAGCCCAAGCTAGGAGGTGGTAGGAACATCACGTTACATGTCACGAGTCTCACAGCAGGGCGGGAGATACACAAGAGAGATGAGACCAGGAGATCAACCAGGATCCAGCTACAGGTTGAACCTCTCCGTAATGGGACTCTGGTGGCCCTGCTGGACCACAGCTGTTCCTGGACCAGAGCGTCCCAGTGGAGGTCTGGTGCCTGGAGCCCGAGTGGGGCTGCCCGACAGCGGGGCAGCCTGGCAGTGAGGCCAGGAGCCAGGAAGCGGGGCTGCCATCCAGCAGCGCATCTGCCTGGAGGGGCCGGGAGCCCAGCAGCAGGGCAGTCTGGCGGCAGGGTTGCCATGGTGAGGCTGGGAGCCCTGCGCACTGAGGGGCGGGCGGCAGTGGGGGAAGCTGGCCAGGAGGCTGGCAGTCAGGCCATGGCTGGGGGGGCGGTGGCAGGGGGGCCCTGAAATAACCTTCCCTGGTCCGGCAAAGTCCTTCATCTGGGACCAGTCAGGTGCTGAGGGTGCCGGACCAGGGAGGCCCGACCTGTAGGACGGGAAGGTCTAACATGCAGAGCCACAGGCATAAAGGTTACACGAGAGGAGGCAGAGTCAAAACAAGAATCCCTTGTCTCGCTTTTCAACACGCTGAAACACAGTGCCTCCGCTTCATCGCCTGATGTGCAGGCAGCCAGTCTGTGGCGCTCACAGACTGCCCAAAGAAAGTTAAAAGAGCAGAGACACAACATATCCGCGGCATGTGCACCAAGTATTGCCTGCAAACATGCGCACATCTGTTACGCTGAGGTGGGTTTAGAGGTGAATGCGTCAATCCAAAAAGAAATTGTCATGCTGACTTAGGCATGCCACGCAAATGCTAGGTTTGGGGGTGCAACAGCTGTGCATGCATATTTTTCTACATGCCCATTATATCTTCAGCTGAAAAATTGCCTAAATAGTCCTACCTAAACCCCACCAAAGCAGGAGCTTGGGAAGAAAAGCAGAGTGTTCTAGTAATTACAACCAGAGTTTAGAAGTCAGGATGACAGCTGGCTGGAGATGGTTTTTATTCCCTTTCCCCATAGAAAATACTGACTTTTTTTCAGTTTAATGAAAATGTTTAAATGAAAAATTTGACTTTTCATTGTTAAATTGGAAGCTGCCAAAATCCAAAATGTTGTCACCTGGAAACCAAAACCCTTTCAGTCAAATGTTGACAACAGTCCCAAGGAAAGCAGAAACTTTTCACAAACATTTTGGTTTTGTTGTAAACCCAATTTTCAGCTGAAAAAAAAAAGTCAACCAAAATGTTAAACCAGTCCTAGTCCGGGACTGACCTGTTCCATTCTTAGCTCTGCTATTTATTCATAGCGTGAGCTTGGATGCTTCAGAGAATCTCTGTGTGTCTCAGTGTATTCCTCATCGTTAAGATGGGTACAATAATTCCCCCACTGAACGGTAAGAATTAATGTCTGTGCCATGCTTTGAGGATGCTATAGAAAGCATGAGTGCATAATTGTTCTTGTTAGTACAGTCACCTCTAACCCGGGCCATTATTTAAAGGAGGCATGAAGGGCTTGTTTCAAAGACCATTTAAGTCAATGGAAAGTTTTCCTTTGGCTTCAGTGGGTTTTTGGATCAGGCCCTAAGACACACACCTGACAGCCTGAGATCACTCATCAGTCCCACTTCACTCCACGGTAGCTGTTTATTTTTCTATTAGCATTCCGATTTCTCTTTGCGATATCCATTAATGGGCTTGGAAAACCATGGCAACCAATAATGAGCTTGGAAATGAGTCATTTTGCATTCAGAAGGCACAGGTATGCAGGGGCGCGGAGCCATGCGTCTTGTGGGGGTGCGGAGAGACATCAAACCTAACTGTACACCATGCCAAGCCGGGGGCACGGGAGCACCCCCAGCACCCCAGTCCCAGCCCCCATGCAGGGATGGAGACCACTGTGCTGATTGGGTTTTATTTGCCATGTCACAAACACCGACACCATGACTTAAGTGGAAGTGCTTTCAGCATAGGGAAGGACATGAGTCACCCCCACAGTCGTCCTGCAGGCCAGTCTGGTAGGGGTGAGGATGTTCTTACGGGTGTTTGCAGATTGTGAGAACACATCCTGTAGCATAAATGCAAGGAGCACTGCCATGGTTAGCACCTCTACAGTGAGGTGCATGTTTCGTTTCTGATCGCCTTCCAGGCATGGAAGGATTTTCGTTTCCGTGCCCTGTGCTCCCAGGAACTGAGGAGACCACCAGAGGTTAGGGGAGGATTAGAATGTGCTGTAGTACTAGGAGAATGCAGGACACAATTGAGACTAGTGAGGGGCTGTGTCACTCTTGTTCTGCAGTGCCCCACAATGCCTTGCTGCTGTAGCTCCCACTTGGGCCTCTCACAAACAGCCTGACAGCAGGCAGGTTACACCCTGAGGCTATGTCTACACTGGCAGCTTCTTGAGCAAGAACAGCCGTTCTTGCGCAAAAACTTGCCTGCTGTCTACACTGCACGCACGTTCTTGCGCAAGTAAATTTCCAGTCTAGCGTTGTAAAACAGGGCTTCTTCCGGAAGAGTTATTCCTCTCCCCACGAGGAATAAGCCCTCTTGTGCAAGAGCTCTTCCACAAGAGGGCAGTGTAGACGGGCAACATGAATTTCTTGCGCAAGGAGCCCCTATGGTGAAAATGGCCATCAGAGCTTTCTTGCGCAAGAGAGCGTCCACACTGCCATAAATGCTCTTGCGCAAAAGCACATGCCAGTGTAGACACACTCTTGTGGAAGACTTTTTGCGCAAGAACTCTTCCACAAAACAGTTCTTGCGCAAGAAGCTGCCAGTGTAGATGTAGCCTGAGTGTCAGTGTGCGGCTGCAGTTTTGGTTCAGCATCTCTAATCCCAGCAGCTGGTCAGCAAATACCAGCCCCATTCTGGCTTCCACCAACCATGGTTACTACTGAGGGAGACCCCAGCACACTCCCAGTCATGAATGCTTCCCCCCGCCCCCATGTGTGTTCTGCTCTGCCCAGCCCTCTCCTGGTCTGTTAGAATATGAGAATGGCCAGACTGGGTCAGATCAAAGGTCCATCCAGTTCAGTCTCCTGTTTTCTGACTGTGGCCAGTGCCCGAACAGGGAAGCATCAAGTGATCCCCTCCTTGTTTTCCATTCCCAGCTTCTGGCAAACATAGGCCAGGGACGCCAACAACGTAACACCTTCAATGGAGTTACTCAATCCATTCACTCCACTGGATTAGCTCTGGTTAAAGAAGCCCAAACAAGTTGATTTAACTATAAAGAGATAGTGACTTGTACTTGTACTCCATTAAAGTCTAAAGGCTGTGTCTAGACTGGCCAGTTTTTGCGCAAAAGCAGCTGCTTTTGCGCAAAAACTTGCCAGCTGTCTACACTGGCCGCTTGAATTTGCGCAAGAACACTGACGATCTAATGTATGATCGTCAGTGTTCTTGCGCAAATACAATGACGCTCCCGTTTGGGCAAAAGCCCGCTTGCGCAAATGCTTTTGCGCAAGAGGGCCAGTGTAGACAACCCAGTTTTGTTTTGCGCAAAAAAACCCCGATGGCTAAAATGGCGATCGGGGCTTTCTTGCGCAAAAGCGCGTCTAGATTGGCACGGACGCTTTTCCGCAAAAAGTGCTTTTGTGGAAAAGCGTCCGTGCCAATCTAGACGCTCTTTTCCGCAAATGCTTTTAACGGAAAAACTTTTCCGTTAAAAGCATTTGCGGAAAATCATGCCAGTCTAGATGTAGCCTAAGTCAGAACCAGCTACAGGAAAAATAAAGATAAAATGCATTGCAAACGTAACAAACTAGCTTTGGTTTGAAGAGAACTTGCTTACCATGTTTTCAGTAGAATGCAGACCAAACTCTCAGGCCAGGGTCTACCTCCAAAGTCCAACTGTTGTTTCTTTTGTCATTTTAGCTGTAAATAGAGACAAGAGTAGGGAGAGAAAACCTGGTGTGGTTTTGCCCTTCACTTGTATAGTTGTCACCCTTTGAAAAGGGTTTTGCTGAGTGTGACCCCTAGTTGAAGTTCTTTCCAGCTGAGAGGAAGGAGACCTGGGGCTTTGTGGGGAAGAGGTGGTAAATTGTGTGTAAGTTCTTTCCCTTCTTTCTCAACCCTCTTCCTGTCTGGAGACTCCAATTTCCATATAAACTGTAATCAAAATAAATGTACCTCCCTTTGATTAAGACAGGCTTGCTTGAGCAGTTCTACTTAATCAGAGCTATGTAAGTTTGAACATGCGCCTTTACAGGGTGGATTTTGTATCTTTACAGTGTTACTACATATATTTTACCATGATATGATTGATGAATGAATTACTAGTTTTCAAATGATACCTCACACGGCATGTTTGATACAAAGATTATTACAATTAGTGTGCAGGGTGTGAAAATAGGGGTGCATTCTGTCTCAAGTACATCCTACACTCTACGTATGCTGGTTTTATGTCCCTCTTCATTGTAAACACTCATAGCCTAATCTAGTAGCTCTTGCTTAGATGATGGCAGTTTTACCAAAGGCCTGCAAGACTGAGTCTTTGTTAATTGTAACTCCATAGCTATAATGGAGGGAACTCAGGCCACTTCCCAATTATTGCAAAGCGTGGGTGGATACCAGAGATGAGCATATACCCCAAAGTTTGTATTACCTTGTTTTTATGCCTAGCTGGGTTCCATGTGCTGCAGGACAGAATTCGGAATTACTTGATAAAAGTGCATCGGCCTCAATGACAAATAGTACTTTGGGCAACAATTTCCTCTTCGGTGCTGTGGCTAGATCGACAGTAAATCAAATATTTATATGCTGTCCTTTTTTAACAATGGCTAGCAGGATGGATATGGGAAAAATAGATCTATTTTACCAGGAAAAAATATAGCAGGCAGGAAATTTACTACAGTTTACGGTTTATTGCCAGTGTAATAGCCATCCCCTATAAGATGGGACACTGAGATAGCTCCGACTTCTGACTCAAAGAGAAGGATTTATGACTCACGGGAGAAGAGATATACTAGAGGCTAAATAGGAACATCTAAGTGATAGGAAGTGAAGAGTAGATGGAAATGACATTAGGATATGTATCAAGGTCAAGCCACTAGTCTTCTAGCAGACAGATTTGTAACTGTCGTTAGAGGTACTCCTGTTCTGAAGTCCATGGAGTTGATGAGACACAACAGATATGCTCACGCAATGTGTTATTAATGCACTGTGTGCTTTATTCACTTATACAAATATAATGGCTGTGGCGGTTGAGATCACCCAGTGTGATGGTAGCACAGTGGAAGTCCTTTTCAGTTCTACATAGCCTTTTTCTCATTAAGTATCTTCTGATTCAATACTGGACAAAAGCACTTGCTGAATTCTGATTGGGTGGTTGTCCCAAGAAATTATTTTGGGAAAGTTCTGTGGCTTGTTACATGGGAGGTTAGACTAGAGGATCACAATGGTCCTTTCCAACCTTGGAACCTATGTGTCTGTATTCCACGTGTACTAATACAAATATTTGCTCTTACCCACCTTTGCTGGAATTTCTTTGGAATCACCTAGGAAACTTGGGAATTCTATGAAAATTGCTGGGGGGTTTATTCTCATGGATTTCAACATTCATTGTCACATTCAGCAAACCTCAAGTTACACTTTCATTTTCAAGTCATTGAATGTGAAATCCAGCCCACAACTTTGGAGTTCTGTTAAGCTCCATGCACCTCGTATGGGATCCCAAGACATCACAAAACTCCACAAGGGTTTTTTGTCCCTGAAGATCTACTATGTACCCCTGTGTTATCTGATGGCATCTTAAAGACTAACAGTTTTATTAGGGCATAAGCATTCGTAAGTAGATGTGCACAAGTGAGTCATTCCCAGTCTCTATTCAGACCCATTCTGATGGTGTCCAAATTGCAGAATGGGTCTGACTAGAGATTGAGAATGGCTCTCTACATTTCCCCTTTGGGTACAATCATCTTTTTATCGCTGTTGGAAGTGGGCCAAGACTAAATTTTATTAGGGCATAATCTTAAATTGCCACCAGACTCCTTGTTTTTGCTGAATCGGACTAACATGGTGCCTCTCTGAAACCTGTGTTATCAGATGATCAAAACTGGTTTCAAGATAAACCCTGTATTAGGAAAAGAAACTATGTCCAGAAACAAGGTAACTTCCCTCTGCTCTTTGTCTGTGGACTTCACCTGTCATGTAGACAGGTGTATAGTGAACAAAACCCATCTATTGCCTGCCGTTGAGGTGGTACAAAAGAAAGGAGAGACTTATTGGGCGGGGTTGTGTTGGGGTTGGCCTCCAGTGACACTCCTTTCAGCATCTGGCCTCTGAGGACGCAATTCATTATAAGTAAAAGAGGGAACTATGACCTCCCAGTAGCTCTATATGACCAGGTGTACACTTACCCAGAGATGGACACTCTGGAGATCGATCTTCTGGGATTTGATTTAGTGGGGCTTGTAAGGACCTGCTACATCAATCACTGATGTTGCCCCCATCAACCCCAGTACATGACAGGATTGCGTGGAGTAAAGGAAGTTGATGGGAGAGTTTCTCCTGGTGACCTCCCACAGTGGGGACGCTGCAGGAATTTGATGGAAGGTGCATCGACTCCAGCTTCGCTGTTCTTGTAGCTGGAGTTGGTTGTCTTAGGCCAACTATCTCCACCAGTGTAGCCCTGGCCTTAGAGATGTTCTATACGAACACTACTGCGTGTTCCAAGCGGCGCCGAGCCTATAGAAAGGGGCTCAGTGCCTCTAATGAGCACCCTGGCCACGCCCGTGAGGTTAAAATCTTTGCTTTCCCAGTGTAGCTGGCAATGTGGCACATGTGTCTCCTCGGGATGCAATCCCATCAGCTCTGTGGGCTGGTGATACTCAAACACATGGCTCCCAAAGTCCCTGTTGCTGCTCATAGCCCTGTGCGTGGTTCTCTTTGCGGGCCTGAGGCCTGGCCAGCCGGACACTGATGTGGTGCTTATCCCAGAGGTGGGGAAGGCCACTTGCAACAAAGAGACAGAAACACAAATAGACGCAGACCCCTCGTCTGAGCTGCCCTCGGCCTCCTTTAAAGCACAGCCCTTCTGGAGTGAAAAAGACAACGCTCATTACCTCAGCCTCATCTCTACTTCTGTGCCTGATTTGCTGAGGGCTTCGCTTTGCTGTCTGAACAAAAGTGCTCAGCACCCCGCAGCTCCCCTGGCTGTCAGTTGGAGCTCCCGGTGCTCTTGCAGGACCTAGAAGTGGGTGGGGAACGATGAGTCTGATGCAGCTCTCTGCTCCCCAAAGCCTGAGATCAGTTTGCCCCATGACGGAGCGTACTGGTTCTGCATTATCTGCTCTCCTGTGTTGGGCTTGAGGAGATGTGGAAGAGACAATGCCCCCCAGAAGTGCTTTACCTTAGAGCAAGAACAGTCAGGTAGCAGCTGCACCCAAGTTTGCGTCAATGGGATGGGTGGGCATCGTTCTGCTACTGTCAGTCTCAGACTATTGGGAAGTATTAGTCTGCGCAGACTCTGCAGAGCTTATCATGGGAGGGTAGATGCAGTTGTTACCCTTTTGCCCTCAGTTATGATGCAGTGGCTTCTGAACTACAGGAGACCCTCATGATTCATGGCTCTGCATATTCGCAAGGGTCTCCTGTCCTGGCCTAGAGGGAAGGTGGCAGGGGCTAGGAGCCTCAGGGAACTCACTGCAGCTCGTGGCCCCTGTGGTGTGTTCTCCAAAGAAGAGGCATAGCAAGGGTGTTATGCCTCCGGGGGCAAAGGCAAAATTTGTGTTTCTCCTGCCACCGCCATGGCATGGCAGAGCGTCAAACCTGGTGCAAGGCTGAACCCGACCCTGCGGGGAGGGGAGCTTGTACCACATCTTCCTCCGCCCCCTCCAGTTTGGGGCCGGGCCCCCGCACACACTAACCCACCGACGGAGATGGAGGAGAGTTGGGCTGGGGGCAGAGAGGCAGGGAGGAGGCTCCAGCCGACCGTTGCAGGCGGAGGAGGAACAGGTGAGCCGAGGGATGACAGGGAGAGCAGAGGGGAACTAAATTGGCAACTGTCCCTTCTGGCCTCCCCTCGCTACGCAACTGCCCCGAAGCTTCCCAGAGCAGCGGTGAGTTCCCCACGGTTCCTGGCCCCACAGTGAGTTTGGGAGCCCTGGGGAGCTCTCCATGGGGCTGGGAGCCAGGGCTCCCAGTATTCGCAAATTTCACCATTTGCAGTGGTGCCAGGAATGCGTCCACCATGAATGGCAAGGGTTTCCTGTACTGCATTTATTGCTTGCTTTGAGTATAAAATGTAATAGCTGAGATGCCATCATGTCAATTGTTGGCAAATGTTGACTTTTTAGTAGTAAGCCCTGGATGTTTTACAGTTGGATATATTTCCTTTCCTTTTATAACTTTCCTCTTGCCACCAGTCTGTGCTCTGAGACTGCTTTTATCACAAGTAAATTTCCAGAAATCACAATTAACTTACAAACAAGCCAGCAAGTATAACATTCAAGAGGAAGGTATTTAATGTAGTAAAAAATATCCATTTGCTTGCAGTTACATTGAGAAGAATGGGTAATATAAACTGCAATCACTTTTTTAACTGCTAGCATTAAATGTATGTGGAATCTGTGTTTTCTGAACAACATGACTTCGTTAAAAATAGCAATAGCTTATTCCCTTTGATACTGTCATATAATACAGTTCACTGAGACAGTCCATTGCCAAAGACATTTCATCTGAATGCAGTGTAATTTTACCATTGTAAATTTTAATTACAATTGTTGTAATTATATTCAGTCTCTTCAACAAAGAATAAATGGACACAAGTCAGACATCAGGAATGGTAATACACAGAGACCCATAGGGGAACATTTTACTCTGCCCAGGCACTCATTAATTGATTTAAAAGTAGCCATTTCTTCTTCAAAGGAATTTCACAAGCCAATTACAGAGAGCAAGAGTGTGGAATTGACCTTCATATGCAAATGTAACACTGTTTCCCTGGGTTTGAATAAAGGCTTTAACTGGATGTGGCATTATAAAGCCAGTTGTCCCTGCAGTTAATACCTCATTTAAATAAAAATCTAAGTATGGGACAAGATATCTTTGGGTCTGCATGCCAAGGGAGGAAGGCACCTCAGAGCTGTGGCAAGACTTTTAAATTGAGTCTTCTCAGAGCTAATCTCAGTGTCTGTGTCATCATCATAAAGTCATAGAAGATCAGGGTGGGAAGAGACCTCAAGAATTATGTAGATCAACTCCTGCCCACAGCAGGACCAATCCCAACTCAGTCATCCCAGCCAAGGCTTTGTCAAGCTGGGACTTAAAAACCTCTAGGCATGGAGATTCCACCCCCTCCCTAGGTAACCCATCCCAGTGCTTCCCCACCCTCCTAGGGAAATAGTTTTTCCTAATGTCCAACCTAGTCCTCTACCACTGTAACTTGAGACCATTGCTCCTCGTTCTGTCATCTGCCACCACTGAGAACATCCTCTCTCTAGCCTCTTTGGAACTCCCGCTTAGGTAGTTGAAGGCTGCTACCAAATCCACCCTCACTCGTCTCTTCTGCAGACTAAACAAACCGAAATCCCTCAGCCTCTCCTTATAAGTCATGCGCTCCAGCCCCCTCATCATCCTTGGGGCACTCTGCCTGATACTAGCTGCCAACTATACATCAAGCCATTGATCACTATCTGTTTAGCCCGGGGATCTAGCCAGCTTTTTATCCACCTATTGTCCATTCATCCAATCCATACCCCTTTCACTTGCTGGCAAGATTATTGTGGGAGACTGTATCAAAATGGTGTTCAGAAGGAAGAGCCCCTGACAGCACAGTATACCTGTCTGGAGGGCGGGGGGGGGAAAGACGGGGTAAAAAGAAAGACGAGAGACGCTCAAACTTCCAGTGGACACATCTGTCACTGGTATTTCCCCTCGAACAAACACAATGCAGTGGTAGGAATATGACTGAGATTATGCGCTCCAATCCACCACCCTGGGGCTGCACTCCATCCCTACTCAACAGTGACACTTTCAGGGTAGCAGACGGTGAAATCATCCCTCCCGTTCCTTTGAGTGACATTCGGTCCTGTTCCTCCAACATAACCCATTACCCTAACACTGAAGACCCCCCTTTCATGGGAGAGCAGCTGTGGGGCCATGGAACCATGCCTTCTGAGCGCCCATTTCTATGTTAAACTGTACTGGCTCCCATTTTTAAAATAATTGTAGGGCTCTTCTGTCTCAGCTGTGTCATTTATAATTAATCCTAGATTGCGCTCAGGCCGAGCTGGCCACAGTATATTCCAAATACATTAAAATGGGCTCTTCCCCTTTCATTAAGCAGCTGTTTCCTCTACAGTCAGAGATGCTAATTGAATGGAGCTTGAAAGAGCCACTCTGCTCTGTGTGATGTAAACCAAAAAGCACCTTGGAGGGCTATGCCTGTACTTCGGTGCTGCTGGCAACGTCTCAGTCCTGTTGTTGTGCGGTTGCTGCTTCCTGTGCTAACGTTGCAGCTTTCTCTGGGCCTGCTGCTCTTCGGCATTCCCTTTGGCCCTGAAAGGCCCCAAGTCAGCTGGAGACTGCCGCACATGCACAAGGAGCCCGGGATTCCATGCCCAGAACCTGCGCTGTGCCTATTAGCAGCTACCGTCCTGACCCTGCCTTCACTACGCAGACAAAAGTCCCACTGAGTAATGGGTCATTCAGTCATGACGTTCTCTCATAGCTATAACGGTTCAGTGCTAGTTGCAGTTATCCCAAAGCATAACCCCAGGACAGTGTTTCTCAATGTGGCCCGCGAAACCACGGTGAGAATCCTGCTAATCGTCCGCTCTGGTGTTTTTTATTTACCAGCTCTGTAGCCACCGAGCCCTGCAGCTCCCAATGGCTCCAGTTCGCCGTTTGCAGCCAAGGGGAGCCGCTGGAAGTGGTGGCCCGGCCCACGCCACGTTCCACGGCTCCCCTTGGCTGCAAACAGGAAACCGGAGCCAATGGGAGCTGCAAGGCTCGATAGCCACAGAGCTGGTAAATAAACCCATCGGAGTGGCTGGTTAGCAGGTTTCTCACAGTGGTTTCGTGGACCACTCTGAGAAACACTGCCCAGGGCAATGACGAGAGGTAGCTACAGTTTTTTAACCCACGTTTTCCCAATGAAATATGGAGTTTTGTCAAAAATCAACATTTTCCTGGGGAACTGTTTGTTCCACTGAGAGATCAGAAGATCTTGTCAAAACCATCTAAATGAAACATTTCATTGTGGATTGACATTTTGAAAGGAAATGGCTTTTTTTGATAAAAAATGTGAAGAGGGCGAAGAGTTGTCCCCACTGAGGCCACTCCCCTCCAGAGGCAAGATTCTTCCCCCTGTTGTCAGCACAGATCTGTGAAACCCTGTGACAAGGTTGCGTTTCATTCCCCTCTACTGCTAGTCCCCAGAGTGGATGACAACCTACTACTGCTACCAGTTACTCCGTGAGCTGAAGTGATGAGGTTTGTGAGGTGAATCAGTAGGTTCTTCCTTGAGTAGCTTCCCTGTGGGTACTCAGCTGTAGGTAACCCTGCATCCCTGTGTCTCAGGCAGCAGATTTTAGGTGGCAGTGTCTGTTTGGCCTTCACACGCACTCTCTCTGTCATGGCTATCAAGCGCTGCACAGGCAAGCTACACTCAGTTCCTTCTCAACTGCCTTCCAGCCCAGACATACCCTCCCCTACTTCAAAGTCTTTGTCCTCCAGACACGTTTCCAGGTGTTGAGTTGTGGGGGGAGCAAGGACAAGTGATTATGTCACTTCCCCTCTTCTATCATTTCTTCCAGCTTCCTGAAAAGTTCTTTTGAGGTGAGGATCGGGCAGTCCCCATTGGACAAGAAGTCTCCACTGTCTGTGTGTTCTCTTGGAGATGTCTCCATAGTATACAATTTCTGAGAGAGTGGATTCTTTCCTTGATGGCTGCTGATGAGCCATGAACTTGATGGTTGCAAAGCAGAGAGCTGTTTTGTTCAGAAGATGTGAAAGAAATGTGGTTACATAGCAGGAAAATGGTTTGTCACGGGTATGTCGAAAAGTGGAAAAGGTTTTGACTTCCATGTGGCACAAACAATGTTACCTCCATATCCGCTCCCCTCCCATTAGTCCTAGACTATATCCTAGATCTACAAAAGGCAGAAGAATTTCTAAGTTCAATAAAGGTGCATCTTGCAGCCTTCTGCGGTACGTTAGATGTTACGCACTCATCTTATACAAAAAAGATTTCTCAAGGGTATTGGTAACGTCTTGCCATAAATCAAATGTCCTACGCCAACATGGGTCTGCACCCATATCCCCAAGGCCCTTAAAAGGCTTCCTTTTCTTTCAATCCCACAGCCACATGCTTGCTTATACATCTAATTATGAAAACAGTGTTCTTAGCAACCCTAACCGTGGCTGGGAGGATAAGAGCTCCCATAGCGTTCCCCTTTTCAAAGACAAGGATACATTGCAATCACACCCCAAATTCCTCCTGAAAATATCTTCCACCTTCCACAAGCCAACTTATTCACCCTCCTCAACCTTCTTCCTCAAGCCACCCCGGCACAAGAGGGAGGCAATATTACATGCATTTGATGTCAGGAGCTCAACAACCGTTTATTAGGATAGAAATAAGCCTATCAGAAAATCTCCTAGACAGTTCCTTTCAATTGCAGAGAGCTTGAAAAGACTCTCAATCTCTAAACAAAGACTTTCTAACTGAATAGCTCACTGCATTGCCAATTGCTATCAGACTCGCCATCTCCAACCTCCCTCTGGAGTTCAAACTCATTCCATGAGATCTCTTTCCACTTCTGTAGCCTTCCTGAAAAACTTCCTGTCACCGAAATATGCAGAGCCGCAACTTATACTTGTGCTGAACATTCGGAAGTCATTCATGAGTCAGCCTCTAATGCCATATTTGGTTCCATTATATTTTCATCAATATTAGACTTGACTATGAAATCTCCCCCATAAGGCAACTGCTGTAGTCATCCACAGTGGAGCTAGAATAAGAATAAGAATAGAACTTTGAGATGTGTCCCTCCTCCCCACGGGTGCCCCACCACTCGCCCTCCTTCCCTCTACTTCAGAAGTCTGAGCAATGTGCTCTGAAAGTGGTTCATCCTTACAGCAATAAATAGCCTCCTGGGAAAACATGAGCGCACATGTGCAGGCCAAATGGACACCTACTACCTACAGTCTCTGATCTATGGTCAAGTCTGCATTAGCCCTGGAAGGTCAGGTTAAGGTCTGCAACTCCAGCCATGTAAAATACGTAGCTGGAGTCGTCATACCTTAAGCCAAGCTTGACGCCATCTTCACAGAGGGAGGCTGACAGGAGTAAATGCTCCCATTGGCTTTCTTCACTCCTTGCAACTGCCAGGAGCACTGGTGCCGATCGGGAGCACCCTCAGCATTCGATTTAGTGGGCCTTAACTAGACCCGCTAAATCAAATGCCAGAAGATTGATCTCTGATGCAGTAAGTGGAGACGTTGCCTTAGACCAGTGTTTCTCAAACTGTGCTCCGTGGAGCCCCAGGGCTCTGCGAGACATCTCCAGGGGCTCTGCGAGGTTGACAAACTGGAAACATCGATCGGTACAACACATACAATCAGTGGACCGCTGGGGCGCCGCATAAATTTTTACGCATGTAAAGGGCTCCGGAGCCCAAAAAGTTTGAGAACTGCTGCCTTAGACATAGGGATGTGGCTCCACCTATGGTGCAGCATCCGTCAGGGGACACATCTTGAAGAACCACAGTTACTGTACAATGTGACACTTAAAAAACAACCATTAGTCTAGCAGCATCTTAAAGACTAACAAAACGTGTAGCTGGTATCATGAGCTTTGGTGGGCACAACCCACTGCTGAGTAACCCTTTCCTCCAGCTCCACTGTTGAACTATGTACCTGTATATATAACGCTGCAGGATGGAATTTCAGGTTGTTGTTTTTTTTCAGGAGTCCTGTGGAAAAAGTAGTAAATTCTCCTCTAATTACAGCCTGTGTCATAATGCTGAATTAAAGTAGCATGGGCAGATTTTTGTGGAAATCAGGCTGGTGTCCCTGCCTCCCTCAGGGCCAGCCCCTGGACTCTGGTCTCCTTCCCCCTGGAGTGTGAGTGGTTGTAGGAGGGTGAGGGGCCTACTTGGGTATGCAGAATGGCCTCGAGAAGCAACAAAGTGTGCAAGGCCCTAATCATGTTCTTTTGGTGTCATTTTTTGTTTGCATAAACATACAGTGCAGGACTTCCTTAGCACCCTTAGCTAGGGAAATCCACTTGCAAAGACCAAATCATTTTACATTCCAGTTTCCTCTGCTAGTTCAAACATTTGAACAAAAAAGTATTTTTAAAGAACAGCTTCATTTCCGTGCTAATAATCCCGAAGTTAAGAAGTGAATTGGCATCTGCCTTTAGTAAGTAAATTGATTTAATACTGTTCTCGTCAATGAGTTTCATTTTGCGGCAAGAATGGCAGTCTAGATTTGGTAGTAACTCACAATACAGCTCAATAAAATGTATTGTTGGAATAGTTACAGCATTTCAGCCTTCATTTCTCTGTTAATTTATCAACTGTAAAAAAGAATCTGTTCAAGGAAATTATTTTATTGTCAGTATTGTGAAAAAAAATGAATCGACAGATACTGTGAGGAGATAAAATTGATTCATAGCGCTAGTAAATGAACTTTGATTTTGTGATAGAGAAGGCAGTTTTAGAAATGTACAAAGTAACTTGTGAAATGAACACTGAGATCATTCAGGTGGGAATATGTAAGATATAACAAAAGCCATGATGGTATTACCAACTCAAATAACATCTTGTTTTTTATTGATGGCAGGAGGAGAGAACAAAAAAAAGTTCTTAGTGTTATTGTGTTTCTTGGTTTTTCATTGTTGCCAAGTTAAAAAAAAGAAGAAAAGTTTTACAAGAATAATAACAGAAACTGAAGCTATGCTAAATCCGAGCCGTGGGTCAACACAGAGGTCAAGCATATACTTTAAGCCTATACTTATGTCAATCCCTATTCAGCAAAGCTTGTAAGCACGTGCTTAAGCCCCAGTAACGTAGCATCAAACCCGCTGCTACCAAACATTTCCACAACTGCCCTGGATCTCATTCTCTGAAAAAAAAACCCTCCAAAACCTCTGGTTCTTGGCCCCTCCGAAAATAATTCTCATTGTTCTTTGCAAGAGTTTGTTAGGTTGGATTTCACCATAAGCCCGCCTTTGGTGAATTTCATCTGATAGTGAAGAGTTAAGTTCACCAGGCAAATATAAGTTAAAAAAAACCCTCCAGGCTACCGTTGGGGTGCTGGACTTGGATAACGTCTCACTGCGGTTCTCCTTTTTTAACTAATTGGAACATTAGAATGGATGGCTCAGTAAAAGCTGACATTTAAAAGAATGGTGTTCCTAGCAAAGGGATAAATAAATATCTGCGTAAGCTCATTATTGTCAAGCGCCCACATTTCTTTTTTTAATATATGAAGCAAGAGTAATCAGTTAATTGTGCGGCTTCAGAAACAGAGCAATAAAAATGAATTATACATCTTGCAAAGAGCGTGTCATCTCGACATTTATTGCTGGGCTTCCTTTCTAATCAGGGCTCCTCAGGAACCAAGGGCAGGATGCCCCACCGTAGAACCCCACTGCTCTGGTCAGAAGGGGGTGGCCCAATGAGGGAGCCTGATATCCAACTCCCATTGAAAGTTAAAGGCACTTAGGGGAGATATGCAAAGGCACAAAACTCAAGTAAGCACCCAAGTTGTTCTGTGCATGTACAGGGCTTAGCATAACGGGGCCCTTCTTTTAATGAACCCCCTGCCCCATTGCAACTTCCTTTTAAACATGTGGCTGCCAGAACTGAGCTCAGCTGTCCAGTAGGGGTCTCACGATAATATTATCCCCTCCCTCTTCCTGTTTGATACTCCCTGGCTTATCTATCCACTCCAGCCACACTGAGCCTAACATGAAGTCAGTCTGGGTTTTGCCACTGACTTCAGCGAGGCAAGGATGTCACCCACTGACTTTATTTGGTGCTCAATCACCCTCCTGGTGACAGCACCAGCACTAGTAATGAGCACAAAGCAATGTGAACGGAGCATGGCTTACCCACTGTTACAGTTCCCCACTTTTCTGGTTGGAAATATCACATTGTGAGGGCAGGGAGATTAGCAGGTAGAGGGGTGTGTGTGTGTGTGGGGGCATTTGTGGGTGACCCTTTACAAAATGATTTTAAAATAAACAAATGCAGATATGGCAACACCAAAATGTTTTATAAAACATGCTTTTTAAACAGGCTGGTTTGGCTGAATTGTTTTCACCCCCTGAAATGCCCACGACAAATTCCCCCCCTCCCCCAAAAGCGAAAACAGCTTCAACCCCAAACACCAAAACATTGCAAACATTGAATTTGAATTTGACCTGAAATTATTTCTCCCTTGTTTTTTCGAATGTCTAGGGAACCCCAAAGTGATGATGTGCACAGGGCAATGGGCAGTGAGTTTCCCACTGTCTGCACCAAAAGACACTCCTTTGAGTTCGGAAGGGGCTGCTTGTCATGCAGCACACCAGCATTTTGCCTGCAAGGCAGATAAGCAGAGCTTCCACTCTTGTAGTTCACAGCTCAGGAATTTTAATCTCTTCTCCCAGATGGCAGGAGGGTCAGGTGTGCTGCAGAAATATTTCTAATGAAAAGTGATGCATGGCTCTAATGCATCTATGCAAGGGAACAATTCAATAGGAAACTTGCTGAAAAGGTCGAAGCCCCGTTAAGCAGACTGATAAAGAAAAGTATGACATTTACCTGAAATGCAATAATTAATGAATGTATAGTCCCAAAATTAATTTAGCAGAGCTGTTTGCCCAAAAGTAGCTGATTTAATTTTTCTTTTTACACTTTAAGCACAAAATCATGTAAAATAAACACAATTTCCCCTAAAGTGCCATGCCTCTGCATAACTTAAACATCTTACCAAGATCGGTATTTTACAAAATGTGTACCTTCTGAATATTAAGGACTGGGTCCTCAGATGGTGTTGCACAAACCTGAACCACTGACGGACGTCAATTAAATTACATTAATTTTCACCAGCTCTGGATCTGGCTTGTTGCTTGGTTCCTTGATTCACCCATCCAGCTAATCTGGGTTACACCACACTGTAGGGCAGTTCTGTGTGGTTACAAAAGATTACACAGAACGGAAACTTTTTGGTAGTTGCGGCAAATGAAATCACTGCTCCTTTAGAATAAAACCAAATCTTCAGTGTAAACGGCCGGAGGAGCTGAGTGAAATGAGGTGCTGGGTTATATTAGCTTGAATTTCACATTGCCTGTTCTGCATAAAGCTTACATGCCCTTAGAGAGACAACGTTCTAGCCTTACGTTATTTATAAATTTACCCAGCCCAGCCCTGTGCATCTAAGTCATGTTGTGTCTAGAATTTGTATTGTCTCTTTGAAGGAGGTTGAATTGGATCTTTTCTCCCTTAAAACGGAGACATTTTATTTCACCTCCAAAAGCCTGAGGAATGCAGAGATAAATGTGTGGGTTTTTTTTTTAAAGCAATTTACAAATAAAATATCGAGGAGATAATTAGTAGAAAGTCTTCTTGTTACAGGGGGAAAGTAAATGGCTCAGAAGCAGCCGTGGTAGTGAAAGATAAAATGAACTAATGTATCTTCCAGCAGTAGCAGGAACAGTGTGCTTTTTCAAAGGACACCGTGTTGTTCAGTAATCCATCATCCACACTTAAAAAGCATGAGTCGGAACTTTGTGAGTTCACAGCCTAGGACAATATCTCTTTTATCCAGTACATATATTATAGCTCTTTAATTGGAGCTTGAGGCTAGGCTAAAAAAGACGAAGGAGTGTTGTGTTATGGTCCAACCCTGTCTTATGTCAACAGATACTCTGTTATAAAAAAAGTTCCCATGTTGAACAGCATACTTTGGTGGGCTGATCCTGTAAGAGGAATTTGAGCCCACCCCGCCTGTGTTTTGCTTTTCCACCATCATGGGACTTGAAATCCAGAAATCGGGTGAATGAAAATGAGCAAGGCCCGCAGGGAATGGAATAGGAAGGTCTCCTGTTCTTAGAAAGGGGCCTGAGTTCTGTGGAATGGGAGCAGCAGGCTGGGGAAGCCCTGCATAGAGCCATCTAAACGATAATCCCGGGAGGCAGCTGCGTCTAAGCCAAGACGAAGCCAGGTTCCCGTGTTACGGCTCATCTCTCACGCCCTGCGCGCACTCCCGTGCAAGTGGGCAGACGCACCTGGCCTCCTTTCAGACTCTGCCAAGTCAGCGCTAGTCTCACAACCCTTCCTGGGGACATGTGGCATCGTTAGAGCCAGTCCCCAGCAGCAGGGCAAAAATAATCCCGGCTGCCTTCCGCTTGCCAGGGCCACTTCTGGAGCCCAAGAGCCTTTGGGGGGATGTTATGAGCAGTCACCATAAGGGGAGACAGTAGGGCCATCCTCTCAGCTGTAGCCCAGATTGGGCCGCTCTCCCTTCAACACAGGGCTGCCGTCTTGACTCTTCTGAGAGGGAATCGTTCCCCTCACCACTGCAGGCATGTTGCCTTCTAACGATGGGAAATATAATGGAGGCTAAAAAGCATTCCTTGTTTTATGCTGCCTTCCCTCAGTGTCCCCCTCTGGGCCCAGGATTTGGAGCTAGATCCCATGACCCACTCATGCACCATTGTAAGAAGCTGTGCATTTTCATGGGACGACCGCAGGCCTGTTTTGTTCATAGTGATACCCGTCAAACACTGGTACAGATCTGCTTGGCCTTTGCGATCGAGAGACATTTAATATCTCGGATTTCTGTTTGAATGTTGGGAATTATTTGTGTTGCAGTAGCACTTGGGAGCCCGAGTCATGGACCATAACTCCATTGAGCTCAGTGCTGTACAAACATAGCAGAGAGATGCTGTAGTCTTTCTGTGGCTTGTTATATTCTGGTTGTTTTAAAGGAGATGTATGTGGGAGGAAAATGGACATGTCTAATGGAAAATGACTGTATAGTACTTGTCTGTGTAGAGCACCACATATTATTCATATATATGAAAATACTTAATTGTTGAGCAATATTGTTAACTTTATCATTGGACTTCAGTTGAAAAAGAAGAAGAAGAAAAAAAAAAAAGAACGGCCATACTGGGTCAGATCAAAGGTCCAGGATCCTGTCTGCCGACAGTGGCCAATGCCAGGTGCCCCAGAGGGAGGGAACAGAACAGGGAATCATTACGTGATCCCTCCCCTGTCGCCCATTCCCAGCCTCTGACAAACAGAGGCCAGGGATGTGAATCCTGCTCATCCTGGCTAATAGCCATTGCTGGACCTGTCCTCCATGAATTTATCTTGCTCTTTGCTGAACCCTGTTAAAGTCCCGGTCTTCACAACCTCCTCTGGCAAGGAGTTCCACAGCTTGACTGTGTGCCGCGTGAAGAAAGACTTCCTTTGGCTTGCTTTAAACCTGCTACCTATTAATTTCATTAGGTGACCCCTAGTTCTTATGTGATGGGAGCAAGTAAATAACTTTTCCTTCTCAACTTTTAGTTCTGCTGTTCAAACAGTGCAAGACACTACTCGTATTCCCAAAGGCGACCCAGGCGCTTATCTATTTCCTGACACAGCTCAAAAGGGACGCAGAGGGAGGGGTGGAGAGGGGGTGGTTTTGTGACCTTGTGCTTCCCTGATTTGGAGCCCATCTGGACACCATTTGGCACGATGATGGGGCTCATTTTCCCACTGGCTGAGTAACCTGTTTTGGGCCTGGAGCCTAGAAGTAGCAATCTCACCACTAACAGCTTGGCCATTGTCTTGTAAAGCGGAAAGGGGCTCTTCCAGTTGAGGCACATGGACTGGCATCCAGGAGAGCTGGTGTCTGTTTCTGGCTGTGCCAAAGATTTCCTGTTGGAGTCTGTGTCCGGCTTCTATCATGGGCATGTACGGGGTTGTATGCGAAAGCTCACGTCATCCCCGTTAGCTCCTGGAAAGTGCTCTTCATCCGGAATAGAGAGAGGGCCTCCCTGGTCCGGCACTCTCAGCCACGCACGAGGGAGTTTGCCAGACCAGGGGAGTCAACTGTGCCCCCTTGCCCAGCTCTGTTCCTGGCTGCAGCTGCTTCCCCTACTGCCCTGGCCACTGGCCCTGCTCGGGTCATCCTGCTGCCGCCGGCAGCCCCAACTGGATTTCTGGCCTGGGGCTGCCAACCCCAGCTGGGATCCTGGCTCCACTGCTGCTGCCGGCCGGGACGCCAGCCCTGTTGCCGCCCTTGGCCCTGGCTGTGATGCCCGCCCCATTGCTGCCACAGGCCTTGGGCTGCCCACCCCAGCTGGGTACCTAGGCACTGGCTCCACTGCTGCAGGCCCTAGCCAGACTCTGCCTGACTCCTGGCCAGAAAACAGATACTGTCACACCGGATTCTGGAGGCTCAGCCTGTCCCCTGGGATGCGCATGCAGGTGCACAGGAGAGTTGCCATCTCAGACTTAAGCCTGCTCCCCCCTGTAGCCCTACGAGCTAGATTCAAGCTAGTGCAGACATGCCAGCCTACTGTTCCTGGAAGCAGCGCAGACCGACCCGAAGCGCTCCTATTGCAACTTTCCTGGTGCAGTAAGGTCTCTGCCTGGCTTCAGGGATGGGTTGCTGCTGGGTCTCTACAGGCACACACACTCTTCTCAAAGCCACAGTCTCTCTTTTAATTTATAGACACAGCCCAGGCTCAAAGGGAACCAGGGCTGAGTTTCAGCACCTTTATTTCTAGCTGGAGCCGAGAACACTGCAAACCAATCCCTTGGTTTCACTTCTTTTTTTATTATTGTTGTTGTCCTGGAACAAGGGGAAGTGCTTCAAAGCCTGGGCAGGAAAGGGGGGTGCTGAAAGCAAGCAAGAGAGATGAAAGTTGCTCTGCAAGTCTGATCAGACTTGTTCTGCAGTGCTCCTTGCTACTTCACGCTTCTGCCCTGTGCTACCACGCTTGCTCATTTGATTCGCAGTCCACTGGTAAGCATGGTCATGGGATGGGATTTTTTTTTCCTTTTGAAGATTTGTTTCCTAAGGCTTGAAAGAGACGGCTCCGTCAGGAATAGTAAGGAGCTTTCAGATGAATCTTTTCAAATGAAATAAGACTGAGAAGTTCTCAGTAATTGAGCCGGTCAGGGAAAGCTGAGATTGTGTGTCCTGTGTAGGCTGTGAAGAGGTTCATGATTAAAGTGGTACTTTTTATTTTTTTTGCCCCCAAAGGGGAAATATAGGATCAGAGCGGCTGGCAATGGAAGCAGGATAAAAACAGCATTGTCTAGCTTAGAACAGGCCTGGGTAACTCTGCAACCAAATGCAGCAGTCCTTACGCAGGAAAACATATATTCCCTGCAGTGGGTATTTTGGCTGAGAAAGGAGTGCAGTATCAGGTACATGTCCATATCATCAAATTTTAATTCACACAGTTATGTCCTGCCTGTATTCCACACTCCAACTTCAGGTGGGTAGAACATTCTTTGTGTTCTGTCTGATTGTTAGGGTTTGTTCCGCCACACTACTGCCACACTTCACCCCAGAGGTAGCTGCATTTCAGATGTGAACAAAGAGAATATTGGTTACTAAGTCTCCCATATATAAGACCTTTGGATACATAAACACAATTCTTACTGCTGTCTATAGAAGATGTTTGCTTACATCCAAAGCCAGATTCTGGCCCTGTCGTTTAACTATTTTAGGGTCCTTGTGGGTAAAGGAAAAACATAAATGAGACGCTCCACTGAAGTCAATGGAGTTAGACCAAAGTAAAACTATTATCCCTGAGAATGAGGAGTGACCCCTTATTAAGTAAATGCACTTTTAATACAAGTTAAATGTACACTGTGTAAATATGCTGATTTCTCAAAATGTAGGATATAAAACCAAACAGAAAGCACAAAGAACTGTATGGTCCAGCTTAGCCAGTCCTAAGCCAGGACTTTAAAAAACCCATTTGACATGGCCTCTGTTCTCTCCGGTCAATGCAGACAATGCATCCCCACGTGTGAATGTGATTAAATGCCCATGATGCTATTACAAAGACTGGGAACATGCAAATTGCCGGCCCAGACCAGCACTCCATCTGGTTGTGTATAGTATCTCCAGCAGTGGCTAGCACCAGCTAGATGAATAAAGGAACAAGCATCCCTGAAATGGACAATTACAGACTCGCCTGTCCACAGGGAAACTCGTTTCCCCCCCCCCCCCTTTGCTAGAGATCAGCACAGGCCGTGAGGCAGGAGGATAACAGCTTTCCAAAGCCCTTAAGGGGCTTTGTGTCGATAACAAAATCATCCTAAGGCCACTCTGGATGATTTTGTTATCGACACAAATGTTGATTCTCTGAATCTCTTGGCCTCGACACTTGTGCTCCTTTAGCACCAAGCAGCTAGTCAAAGTTGGGAGCCTTGGAAGTGCTCCAGCCGGGAGTAGAAAATGGGGGTGGCCGGATGTTTCTCTGGGGCAGTTTTGTTTACTTATAAGGAACGTATAAAAACCCTGTGTCTCTGAACGCGAACGCAAACGCAATCAAACGATAAAAAACAATAAGGAGTCCGGTGGCACTTGAAAGACTAACAAAAGTGAGTTGTAGCTCACAAAAGCTTATGCCCTTATAACCGAATAAACTTGTTAGTCTTTAAAAATGCCACCGGACTCCTTGTTGTTTTTGCTCTAACAGACGAACAGGGCTACCTCTCTGAAACCTGTCAATAAGAAACAGTTTTGTTTGCTAACAGCACCAAATACGCTCATCTCAGTCAGACCCCCAAGCCCTCAGCTGCTGCTGTGAGTGCTCTCTCGCTTTCTCTCTCTCTCCAAGGCCATGTCTTCACTACAGAGAAGATTAGTGCTGCCGCGATCAATCTTCCAGAGTTCAGTTTAGCGAGTCTAGTGCAGACCTGCTAAATCAAACTCAGAGGGTGCTCCGTTGGCACTTGTACTCCTGCCCCTCATGAGGAGTAAAGGAAGTCAATGGGAGCATTTGCTCCTGTTGGCCTCCTGCTGTGGAGACTGCACAGAAACGCGAATTAAGAGACGTTGATTTCACCTACATAATTAACGACCTTCCCCTTTAGTGTAGGCTATCCCAAGTCTTTAACGATACTCACCAAAAGCTCCTAGTCAGGTTCACATATTCCTTTACCCTGAGGTGGAGCGTGTGCTTACAGTTATGTTAGCAGTTGGGTGACTTCACACCCATAGCAAGGTGACTTCACACTTATAACAAGGCAACTTCACACCCACAGGCAAGGTCTCACCTAACTCATAATAATATGCTGTGCCAATTTCTGACATATGCAACTCAATTGACTTGGATGCATCTACCCGAGAGCAGGTTTCAGCTGTTATACAGCATATATAAGAACATAAGAACGGCCATACTGGGTCAGACCAAAGGTCCATCGAGCCCAGCATCCCATCTGCCGACGGTGGCCAATGCCAGGTGCCCCAGAGAAGGAGAACAGAAGACAATGATCAAGTGATTTATCTCCTGCCATCCATCTCCTGCCCTTGTTATGAAGGCTAGGGCACCATACTTTATCCCTGGCTAATAGCCATTTATGGACCTAACCTGCAAAAATTTATCAAGCTCTTTTTTAAACCCTAATAGAGTCCTGGCCTTCACAGCCTCCTCGGGCAAGGAGTTCCACAGGTTGACTGTGCGCTGTGTGAAGAAAAATTTCCTTTTATTAGTTTTGAACCTACTACCCATCAATTTCATTTGGTGTCCCCTAGTTCTTGTATTATGAGAAAAGGTAAATAATTTTTCTATAATCACTTTCTCCACACCATTCATGATTTTATATACCTCTATCATATCGCCCCTCAATCGCCTTTTTTCCAAACTGAAAAGTCCCAGTCTCTCTAGCCTCTCCCCATATGGGACCCTTTCCAAGCCCCTAATCATCTTAGTCGCCCTTTTCTGAACCTTTTCTAATGCCAATATATCTTTTTTGAGGTGAGGAGACCACATCTGCACGCAGTACTCGAGATGTGGGCGTACCATAGTTTTATATAGGGGAAGTATGATATCTTTTGTCTTATTATCTATCCCTTTTTTAATAATTTCTAACATCCTATTTGCCTTACTAACTGCCGCTGCACACTGCGTGGATGTCTTCATAGAACTATCCACTATAACTCCAAGATCCCTTTCCTGATCTGTCGTAGCTAAATTTGACCCCATCATGTAGTACGTGTAATTTGGGTTATTTTTTCCAACATGCATTACCTTACACTTACCCACATTAAATTTCATTTGCCATTTTGCTGCCCAATCACTCAGTTTGCTGAGATCTTTTTGTAGTTCTTCACAATCCCTTTTGCTTTTGACTGTCCTGAACAACTTTGTGTCATCTGCAAACTTGGCCACCTCACTGCTTACCTCATTTTCTAGATCATTGATGAACAAGTTGAACAGGATTGGTCCCAGTACTGACCCCTGGGGAACACCACTGGTTACCCTCCTCCATTGTGAAAATTTACCATTTATTCCCACCCTTTGTTTTCTGTCTTTTAACCAATTCTTGATCCATGAAAGGACCTTTCCTCCTATCCCATGACCACCTAATTTACGTAAAAGCCTTTGGTGTGGGACCGTGTCAAAGGCTTTCTGGAAATCTAGGTATATTATATCCACTGGGTGCCCCTTGTCCGCATGTTTATTAACCCCTTCAAAGAATTCTAACAGATTAGTTAGACACGACTTCCCTCTGCAGAAACCATGCTGACTTTTGCCCAACAATTCGTGCTCTTCTATGTGCCTTGCAATTTTACTCTTTACTAGTGTTTCTACTAATTTGCCTGGTACTGATGTTAAACTTATCGGTCTATAATTGCCAGGATCTCCTCTAGAGCCTTTTTTAAATATTGGTGTTATATTGGCCATCTTCCAGTCATTTGGTACCAAAGTGGATTTAAAGGATAGGTTACAAACCACTGTTAATAACTCCGCAATTTCACATTTGAGTTCTTTCAGAACCCTTGGGTGAATGCCGTCTGGTCCCGGAGACTTGTTACTATTCAGCTTATCAATTAATTCCATAACCTCCTCTAATGTCACTTCAATCTGAGTGAGTTCCTCAGATTTGTCACCTAAAAAGGCTGGCTCAGATTTAGGAACCTCTGTAACATCCTCAGCCGTGAAGACTGAAGCAAAGAAATCATTTAATCGCTCCGCAATGGCACTGTCTTCCTTGATCGCTCCTTTTATATCTTTATCATCCAAGGGCCCCACTGCTTTTTTAGCGGGCTTCCTGCTTCTAATGTATTTAAAAAACATTTTACTATCATTTTTTGAATTTTTGGCTAGCTGTTCCTCAAACTCTTTTTTGGCTTTTCTTACTACATTATGACACTTAATTTGGGAGTGTTTATGTTCCTTTCTATTTTCCTCACTAGGATTTGACTTCCACTTTTTAAAAGCTGCCCTTTTCTCTCTCACTGCCTTTTTAACATGGCTGTTTAGCCATGGTGGTTCTTTGTTATATGGAATACAGCAATGCATTGCTGAAAAGCCATAGTCTAGACAGCTAGAGGGAAAACTAACTTAAACAGGCAGATTGCAATAAGCTGCTCAAACCTGCAACTTTTCTGGTTTTCTTCACAGAGAAGGCAAAGTCATTGCTGCTTCTTCAATAACTCATTTTGATATTTTGTAATTTGCAAAAATGCGCCTTTGTGATCCCACAGGCTCTTAACTACTTTGTAATGAGTGTGAACGAACAGATGGAAAATGTTTTCAATTTCAGCGAGAACCACTAATGGATGTCACCAGCTATTAGAAAAACTCAGGTGGCTCCATTTTGGGAGAATAGGTATTGTCATAAACCTCTTCATTTTTAACGAAATGTTTGCTCATTTTTGCCTTGATGCTGTGCTGAAGGCTGCCTGCACTAGGCAAAACAGATTAGCGGTTGAGCTGGAAATTATTCACTGTTAAATAGTCCAGAACCTCACATTTCACCTGAAAATAACAAATGCTGCTTGTAGGTCATTTCAATACGAGGAAAAATTAATAACTGGAAAATATTTAATTCCAGCAAGGTTCGATTTCTTCCCCACTGTTCCTCACAGACATATCTGAAAAATTTTGGGCTTCTTGAATGAAGATCTAGGACTACATCTAAGTTTACTCCTGAAAGGAATTACTTTCTCTGTCCGTTTCTCTAGCTGCAGCTAAGAAGCTTGATCTACCTGCCTAGCTAGATTTCTTTTAATTAATCTAGGGCTTTATGGCCACTTTCACCCATTAAATTATAGATCCTGAGAGACAAGGGAATTGGGTGGAACTCCAAAGTGGTATCAGGTGGTACATTTTCCTGGTGGCCCTTGGAGGCTGGGGTTATATTTGATAGTAAGTAGGGATGAGAGCTACAGAAAGGGTCCCAAATGAGCCCTAGCTGTGAATTGAAGAATTAGAACTTCTTAGACTGCCCCCTTTTCCTTTTAGTTCTCGCAAAAGCCAGATCACGAATACTTATGTCATTTCAGTCCATCCCAGCGTTCAAGGTTCGCTCTCCTCATTCAGTTGCATTCAGAGGTTCTCTGGCTTAATCACCCAGAGGATGAGGCTTGTACTGCATGAGATGTAGTTACTACCTGGGGGCACCTGCCTTTGGTCTGTTCAAACCGGCATTTATGGTACAGGAATTCAGGAGGGTTTCTCTAAATCCTTCTTGCGTTAGCCCCATTGGAGGCTGTTCACCTACCTGCTGCCTTTCTCCAGCCCCAGAGGTGCACTCCACAAAACCCTTAGTACGTTCCAAGGCCTCGTTTCCCCTTCTGTGAGACCCGGCAGGGGTCATATCTATTCTCCCGCCCCAAGAGGAAGGTGTGGATGTGTGTCTGAGGGCAGGGGAGACAGAAGAAGAAAGTCAGTGGAATAGTTTCAACTCTGGCGTTCCTCTCATTTTGCACATGCCATGTGTTGTACAACACTAGTGGCTACAGGAGCAGCGTGGGACACACAGAAGGAGCATGAAATGCTGTACTTGGCCATGCTCCTAATCCCTGTTTTAATTCTGTCCATTACCACCACAATGCCCAACAATTATTGCCAAACATGACTATAGAAAACCATGGACTGAACCGAAAGGTACGAGTTTTGCAAAAAGGTATGTTATTTGCAAATGGCTAGGCTGTGACTTTAGCAGCCTCCGTCACAGAACCCTCCTGTGAGGTGCCGGAGATACCCACAAAGAGAGAATGGGCCCATCCACGGGGTGCTTCCAATCTCGGCCTGGGTGTGTAGCTAAGTGAGTGGGAAACCCCCCGTTATTCCTCAGGGAACTATTTGCGCTTTGGGTCGGTCCCTGTTTTTACCCAGGAAAAAACTCGAAATTAAAAACTTTCACTGGAAACTTTTTTCTTAATTTTTTTTTTTGTGTGGAAAATTTTGAAGAAAATCAAATGTTTGCTTTGCTTCAGTCCAAAAGAGATTTTCATTTCATTATTTAAACAAGCCCTTGAAATTTCCGTTTGTGATTATTTCCCCCTTTTCCTGCCCTTTCTTTTTTTGATAAAGCTTTGTCACTGCAGTGAAGGATGTCTGGCTTTTCTTTTCTCCTACTTTTCCACTCTCTAACTTTGCAAAACTTCTCCAACTTTTGTAAAGTTTCAGGCAAAGTTGTAGTATTCTGTTCTGCTTTTTGCCACTTTTTCCTTGAAAACTTTGACCAAATTGGAGGTGTGCTTAAAAACCCCCCTTTTGTCCATCTCCCCCCCCTAAAACAACATTTTGGCAAGAACACTCTGATTAACCCTACTTCTTGTCCCTCCAGTAGCTCCCCAGTTAACTCTGGCCCCAGAGAGTGGGCGGTGTCCAGAACACATGCCAGGTATGATATATTTTGTCTGATTTTATTTAAGCTTAACTTCTATGATTTTCTCTTTTGGCATGCGGCGAGCTGCTTTTCAGTTCATTGTATTTCAATTAATCTTCCGGGGCAGAATTAAAAGTCTTACACACAGCCGTGCTATGAAGAGCCCCTTTCACGGACCAGTACAATTGGCGGATAAAGGAAAGACGCAGCGCTCCAGACACAGAACTGTAATCACTCTGTCTTCCTCCAACTTGGCACAGATGGGAGCAGATGCCTTTTTTGCATCCAGTCTGCTGGAATTTCATAGGGGCCAAATGATCAGCTGGCAGCCTCAGATGGTGACCTCAGAGCGAGGCTCGATTCCTGCTGCCAGCAAAGTGTGAGAAGCTAGGTATTAAAGCAGGCCGGGCACTGCCTCCCCGAGCACTGTGAAAACCCCCGGTAGAAAAGGCTTCTGAAATAACACAGACAAGTGGATTCTGAGGTCTGACCAGCCACCCCCTGGGGCAGAACTTCCTGACTAAAAGCCCAGTTCTCCATCTCAGGTGGGGGCTGGGGGGAGTTAGCCTGGCTCTTCGAAAGGGCAAGACGCTGACCTCTCAGGTTGCTCCAGGTTTTCATCATGCAAAGAGCTGTTGAGCAAATTGGCTCTCCCTCTGTGTCTCTCAGGCAGGCACGTCTCCCTCTCCCAGCAGCTCCTCCCCACACCCATGAGCACACCCATCTCGGTGACCTTACTGTGAAGATTCGCCAGAAGTTGGCCACCCTGGCTTGGGTGGGTTTTATCATTTCTTTATCTCCTAAGGCAGTGGTCCCATATGAAAGAGGACACATACTCCATAATGCTCCCTCTTAGTCAGGGGTGGCTCGGTGGCACCCTGCCTCAGTTTCCCCTTCTGCTCAGAACAATTTTAAAAGTCCACCCATGCCACGTATTCATAACAGTCACTTCTGGGGATCCAATCTATTAAATCCTGCACAGGGTCTTTAAAAAGAAAACTCACCTCCAACAAATTTTCTCCCTTGTTTCCGCTGGGCCCTCCTCTCCTCTGGGAGCGTTTGTCTGCCTCCTCTCCCAGCGCTTCTTGGGGTTTGGCGACTCCACACACCTTCCCTGGTGGTGTCTTCTCCCTGCTGAGTCAGGAACCTTCTCACTTTCTGCACTTCCTCTTAGCATCTGTCAACACCCACCCCCGCCTAGGTGTCGTCCTTGTCTACTGCAGGCCTGGCTGGAATGTGTGGTCCACTTCCATGACCTTCCTATTCCCCTGCAGGGTGGTGACTCTGCTTTTCACAGCTGACCTGCGGCCATCTCCCTCACGGGGCAGTTGTCCAGTGACATCCCTGCAGTCGGGACATCTCCAGAGACGCTGGGGGGTCAGGGGCCTTGCAGCAGATCCATTCCTTTCTTCTGGCCAAGGGCATTTATCCTCAGAACTTACTCTGGCCCGTACCGAACATCTCCCAGGTTGGCATGGAGCCTGGGAACTAGATATTCCATCCTGTGCCCAAGGCTGCCAGGCAATGGAAGAGGCACAACGTAGCGGATAGGAGCACAGCTGAGTACTACGTCAGTAGAACACATTGAGCTGGTGCCTCCTTTGGTTTGCTGGTCACTTCTCCCTCTAGCCCGTGAGCGAAGGTGGGGCTGGAGTGCCTGCTGCTGGAGGATTTATCTGGGTGTCACAGGAGAGTGCAAAGCAGGACTCTCGCCAGCCCCCGATAACACTGGAGCACACGGGGCAAGGGCCGGGACTCCAGTTATGTGCTGAAAGGACGAGAATCAGCTCGTGAGATCTGCAGAGCTGATACTGGGAGGTGAAATGCTGTGTCCTTATCCAACACGTCACCAGCTACACCTGCAGTCGGCTGCGGAGCCCACCTGTTTTCGAAGGGCTCTCCTGGCCGTCACAATTCCTGATTTTAGTGCCAAATGGGAGAAAAAAAAAATCGAATGTATTGAATGCATTGAATCCTGCATTGAACGCAGCACTGGTGGACAAGATCGTGAGGGGACAGGAGTTTATCTTACCTGCTCCTTCCTCAGCTAGCCTGTGGCAATTAGGGCTTGTACACACTGGCACTTGCTTGGGATACTGAGTCGCTCAGGGGTGCGGGAAAGCTCCAAGTGATGCAAGTTACACCAGCTTCAGCACAGTACGATGGCCGAGCAAGTCGATGGGAGAGCTCTCCGGGCAGCCCAGAGGGCCTGCACTAGCCGGGCGACAGCAGGGCAGCTACATGAATGCAGCTGCAGCACCTCAGTGAGTCCAGTGGAGACCAGCCCTGGGGTACTCCCGGGGAGGGGCAGATCGATCAGAATGATTTATTGTTTTATTGCCGTAGGATATAGGAGAGTCCCTGTCATGAAGTAGGACTCCAAAGTGCCAGGTGCTGCACATGGAACAAAAAGGACAGCTCCTGCCCCCAGGACTAAGGCAAGGTGGGCACAGGCAGCTGAGAGAGCAGACGGAAGCAAAGAGAGAATATCGGTCAGCATCACTGGCTGCGGTCTCAGCCCCTCGGGCCCAGCCGTTGTCAGGCGTTTGGCGGTGTCCATGGAAAAGGGAGGTGTTGGGAGGACAAGGTGGTGGCTGAGAGGATTTGTCTGGGGAGCAGCTCCCAAACCTGAGGGGCCGCGTGGGAGAAAGTGCAATGGTGCTCTGAAGTTTAACAAGTGGGGAAGAAACCCCAACGGCACCAACACAGAATGGGGGGCAGCCACCGGGTTGGCAGCAGCCCTGCTGAGAAGGGTCTAAGAGCTGAGGTGGGTGTCTCATCAACATGAGTCGATAGCGGGATGCGGCCAGTGTTGGGCTGCGTGAATAGAGGCATGCCAGTCACAGGAGGCGACAGCACCTCTCCTCTCGGCAGGAATAGTGTGTCCTGTTTTGGTCACTACTGTGGGGAAAGGATGGAGAGAATCTGGAAAAGATCCAGAGGCGGGCAACAAAAATGAGTCAAGGGATGCAGCCATGCCAGCAAAGGCAGAAGGAAGGGCATCTGTTCTGTCTGGCAAAGAGGCGATTCGAGAGGGACAAGATGGCCGTCTTCCGATACTGGACAGGTGGCTCTAGAGAGAGGGAGAAGATGGTTCTCTCTTGCCAGAGCGGGCAGGACAAGAGGCAGTGGAATGGGTGCAAACTGCAGCACGGCAGATTGAGATGAGATCGCACGGAAAACTTCCCAAGTGGAATGGGGTTAGATTAGCCAATCTCCGTGATCTCTTCACAGGGCTGGCCTTACCATGAGGCGAACTGAGGCGGCCGCCTGAGGTGCCAGACTGTGGGGGGGGGCGCCACTAGTTCACACTTTCTGAACAAGGCATTTTAAGTTGCTAGTTCTCCTTTATTGGGGTAGGTAGCAGAGCAGGACCATGAGCGGAGTAGAACAGGAAGAAGGCAGAATTGAGACCTTTCAGAGTTTTGGCCCAAGCGAGGAGGCATGGGGGCGTCATTTGAGCTCCCTGCCTCAGGTGCCAAAATGTTGTGAGCCGGCCCTGTCTCTTCAAGCCCGATGGGTCTGTGAAGACTGGCTGGGCTTCGTGAGAGCTATCTGTGCACTTCAGGCTAGAACAAAGCAAACATGCTTAAAACAGACAGACTCTGTGGCGTGTGCTAAAATTAGGAGAGCCAAGAACAGCAGAACCCCTCTGTATTTTGACCTCAGTCTGGCCCTGCTTACTTATTTGCATTCTTCACAGGTTACAAGTAGCTTGCGGGTAAGGGTGGGGGCAGATCATTTATAACTAGTCAAGTGGGAAGAGCTGTGGCAGGAGGGTAGGCATTGTGACACTGGCACCAGGTTTGTGGGATTTTTTTAAAGAGCTGATTTTGTCAAAACCAGGCCCAGGGCGTGATTTGCCAGGACAGTCAATGATCAAGGAGATTGCTCAGAGTCTGTCCCAGGGCACCAAGAACTGAACAGTGTCCTGCCCAGCAGCTACCTGTCTGCCTAAAGAGGCACAGCCATGAAGAGTGGCAAGTCGTGACCTGAAGATTCACTGTTTAGCATGAGCTGGGGAATAAACTGACCGTTCAGTACAGGTGGGTGGTGGAGGTGGTCTTTCTACATGGGCTACATGTTATGGGAGCGGTTAGGAGCCAGCACATCACCATGCAGGTGCTGTGTGTCTGAGTTAATGACGACTCGGTGTTGCCAGATAACAGGCTCAGCTGGAATCATTTAATGAAAGATTATCAATCAGAGATTAGCATGGCACTGCACAGAAATAATAGATACACGATTACCCTTTGATGCGAGCTAACAATCACCCCTTGTCAGTTCCCTGCACTGATATGTTCTGATGTCAGGGGTGTATGTGCGCGCGCGTGTGTTTAGGGGGCGGTCCCCATGTATATCTGGAGTTCCATAGACACAGAGACACGGCTGATTTGGAGACACAAACTCGCCCTGAATCCCGGTCCTTATCGGTCGATGACCCGGGTACTGGGCCGCAGGGTTCTACGCATTTTGTGTTAATAGCCTACAGATTTTACAGACTGTAGAAGAGCCAAATCCACAGCAAGAAAAGGCATAAAAAGGTTCATATTTACAAACAGGCGCTAACACAGGGGCGCCCTGGGACGTGCCCTCCTGCCCCTTACATGGGCTAGCCACTTTGGAAGCAGCCAAGTGGGGAAGGGAAGAGCAACCCTGTTCCCCTCCATACGTGAGAGGGAGAGCGCTGCTCCCTGCCTGACCTGCGTGGGCTGGGCAGCAGGTCACAGCCCGTGCCTGGCCAGGAGTGCTTGGTGCTAGTGTAACCCACTGGTGAGCACGTCGATGCGGAGCCACAGTGGATGGGAGTGGGAGTCTGCGACCCAGAGAGAGCCTGATGGGTGGCTTCAGCTCTTGCAGCTTCTGCTCTGAGCTCTGAACGGCTGTGCTGTGCGGGGCCAGATAGCAGCTGTCACACGAGATCAGGGTGACGTATGGGGGGGGCAAAGGGGCGTGTGCCCAAAATGCTGTGGGCGGGAGGGGCCACCCAGCAGCAGGGAGGAAGAGGGGCTGTGTCTCCAGCCCTCCCCCACTCACTAGTAACGGCAGGACAAGTGGAGCAAAGTGGCCCCAGATTGCTTGGCTCTCTGCACTTTACAGCACTGTAATGGCTGCCCTTGGAGGGAGGGGTGTGTTTTTTCACACCCCGGAGTGAAAAAGTTACAGCATGGACAAGCCCTCAAAGTGCCACTACTAAATAAAAAATGGAACCGATTGTTTTATATCTTTCACATCTCTGATTCGTGGCTCTGTGCACAGCAAAATACAAAAGGACTAAGCTGGCTAAATGTTTGGGAAGAGGCAAACCATTTACATTTCAATGGTGGTTTACAAGGTAGATGGAATGAAGCATTAAGCACTTGATGTGAAAGTCATTGAAATGGAAATGCTAAGAATAACTGTTCTTAAAATGGCATAGTTTAAAGTAAAACAGATTTTTCATGGCTGTGCGACAACACCTTTCATTGGAAGCTAAAATATTTAAATTAAATAAAGATATTCTTGAGCAGAGAAAGCAGGATCCACATATTCTGGAGCTGATGTGATGAGATTCAATGGTTGTATAACCTTTATACGGTTACGTAAGTAAACATTGTTTACTGATGCGGCCTCGATGCCTGGAAATTCAATAGCAAAATGAATCAGCCCTGAAACCTGCCCTGTAATTTATGAGGGACTCTCATGATCTTAATCAAATCAAATCTGCAGTCAGAATTCTGCTGTGCGATAGCACGGGAACATTTGCTGACTACGCCGAGCGGCGCTTTGCAATGTGCCCGACTCTGAAATCCTGTTGACAAAAGACATGGTCAGTCACAAACCTGTTAACGTCGTTTGCTGACACCTGACACGTCCTGTCCGTTCCCTGTGTCTACCCGCACGCACAACTTTCCTCCAGCCCGAAGGCAAGTTAAAATCGAGACAGTGCCCAGTGTGAGAGAAAGGGATCCAGGCCCAGCTGACTGAGACATTCAGCCTGACAGGTTACACGCGGTGTTTTGTTCAAAGCATCTTCCAGTGATGCACGTTTGGGTCCATACGTCCATTTCTTAATGACGGGGGGTGGGGGTGGGGGGGACCATCACCTCCTGCCCCCGCTGTGGTGGTAGCGGAGCAAACCCTCTTGATGGTGCAACGGGCTATTGAAAACAGCAGCCCAGAGCTTGGTTGTTGTTACTGGCCGACGGGGACCTGAGCCACAGCCCAGGGAAATCCAGCGAGAGGAGCAGGCCTCGTGTGAACACTTTCCATTAGGAAAGCAGAAAGGACCCAGCTTTGCTGGTCAGGCTTGGCTGTGTGAGGACACTCAGGGCCCGGGAGGAGCCCAGGAGAGGGGTTCTCTGAGCGGCTGCGTGGGCCGGGCGGCTGGCCAGGCTGCTATCGCTCACGGCCAGCAGGCAGAGATCTGTGAGAGGGGACAAGTGGCACTTGCCCCGGACACGTGGCAACCGGCTGGCGGGATACACGGGCTCAGAGCTTTGCTTTTGCAGAAGCGTTGCCTGCTCCACAAATCCAAAGGGCCCAGTGGCTGCTTTGGCACAAGCTGTGGGGAACAGCCCAGAGCACACCAGCGGCCCGATTGTGTCCCAGTCCCGCCCAGGCTCCCCACGGCGGGAATGTGCACCAGCCCTTGGCTGAGCCCCAAACACAGTCCCCCCCCGACCACCCAGGCTCCCTGTCATCAGCACCAGAGGCAGCCCCCCCACCCTCCAGTGGCTGGTGGGCACTGTTTGGGCAAACACGGGCCCCCTTTCTCCCATGCCATGCCCTAGACATGGAGGGGCTCTCTGAAAGTGCCACGAGGCCCCTACTCTAGCATCCTTGAAATGTCTCTTTTCTGGGCCACGGGGCCTGCAAAGTGCCTGCCAGCGACTCGGCAGCCGCCTGGGCTGCAAGTAAAGCTGATTACCCTGCTCAGAGCCCTCTCCCCGTTCTCCTGTGTTCCTCCTGCCTGCCTTTGCTGTCCCTCCCAGACGTAGATTGTAAACTCTGTGGGGCCAAGACCCTCTGGCTGTGATGGGGCTTGCAGGGGTTTGCACAGCGGGGCTGCACAGGGCACCTAATCATTATAATAATTGCATACGGGATCAGGTCAGAAGCTGCAATCCCAAAATATGCTTCTGCACATGCGAACGCTGAGGGCACGGACCATCCTAACGGAGGGAGTCAGCCCCGTGGGGTGTGGAGTGCGTTTTAAATTGCCCTGCCACCGCTCCCCTGTAGCTGCCATGGGACGCGGGTGGTGCTTTAAAGATGCAGTTGTTCTACTCAGCCTGGCTTTGACACACACAACCGCGTGCAAGGGAGTGCAGGACAGCGGGCAAGGAACTGAGAATGACACTTCCAGGAGAGCTGCATTAGGAGCCCGTCCTGAAATGAGCTCACACGTCTGCTGAACAGCCTCCCTCAGCTCCTTTCGTTAGCACGCCCTGGGGGGCTGTGAGTAACGCTTCATTAGCGCTGGCCTTCTTTCTGAACTTACAGGGGACTCCAGTCTCCATGGCCAATTCCGTCCTTGGCCTCTCTGCTGAGGCGGCCCTAAAATGGCTGCCATCTGCGGCGTGACGTGGATCTGCCTGCCCTGGGAAGCGGGCTGAGACCTGGGCGCCTCTGGCAGCTAGCCGATGGTGAGTACTGGCCAAGCCAGGTGGTGACCAGTGGCACAGGAGTGAGGGATGATTGGCTGCAGCGGGTCTCCAGCAAGCACGAGTCAGTTCTTGGCTCTGCCACAGCTGCCTGGGCTGGCTGGAGGAAAATAACTAAGTCCCTGATCTCGGAGGCAACGTTCCCTCTATTTTTCCTCATCCACGTTCTGTGCACCAAGGCACGTGTGCATGTGTAGCCCCAGGAGAAACCCTCTGCCAGTTGTGGGCGCTCTGCCAACCAGCTGGGTGGCATTTGAACCTCTTCTGGCAGCTGCACAACCACTCAGCTCCCAGGGAACACTGCTCAGAAGCCAGGAGATGTCTGTTCAGGTTTGCACAATGGAGTGGCCCATTGTCATGTGCATACAATCAAGCAAGTGCATTAGAATCTACCGAGTTGCTGCCTTCAACTCCTTGGGCCTCACTTTCTCATCTGTAAAATAGGGATATTCCTTTTCTACCACACTCCGTCTGCCTTGTCTCTGAGCCCCGCTCCTGCAACATTTACGCTGACACTCAGTTTTCTTTCTGAGGCCAAGTACGCTGATTTCCATAGAACTGCCGATAGAAATAATGTCACCATGTCCATGTCGGCAGGGAGATCCTAAGAGATAATCCCTGCCCCGAATAAATGACAGTCCAATTACTGTGTGTGGTTGATATTAAGATATGGTATTTCCTAATTAACAACCCAGGGAAAATGAAACATAAATGGGGGTCAAAGGGGTCAAGTCGCTTTTGATGTGCAGTGGTACCAATGCACATGAGGGTAGTGTTTCGATAAAAAAAAAAAATCTATTTACATGCATCAGTGTGCTTTAGACAGGAAAATATCCGACTGAAAAACTAAGCAGCCAAGGAAAATTGCCCTGTTTTTATTTCAGACTCTTCCCACCAGACTGCATTGTCAGGTGGTGCATGTGGGGACGTCTCATGTATTATTTCTAAGAAACCTCAGCTCTGGTAGGTGGTAAAAGGGCACTCTGCAAAGTGAGTAGGATCCATTACTTTCAGCTGAGTTGATAAATGTTTTAGTCCAGTTTCCTCCCGGCAGGGAAACTTAATGAATGGTCAGTTTTTCAAGTATTATAACAAAAGGCCTTTCATGACTCTGATGTCAAGTCCCTGCTGATTATGGATGGCATCTGGCTCAATGAACGGCAATAAGTAGTTTCTCATTTGGTGTGATGTTGTGTAGATGTGTTTATTAAGGAACGGAGTGGTGGCAGCATGTTTCCCATGCACCGTACCCCCTCTCCCGCTGTAACCTTAGCGGGCCATTTGCAGAGCAAGGAGAGAGAGCAGGGAATTGGGAGCTGCAGGGAAGTGTACGGGAATTTGACTGGTATCCCTTTGCCAAGAAAAGAACTCTGAAATAATCTTAACTCATTGAAACCTCAGTCGTTCCCATTGTGTCATGGGCTGGCGTGATCACAAATGCCATAGCTGGGTGCCATGTGATTTTGCTGTAAGATGTGTGCAGCACTTTACTTACATTGCTTATTATAAAAAGTGCCAGGGGGGAGCCGTATTAGTCTCTGAGGTGCCATAGGACCACTCGTTGTTTTTAAAGTGACAAACTAACACATAGCTAGAGAGGCTCAGGACCTTTTGTGGGTAAAACCCATTTCCTTAGATGAAGTCATGACAGTTGCAAGAATTTGAAACCCATTATGAAGCTTGTCTCAATATGCAAATGAAACACTAATTCTAACGGTCTTATTTTTAATTAGGCACGTGTCCTGCACGGGTTTATCTTAGCTAAAGATTTTCAAGGCCAAGCCAGTAATTACCTACATCTTTTAAATGCACCTTTTCTAAAAGACCACTGACTAAATAGGGTCGTTTTAAGGCCAATTAGCTCTCCATTGGATTAGGCTGAATCATTTGGTATGGTGCAATGTGACGCAGCACAATGTATCTTTCATTGTATGGTGTAACGGCTAAAGAGATTTCACTGCTTAGTGCTCATTCTGGCCTTGCATCTTAAGACAAATGCGCATACCTATAAGCATGGCAAATTTGTGGCGGAGCTAACATATGTCACAGCTAGAAATGGCTTAATACGTTTGGACAAATAGTAGAATTGCTGAAATGCCCCAGAAAAGAAGCTTTTGTCACTGCTGAAATAATGGCTCCTTTGGACATTTCATTTTGCATCAACATTCTATTTCCAATATTTGGAAACTTTTCTTTAGACTCAAATGTGGGGTTTTTTTTTTTTTCATTTCACCGGGAGAAAACTAAACAAGTAAGTTTCCATTCTAAATCAAGTGAATTATGTTGTCGGTTTGGCCACCGAACCGACAAATCGATCATTCACTCGGCACTAGCCACACCAGCTACAGTCAAAGTCGCCTTCATGTTTCCTTTCTAATGGGCATTTTGTTTTTGTGAAATGTTCATCTGTCAGGCTGACATTTTCCAGCCCTGTATCTATTCAGGGTGGCTTTTTTGGTGATATGTAATCAAAAACTTCTCATCAACTTAGGAGGGAAAGGTTGGAACATGTGAGTCTATGTGTGTGTATGGGGGGGGGCAGGTGAATACACGTATATACGAAGAAAGTGTGTAACTAATGAACAGCCTCAGCATATGGGAGTAGAGACTTAAAGTCTGGCTCAGAGGTGAGTTTAACAGATGCAGTGCTACACTAGAAATCCACTTAGCTTTGATTCTAAAAAAAACCTCCTCCCCCTCCCCCCCGGTCTCCTGTTTGTTGTTTTAAAACCTGCTTTTAAAAGACGCAGCTGCTATTTGGTTGGCACATCCATGTGCAACAGATTCACAAGGAATTTCAAATTGTATTGCACACTTTACAAGTCTCCCTCTCATCCAGCGTGCACATGCATGGAAAATGCACTCCGGCTCTGAAATCCGGGCCTACGGCACATTCCATGTGCTTGCTGGGGGGTGCCTATGGAACAAGGTAAGGCTGGACGAGGACCATTGTGTTTATTCAGTGCACAAAATGTGCCTTCAGTGACAGTGCATACCTGACTGTCTAGCAAAAAGCTCCACAATGCAGAGTTTGGAGAGTGCGGGGAATCATGTTACTTTTCTTTGTGGAACAGCCAGGAAGAAAGAGATAGGAAATTCCATCTTTAAAAGCCAATGAAGCATTCCAAAGCCAAGAAATGCCAAAGTCAATTTTCCTTATACAATCTTCCCTCTGTGTCTGGTTCCATTATAAAACTGTTTTCAATGACGTGATCACGGTCTGCTTTCTCCCACAGCACTCCAGCCCAGCCAGAGGGTTGGTCAGACCATGCACACATTGCGGATGAATTTTGGGGAACTCTGTGTGTGACATTTGATGCAAATTGTTCACAAAATCTCTCATTACACAATTTGTACATTTGCAAGGTGTTTGACCCTACATTGAAGTTAGAGGGATAGACAAGTCATTTACAAATATGCAAAGGTTAATATACTTCTTCCCGAGCAATGGTAGGGTTAGGAAATGAAACAACACAGCCGTGAGCAGTTGAGTGGGTACTAAACAGGGGCTGTCAGTGGGGGAGGTGTCATGCTGGCAGATGTGGGTAGTTAAGAGCAGTGTGGAGGTAGCAGGGAAGTACTCACAGCCTTAACTCTGCCCTCTGGTGTGTATGCATACAGTCTGTGATTGCTGCATAAATGCCAGCTCATTCAGTGCACAGGCACCAAGGTGTACCAGCACTGAATATGGAACAGGGCAGTTACTGTAGGTGCTCATGTAATAAAAGTTGATTTTGCCTGCCCATGAAGGGGAAAGGCGAAGGTTCTCCATCCAGCCTTCACTTCACAGCCTCTCCTTGAAGGAAAGAGGAAGACACGTTTTTGTGGCAGGTTGATTGAAATAGATCGATGAATTTTTAAACAACTGATGCTTTATGAAGCTGTTCAGAGGGCTGGAATATTAGAGGTGATTTTATGTGGTGAGGGCAATAAATCGCTGGGTAGCGGAAATAGCGAAGAATGGGTGTGTCAGTTGGTGAATGCAAGGCGGGTTTTTGGGAGACCCCCTGGTTTTGGCTGCTTCTCATTAAACCACTCCAAAAAGCAAATTTGCCAATGTAAAAAGAGTAATAAGTGAGGCACAAATGGATCGCTGCCTGGCTGCTGGAAGAAGTGTTCAGACTAATGCTGTGATTCCCAGAAAGGCGCCATAATCTTTTGTATGGGATTCTGCTGTGGGAGTCCTGCTGTGATTACATGTGCGTGGCTAGAAGCCGTCCTCTAATGTCTCTAGCTGGGCTCCATTTCCTTGCTGTGGAGGAGGTGGAATTTTTAATACATTTCCCCCCCATTTTCTGATGTTGTTCTTTCCTTTTCATATGACTCCTTTGGCTCTTGTATTAAATATTTGAAGATCTTAGACCTGAACACTGCTGAATTTCGACAGCGCTAGCAGTCCTGGAATGTTTAGTATTGATGTTTCTCTCTTTACATGTCAATATTCTTGACAATCTGTTCAAAGAATTTTGGACAGTGCAGCAAACATATTTTTATGTGCAAATTAATGTAAGACAGATGCTAATTAGATCGGTGTAAGTTCCTCATCTCCCTGTCAGTTCCTGTAAATGGAAGCCATCAAAATTCCCAGTGTCAATGTGCAAAATGCTGCCTTTTCAAGTCCATTGGAAATAAGTGGCAAATGGCTTGAGTGTGGATAATGGACTGAAAAGCCTGTGGAAGACCTTTGTATGGGAGACTCAGACAAGCATGCGGATGGCCCCAGTTTCCTGCCTTGACAAAAATTTGCTGCAAAAGCTTCCTTTAATTTACCATTCACGATGCACTTAATGAATGGGAAATGCCAATGCTTCCAGTGAAAACTTTGACTGGCTCCTAAAAGAGCACAAGCTGGGGGAATCACTCCCAGAGTTGAGGCGGGTACTTACCTTTAGTTTGGAAAGCCAAAGAGCATGAGTGGAAATGTCTCAGCTCATGCATTCAGCAAAGGCTGCATTGCTTTCATTCAGATCTCCTCAGGTTCAAAAGAAAGAAGAGATCAAACCGCGATACAATAAGGTGTCAAAGTTTAAACACTGCTAATTAGAAATAGAGCCTCAATCACAAGCTTGTTTAAAATGCTTTTTATATTCTAGGGAGTTTTCTAGGTGAACAAATTAAAATCATTCAGCCCTGGCCGGTTTTGGATTCTCCCTCCATCCCCTTGAGTAACGGATGCATTCTGTATTTCTCTGGTAGCCTGGAACAACTCCAGAAGAAGAACAGTGTTCCCTGAATGCTGGCATAAGCCTGGGCTGACAATTGGTCTAAGGTAAGAAATGAAGTGTGGTGTCCATCCAGGCCTGCAATGTGTCCTTTGTGTGACTGGTTTGAATAATCAAGTGTTGCAGATGATTATCTTTCGGGCTCCCACATACAAATACCCTGTTAAATAGGCTTTAATGGATCCCAAAGTTTAGACTTTGCATGCTACTGCCCTACACCCAGACCTTGGAGATACAAAATGTACCAGAGATGATTTCAAAGACATTCAGATTATTATAGCAGATCTTCACAATCGCGAGATCCAGTAAATGATGGGTGAAGATCTCTCCTGTGTGTGGTCTGAGATACTGAAAGCCAAAAAATGACCTTTATCGTTGTTATTGAAGAAGTTTTCAGACGGGGTCTTTCCGGAGCTACCTCCATAAAATGTTATTATGGAGGCGGTATGTAAATAACCCATAATTGGGGCTGGGTAGGAATTTCCCCCCGGTCAAATTGGCAGAGCCAGTGGGGGTATCACCTTCCTCTGCAGCATGGGCGTAGGTCACTTGCAGGTTTAAAGTAGTGTCAATGTCACTTGAAATCTTTACACAACGAATTGAGCACTCCAGTGGCTCGGCCGGAGGTCAGGGGTCTATGACGGGGTGGGGTGCTATAGCCTGCAGGGTGTAGGAGGTCAGACCAGATGCTTCTGAGAGACCTGCTACGGTTGTACATGAGTCTCAGCTATTTTGTCATCATTTCTCTGGCTCGCATTATGCAGACTGTCAGACTAGATGTTCTTAATACTGCCTTCTGGTTTTCAAATCTGTGAACCGATGTATCATTTGAAGCTTCAGTCAATGCCATGCAATTGGCTGAGTAGCTGAAAATGAGAGAATTAAAATTCCCTCTTCTTCGACTGCGTATTTCAGATCCTGTGAAATGCCTGTTGATCCCTTATCTGGTGTACTGTGTCGAGAGCTAGTCAAATTATGGGCACTGAGCAATTTAGTCAATAGGTTTTGGTCTCTTTTCAGTTTGCAAACAGGCTGATTTTGGTGAATTTGTTCATTATGTTCACTGCTTCAGATGAACCTAGACTGACATTTGCGTGGGTGCCATCAGTAGCTTGTAAACGAGGTGTGTGGCACTTACTCATCAGCCGCAGTGTATAATTCGTCCCCTTCCTTTGCTGGCATTTGTTGGGTTCCTTTATAAGGTGAGTGGACCCAATACCACGGGGAGTCAGTGATCCGGCCACTGACACTGAGTTACTCTCAGCAATGGGATATGAGCACTTTGCAGAGCTAATCTGGCAGGCCTAGAACATTTTTATCACATACAAATACAATTTAAGGGTTTCAATAAGTCAAACACGCACACGCATATATATGACGTGTGTATGAGAACTATATTATTTATGTAGACCCTAGGTCTTGTCTCTGTCGTGCTTCCTGTATTTGGCCGTGATTCTATACAGCCTTACATGTGTGCCCAACTTTATACATTGCAAGTGGTCCTTCGAAATGGGTCTGCTGCCCATTCCTGACGTTAAGCATCTACATATGATCAGGGGCTGACCATATTACTCATCTTGCTAGAGCACAAGGTTCTAGAGGGCAGCAAGCAGGTCTCATAGCACTATGCACTTCCCAGCGTATGAATTAGCCTGAAGGCCTGAGCTCGCAGTGCCACAGTCAGTGCCGTTTAGATTTTTTTGCATGAAAAAACAGGCAAGGCAGGAAAAGAAACTCAAAGGGCCCATTCCCATCTCAGTCAGACCCGGGTAAACCACTGAAATCAGTGGGGCTGTGCACATGGAAGGGAAGCTCGAATTTGACTCAAGGTGCAGCAAACCCTTTTTAACGTGACGGGTTGCTAAATATCACGTTGTCCGTATCAGAGCACAGAGCAAGACTCCGACATTGCAACGGGGAAACCAGGAGTTGGAAAATGCTGTTATCTCTTGGGGAAAAAAAAGCTTAAAAGCACAAATCTCCTTAACACAATATGAGGTGAAACCAGAGCTGTGGGTGAAGGTCCCTGTTAGGTCACAAAGAAAGAGCAGATTACTGCTCAGGCTTTTGAATTACATTGCTATGTCTACTGTGAAGCATGTCATGCTTGAAACAGCAGCTCTCTTAATCTGCAGCCTTGTCTCCTGTGTCTGCTTGCAGAAGCCCGTTCATGTGCTGTTTGTTTAGACAATCCGGCTGTGTCTATACTGGCGCGATCTTGCGCCAGAGCTATGCAAATGACGCTCAGCATGGAATATCGCCGAGCCTCATTTGCATAACTAATGAGCCGCCATTTTTGCGGAAGAGGCTCTTGCGCAAGACGGAGCTGTCTACACTGCCCCTTCTTGCGCAAGAAAAACCCTCTTGCACAAAGTCGTTATGCTGATTATTTTCAGGCATAACGGCTTTGCGCAAGAGGGTTTTTCTTGCACAAGAAGGGGCAGTGTAGACAGCTCCGTCTTGCGCAAGAGCCTCTTCTGCAAAAATGGCGGCTCATTAGTTATGCAAATGAGGCTCGGCGATATTCCATGCTGAGCCTCATTTGCATAGCTCTGGCACAAGATCGTGCCAGTATAGACACAGCCTCCATGTTTAGGGGGAAAAAATGTCACCTCACCACAAAGCAGAACACCAGCTCTCCCCAGACCTGTCGCCAAGTCTAGGGCAGGTATGTTGGAGCTCCAGATAACCACTGGCAGCCAGTTTTCTGCCTCGCAATCCTGGTGCTGCTTTTCCTGAGACCTATGCTCAGAAGGGAAGCCGAGGGGTCCCGCACTGAGAAGTGTGGATGCTTTTGGCCCAGGGCTTGGCAACCATCCAGTTCCTCACATTAATTCAATGGGTCACAAATGCTCTGACACCATGTGATGTATTCAGTAGCAGAGCGACTCGTTCTGCCTCCAGATGGGCCTGGGTTTTTCTAAGTGTGGAAGGATTCACCTGATCCAAGCTCTGCAAGTCCGTTATGAATCTCATCGCCCTTCAGAAATGCCTTCCCAGCCATTGTCTCTTTCTGGCACAGTGGAGCTCCTCGGCTAGGCTGGAGCCATGAAATCCTGGGCGCAGGGAGGAGACCATTAGTCACTCTGTTGGAGTGTGGCTGGGGATTTCATTAACTCACTGCTCTAACATTGCTCTTTAGTAGCCGTGGTTCATGGCTGCCCTGGAAAGGAGACCTGAAGCTGCAAACCAAGTCACATCTGTTTCTTGGGATTATAATTGAGGCCCGAGCTGGCCCCAGCTCAGAGCTCCCCTGTGCGGCTACACCTGACGAGCCCAGAGTGAGCTAAGACCAAGCCAGCAGGCCTCATCGTCTCTTGCCGCCCAAGGAACGCTGAACAAGAACGGCTGGTCCAAATCCCACCCTTCCACATGGCCTGTGATGACAAGGTTGTGCGATGCCAATAATATCAGGGCAGGCCCAAATTGGAACCATTCTGTTGACTCCTGTTGACTCCAGTACTTATAGACACTGAGCTCTGCATAAAATAGTCATTAGTGCTTGTGGATTAAGCAAATATGAACAATGACCTTGATTCCCTCTGCGACTGTGCCAGGGTCCCTGAGCGGGTATATTGGTAATTAACTCTGGTTTTAGTGTTGTTGAAATGCGTTAATTATTTAATGAGTTGTGAAGTGACTGTTTTCTTCTCAATGAAAAATTTATGCCATTGGGTAATCAACAATCTTTCTTTGGCCAGTCAATACAAAGAAAAAGCACTTTCTTCAACTATAAAAACATCTCAAAGTAGTGTTTTCAGCAACTGGGGAATCTTTGTTTGTAAAAATTATTTCCTTCTTTATATGAGATTTGCAAAACGCCTTTAAATGTGAGAATTTCATCCGGAACTATCAAAATGTTAAATTCAGAATCTTGGGGTGGCTACTGGTTATAGCTTTAGATGCATTCTAAGGCTACTACTAAGACACTTTTTAAAACCAAACCCCTCTGTTGCGATGGAGAAATAAACATAAAGATTACAGAGGCTGAATGGTAGCAAAAAGGTTCAGTGAGGTAGCCGAGTTAGTTTTTAAGGTGCTGCAGGACCATTGGTTGTGTTTTAAGTTTTTCCAGTTACAGACTAACAAAACATGTAGATGGGATCATGAGCTTTTGTGGGTATAACCCACTTCTTCAGATGACTGGCGTATTAGAAATCCAGACCCAAGAATAAATAAGGAAAGGGGGAGGGGGGATTTTTTCTCTTTTTTTCTTTTACCCCCACCTTCCCTTATTTATTCTTGGGTCTGGACTTCTAAACACCCATTCTCCATTCTCTCGCCTTGCACTTTAGAACAGTCTTCAATTAGGGTAGCTGGAAAGAGGGCTTAGAAGTTCCCATTACTTTTGCAAATCCATATTATGAATTGTTATGGTGATGCTAGTGAGCTAATCTGCTGTTAGCTGTTAGAAATAATTTTGTACAGTGGTGTCCTTGATGAATGGGTTGTGTCGCTAGCTTGCTACATCTCTGCATTCGTTAAGCTGCAATATAACTTCCAGCAAACAGCGCAAAGGTTCTGGGAAATGCTCCTTTATCCTGAGGTGCAAATTTTGGAAAACATAAGCGTTGGCAGGCCCACTCTGAATTTGGAGAGGCCACTTGTATATAAAATGACACACAAGTGGTTGCAGAACGAGGGCTTGTATTAGGTATGTTATGCTGCCAAGATAATAGAAATCTCACCCCTTCTTTTAGTATATTGTTGCGATTGTATCATGTTCTTTTGTAGCAATTTCCAATTTGCTACAAGTTTGACAGACCTGGCCCATGGTATAGATATCTCAATATCCATATAGAAATGCAAAGTCAAATCAAAACACGTGTCTGTCATAAAACTTTCTAAATAGAAACATAGGCCAGAATTTTCAATTATAATATATGAAAATAGTTCCTGGGGGCCTAACTCTGTGTTGAAACACCTAGGTGTGGTACGTAACCCGATTCTAACAATGGTATAATGGAAGTTATATCACATTTTTAATCAGTTCCCAATACCTTAGTTAAGGTGACGAGTTTCTGTATTAAGCCTAATTTTGATCCTTCCTGTTAACTTTCTATGAGAAGACCCCAGTTCAGCAAACTGCAGAAGCACACTTATTTGTAAGCACAGGAGTGGTCATATTGCCCTTCAGTAGGATTGCTCACGTGTTTAAAATTAGACATGTATTTAGGTACCTTCAGGATTCAAAACTGAAACCTACTCATCCTCTGCCATTTCACTTCTGTAATCTTGATTTTGAACATTTCTTCAATTTTTTTAAATTAAAAACACTAAAATTGAAGGAAATACCGAAACAACATGTTTCATTTCAGAGGTTTCAAATGGAAAATTTTCCACTAAAATTAATGCTTAAGTTTTTTATTCAATGCAAATTATTAATGGACTACTTTGGGCAACCCCAAAATGCATTTTTTCTCTGAGAAAAATGTTGTGGTAGAAGAACTTTCCCCACCTCTAGTGCAAATCTCTTTTGATAATCCAGCCCCATACTTCTTTTTACACAAGAAAAGATTAACAGAAGGGCTTCCTGTGCTGCAAACCTACAGACTAATAATTCCCTTATGCCCTGGGGAGAGTCCCAAAGGAAATCAAACTTGATCATTCCTGCCCACTTCTCTCTCTCTATCATGTACACCTGATGAGAATCAAAATGTTATCATTAGACTGGTGGATTACTAATTGTTATAGAAACTTATTATAAAAGTCAACAGAATTGTGATTACATTTTCAGTGATATCTTTGATCCAAAGGAAAAATTGATCTTCACATTTCTCTCTATTGCAGTAAATTGATTCAGTGCGATACTAGGGTTTGTTCAGCTATAATGTAAGATTTAATTGTGGAAAGCACCATTTTCTTAACATTTCAGTGCACTGAAAAAAAATGGGTTGCTAACAGCATTATGCTTCTTGCATCCAAGCTGAGTTCTTATAAAGTAGCCAGTGCCTGCCTGTAGAATAAATGAATAGAATCAATGACCTTGATTCCCAGTGCACATATGCAAGGGTCATTGGTAATTAACACTGATTTTACTGTTGTTGAAAAGCATTAATTATTGAATGAGTTTTGAAGAGCTTAGCTTCTCACAAAAGAATCTATTGAGTAAGCCTCAATCTTGCTTTGTCCAGTGAGGGATAAGTAAATGCAAAGTTATGTATTAATTGTTTAAAATAGTTTTGACTTTGAGTCCTTTGAGTGTGTGGCAGGGTGGAGGGTACCATGAAGTGCCATACAAAGCCATCTGAAAGCCAGAATTCCTTGCCTCTGAATGAGAGAGGTAAAAAAGTAATGCAAGCCAGATGAAGAGGTAATCTGCACTGAGTAGCCAGCCTTTATTTAAAAAAAATATGCAGAGATTGCAACAGGGGAGAGCAGGCAGAAGAAAAGTAAAAGACCCTTCAGCAATGCAGCAGAGAGAGCCAAAGGGAGAAATAGCAGTTGAGGGACAGTGGAAAAGATTTAGAGCCCAAACAGTCTGAACCATAAATTACTAAGAATCTAAAAATAAACCAGCCTTGAAGTCCAGTCAAGTTTAAGTCACTTTACCAAAACCTACTTACCTTGGAATGTACCGGTTCTCCCAGAGAAGAGCCGATTATAAGCTACTTATTAAGAACCAGTGAAGAATTAATTTTGAGGGAGTTTGACGAGTACAAAAGGAATCTCTGACTGCGGGAACCAGAAGACATTTTTCTTGGAAGCACATGAACATCTATCTTAGGGGGAAATGCCGCAGCAACCCTTAAAAAGGGAGCATTTCTGATAAAGAGTGATGTGTATGTTCATAAACCAGCAGATCCTTCAGCAGAGAAGGAATGTGTAGGTGGGGAAAAAGAGAGGGGGATTATTTTATGAATGCCCCCTTTTCAGCAAGAAAAATGATATCCATCTCTTGCAGAGAAAACCATTAATGAAATAGAACTCTGCAGACATGTGGTGTTTTTCCTTCAGTTCCAGAACCAGCTCCCAGTGGAGAGTAAATACCATTGTCCCATTTTACCGCTAGAGGGACAGAGCAGTTAAGTGGCTCTCCCAAGCTCAAGCAGAACCAAGAATAGAATATGGATCTTTGATTCCTAACCTATTTCCCCTATGCACTGAGTCACGCTGACTCCCCCGGCCCATTAAGGAGAACTATCATCACAGTCTGCCTGTCTTAAACCCCGGGGGAGGGAGAGTGATCAGCAGGAATCTTATCTCAGCATTGCTAAAAAGAAGATTTTTAAAAAAATTCAGAATTAAACGAGCCTTGTAAAAGCAGATAATTTCATCTCCTTTCAAAAGGAGACATAAGGTTTATCCTATAAAGAAAAGTTTTAAACCAGATTTCTCTGTGATGATTGTCTAGCTCCTGGAAGCTAAAGCAGCTGTCTAATGCTGCATCAATATAATCACCTAAGAGACATTCTGTGTGTTACCAGGTACAAATAAAATTACCACGAAGCCTAAAGTTTGGATACTGTATTTAAATAACTCTGACCCGTGGTTTACCAACGTTCATGCTCACAGACAGTGTGACGTGCTGTACAACACGGACCAGAGAGCGCCCGGCAATTCCTAGCGCGTGTCTCATAGAAAACATTTAAATCGAGATTGGATGTTTACCAATGCTGGAGAATCCACCACGACCCTTGGTAAATTGTTCCAACGGTTAATTACTCTCACAGCCCTTATGCCAGCCCAAGAACAGACGAGTGTCCCACCACTCAGCCAAGCGTGTGAGGCAGAGGGGGAGCTGGGGCAATTACAAGGGGGCCGTTAGCTACAGCAGTGTCACCTGAGGCGTGTGGCTCTCAGCGGGCCCATAGGGGGTTGATTTGGAGCATTTTTAAATGTTTTGGATTTTTTTTTAAGTAAAATTTGAGGATCTTTTGAAACAAAAAAGTCCTTTTTGAACTGAACAATCAAAATGTTTCATTTCCAAAAGGAAACATTTCTGGGTTTGGGATCTTTCCTACCAAAACAAAATGGCAAAACACTTGAATACACAAAACAGTTTTGAGCTGTCAAGTTTGCAGCTGGCTAGGGGTTTTGCACAGAAATTCCACTGTACTTTATGCAAACCTCACCAACCATGCCTCTTGGTGGTGGTGTTGCTAATACTTCCTCATAAACGGTGACTCTAGCAGAGGAGAAGCTGGTTTTTGGTTCTCACATCTTGCTACATGTGGAGGGAATCCTAGACTGGAAAACTTTGAAAAGCACTGTCCTGTATGATCTTCCAAAATGGCAAGCTGGGCTAATACCTGTGAGCACGTGCAAGTATTTCTAACACAGTTCTGACCACAGTTTGTAAAACTGGGATTGAAGTAGCTGTAGCTAGATAAGCTGATGGATTCGCACCCTGACTGATGACTGGAGCTTTCTTTAGATAAAAGAATAAAAAGTATCAAACAACGAATAATCTTGTTACTATGCAAATAATGTTGCCAGCGAATCACAGAGATTCATTCAAAGAATGATCCTTCCCCAGGCTTTTGCCAGGGGAAATAAGAATATTTTCATAAGAATTGCCTCAAATTGATTCTTGATCCAAACCCAGGCATGGTCATAAGTATCCTTTCACTGACATCACTGGGTCAGGCCCCTGGTGAGTAACGAGGGGCCAGGAACACAGATGAAACTATTTTTGGAAGCAGAGTGCCCAGCTCAGCAGTGTCCAGTCAGTTCCACTGCTGGTGCTACTGTTTGGAGAGCCAATTGCTTCATTCCTGCCTGAACAGAAGAGATGGTGCCTGTTCTTACTACACCGTATCTAACTCAGCACTGGCACAGCTTTCTTTAGTGTAAGGCCCAACTATGTTCATAACTAATGCTCTACGCAGCGCCCATCCACTCTCTCTCAGGGACGGTGACCTGCTTAAAAGAACGTGGGGCCCTTGAAGTGTACTCATGTCTGACAGCAGGGGTTGAGGTCCCTCGGGGATTTACCTTAAGTAGGGCTCCTCTGTTCTGAGCAGCTGAATGCCCCAGCTGCCCATGCTCAAGACAAAGGGGGTAGCCAAGTTAATTAACCATCACCTCAAGGCACATGATTCATTATCAGTTTTACTGAGTAATCTAAGAGAATATCAGTGTCCCCAATGGAAGTGTGCCTGGGGCACAGTGGTACAGTCAGAAACAGTCTTGAAATCTGATTTTACTCTCCCCTGTTTAACTGATGGCGAACGGAAGGCAAAAACGGAACCCAAGAAGTGCATTGTTATAGTGGACATACCTACTTGTACATTCTCTCATAAGAAATGGTAGAGAAGACTGTCGTGTTTCTGGGGGGATCAGCCTTGTGCCTAACACAGAAACCTCCATCCTGTTACCTTGCAGCAGACATTTAGAGCTAAGTGATATCAGTGGAAATGGTTGGGGACCAGAATTTCTTTTTGGTGGGAAATTCTGACCTTTCACCATTTGTTTTCATTCTGAATCGAAAGGAAATCCCCAACATTTCACAATTTTTTTTGCCCAGAATGAACATTCTGAAAAAGTCTATTCCAAACTCTCCAAATATTTCATTTCAATATTGTTGAGTCATTTTGTTTCAATAGGTGGAAATGTTGAAATAGAAAATGTTATATGTTGTATATAATACTATACTATATGGCATATATAAATCAAATTCATATTTTAATATATTAGAAAAGTCGAAAGAAAAACGGTTCCAAACAAGACATTGACTTGTTTCAACTTTTTCATGAAAAATAAATTAATCAAACCTGGCATGTTCCCACAAAATGTTCTCTAATTAACAGTGTTTCCTGACAAACTAGTTGTCTGCAATGATCTCCTGAAATTAAGCAATTAGAATGACATTCATTAGAGAAGAGACCACTGTTTTCTTTTCGGGTACATTTACACTGAATGGCTATTTCGAAATAAGCTATTCTGGAATAGTTATTCCAAATTAGCTTATTTCGAAATTGCACGTCTACACTGCAGGGAAGCCTCAAAATGAGTCCGAGGCAGGCTTCCCTAATATAGACGTGCTATCTCGATTTAGAGTCCCAGGAAGCACCGGGGAGGAATAACTTAGAATGGCCCTGGGGTGGGGCTATTTTGAAATAGCAAAAGTGGAGCGTCTACACACGCCTTATTTCAAAATAGCTATTTCAGAATAGGCATTAGTCCTTGTAGAATGAGGTTTACAGATTTCGGAATAAGCCGCCTGTTATTTTGAAATTGTTTCAAAATAACGGAATGGCTGTGTAGACACTCGCATTGTTATTTTGAAATAACGCTAGTTATCTTGAAATAACAGTGTGGTGTAGACGCACCTTTAGGAATATCAGAGATCTCACACATTTGTCTTAGTTTTAAAAGAAATGTTGGTAAAATGAGTGATTACTGGAGCCAAGATCTTCACAAACCACTAGACAGCCAGATGTATCAATGTTTAAGCCATTTCCTTTGTACTCTTTGCTCTACTTGTGTGAATTAAGGGATAAGGAAAAAACCCTAAATAACCACGGGCCGTTCTCTTTTCTGACTTATGAGTCAACCATTTCTTGCTGTGGTTAAAAGATCACCATCTGGATAGCCTTAGCTTTTCATTCTGGGTGGTACAAGTGCTGTTTTCCCCTTTGGTGGGGCATTCTCTTTCCCAGGAGTGTGTGTATGTCTCAGCTTAGAGCTAGGCAAATCTAACCCGATAAAAAGCCCAAACACACAAAACTGGGCTAGTTTCAGGCAAATGGACCCAGCAGAGCATTTTGCAGTGTCTAAAGGAACAGATGCATATATTTGGAGGCTGAATTGATCATGAAAGCAATGACATGCCGCTGGGTTTACCAGACTCTCAGACCCTAGCCTCTGTGAAGCTTTGCAAGCCAGACTGGATGCATGCGGGTGCAGGAAGTTTGCTGCTTTCCTTCTGTAGTAAATAATGCCAGGCCACCTGCATGACTGTTTATTTCAGTTTAGGCAGCTATAATTCCATTGAAATCAGTGGAATTACACAAGCATAAAACTGGAGCACTGAAGCCGGCCCAATATTTCTGAAATCTAAAGATTGCAAATTGCATCAGAAAAAAGGTAATAATTTATGCCTGATCACACCCTGGTGATGCCTTTAAATGTTACCTCCCCCCCATTTTGCTCTTTGGGAGGCTGATGTACAGAGAGGTTAAGTGACCCAATCAAGGTCACAAAAGCACACCTGTGTCAGGATGAGGGTTGGCGCACCGATTCTGCACTGCCTTGCAGCATGGGCAGTCTTAGCTCTGCACAGAATGGGTGTCAGACGCTCCCAGTGTGAGCTGGGAGTGCTTTCCTGCCACTCCCAGGGGAGCAGTTTGGCACCCCCAGCTGCGTGAACCAAACAATCAGTGTTTCAATCAGCTCTGAGTGTAGCAGCTGTGCCCACACCTGGTACCTCACCTCCCTAAGCCAGGGACGAGCCATGGCAGCCTCCTTTTCTGTAGTGTGGCTGGGCTGCTCCTGCTCTGCAGTCACTCAGAGCCGGCCGGGAGAGAGTTCGGCTGTAGTCGCCTGTCTCCCCAGCAGGGGCCTTCTGCACGCCACCACCCCCTGCACAGTGCGAAAGTCAGGAACCCCCGCGGCATTGTTTGACAACAATGCATAGCATGGATATTTAGGGAGATTTATTTTGGACAAGACCTTCTGGACCATGAGCTGTTTGCATGTTCCGAAGCCAAGCCATGCGACCCCTCCGTCCATATGCCACTGAAACGTGCCATTTGTGACAGCTCCCCATTCTTCTTTGGAACAGCTGCTTTGCTAATTACCAGGGCTGGTCCCAGGAGGAAGAACTGGGTGGAGAGCTGCAGTGTGGCATTCCCAGCTAGGAGGAGGCTGCGTTCCAGCTCTCCAGCGATCACACAGGAAAAGCAGGTAGCCTGGCAGCACTGTATGCATTGGCTCCATCTCAGAAACCAGCCAGCTCTCAGCTGCACAGGTGGTTCTAATGGCATTCAGTTAATGAAGGGAGCTCAGAGAACACTTGTCTTTGCAATTCCCCCCCCCATTCAAATAATCTATTAGTAATTGAGGCTCATCACTGGCCGGTCCGGGACACACAGCACTTTTGAAAATCTGAGTATTGACCTAAATACAGATTTCGAAGGAGATTTTCTGACACACAAATGAGAGGCACCCAACTTGCATTACTGTCAATGGGATTTAGGCACCTCGCTGTCAGTTTTTCCTTTTAATACATCCCCTTCAAGGTCCTATTTTTGGGTGTCCTGGCTTGAATTGTTGTTCTTCCAAGGGGCTAAACAATAGTAACTTAAAATTGCCACTTTCCCCATTTCTGTCTACCTTTTCCTTTGCTTTATCATAACCCATCCCCCACGTAATGATTTAGAACAAAGTAAGAGACACCCATCCATTCATTCCTTATTGTTTTGTAGGGTTGGCCATTTTCTACTTGCAGGGAAATGCCGAACAGAGTACAGGAAACCGATACCCCTAGAAGGACATCAATCCCTCCAAGTCATTGTACTAACACATAGTGCAATTTATATAGACTCTGCAATGCAAAAATGTATCATGTCCTTCAGAGTCAAGCAATTTTATCCACCCTTGTAATTGTCTCCATTAATTCAAAGGATCAAGAATTCACCTCCACACTTTGTTATGCAAAGGGCAATGTCTTACTTTGCCATTGCAATGTTCTCCTTGTGCAGAGTTTGCAACACTAAGCAGAAAACAACCTCCCGTTTCCTCGTCACTTTCTCTTTATTTTTGTTACCAGTTTTATGTTTAAGTTTATGTCCAAGAGGTTACTCCTCGGGGGATGGTGGTGTCGTGTTTTCTGTGAATGAAGAGCAACCAAGCTGAGTGAGAAAGGAGTCACATCAATGGTGGATGTGTTCACCAAACAGCATTCCTCTCGAATAGAATTCACAGAATCCATGAGCAGCACTTCCTGTGGTAGAACTACCCATAGGTTTCACATTTTTACTTAGACATGGCAATATTTAGAAAGGTAAAATGAGAATGAACACCCCATGTTAGAGTGATGTGAGTTGATGCTTTAGAAAAGTCACAGCTTCAGGAATCGTGTGATTGCACAAGACTCTCAGCTTTAATTTATAAAAGTAGTTTCCAACTCTCATAGTTCTATACAAAGATTTGACAAGGTGACTCTGAAAGGCTCTGAAAACAGAAATAGCCAGAACCCCTTGGTGTCTAGCTTATTTTCTCTCCTCTACTTGTAAACTGGGCTGGAACACATAAGTGTACAATTTCCAGTTAATAAAAAAAATCAAAACGTGAAACATTAAAAAAATATAATGTCCCATTCTTGGACTTGAAATCACCTAAAGAATAAGAAACAGAGCCAGTCTGAGTGCAGAAACGTCTCTGACTTGTGGAATTAACAACGGAAGCCACGTGATCCAGAGATGTGTGGGAATGATAGCTTCATTTCCTATGAAAATCCAGAGGCCTAGAGACTTTTAACCTTTTCTCCCAAGAGACGAGCAGCCACCTGGATTGGCGAGCCGCCAAGTGGAGAGCTTAACTGAGAGGAAAACGGAGACTGCATTGATTTCTCTGAGGTATAAATATCCATTGATTATAGCATTGTGCTTCACTAAGGTATTTTATCCCCCTTCCCCATCCATTGAATTATATTTAACCTGTGAATTCTGCTCTCAGAAGTTTAAGGGATGAGTTGCAGGGCTTTAAACTGCTTTACTTTTTGAGCCTAGAGCTTAACAGTTGAACTGTCTTCAGCAGATTTACCTTTTTTATTTTTAAAATCTAATTTGCTGTAACCTTGCTGGCGTGTGTTTATTTATTGAAGGCTGGAGATGCTGCATATTCTGTGTCTCTGCATAAAAACGGGTTGCATAAAAGATAGAAAAACCAGCCTGGAGCTTTTAATCTCAAGGAGGACAAAATATTTTAAATTTCTTATTAAAATATCATCAGGAACGAAACTGAAAAATGGTCTATGATCACTATCTTTTTCTTTCTCTCTCCCTCCAGTGTGGATACATTTTGTTTTTGTTCTTTTTCCTCTTATATATCGTGATAAAGAATACTAGGTTGCATTAATTATAAAACCCTATTTCCTTGCATTGTATTTAAGCCATTTTCCATCTAGACTAATGACTATTTAATATCATCCCATCTAAATTCCTCCCATACTTGGTGCCTAAGTCTCTTTTGAGAACCATAATTCAGAAGTGGTCCTCTTTCAGTCAGAAGAGAATGGACATTCTTGGTCAGTAGTGAGTTCTCATTTCACATCCTGAACATGAGACCCCTTAAATGGGCCTTTTCCCCCTGAGGATGGGTGCTCATCACTTCTTGAAAATGAGAACTCTGGGAGGTGTTTCAATATGGCAGCAACTAAAATCAGGCATACTTTTGGAAATCTTAGCCAAGCTTAAATCTAGAGGGTAAACCTAACATTGAATACTGTTTGATGGGGCAGCATCCTCGTCTAACAGAACAGATGACAACAGTGAGTTGATAAATGAAAAAGAAGTGTTTAGTATGTTGGATATGATGGAAAATGAGATCTGCTCTCTGCTTAGACCTACGGGCACCAAATGATGCTACTATTTTGTTACTGATCCCAAACCCCTCCCCCAAGGCTCTGCACGTGTGGTGAAAGGCAAGCACTGCGTCAGAGGTGGTGTCCCATTGTAACAGAACAGCAACACACTTGCTCAAGCAGCAGCCCAGGTGCTAGTAATGTACTGTGACTAGTAGTTGTGCCTTTGGTCTGGGAATGGGAGACCCCTTGGGGCATGAAGGCAAACAGAGCTGACGAAGGGCCTTAGCACTATTTTTAAATTAGTTAATTGCCATTTAATGAACCAGGGAGTTGTGACTTCCCTCTTCCATAATAAAACAATTGCTGGGAAGTAAAAGTTGTTGACTGAAGTGATCTTGCGTGGCAAACTGGATTAAGCAGCCAAACATTTTTACAGTGTTGCTCCTCAGACTGAAAAAATACACCCCTGGCAATGTGTGGTGTTTGCACCTGGTTCTCCTTTGCGATCGTGATATGATAAGTTGGGTAGAGCGTGGCAGAAAAATTCCAGTTAAATTATTGTCATTGGAATTTGCTGAGTCGTGGCAATCGCACCTCTTGTTGGATTTTGACAAAGTTCCAACGGAACCCTGACTGCCAGGAAAGATACATGAGTAGCTTCAAGTCAGGAAGATATTAATAAACCATTATATCAAACACATTTCAGCCATTTCTGCTGGCTGCCCACAATATCTATAATACAACACAATTAACGTGATTATAATTAATACCCTTGTCAGATAAACTCTTCTGCAAACTAAAAAACGCGTCTTTTTCATTTTCTGATATCGGGCTCAAAGCAGTCAGGGCGGGGGAAGCAGGAAGGCTCGTAAAGACTCTTTCCTCTTGACAAAGAGGCCACATTTGGTGCCATCTTAAAGTTCAATATAAGTTGCATGCCTTGTAGTTGTCATTGGTAGATTCAGCACTTCCGCCCTTGGCTTAAGTCGGGCAGAGTTTCCTATGAATCATGTGCTTATGGGGATCCCAGAACACAGAATTATCCTTAACTAAAGTTTGAGAGGCAGCTTTCGGTCACTTAACATAACTTGTTTTCCAGCCTCACGTTCATAGGCTTGGGCCTTAATTATTCATTTTGGCCTGAGTTCCAAAGACTGTGGTTCCTGTGGGGTTGATCCTGAAACCTTTGCTTGCGTCAGTAGTCCTTATTCAGGTGAGTGGCCCCACAGTGCGTGTAAGGGTTGCAGACACAGATCTATCTGCAGCAGGTACCATTACAGCTGATGGCCTCTTTGAACTTAATACAGGATGGCTGAAAGAGAGAGGACAGCTACCTCAAAACTCTCCCAGCAGTAAATCACAATCCAGGGCTACTGGACCAGGGAAAAGCAGCCTCTCTAGATAAAACCCCAAACCCACATGCGTTACCTTTGCACGATTTCCAATACACTGTCCCTGGGACGCGGCAGACACATCGTATTTTTCATCCTTGTTTGAGCAGTGAGGGGTTTGCAGGTTCATTTCAGATAAGCAGGCAAAAGTTCAAAACGCTGCCACAAAGTTTCTTTGCTCTGGAAACTAAGGTGGAAATTGCAAGGTCTGCAGTGATTCCTAACGCAGGCACCACGAGAAATAAGACAAGAACAATTTTTTGTAGCAGCATTTCAGTGGCTCTAGACTGTAATGTCATTGGGGGAGGGCTGTCTTTTACTGTATGTTTGTAGGGGAATGGCATAATCAGAGGTCCCACTCTTACTGGATGCTCCTACAATAAATAACAACAACAATAATAATACAAACCCAAGAAATGCAAATGTTGTGGTTTTGTTAATTTCTTCCTCCTCCCAAAAATATTCTTCATGTTTTTGGTAGCATCAGTAAAACACTGGGATGGGTTACCTTGGGAGGTGGTAGAATTACCATCCCTAGAGGTTTTTAAGTCCTGGCTTGACAAAGCCCTGGCTGGGATGGTTTAGTTGGGGTTGGTCCTGCTCCGAGCAGAGTGTTGGACTGGATAACTCCTGAGGTCTCTTCCTTCCTTAGTCTTCTCCGATTCTGCTCAGTCAAGCTAAGGTTTCTCTTTAGACCCATTCTAGTTTTATCCAAGCAATTCCCATTTGTAACTTTTAGGATAACCTATCTTGATTCTGCTACTGACTCAATGTGTATTGTATTGTATTGAATTGTATTTGAGAAGTTACTTCCCCTTTCTGCTTCGGTCCCTTCCCTGCCCAATGGGGATGCTCCTGCTGAGATACTGGAGAGGTTAGATACTCCTTTTACAGTGTGTTACACATGGAGCTGAGCTGACTACCTGCATTCTAACTATCAGCATCCTTTTAGGTCTTGAAAATGCACTTTCCCACTCTGTGTCATGCTTGTGGACCCATTCTGTGTTATGGATATGGAGGTCCTAGAGATGCCAAGATAAAGTTTTCACTGCAAGGGTTCCTCTCTCATTTCTTTGCCTTCAAAAGTTGCATTGGAGCTGTCGGGATTCAGAGATGTGCTTAAACCTGCTTCTGCTTCCCCCAGTAGCTGGGGTCAGGTCCTGGGGTCCCTCTTTTCTAGGCTTGCCAGTGCAATGCACGGTCCTTATGCCCTCCCTCCCACACCCTCAGTCTAGCTGTCATCTCTTTGGCCGTCCTCTAGTGCACCACTCACAAACACTCGTCTTAGCTGCGGGGTTCCCTTCCTCCATCCTTAGCATGTCCCATCCCCGCCTCCTCTCTGACAATGGAGACCTTGGGACTCACTCCTGATGGCATCATTTTCCTCAGGTGGTCTAGCCATATCGCCCTGTCACCGCCCTCAAATAGTTCATTTCAAGGGCTCCAGGGCTTCTTTTGGGCTGCCCTTGTCTCTGATCCATAGAGAAGAGCTAGTCTGAGCATGGTTTGGTCTAGCTGTCCTTAAGCAGGCTGGGTATCAGAAGTCAGACCACTTGTCTTGCACCACAGTTCCAAACTCTCGCAGCAGCCCTGCCTGCAGTGCTCTTGTGATTTCTCCATTTGCTGGTAACCAGCCTCCACCAAATTAAATGAGGAAACCTGCACTTAAATGCTGACCTATGTCGGAAGGGACTTGAGCACATCCTCTCCTGAATCAGGGGCCAAATGAAACTTTACTAGTTCACTACATTTTGAAGGCAGGAGTTTTGCTTTCCCCTGAATATTCCTTTCTGTCGTTACTTAAGAGCGGATTTAGAAGAATCCTGGAATCTTCCACCACCAGCATGAATGTGGAAGGACCACAGTTACCAAGAAGATTTGAAAAGAAAGGAATAAATGATAAAAACTTGAGAGCAAAATGCCCAAAGACATTTCTGTCGAGTGATTTGCGAGGACAATCTAGTATATGTTTCACTCCTGGCACCTAAAAAGCTTAGAGTGCTGTACAGTATTTCAGGCAGCTTTGTCTTCATTTGTCAGGCAGTGAGCAAAAAGCCATGAGCTGACAGCTATTTTGAGGAAAACGAAAGAGACGGAATGCAGAAAACGTGTAAAGATGATGCCACTCATCCCAGAGCACTCTATAAAAAGACCCCACTTCACTTTAAAATCATCTTATTTGGTGCCCGTGAGGAAGATAGCTAGCAAGATAGCTGTCTAGTCCCGGCCCTCCTCACAGTGCAAGTATCAATTTGTCTCTAATACTTACTTTCCTAGCAAATTGGGAATAAGCTTCTTCTTATCATAACAATTTAAATTAATCTCTGGGCAGCCTTCAGACGGTTGAATATGGATTTCAATGAAAAAAAATGAGATTGAATGAAAGACATAAGCCAGAATCACCTAGTTGGTTGAAGGGCAAGCCCACAAGTCCACAGCAGAACCTAGTCTAGGATATCACTGAAGGAATTCCTCACAGACCGACTGGATTCAATCGAAAACAATATACATGGTTTTGCTAATGATGTAACATCATCCAAGAAAATAAACACTCAGTTACCTCAGTGACCACCTTTTGGGGAACTCTGAAATTTACCATTAGAGGTGAATGCAAAATAATGCCCCCCAAAAGAAGAGAGAAAGAGTCAAATTACCGGACTCTTTTGCCACGGAAATAGTTGGATTGCAGAGAACACACAAATTGACTCAAATAATGGAAACGTCCTACATTCTTTATTCAAGACCAAATTTAAATATAACGAATATGTATCCAACCAAGTTAAATTTACACTCAACCTGGTCAAGCAAATATGTTAAGAATGTTAAGAATGAGGAGATAAAGTACACAAGTTACTGGCCACGAGACTTAAATATCCAATAATAATATTTCTTCCTTATTACAAGCAGACAGGAGTGCCATCTTTGAACCAATTGATGTAAGCGATCAATTTAAATAAATTAAACTGATTTAACCAACTTGACTCTAATAAATTTGATCATTTCTCTGAAGGCCTACCTTTCCACATCCTAACTTCAGAACAAGCTTATGGACAAAGCTTCCACAACACGAAGAGATCTAACAGGCTATACAAATACGAATTCTAGCACGGCTCCAGGGATGTATGGCTTTCTTGCAGAGTTCTACAAAACATTTTGTAATCAGATATCTTCCATTCTTTCAAAAGTCTCCACTGACACATTCCAAAAAAGAAACTATATTGTGTGACATAAGACCTGTTTTAATTACTTTAATTGCAAAGAACAACCAAGATGGTTGCAATTCTGGCAACTTCCACCTGGTATCTGTATTGAACACAGATTGCAAAATATTTGCAAAACATTAATGACACGACTGAACACCAATTATATGTGAAGTTTCATTAAAGGAGCACTGACTGCTGATAATACAAGAAAAATCACTCACTTGATCCAGCAAGCTCATATATCAGATGTTCTGTTTATAGCCTTGTTAGATGCATAGAAAGCTTTTGAGGGGGTGGAATGGCCTTATCTAATGGCTGTCCTAAAAATTTGGATTTGGACCAGTTTTCTTGATTTGGGTCATCTTGCTATCCAAGTCTCTCCTTGCATCACTGTCAACTAATAAAATAATTTCTCCCACATTTCAGCTAGAAAAAAAACATAACGAAGCTGTCTCCCTTCTCCTCTTCTTTTTAATCTCCCTCTTGAAACATTGAGAGCACACACAAGCCAGCACTCAGCCACTGAAGGTGTGACTGTAACCAAAATGAGGGCATATGCCGATGATTTTTTTGTGCTGTTGAAGTCTACACCTTCATCAAGCCCATCCTTAAACAAACACAGCTGATATTTTTGGGAAGCTCTCTGGTTTTTAGTATTAACTGGCATAAATCACAAACAATGGATAAAACCAAAGGACCAGATTCTTATCCGTTTCAGCATTTTCAAATATGCAAAGAAATATCATATGTGGATGTTAAAATTTGTCCCAGTCTTCCCAAAATGGTTTCTATAAATATGGGCGATATATTAAAGGACATTTCCAAGGACATAGCGAGGTGGCATCTCTTCCTTCTAGCCTTACTGGGGAACTAGAAAGAACCAACATGAATATATGCCCCAGAATGATTATTATCATTAGCTTATTGCTTTTCAAGTTGTGTCCCTCACTCTTTGCTCAAATAAATAGGCTTACCATGCAATTTATACGGGATAAAAAAGCAGCCTTGCTTGTCACATAAAATTATTAAAAACTCCTAGGCAAATGAGGCATGTTGTTGCCAGATTTTTACCTATATTATGTAGCATTCCAAATGCATCCTGTTGCATTCGGGGGTTCCCCTCCAATGGATCTGTACACATGCTGACCTGCTTTGAGATTGAAAATAATTTAGCTAGACCATTCGGTTCCCTCTCTTCTTGTATATACTGTAAATGGCAATCAATTTACACCCTTATTGAAAAATCCAGTCTTTGAGTCTAAGCTTAGTCTAGTGTCTGATCTTACTAATTATCTGCTCATACCACTCTTGGATCAACTGTGTCTTGGAATCAAGGCCATCTCCATGTTCAAGACAATTTGGATAGAGAAAGGATTAAAGAATTTAAAGCTATCCAGAGCTAGGGTGTGTCAGCACCCTAAACTCAAAATAAGATATGCAATTTGCGCTACACAAATTGTGTATCTTATTTTGAATCTATTTCGAAATAGGCGATTTTGAAATTTGGCGTGTCTACACAGCGCCAAATTTCAAAATAATGCACTATTTCAAGCCATTCCTTATCCCTCATGCAGTGAGGTTTACTGGGATGGCGAAATAGCACGCCTGTTATTTCAAAAAATATTTTGAAGTAAGAGGTGGCTTGTGTAGATGAGGGTACAGCCGTGCAGTGTAGATGTACCCCAAGATATTAAACAGGCGCTCCTAGACTCCAGACCATTTCTTTAAAGGAAGATTGGTGACACACTGTGAATGAAATGCAGACAGCTGCATCTGCACATCCTTGATACCTGTCCCAAAAAGCATGCGTTCTGGTGTGTGTGTGTGTGTGTGTGTGTGTGTGTGTGTGTGTGTGTGTGTGTATGAGTTGGCATTTCCAGTTCACAGTAAGAAATGGATTTCCACATGTATTTTAGTGGTCAGACGAGTTATTCTGAAGAGATGGAAATCTGCAATTACTCCCTCATACACAGACCAGCTTAGTGAGCTCTCTGCTATTGCACTGATGGAAAAAATGACTCTGTCTAATAGAAATGCTTGGAAAAATATGAGGCTGTTTGGTCGCAGATTGCACTATTGTATCCTTTTGCAGTTTGGTATTATTAGTCCCCAGTACTCAAAGGCTATATTCTCACTTATTTATCTCTTTGGTCACTTTACCAATTGATTCCCTGCATAACCTCTCTGGGTTTAGGTGGGTATTTCCATTTGTTTTGGTTCTTTTTGTTTAGATTTTGCAAATAATGAATGTTGACTGTATTTGTTTATATGTTATTTCCATCTTGTGAATGCATTTATATGGTTTGTTTCATGTTTATATTTTCTATAAAACAATAAAAATATGTTTTAAAAACATCTTATGAATATTGTGAAAGGCTGTCCCTGAAAGTTCTTTAAATGTACTAATCAGCTTTGGTCTGGAATCAGTTCCTACAGTGCTCTGCAAGAATGAGCAAACATGTAGCCATTTTATGAACCCTGCTACTGGATCTTTTGCTGTTCTAGAAACCAACTTAGCTCAAAACCCAATTTCAGCAATAAAGTGAATTGTGTTTAGACGGTTTCAGGTTCTTTCGTTTAGTTTAAGTCTCTAAAGGAAGGAACCCTTAAGCCAAATGAGAACAGTAGAAACAAAACCTATCAGGTTATACTTCTTGTAATTAACTCCAGCATGGTGCATTTCTATTGCCATGGTGGGTTAGGACAACAACGAGATCCTGCAGTGGACGCAGGCCGCACTCCTGCTGGAAAAGAAAAGCAGGAGCACTGCCCAGAATCTGCCCACCAAATAAACACGTTCCTCTCTCATGAGGATTTGCTCCCAGTGGTTGTGCAGCCGTTCAGCTATGACTATGCGTCCGCTCTGGGTTCAGCTTCCTTCATCCCTGGGCTCCGGAGAGGGTCTCAACTGTGAAAGTGATCAATGGATCAGGGCCCAATTACATCAAAGGTCCAGTTCCAGTCTATGACTCTCCGTGACAGCTGCTCTCCCTCGGGACAGTCTGGGTCAGCAGGCCAAGGGTGAATTGGTGAGAGCTGAGGTCAAAGTTCTCAGTGCCAGGGGTCTGGCTATGGAACAAGCTTGGTTACTCGGTGCTAGCTGACTGCCTGTCACTACACCCACTTTATGCCCCTTTTCTCTAAGTCTCTTATTAAAGCATTAAGGGGTGGAAACTTTTCAAAAGTATTCAGGATCAGGGCATACAAGTGCTTAGCCCTGACAGTTAGCTACCAAAATGAAACAGCCAGGTCTGCAGAAGGGCTCAGTACCCATGGAGAACAAGGTAAAACCCTCCTCAGGTGACCATGGGAATAATAAATGTACAAGTTTTCTCACTACCTTTGTCTAAAGTCTGAGGTAAATATCCCTCTGGGCTTTCTCAGAGCCCATGAGTGCATGCAGATTGCCGCTCAATGCACTTTGCGCCACCTTTGTCCCAGTGTAAGATCTGGGTTTTATATCCCGCCAGTTCGTTTGCTTGCAACAAAGAGTGGAGCATTCATCTGTATGAGCAGTGTTACCTGACTCCTTTCGCTGTGCCCTGTGTTTAATACTGATCAGTGACTGCTGCAGTCATAAGACTGAAAATAGTAGACGGCTCAAAGTTCATTTCCACTCGGACAGATGCCTCCAGGCAAAATCAGGCTGATTTGCGCATATTTTAGCATATTAAGCTACTTCATAAAATATGTATGCCATAATTTGTGAGGGGAGTTATTCAAAGTGCTGCAAAAATTTGCTCTAATGCTGGATTAGAAGGGAAACAGACTCTGCTAGGAACTTATCAATGCATCTGCCAAAATAACTTTGTCATAGTCAAACGCGGAGGGCAGACAGCCATCAACCAAGGGAAATGGCTGGAGCTGTGGAAAGCTGTTTGCCACAGAAGCCTGTTGCAATAAAAAAGCGACTCCTACATAGTAGCTAATATGTGAGCTTCATGTTGTCCATCAGGCTTATGCTAAAAACTGAAGAGAAGAGAGAGAATGGTAATCATTTAGGAAGTCTGAGGTAAAAATCTCTCCTGAGCTTCCTGGAAGTCCATGGAGCGCAAGCTGATTGCCACTCAACCCACTTCCTCCCCATCCCAGGCCTCAGAGCTGGTCCTGGGGTGAAGGGACATGACTCGGTCTCCTTTTAGAATCAACCCTAGTGGAACAGACCCAAGCACCGGTCCAGCACTCTGCTAATTATACCATTTTGGTCAGTCTAGTCAACCTTGCTAAAATAATTTCACTTCTCATTATTGTTTCCTCTTATTTCTTTGAGTCGAATTGTACAAAGTACGTTGAAACAAACAAAAACCAGCCAACCCCACAAAAACCTTGGGTCAGAGCCGTGTCTGTTCCATTTTAACTTGCCAGCTGCTTTATCTGTCCATTTGGGCAACACTTTCTGTTGCTTGTTATGGGGAAGGAGTCTATTTCTCCAACTTATTGCCATTTGCTGCCGGGGGGTGGATGATCCATATGGCTTCAATTGAGTCCAATAACCAGAAGTCATAAACAGCTTGTTGGCTGACTTTAGCAAGGACATGATTTTGATCACTGTGCCACTAGCAACAGGTAACTGTCCAGCCAGCATAAAAGAAAAAAAAAGGTTACAAAAGATGATAACGCAGTTGTTGTGCTAGGAATAAAGAAGATAGCTATCCAAATCCTGACCTCAGTTACACTTTTAGGATCCTACTGAATGGAATGATACAGCACTGGGGTAAACGAGTACAGAATTTAACCTGTCATGCAATACACAGAGCTGCTCAAAAGTTAACAATCTACTGTGCTGCATAGTAGAAGGGAACCAGTTGGGACATCTAGGTTACTCCCCGCTTCATTACAATAAAAATGGCCGCCACGCTGTGCCAACAATCAGCTGATCCGGCACAGCGCGGCAGTCTAGACGCGGATTGGTCGACAAGGAAAGTCTTTGTCGACTGCTCCCTTATGCCTCGTGAAACGAGGTTTACAGGAGCGGTCGACAAAGGCTTCCCTTTGTCGAATTTATGGACATACTGCTCTTTAGCCAGGTGAGATTTTCCACCTTCTTCCAAGGCAGCAGGATTGGACTGCTTATCCTATTACCAGCGCTGGGACTCATCCAGTCTCCAGGTTTCATGGACTGCATGGAGCTGTATTTTTTTTTTTAAACTGTGCTGTTCTCAAACACAAATTAATCCAAATGCCAGGCTTCTAGAGGTGCATGCCAGGACCTCAGCACAGATGCTACATCAAATAGACTTTAATTGAACATCAGTTTAGGCCTGCTGCTCAATTCATTATCATTATTGCTTTCTGAGGAAGTGTATGAAGTGAGGGAATACTGGGAAGAGAAGAGTCATGATTTTTTGTAACTTTTGGGGGATATGAAATCCCAGGATTTAAAAATGCAGTTCAGCTGGTCATGAGGGTAGTCAATGCACCACCAAGATGAGAGCATCCTAGAGAGCTAGCAAGATGGGCTGACACCTAACAGGCCAGAATTCCAAAACTGTTCCACCCCCACAATTTGAAGAGCTCAGAACCATCCAAAGACAGCAGCTGCATACCAGAAACTTCCTTTAGGGACTTGAATGGGTGTGAGTAGGTGATGAACTCTTTTGAAAATCTATATTCACACACAGAGATCCCCCTCCAGCAAAGCACTTACGCATGCAAACAAGAGAAAATCCCCTTGAACTACTCACATGCTTAAAGTTGAGCATGTGCTTACGGGCTTTGCTGGACTTCAGATTGGGTTTGTGTTTCCCCTCTATATACAGAAATACCAAGCACCTTAAATTTGAAAAGAAACAAATATGTCTTAGCATTTATGTTATTATTTAAGACAGTGGGTAGGGAGAAGATGCCAACGGTCTTTTATATTGATTAGCTGGAAGAAAAGCTGTATAATTTTAAGAAATCCATGCCTGACCTGGCAAAATGAAGAATAAAGTATCATGCTGACAAGTGAAGAAACATTCACTCTAAGAACTAGGGGTTTGACTCAGCAAAACATTTAGCGACGTACTTTAAATTTAACATATAAATGCAATTAAACATTTGCTGAGTCAGAGCCTCTGTGCTTCATTCACAGAGATATTAAAGAAGAGCAGCAAAGCCTGCAGAGAGGACACAGAGCCTTGCTTCTCGGTATCTTGGTGAACGCTCTCTCCAAGATCAACTTGCAGGCTTCGGACTGTCTGTGTCCTTGCCCATGGGTACTTTTTGGATTTCAGCATCATTATGGTGTTGGGGTTTCTGCAGACTGGGGCAATCTCGCATAACCTGCAGTTAACAAGACAATTAGCCTTATTCTGCAACCAGCCTTTTAAAACTAAAGCCTGCACCGCTTTATTTCCAGAAGCAATAGTACGTGTCGTGCTTAACTGACAGAGCCTGAAAAGCTGAAATGCTCTGCTGAAGTTTGGCTCTCATAAGCCGTTGGCACATGGCAACTCCAGCCTGCCTACTAGTAGTCAGACATGTTCCTGGGCTCGGAGGAGGGATTCAGCAGAAGGAAAGCCCCCTTCTTGATCTGGAAGCAGCGCCCTTGGTCACATCACTTCACTAACTTCCTGGGAAGCGTGAACCATGATTGGCTTTGTCTCAGAGCACTGCAGCCCTGCCCCGGAGAGATGTTGACTGATTATTTGCATTCTAGGAGTGCCTCTAGACATGGACCAGGAATCTATCTTATTGGGCATTGTACAGACACAGATCAGGTAGACATGTCTGCTCTACCTTACCCCCAATACTTCCACTTGAAGTCACCCAGAAGGAAGCCAAGTCTCTCTGGCCTAGGAGAGACTCTTTCTGCAGACACAGTCAGCCTAGCCATGCTGGACCAGAATGGAGTTCTGCCCCAGTGTTTAAACACTGCTATTGCTAATGAGGTACTAGCTTGGTGACCCTGATGAATGTGGATAGGAGTCTTATCTGACAAGGATGTGTTAGAGCCGCGTTGACGTGGTGATAGTATAGCTACTTATGGCAGTAATTTATAGCACAAGGGAAAACATTTGTTGGACACAGTGGTCAGGAAACCATTCCAAAATGACAGTAGCACCCACAAGGCCCAGGCCAGCCATCAGCTATATTCAGCTTGAATCACTGAGGGAGTGTGGACATAGAAGAGGGGCAATCCAGTGTAACCTACACACCTGCTGGGTGTGGGGCACTCTCCCATGGAGTGGCACTCAGGCCACATCCAGAGAGAAGAATGAGGCAGCTCTACAGCCTGAGCTTGTAGCTCAAGTTGTGGTGGCTCAGGCACTAAACTCCCAAGGTCCCAGGTTTGGTTCTGCCTGGCAGACACCTGTGCAGAGCTAGCTCCCTAATCTCTCCCTCTGTGCAATGCCGAGGCTGCCAGATGGTCTTGTCTTATCACAAAAGTGCTCCTCTTTGGGAGGCAGCAGGAAATATTTTCTCTCCTGTTTTACACTTTCCCATGTCACGCTGTGTAAAAACGAGGAGCTCTCCTGAGGACCAGCTGTGGGAGAGCCAGCTGCCCTCAAAGAGCTGGAGCTAGACATGGAGGTCCTTCATGGTGCCTGGAATGTAAAAGGCCAAAGAATATTCATATTTCTTCCTGTCAGCCTTTCAAGGTGGGTAAGAAGTGGGCTCTGCTGTGCATTAAATAAGCTTTTTCCACATGAAGATGTGGAACCAGTCATCCAGAAGCCTTCCAAAGAGAGGATAAAAGCAGAAGGGAGAGAGATACTGAAGGGCATATTTTCTGGGAGTTTGCCAGCACAGAAAAGCTAGCAGATTATGTGGAAAGGGCAGCAATATCTTATTTGAGAGCTTTGAAGTTGACTTTCCCCAGAATTTAACACAAAACACTTTTTCTCTGTGTCTGTTGCTCCACGCTTGAAAATCCTTTTATATCAAATCTGTTCCTCCCCTTCATATTCCAGCTGATCTGAATACCTGAGCAGATGGTTTCTCATTTTCCTTTGAGATTTGCTTTGCCACGGTGTTCCCTAAATTAATTTCAAGTTCTATGGCAAACGGCACAATGTTTCTATTAGTATTTTGGGTTAGTGCCATTCATGGACTGTCCAAATGAACGATGTGCTTTGGGAGGTATGGTGTTTTATAAGCGCTCATGTCTGAAATATTATTATTTTGCTAACACATGGGTCTGTCAAAGCCATAAATGTTAATGTTGCCAGTATTGCATTAATATACATTTTCATAATCAGCTTGGCTGATTAAAAGAATTACTTTGTCCCTGCATTTCAATGATGCCACTCTGTATCCTACTTTTGGTTAATATTCAAAGTCAGATCAGGGTTAAGAATCCCTTGAAGCATTCAAATTCCTCTCTGCTGTGTAAGGGCTTCACTTTCCTGCTGCAGGTGGTTGCTTTACCTGATTTATCTCCATGTGATGCCATTAAGGTGTCCCCCCCCATCCCCTTAGGTGTGCCTTGTAAGTGGCCTCGTCCATCACCTCCATCCATCCAAGACTTTCTCCAGGCAACTGAAGAAGTCGGTGACTTTGAAAATGCCTTTGAACTTGTCTATGAGTCACTTCTGTCCATGATGGTCTACCAATGCCTTGGGATAACATTGGAGAAGGGGTTAGTTGTATGCCATGAGACCTATGACCGCCACTGAGGTAAAGTCTGCACAATCGCAGAGACTGACAGTGTGACTACAGGCAACTCTCCCATGCCCTGAGCACTCTCATGAACTCCATCCTCATGCCTCAGGAGTGATCTGAGTCAATAACTCATCTGAGCTGTCTCTAGACATGTCTTCTGCAACCAACAGCGTCCATTTTAGATACCGTGTAACCAACTCTCCTAATCTCTTGGAGAGAATGAAATCATCTGTGGAAATCGTGACTGGACCAGTTACCTCCATGAAGGGGACCACAGTCTCCAACATAAACACTGGGCATTCATGCAACTTGAAGGGGAACAGCATTTGTGGCCTTTCAAGGCATCATGAGAAGAAACCAAGCGGCATAGCGAGGATCCCACATGTGGTATCTTAACAAGCCTCGCTTGGAAAAGCTTTAGTTCAATTACTCTTTGATAGAAAGTGAATGGCTCTCACTGAAGGGGAGGCCCCAGCCAGGGGAGCAGGATTTCCCAATGTGTAGGACTAGTGGAAAGTAAAAAACAATAAATTCCCATGTGAGGATGCTGCACTGAGCTCAAGTGGACAACGGGAAACCCAATTTTTTGTATAAACGAATTCCATTAAGACAAGCTCATTTCAAATATTTTAAATCCATGGCTCATACTGGTTTGAAGTAGTGACTGTATTCAGGAATACAAGTTTGTCAAAAGTGGGATGTAAATTTTGTATAATGAAAAAAAAATTGGCAGTTTTTCTCAAAATTTTGAACTTAAAAAAATTCTATAGCATGTTTATAGCTGGTCAAAAAGTGGGGCAACATTTTTGTGCAAGGCTTCAGCAATTTTTTCACCACCATGCAAATGAAAATTTCATCCAGATTGCAAATTTCTAAAAAAAAAAATTCCACTAGCTTGTTTTGAGATTACAATGTGTCACAAAAAACTTGTGTGAAATTTTTTGAAAATTTGAAATTTCAATTATCATGTTTCTAAAAAAATTTCACCAGAAAGGCTCCCCACTTACTGATCAGCTGTATCCAGGTTTCAGGAAGTTGATGGTTGTTCTTAAAGAAATGGAAATAATGGCCAAATGAACACCTCTAGCAAATTGGACAGCCTCTGTACCAAAGGATAAATGGACACAAATCAGACATCAAGAAAGGTAACACATGTAAACCCGTAGAATACTTTAACCTCCTTGGACACTCAGTAATTGATTTAAAAGTAGCCATCCTTCTACAAAGAAACTTCAAAACCAGACTACAAAGAGAAACAGCAGAGCTGCAAGTCATTGCAAATTTAACACAATTGAATTAGGACCGAATAAGGATTTAGAATGGTTCTCTCTGTACAAAGGCAGTTTTCCCTCTCTTGGGATTCACACCTCTCCATCAGCTGCTGGAAGTGAGGCACATCCACCCCGACTGAATTGATCTCATTAACACTGATACAGAACTTGATAAGCAACTCCCTTCTCTTGATATACTAGTACATGTATATATCTCTCTGCATCTGTAATTTTCACTCCCATACATCTGATGAAGCGGGTTTTGCCCACAACAGTTTATGCCCAAATAAATCATCTCTGAGTTGCCACAGGACTTCTCGTTGTTTTTGCAGATACAAACACAGCAGTCCCTCTGAGACTTGTCCCCCCTAGCATGATCATTCCTTACACCATTCTCATCACAGTAGTATCTGAGTATAGCATCATATAACCATTCTATAGCATCTTCTGTAGCTGGTCAAAAAATGGGGCAACATTTTTGTGAACATTTTTGGCTGGACTGTGAATGCACCGGTTTAAAAACAGAACTATAATCTTTTGGGTTAAAGATCTCTGATATTTTTTCTACTGGAATATGGAACAATTATTACTTTTAATTGTTTATATAACATAGTTCACACTTGTAGTAAATTAGGGCCCTTCATTTTCAGGGTAGTAAAAAACTCTAACACAACAGACTGTTATTCTTATTGGGTTGTTGTTTTTTTGCCTTCATGCAAGGAGGATGTTTTCTCTTTTCCCCGAGAAATACTGCCAAGCAATTTCTTGTTCGGAAGAAGAAAAACTACCTAACAAAAGAGATGCATCTATTACAGAAGTAAACTTCTTTCACCCCACTGGTAGGTGACTGCCAATTTAAGACTTATAGGCTGATCTGTGACATTTATTTCAATCTGAACCATATTTCAGTAACCATTCTGAAAAGCAGGTTGTCCTTGTTTAGGCATTCACTATGCAATTTCTTCAGCGCAGGAGAGGTAGAGAGTTAAATCTACCTCCTAGAAGTGAAAGGAAAGCAAAAATGTGTTGTGGAAGTCACACTTTCTGGCAACTTAATGATGAACTCCCCCTCTTGGGTAACTTAACGTCTCGCTAGTTATTCTAAATAGGAAGCATGCTTGGGGGCAGTCTGGCCTCTGGGCAGCACGGTGCAAAATGTTTACCGGAGAAGTCACACTTGAAGGGAATATTGCATTGTGGGAGTGTTGCTGCAGGACTGGTTACACCAGCATAGGAACGTGTGCATCTACCTCGGTGCTACACCAACAGCCTGTGCCAGCAGACCTCTGGTGTTGCTCCCAGAAGGAGAATAACTATGTCAGGGAGAGTGGCTGGGACAATGTAAAGGTTGGGGTGCTGAGCTGCTCCCCCCTCACTGCAGTCGACGCCCTCTCACTACCCCAGGCTGGGGCCACTGCTAGGGATGGCTGCATGGCTCCAGGCCGGAGCCAACAGACAGGACCTCATACAGCAGCAGAGCCTCCGGTGGTGGGGTCAACAGCTGGAACCTGGGGTTAGTGGCCAGGATTCCGGGGCTGGCATCCAGGACCCTAGTCAGAAGCAGGGCCAGTGTTGTGACCCCAGACAACAGCAGGGCAGGCGTCTAGGATCTGAGTGTGGGGCCATCAATGGAGAAGCCGGGGGCAAAACTTAGGGGTGCTGCAGCAGCCCCCGTACCTCCACTTCCTGCACTGAGGACCAGGCCTATCCTCAGTAGATTTTTAGCTCATTTAATGCTGGATGCAGCTGAGAACAGGAGGGGCCTACAAAGTTGCTGCTTGTGGCACCTTGTTCCTGGAGCTGGTACTAGTTTGCTGTGCTGTGGGTAAGAGCAGCTTGGGGCTACTCTAAGTTACACGCTCTGAGGTATGTGCTCGGTTTCTCGTGGGGGAGGTGCTAGCAAAGACGCAGTGATGTCACTTGGGCTGTGCAAAAGCAACTCCTGGGATGTCACACACAGCGGGCAGTTCTGTGGTGCCTGGGGAAGGCAAGAGGGAGGGGTCGGAAAGCCCCCTGGAAAGGCTGCTGGAGGAGATGCTAGGACATGGTGATGGCATGTTACGGTGGGTGGGTCAGATCTGAGGGACGAGGGGCAGTTTTAGCATGCCTTGGCAGGTCCGGGATGTAGAGGGAATAGCTGTAGGGGGACGTGAGCTGCCCGGGGTGAGGCCGGGAGGACAGTTGCTCAGAAAGTCTCCAGATTCCACTGGAGAAGGTGGAAATCAAAACCTTTCCATGGCGCATTTTGATTCCAATGGATTGTCAACGTTGCAACAGGTTCCACGCCAAGTTCCATCATTAGCTGCCTGATTTCTTGCCAGCTTGCTCGCCCTGCTCCATGGCAGCCCGGCCCGGCCCAGCCTCCTCAGCCTCTCCCCGGGACGGTCTGAGAGCGGCAGTTCTGAAGCTCTTGGCTCAGCTGGGGTTTGTGGGCTCCTAGCTCCTCTGTCCGACGGGCTAGAGCAGTGCGGCCATTACCTTTTGCAGAGACTTTCCAACCTTCTGGGTTTCTGTTGAAATGGGAAGGAAACCAATTTTCTAACCATCAACACTCAATTGCCTGTCTCCACACCGCTCCAGTGAGGCACAGACCACGCCAGAGTTGAGGTTGCTTTTGGATGAGAGCTTTGTGGATGAATTTTCTATGCTTGCCAAGTTTTCCTGGCATCCTGTGAAACTAGCTAACTGGACTGGACTGCAGAGATGACAAACCAGTCTATGCTTCCTGGGGAATAGGCGCACCCGCGCTTTCTTCATTTCGGAGTCTCTCCTCAACGTTTGCGGCTGTGAGATCACAAAGGCTGTCAAGAGAGTCGACGAAATGATTTGCTGTTCTTTGGGAGGATCCCCCGTTCTCGAGTTGGAAAGTTAGTCACACTGGGAACTGTGCCTGCCGTGGGCTTTGCTTTTACTGCCACTGTGTACCAATGGTCAGATCATTTTTCCTGTCACTTCACAGTTGTGATACAGGGCAATTTGGGAGATCTGAGTCTACTGAGTCTATGTATCATTGTGGACCAGGGATGTTACGTCCTTCCTTTTCAACAGCAAGTATTCTTGTACCATGTGCTGCCTTTCTTCCTCGCCATGCTAGGAGGAGAGCAAACACACATGCTGCATGACTGTAATGGAGAAGCAGGGTATGTCTACACTTACTCCCTAGTTCGAACTCATTCAACAAAAATTAGGAGTAATGTTAGTTCGGACCAAGGGGTTTGATTCGAACTAACGCGTCCCGGAGCACACTTCCTCGTTCGAATCAGCTGGCAAGCAGAATAGCGTGTGAGCGAGATTATGCTAATGAAGTGCAGGATATTTAAATCCCCATTTCATTAGCAATTTCGGTCGGCTACATTTGCATCCCTAGTTCGAACTAGGGAGCAAGTGTAGACGTACCCCTAGAGAAAGGAGCCGAGATCCCTCATTCAGACCTTAGTTAAGGTTGGAGAAGCTGTTTTGTGCCTGACATTTGTTTGTGCTCTTTCCTTTTGCCTCTTGAAAGCAAGATACCAACTCAAGGATTTTTTTTTATTTTTGTACCCCTGACCAGTGACACTTTCTCCCATAAAGAGAGATTCCACTTCGTTCCACTTTAGAGTCATTGCAAAAAGTAAGAGTAGGGGCAATTAATTATAGACATTTCCCTGGAAAGCAATTTTGAATATGATATTCAAGGCCAACTTCACCACCTCAGGGAGAATTTGACTCATTGTGCCCTTCCTGAGATAACATATACCGTACTGTGGAAACACACAATACAGTAACAAATGCTAGAACTTAGAGTTGAGTTCTAACCTCCGTTTTTCTTGCTTAGCGATGCCTCACTTTCTCAACAGTTTTCTTCCAGGATGATATTTTTCTCCCCATGTTTGGTCTCTGTGTAAATATTTGGGGAAGTTTCAGCAAAATGACTCTACTAAGTTTCAAATTCTGTGATACTAAACTAAAGTCAGTTACCTTTCTCTAGATCTCAACTGGTTTTAACCATAATACAGTGTAGGGACCTTTTCCAGACCATTCGGGAAAACATCACACATGCTAAAAACTCCCATCTGCCTTCTGCCCTGGTTGTATTGCTTAACAATATGCTTTCTAGCCCTGTGTCCGCTGGGCGAGGAGACAACAGCACTGCATGATGCAAATTGTGTTGTTCATATTTCACATACCTTGGCCACCCTTCAAAGATGGGAGCCTAAAGTTTTCTTTCATTCAGGATGATTTTTAAAGGCTCTGAAGTGACTTGAGGGCTCTGGAAATATTTACCCCCAATCTATTTAGGCTCCTCAAATGTTCACCAAGGCTGAGCATGCAAATCATTGCCACCACGGTGCTGGATTTGGGAGTGTAACGTTTGGCTCCACTTTTGAAAACATTGGCCCCAGGTTTTCAAATTATTCTTTTAGGAAAGCAGAGGACTGATGCTCTGCCTCATGGCACCGGCCACCGCCCAGCCACTCACGACTTCGCCACCCACCTCTGGAACAGGTGTGCTTCTCTATAAGCAGAACCATCAGCAGGAATTGTGCTCACACGTTGGCATCTTTCTAGGAAGTCTGCTTCTTTAGTTCGACCCCCCTGGCTTGCGATGGGACAGGTGACAGAGGGTAAATGGATTTGCATATTAACAACCCTCTGACTTAAAACTCAGGCGCAGGGAGTTTTCCTACAATTTGTATTTCTACCGCGTCATTTATTTAAAACCTCAGGGTTTATTTTCCCATGGCAAACGTGTGCCTGCATTGTGTGCATTCCTTCCCTGTCAATCGGCTGTGATCTCCCTTTGTAGCAGTGGCACCAATTGTATAAAGGGGTGGGTGGTAAGGACTAATTTTCACCAAAGGTCTAATAACGAGTGTTACTTTTATAAGGGATTAGAGAAACCCGTTATGAATAAGTCCCTTCGGATTGTGTCTTTTAAAGGGGCTTTATACTGTTTCCCAGTTCTCCATTGTACTCATGCTGTGTTCGGTCTTTTGGTGATATGCGAGATGGCTGTTTGAAAGAAGAGGCTTAAAAGACTGGCAGCCTCCCGGATATGTGCATTGCCACAAGCCACAAACATCTTGCACCCGTAACTGTAAATTAACACTGCCTTGTGTTAGTTCACGGGGCTGAAACTACCTGTCGCTGTATCAGAATCCTATGCGTGTCGGTGACCATAGACTCAAGACGAGAACGGAGGCCATCAAAATTACTTGGCGGGAGGGGGGTCACACATCTTGTGGATGAGAGTCTGGGAGATGCACATTAGCTTATAGGAAGCTAGACTAAAGGAAACCGTCACGTGAGAATGTCTTGCTGGAGCAATACTGGATAATTGCCTCACAAATGAGAAACTTTAGCTTTGATTTCCATGGGTCCCATGCTGAGGTGCCTCTCCCTCCCTAGGCAGCGCGCAGACAACCGAGGCCTCAAACTCAGCTTTGTGCCTGCTGGTGATTTTCTTAGCACCTGAAAGTGGGGTGCTTAATGTCACCCAGCCCAGGCTCCTTTGTGCGTGTGGCCTCTTGAGAGTTCGGGTCACGCACATTATGGCTGGTGATGCCACTGTCACTACTGAGTCTAGTCCTAATACAAACCAGTCTGGATTCAACTGTGCTTGCTCTTCTTGCTTAGCACCTTCCTGTGCTCGACCCAGGCTCCCCCTGGAGCAAACATCTACACCTGAGGAATGGGTCTAGCAGGACCTCCTCGCACAGGCGCCACTCGGACTTTGGAATAACACTGGCACCAGAGCTGAGTGGCACTCTAATCTGGGTTGGTTTTGACAGAGAGAAAGACAATGGAGGGAGTTGGCGGAACTTTCTGCTGGAACCTGCTATGCAGACTGGGGAAAGCAATTCAAGCTTTGCTCCCAAGATCATATCTAAACGTGTCAGATTGTGACAGGAAACTTATTCCCCTGTTCTGACCTGCTGTTACTGCCATCACAGGGAGTTACGCTTGTTTTGTTCCTTGTGATAATTCGAAACAAGCTACTAAATGCTATGCAGATCTTAATGCTGCCCAGGGATGTGTAATCTCATTTGTGTTTTCCTTTCAGGGGAGCTTAAAAATAGAGTCCTGTCCTATCTGGCAAACATCTTGATGCTTGCTTTAACAGAATCGGACTGTCATGGCCTAATTTTGCTCCCATTGACAACACCCTCACTGATCTCAATGAGCAAAGAGTCAGAACTTTTAAAACAGGCATAGTTTCTTTGCATAGGGCTCACTTTGAGCCCTAGGAAAGATCCATGAGATCTGGAGAGACTTTCATGCCTCATTAGCATTAAGGAAGGTACAGTCTCAGTCCAAACTTGCTAATTTGCATGTTTGACAAGAAGACCCAAGATGCTCACTTTTCTGTACAGTTAGTTCTGGTCTGATGATGCTGATCTCTTCAGAGAGAGGCGAAGTTCCAAACCAGAGTGCTCGTTACCACATGCTGCTCTGACAGTGTTTTCTTTTAACATATTAAATTAGTTCTAGGACTGGTAAGAGACCCTGAAAGTCAGTTACTCAGAACCTGGACGCAGCTTGGGGGAATCAAGTGATTTTTCATAATGTATTTTAAATGTAAGTCATAAAGGAAACCCTCTTTTATTAAGTGCCTGTGCTCCAGGCCAGTTCCCTGGGAAATGGACGTGCTGAAGTTGTACATTTTCCCAAAGCAAGTCCTGTCATACTCCATTTAGGAAATTTGTTTTCAGTGGCTGTGGGGTCGAGCTAGCAACATGATTTGTTTCAGGTAAATTATCTGATGAATCCCCATTTCTTTTGATGAATAAATAATTGGTGAATTAGCCTTCCTGTGGCAGGCCAAATAATGTTTGGAGGATATTCCCCCTCTGCTCTTGTTTAAAATAAGCAGTTTCAAGGCACCAGATAGTTCACGGTTGAATTGGATAATATGCTGGATTCCATTGGTTTGTCCATACGTCACCACGGACACCTCCCCCCTGTGACTCAGTTTCCCCACTGTAAGATATGGGTCCTCCATAGCACTTTTAGATCTGTGATGAAAAGTACTGGATAGGAGCTCCAGAGGGGTGCTGTGTGGGCAGCTCCATGTGTTTCCATGGAGCCCCATTGGTAGCTACCATTGGAGGCCTCTAGGGCATGAGGGCAAATCCTGCGTATGGTGGCAGAAGCACAAAGCCAACCCCATCTATAGGTAGCCTGTATAAAGCATGTTGGTGAGTACTTATGTAACCCACGCATCTACCAGGTGTGGTGCTCTGTCCCTCTAGTGGCACCAAGATACAAGAGAGAGATTCTGCGTTTGCTCTACAGCCTTAGGTACCATGAAGGAAAGGTGCATGCACTAAGCTTAAGAACATAAGAACATAAGAATGGCCATACTGGGTCAGACCAAAGGTCCATCGAGCCCAGCATCCCATCTGCCGACGGTGGCCAATGCCAGGTGCCCCAGAGAAGGAGAACAGAAGACAATGATCAAGTGATTTATCTCCTGCCATCCATCTCCTGCCCTTGTTATGAAGGCTAGGGCACCATACTTTATCCCTGGCTAATAGCCATTTATGGACCTAACCTGCAAAAATTTATCAAGCTCTTTTTTAAACCCTAATAGAGTCCTGGCCTTCACAGCCTCCTCGGGCAAGGAGTTCCACAGGTTGACTGTGCGCTGTGTGAAGAAAAATTTCCTTTTATTAGTTTTGAACCTACTACCCATCAATTTCATTTGGTGTCCCCTAGTTCTTGTATTATGGGAAAAGGTAAATAATTTTTCTATAATCACTTTCTCCACACCATTCATGATTTTGGAGACCCTGCCGATGATGGTGGACCCTTCAGTGGACCCTGCCGATGATGGTGGTCTGTCAGTGTTACATTTGTGTGGAAACATCCCCAATAAATCAAGGCCCTGAGCAGACAACCCTTAAGCACGTGAATCACTTTACTCACACAGTTAGTCCAGAGGAACTCAGTGGAGCTGGTCCCATGGGTAAAGGTGTCTTATGTGTTTCTTGGTTATGAAGGTGTGTGCTGGGTTTCCACAGGAGAGCTGTGCTAAGTTGGGCTCAGCAGGGAGTACCATAGAATCATAGAACCATAGAGCTGAAAGAGACCTCAGGAGGTCAAGTCCAGCCCCCTGCTCTAGGCAGGACCAATCCCAACTAGATCAACCCAGTCAGGGCTTTGTCAAGCTGAGACAAACACCTCTAGGGATGGAGACTCCACTACTTCCCTAGGTAACCCATTCCAGTGCTTCACTACCCTCCGAGTGAAATAGTTTTTCCTAATATCCAACCTGGACCTCTCCCACCACAACTTAAGACCATTGCTCCTTGTTCTTCCATCTGTCACTACTGAGAACAGCCTCTCTCCAGCCTCTTTGGAACCCCCCTTCAGGAAATTGAAGGCTGCTCTCAAATCCCCCCTCACTCTTCGCTTCTGCAGACTAAACAGACCCAACTCCCTCAGCCTCTTCTCGTAGGTCATATGCGCCAGCCCCCTAATCATTTTGGTTGCCCTCCGCTGGACCCTCTCCAATGTGTCCACATCCTTTTTGTAGTGGGGGGGCCCAGAACTGGACACAATACTCCAGATGTGGCCTCACCAGAGCCGAATAAAGGGGAATAATGACATCTCTGGAGCTGCTGGTAATGAGTACTGCCCTGCTGGGTACCAGCATTTAAACCAGGAAGCCATCATAGACTTCGGATTGTGGTAGCAGGTAAGGGACCAAGGTCCTACTGTGCCAGGCAAAACCCAGTACAAAAAGACTGACTGTGCCCTGAAGAGTTTACTATCAAACAACCCCCCAAACTGCAGCCCCAGTCGTTTGGCCCAGAGACATCCTTGGTCCGCCGGCATCGCGGCTGTAGTTCTGCATTGAGCAGCATGTATTGGTAAAATGGCCAGCAGGTATGATGCTAGACTGTAAATCCACTCGTAGGAAGCCTCGACTTCAGGATGAGCGAGTGGGAAGCTAAGCCGAGTGCAGAATAGCAAAGCCCAGCTAATGCTAGTGTCTGTCAGCAATCGGCATGTGAAGAACCTGAACTAAACTAAGATCCTGGCCCAACCACAGCAGATGAAAATTCCACCTAAGCTGAATGGACCCAGCAGGACCCATCTGCTGAACCATCTGTGGGACAACTCACTAAAATTACATCCCATCTGCCGCTTCACTGCCACTGTGTTTGCCAGCCTTGTCCTCACTTCATAATTGGAATATTTTCCTCCCCCTGTCCTCCAGGCCTCTTTTTGTGGTCACTGCCTTCCCAATCTGGAACGGAGGCACATGGCTATATTGACTTGAGTGGGGCCAGGTGGATTCACGCCAGCCAGAGAACCGGCCTGGGATGGGTTTTGTTTGATTCCTCATTTATGTTAAGAATCTGAGGCTTTATTCCTTCCTCCTCAATCAGCTTGAAATTGCTGTCTGCCTGGTCATGTTCAGCCAGCGAACTGCCGGCCAGCTGAACATGGTGCCCTGAGACTGCTCTCCCCAGACAGGGCACGCGAAGCAGGGCAGGCAACCGGCGCAACCCCCGATTGCATGCCAGGCCGCTGTGAGTGGAGGACCAGGAGTGTTCATCCTGCTCCAAAGAGCGGACTCGGCCGGCCCAGGTGCCAGCACAGCCATGGGGCCAGCTGCCTTGTGTGCCCAGCTCAGGGCCTGGCCATGGGCACGGCTGTGCTGCTAAGTCACAGTGAGGAGATGAAGGGCACCTTTGGGGTTGGGCTGGGTCAGGACACCAGGAAGTCGGGGTCAGAGGCTGCTTGGTCCCAACCCTGCCTTCGTTTCACATGCAGATGAAATACCCTCCAGATTCCAGGTAAGGAGCAGCAGAGCCAAGAAACTAGCAGCCATTCCTATCCTGGAACGAGTATTCCTCTCTGGAGGGGACTGTTGTACCAGGAGCATCAGCGGATTCACTGACCATTTAAGGTAGCTTGAGGCATGCTCCATAAATTATTTCGACTGTTTCCTGCAGGCAGCCCATTAGCAGTATGCTGTGGGCAATGTATGTATTACATTGGCACAATTAATTAGATGGAAAAGTGCATGTGTTCATAGACATTCTGGGTAGATTCATGCAGGGTGCAAAATTAAAATGTGTTGCACCTACCATAGATCAGCCCTGAAATATGGCTCGCTGAGTATTGCCTGAGAACACAGCTTTGGTTTTCCCCACACGCGTTGCATAATAAAAAGCCTCAGAACGGTAGCTGTGTTAGTCTGTGACTTTACATGCAGTGAACAGGCCTGTGGCACCATCTGAGGAAGCAGGTTTTGCCCACAGAAGCTCGTGACACTGTATATATTTTTGTTAGTGCCTAAGGTGCCACAGGACCATGCGTCACATGATGAAATTTTCAGCTGATCTCTCATGAGACAAGGCAGTGGGAGATCAAAACTAGGGCCTGGTGTGGTGGGGCTGATTTTCAGAGATGCTGAGGTCTAGTTGAAGTCTGTGTGAGGGTCCATGGAGACTCAGCACCACAACAGCTGGGAGGGTGCTGCCCACCAGGGGGCAGGCAGAGATGCCCTGGCTGTGGTTGAGCTAATGTGTGAAAAGTAGCTGGTGGCGGGATCAGGCGCTGTAGCTGCCAGTTGGAATGTCCCGAGGCTGTTGGAGATTGCACTCCGGGTCTCAGATTCCAAGGCAATAAGGAGCACTGCGGTCCCCTCGTCCGAGCTCGTGTCTAGCACAGGCCAGAGAACGGCCCCCAAATAACTCCGACCACAGATGCTTTAGAAAAAACGTCCCATCTTCACTTAAAAATGGTCCATGATGGAGAGTCCACCCAAACCCACCCGTGCACTCGCGACCCTGCTGCTGCTAACTGGAGTAGAGCCAGCGTGGGTCTCCGTCTCCGTATGGTGGCAAGTGCTCTTCCAGCAGCTGTGTGCACGTGGGAGGTGAATGAATGTCGTCCTTCTTTCCGAACATGCGCTGCCTCCATTGCTCACTCGGGTTGTTCTCAGGGCACTGGCTGCTACCATCGCATTGCAGCTGAACTGAAAGAAACCAGAATATCAATATTGACTTCTGGTATCTTGTGGCCTAGGTACTATAGAAATTAATAGCATAAGCCATGAGAAAGATGAGAATCCCAGCCACCTATTGACACAATATCTTTGCTCCATTCCCTTGGCTTCCTGGAATATCTGAGTACCACTATCATCAATTAGCAATGATTTGCTGATACTTGCCCAGTATAGACTGTAACAGGGCTTGAACCAGATCTACTTTCCCTTCCTATTATTGAGCTGCATTTCTTTTCTAGATTTGGTTATTTTAAAATTTCTTAGCCAGTTAAGTTGCCTTTATTTGCTATTATGACATGACAATTACCAAAGATGCTTGATTTTCTCATGAGTTTAGTTTGTCTGACAGCTGTTATCATCAATGTCATAGTCACAGCGAATTATTCAGACTGGGCAAATGGGCTGTCGCCACATAAATGTGGGAACGTGCATGTGTCCGTACACATCTGAGCACACTTAGCGCGAGGGGAACTGTTTGATTTTACTTTGTACGAAGGCTTTGGAAGTATTAGGTAACATTGGGCATCAACATCAAGTGTAGTCTTTGTATCTGACGCCAGAAGTTCCATCGTTTTAATTTCATTTTGAAATACTTTTGCACAGAATTCTGATGTTAGTTCACAGTGCGGCTGGATGGATTTGTATCTGCCAGGACTGAACCTGGGATCTCAGATTTTTAAAGCACGCGTCTCTAGTAGTGGAATTGAAGGGCCGCATCTGTTACCTGTGACCTACTAGTTGACTCGTCAGCTTCTCTCTGTGGTGTAGCCACTAGATGCTGACAGAAAGCGACACTCTGCCAGCACGTTATAACGAGTTGTGATGGCAGTCACAATGAACGACACGCAATGGTGGGAAATGGGGTTTTTTTAAAGAAAACATTAGTTTCTTATCACTTGAAGGCTCCTGGCTCAGCCCTCAAGGTTTCAAATCAGTGCTGAAACACACCTGATGTGTTGCATGGTCACTAACATTTCCAGTGCACCAGGAGTGCAAGACACTTATGTCTTCAGGGAATTGCTGTTTTAAAAATGGTCATTTTATGAAGTATACACAGGCGTGTACGGCTTCTTATGCATTAGGGTGGGCAGGGGTTGATGCTCTACCACTTGCTGATGCTTCCTCCGGTGCTGATTTTCAAAGGAGTTCAGACCCACAGAGAACAGTGGAGAAACCTCAGCCCCGCCTCCCTGCCCTTGAGAACAATGGGAGGTTCCAGGCACTGAGCCTTGTTTAAAATCTAGCTTTGGCTTTGAGACACCTGACCCGGCAGGTGCAGCTGAACGGCAAGCGCTGGCCGCAGAGGCTGGCTTCCCACTGCAAGCTGTGTGGCTGTTTCCCAGCAAGACATGTTTGGATTCCTTTCAATGACAATGCAGGTGGAGCAGAGGTCAGGCACGCTCATCGCCTAGGCCCATTTTCATTCATTGGAAACGTTCCCTCACCTCCCCGTGCAGAAAGCTTTTGGAAGCACAGTGGAGGCAAACAATGCTAAAAAGACAAAAAGATGGAGAGTTTGAAAGCTAATCTAAATGTTCATGTGTTCCAGCTCGACGTCTTGTTTACCTCTTCTTTCCAGTGTTCAGAGGGTATGTCTACACAGCACCAGATTTCAAAATGAAGTGCTATTTCGAGACATCCCTTAACCCTCATGGAATGAAGGTTACCGGGATGCTGAAATAGCATGCCCATTATTTTGAAAAATATTTCGAAATACCAGGTGGCTTGTGAAGATGCGGGGTCACTATTTCGGGATACCTCTGGTATCCCGAAATAACTTTGATGTGTAGACATACCAGAGTCCTAGAGTGAAGACCAGAAGGGACCCTTGCAATCATCTAATCTGGTCTACCCTATAGTGCTGGCCAGAGAACACCCCCAAAGTAATTCTTAGAGCAGAGATTTTAAAGAAAAACACCCCATCTTGATTGAAGAATCCACCACAGTCCATGGTAAATTGTGCTAGTGGTTAATTACTGTCACTGTTAAAAACTCCCACTTTCTTTTCAGTCTGAATTTGTCTAGTTTCAACTTCAGTCCTTAGATTGCGTTAGACCTCTGCTAGATCCAAGAGTTCATTAGCAAATATTTCCCCCCAAATTGGCAGATGTCAGGGATGGTCTAGATGGTACTGGATCCTGCCATGAGGACATCTATCAGGGATTGTCTATATGGTATTGGGTCCTGCCATGAAGGCAGGGGACTGGACTCGATGACCTCTCAAGGTCCCTTCCAGTTCTAGTGTTCTATGATTCTATGTATAAAAGACAAGTTTATGGTGGTGCACAGAGGCAAGCAACTAGTCTTGGGCACATACACTTGTAAGGAACTTGATCTTCGTAAGAGGATGCATGCTTCAGAAAGAGAGCACAGAACCAGATATGAAAATATGAATAGTATCCTATGAAGATTTGCTCAGAGAAAATGGGAGCCTTCCTGCAACATACAAGATATGGTTAAGAGAAGACACACAGTCCGTGGTACATGCTACACGAAAAGTTCTACAAGTCTTAAGAATGAGGCTAAAAGAAAATCGGCGAAACATGACAGCCACTGGAGTTGTTCAGAGAATAGAAGAACCAACAGGTTTGGTTCATTCCTCGGTAACAGTAAAGAAAAAATGGGGTTGGAGATGATGGCTGTGTGTATTGATACAAAACCAAAGCGAAGGAACGTTTCCACTTCCTTACAAGAAGACTTATCTATTGTCTGAGATGGTAGGAACCAAATTCTTCAGCAAATTAGATGCATTTTAGCAGATCTCCCTGGACACAGAGAATACCTAGACCTGCACTTTCAACAGCATTTGGCAGATCGTGTTTCCTAGTTCATATGATCCATTGGACAATTCACAGCTGGTTGATCTAAGGAAAAAACAAAAGTAAACACACATGTGAACATGAGAAATGTATCATACCCTGTATCTCCAGACAGAAACAGCTATAGATGGAAATGACAAGCAGTGATATAAGAAATAAGCAAAGGAAGAAACCATGACCTCTTCCCACCGCTCTGCCATTATTACAAAAATGATCTTTCAGTGATCTCAGGAATGCTCTTGAAGGGAGATACAGATCACGGTTTCCACAGCGATCAGAAGGAAAATATTGGCATGAATAACAAAGGGCTCCCGAGAAGGACCAAACTAAAACAAGAGCTGGAGAAGCTGTATTCTGATGACGACTAACAACATGGTGAGCAGGTGTGGAACATGTTGGAAGGACAGCATTTCCCAGAAAATCCCCACGAATTTTGCCCAAACCATGTATCATTCCACAGGGCAAAGTTTTTCGGCATCCCTGTAAACCTCATTCTTTGAGGAAGAAGGGATGTTCTGAAAGAAGGCTTTTTTCCAACATTTGGCCCCGTGTAGACGGGCCAAATGTTGGAAAATCCTCTTTCAGAAGAAAAGTGGGAAAAGATACACAAATTGCAGTTTGCAATTTGCATATCTTTTTCCGACTTTTCTTTGTAGTGTAGACATAGCCTCAGTCTCCTGTTAGAGATGTTCCACATCACAGATATTAAATATTCACTGGGCTAGAGAAGAAGCTAAAGTGGTTGACTATGGCCCAGCAGTACTGGTAAAATATGGAAAAAATGAGGTCTAGGTCCCTCTTTTAGGTCCCTCTTTCCAGTTGAAATATTACGTACCATTCTTTAAAGAAAACAGCATTCATAGTTTGTTTCAATGGTTAATCAGAGTTATTATTTTAAAAAAAGTCTGCCTTATCTCTCATAATAGTTCATTTTCAGCCATTGGTTCCACAAAAACTCATGGAGTGTCCAGTGCGTTTTTGTGCAAACAAATTGAAAGATCAGAGGGGTTTTTGTGCAATTCTACAAGGAAGAACGCCTTTTTGTGAAAGAGCTCTTGCGCAAAAAGGCGTGTGCGGACAGGGAAGTGGGGTTTTTTGCACACAAAGAGGGAAGAGGAAAAAGCACTGGTGCCCTGGTGGCCATTCTGTCCATAGCAATCACTGCTTACTTGCGAGAGAGTGTCCATGCAGTCTGGATGCTTTCTTTTGCAAAAGCTCATGGTTTTCCAATGTGTTTTTGAAGTGTGGACGCACTCTTGCACAAGAAGTTTTTGTGGAAGATCTCTTCTGACAAAAACTTTTTGCGCAAAAAGCCTGCAGTCTAGACGTAGCCCCAGTTCCCCAACTGTAACAAGGGATAAGAGCAATTCTCCTCCTCACAGAACAATGTGAGGAGAAACATTTTGCAGACTTTCAGGTACATAGATAACATGATACCTAGGGAAGAAAGGAGAGGATGAGGATGGGCAAAATTGTTCTCCATCCATTTGTTTCACAGCCCAATTTGATTGGTTATGGATTATGATTTTTGCCCGGCCTTCAGCCTCCGCTTTGTATAGGCTAAGACAAGGTGATTAGCTTGCAAACAGGAAGCATCCCCACTGTATACCACTAATACCAATGGAAAGGGTCTTGGGCCCTTTTTGAACCACCACATTCTGTTGTGAAACCTCAGCAGTGGTTGAGTTTAAGCAGGGATCAATGTCAGGGAAATAGACATGCAATACAATAACGCTGTGCTCCCTTCAAATACATAGTCTGTAATCTGACCATTGGCTAGACAGGGCTAATTATACACACTGCCTTTCTTCACACTTCTCTGAATAGGACATATCATGGTGGGAAGTCATGTGACATAAGTGTCAGTGTTGTGTGTTTATTTGCCTACAGATGTTTTGACTTGTTTTATTTGGGCCGGTATCTGTTTGCTGTGTGGTTGGCTGGTTCATGTGTGGGGGCTCATGACAAATTGTCTTTGCTCCAATTTTGCTGATACACATCTGAGAATTTAGGCTGTTCAGTCTGTATCCCAGTTGTGATTTACATGTCGTTGCGAGGCTAGCTTTGGTTCCTGCTAAGGAATAGCACAGCACCTTCCTTATTTCTGTAACAATGATCAATGTGTGTTTAGGGTTACCATTTTAATCTCTTAAAGGTGACCAGCAAAGCAGGAAATATGGCTTATGCCCCCAATTTGGTGTCTTTCTGATACATAAGAGGCTTGAAAGTTTTTCCTTTTCTTGTTTTTAAAAGGTATTTGTTTTGTTACATTAGAAACCCAGGTCTTGTCTGCACTGATACATTACATGATGATTAAAGCACCCTGGAACTGATGAATTCACAACACTAAAGAGAGCAAAAGCTGTAGGAACTGAGAAGGGAAGGGAGTGGTTTTAGTCAGACTCTTTTAAACGCTGCTTTTTGTTATTTCCATTTATATAACTGCAATGACTAATTAGCATGTTGGAAAAAGGTTGTCTGAGTACAAGGTCCAAGAGTGTCTCCCCTTCAAAGGAGTGAGTATTCAGAATAAACATGCTCTCAGATCTTCAGCAAATCTTACAACGAAACTGACGAAGATCAGATAAAACACAAGAATTCAGTGGGAACACTCACAGAGCAAAGCACTACTCAGCATGAGTAAAGGTGTCAGAATATGGCCTTAATTGCATAAAAACTGAGACAGATTGAACCTATGGGATAACAGAGATCACTAATCACAATATATCCTTTACCCTTCATCTTCCACAATGCCCACAAGCATTGAATTTATAACTATGTGGAATAATATTAATTTAATAATAAACAAATACTAGTTATACTAAAATACAAATATAAACGATTTTCCAGTATATACGGCCTTCTATTTTAATTTTGTTCATGACTCTGCAAAAATGAGGTCCCTGCTTAGTTTTGTACATGTGAGTAAAGCTGTGTGTTTAAGGTGGGTTATCAGTGAAGTCAATAGTACAAATGCCATAGACTTTGATGGGAGGAGAGCTAGGTCAACAAAGTATCTCACCCTTTATTGAAGTCCATGACAGACTGCCAATGGACTTCCCTGGAGCTAGGACATCAACCCCAAGTGTCTGATGGTTGGCTTGCAAGCTCTGTGGGGACTTTTTTTAGAAATGTATTTAATGCTATTTCGATTTAGAATAAATAAGAAACAGGCTCTGAGAACCCTTCCAGGTTTTGAAAATAATATCGCCAACATGCAATACAATCACCCATCACCTTCAAGCGCGCAGCAGGTCATCATTACATGATGATGCCCGCTTCCATCAGCCGGTACCTCAATCTCCCCTAACTACTCTAATGGCCCATGAAATAACAGCATGGTCTCCACCACACTCCCCGTGCTCCCAAACCCATTGACATTGGTGAAAGAGCTTCCACTGACTTCTGTAGGCCTTGGGAAAAACCCACAAGCAGCTTGAAATGCTGCTGCTGCTAAGAAATCTGATATTGGGGTAAACATTATTAATGTGCCCGAAGCGCAGACCCTCAAAGGTACATCGGCATCTAACGTCTGCTGAAATCAATACATATATACCTTTAAGAAGCGAGGCCTAAGTAATGTAAGAGCCTAAATCCCACTTTCAAACACTCCCAAGTCACTTGGAAGGGCTTTGGGAAATGCTTCCAAATGTCCTGCAAGTGATCGATGCAAATGTGCAGCAGCTATCACAAAGTCATGTGCATCTCACGAGGCAGGTACTCCCTCAGCTCCCTCATTGTGCTCAAAAGAAGAAAGAAGAAGTATGCTAAAGCCGCCACATTGAGTCTCCCCTTTGAAAAGACTTATTTTGGCAATCCTCTGGCTTGTTCTTCCATCAAAGCTGTACTCCTAGCTTTGCTTTTGATACCTTTCCAAGTTCTCCAAGCTGCTCGCCTCCACCTTGTCTTTATTAGAAGAAATCACCACGGAGAATTCTTGTTCCTGTCTCTTCTCCCCTCCTCAGTTTGTTTGAAGACACATGGCATTCCTTCAGAGCAACAGCCCTCTGAATCCACAGAACTGAAGACAGGAAAGTTAAATCTCTCTTAAACTCCCTGTACACCTCAGGTATTATTTTCTGCCAGTAACTTTTCTAGCCCCATGAAATTTCATTTTCATCTCTATACTTTTCAACTGTCCTCTACAAATCTAGTCTCTAGCAACTGTTGCTGTTGAGATGCAAAACTGTGTGTAGCAAAAATGAGGAAACTAACAGATGTATTAGGGCATCAGCTTCCGTGGGTAAAACCCACTTCATCTGATGAATTGGAGTGGAAGTTAGTAAATTGGAGTGGAAGTAACAAAAAAAGTTACTTGTGTTAATGAGGTTAATCAAGTCAGGGTGAAAGTGGCTCATTCACAGCATTTGGTGTGGAGATGTGAATATCAGGAGAGGGGAAATTGCCTTTGTAGTGAGTTAACCAGTTGAGATCTTTATTTAGTCCTAAATTGATAGTGTTGAATTTGCAAATGAACTCCAGTTCTGCTGCTCTCCCTTTGTAATTGGGTTTTGAAATTCTTTTGTAGAAGCATAGCCACTTTCAAATCCACTTACTGAATGTCCAGGGAGGTTATAATGTTCCCCTACAGGTTTTTGTATATTTCCCTTCCTGATGTCTGATTTGTGTCCATTTATCCTTTGGGGCAGAGACTGTCTTGTAAATTGCTCTGGTTACATGTAGAACTGGGAAGCCAGTTCTTAAGTTACTCTTCAATTTTAATGGCAATATGTAGGCTACGCTGACTTTTGGCATCAAACGAAATCATTGTACCATAACACCACCACTGGGCTAAGGATAATTATGCAATGTTAAAAGTGCAGGGAAATAGTCCAGGGTAATTTAGGACACACTTACAGCAGACTATTTTCCTCTGTCCTGTAATACCAGCCTATGTAATTAATACATCCTATGATACGTCGTCTCAGAATTAGATTGTAAGTGATCAGTAGGGACTGAGAGTCTAGCTGTTTCTCTTATTTTCCCGCATTGCTGTAGTGCAAACCACCCATGCCATTGCATTTCTGTTAGTGCACGTAGTCTCCACTAGCCCATGCCAAGGAACAAAACGCTTTCCATCTTCCTGTGTAGCCCCCAGGATAGAAAACCTTTACCTGATTCATAAAAAATGAACTAGATGGATCCAATTTCACGAATTGACTTCCCTGCTTGGAAGCCGGATGACAGTATATAAGGAATGACTCAGAAAAGGGAGCAAAGCCATACATTTTAAACAACTTTCCAGAAAAAAGAAAGTGCTGCAGTCTGAGGTTTAAAAGAAATTTAACATCTGTAGTGTCTCCTGCGTAATGATGGCAACGTTACTCAGCAAACATCAGGAGGAAAAAGAAATATTTTCTGAATTAACTGATGTGCTGCTTTTCCCATTATAGTATTATTAGGAAAGAGTGCCACTCATTAATTCACTTACCATGCAATTTTGAAATGTATCAATTGCTTTATAAATATTATTAAGGAAGTTGTAGAAAGGAAATCCAAGTTTCTCATATGCATGGATGTCTGAATAATGGCCGTCCTGTTTCCACGCAGTTATAGTCACTTACTTGTGGTAGTTAGAGATGACTTTTTTTCACAATGGAATAGTAAAGTTTCCAAAAATGCATTTTTCGGGACACAAAAACTATTTTGCAAATTCCAGTTGAAATTCAGTGAACATTTTCTCCCTCACCCAGCAGAAAAGCCTGAAAACCCCCGAATCTGTAAATGCCAACATAAATTAGTGTGCTATTTCATTTTGAATAGGTGCTGAATTTGCATTTAATATGTTCCATGTGGTCCTGAACAATTTTTTTCCCATTTATCTTTATGTTGGTGAGAAAATTGAAAAAAATGCTGGTTTGGGTCTCAATAGATTGGGTTCCCTTCCCTCCCCAGACCAGTGGCCAAACCAAAAAACCAGATATTCACTCAGCTCTTATGATTATGAGTGTGGTGTATGGTTGTTACATTGGGATGTTCCAATCATTTGATTTTCTACTGCACAACACTATGATTGGCAATAGCAATAAAGCACATATGAAATGGATTAAAAACTGGCTAGCCGATAGAGCTCAAAATGAGTGGGGAATCATTACTGATTGGAGGGGTTTCTAATGGGATCCTGCACAGATCTGTTCTTGGGCCCATGCTCTTCAATAGCTTCACCCATACTCTGGGAAAAAAGACACAATTGTAGCTGATGAGATGTGTGGACGACATACTGACTGGCAGGTGGTAAACAAGAAGGTGAGGGCTTTGAGAGCAATTTACCCAGAAAATATAGCAAGAATGGTACATGTGTGTTATCTAAGCCATCGGCAGGCAGGCCCTGGCCAGAGGGGATCCTGTTAGTGTTTCTATTTTATGGAAGCCAGGCTCGCGTCCTTTGCATCTCCCCGTTTGCAAAGGCCACGTGCCCCACCGAGATCAGTTATCCCCTACTGGAGTAAGCGGCACTGTATGTTGATGACTTACATTATGGCAGAAATAAAATTCCTCAAGATAAAATAAAGTGTTACATTTCCAATTTAAGGCAGTGTAATGCTCACAGTACTTTTGATGCAAAGGAATATGAGGACATGGGGACCACATATAGTCAAGGTTCAATGCAATTCCAGGTCTTAGGATAGGTTCATTCTGCAAGTTTTTCTGCTGTCTGACTCGATACAGGATTTTATGCTGAGATGAAGCAGACAGTACATTATATTCGGAATGTCGCATTGTACCAAAATAAATGCAGAAACACACAAGTGTTGAGCCTGGAAAGCTATTATTAATTCAGATAGCATTTTGCCTCAGATGAAAAGATATGATCTTCCTCAAAAGAAAATACAAATAAAATAAATAAAATGAGTATAATGCAGTTGGCATAATTGCATTAGATTTGGAGTAAAGTTGTAGCTAAATGGGCCATCAATCAATGAATAATTCAGCATAGTCTCATGGTTTATTGATTCATAAGTTGCTTATCCCCTCTCCCCATATACTCCATATCAAATGCAATTATTGCTTCATTATCACTTTCTTTGTGAACAAAATGTTATTTAAATGCTTGGCTAGACCCAGCAAACATTGGTTCTGAGGTTACCAAAGAGCAGAGTTTGGTTTTGGTTTTCTTCTCATTTTGCTATTGTTGCAGATGCTTTATTGGAGAACACACATTTCAGCCTCATTCCATCCTCATCTAGTGTGCTCACTTGCTAATAACAATCATGTTTTTAATGGCAAGTCCACTAGAGAAAGGGCTAGAGAAGATGGAGGAACTGCAGGCCAGGAGGTGAGATAGGGGAGAGAGAACCCAAGGACCCGTAATGCTGAGGAGGTGATGGGACCAAGTAGAAAGCAGCCCAGAGAAAACTACAGCATCACACTGATGGCATTAAGGGGAACAGTGTATGGCTGCTGTTCACAGGGTCCATGCAGTGGGACCCAGAGTAGTCGGGCCCTAGGTCTCTCCACCAGCCAGTGTTGGACTGGCCTAAGCCCCAGAAAGGGGACATGGCAGTTTCCAAGCCTAAGAAAATGGGCCAGATTTCAAAGGGCTGAGAGCCATGGCTGAAGGCCGTGGTGAAGACAGACTCTCAGTTTTGGCAGGACTCTTCACTAAGCGCTGGGAAGGGTACAAGTTCCTCCTCCCCCCCGCCAAAGAATTTTGATGAAAATTAATTTTTCTTCTTTTTGTTGAAGAATTTGTCTTTGACTTTTTTCAGAGTTTCAGCAAAAATCTTTTTCTTTCTTTCTTTTTCTGTTTGATGAAAATGGTCTTTTGGGAAAAGGTCAAAATTTTCCATTTGTCCAGAAAATGGCCTTAGAAATATTTCTACCCTCACTGACTCACAGCAACCCAGGCTGTCTGAGGAAAAACAGCAAGAGAGAGAAAGTAGAAAGCAGCCCTCAACATCACTGCAGAAAGAAGGAGGGCTGCCCTTCGAACCAGCCTTATGTTCTTTCATTAAAATAAATCTATTTTGCTCTCCAGAGATTTTGTAATTATCTCCTCTATTTCTTGATCAATTGATGAGAAAAAAATTGACCTGCGCTCCATCAAAAGCCCCATTTGCATGGTAGTAGATGAAGCAATAAAATCCCCTGCTCTAATGCAACTTTGATTTAAACATATACATGTTTATTCCCCCTGAAGAGCTGTTAATGCTTCCATCCTCAATCACCACAGTAATTACAATGGTTTAGGTGCCAGAATAAAATTAACACAGACTTTGAAGAGCTACCATGTGCCTCATGCACATCTTGACCAATGAAAGTCTATCCAACTATAACTATGTCTAGATGGGAGCATGGCGATTCCTCACATTCAGGCTTCCGGAAAATAGAGTAAAGGCTGATTTGGAAAGGCAAAATGGGTTGTTTGGGCCAACGCTGCAGCTTCTGTGCACACAGAACTCATTGGTGGCTGAGGGCATCAGTCTACGTATTTAAGAGCCTGAATATAAATTAAGCTGTCAGGGATGAAAACATTGATCTTAACACCCTTGGAGCAGAGCCACAGGGGTACAAATTGTCATAGCTCTATTGCATTCTGTGGCATCAGGGCAGTTTACCACAGTTGGGGATTTTCACACTGGCCACCTGTGTGTGAAATACAGGACTGTACAAACTAAAGACCTGCTACCACAGCTCAGAGTGGCGTGGTCAGAATTACCTCATCTTTGTCAAGTAATTTGAGCTCCTCAGTTGGAAGCTGTGACATTAAAAATAAAAATAAGGGTCAGTGCCATGTTTTTTTCACTCCTGAGCGAGATTCTGTGCATCTGGTATGACTGGTGAAAACACACTGAAACATTTCCTTTTAATTGAGTTAGCTGTGGTTTCACTCTGAAGTGTAACATTCATGCGATGTGCTCGTTCGCCACACCGTAGCCCTGTGGATCACCACGTGTGTGCAAACGTGCAACCTCCTTTCACATCCTATTTGCAGAGACCGATGTTAAGATACTCAGCAAGGCTAGTCTGTGCCATTTTCTTTATTCTTGCACTGAAAACATTCGGCATAATAAAAACCAAGTTGACTAAAAGAGCATTAAGAAGATGACTGACCATGAAATTATTCCCAGCCAACCACCCTGCGATATTATTTCCACGGCCTACTGACCTAGGTAATTCATTAGGAATGCATCAAGTCCTCATTAGTTTTTGTCATGCTAGTTTCAGATTTGTTGGCTGTGAGCCATGGAGTGATTAATGCACAGCAAAGTTCCCTCTAATTGGTTCTCCAGTCTCCCCATGGCTTCTGACCAATTTACCTGAAATTGAAAGCTGGGTGATAAAATTAATGGGGGGGGGGGGTACACAGGAAAAGATGCTCCAGGCACGATTGAGATTTAGTGACCCAACACTGCAACTCTGTTTAAGCCCTGAGTCAGCAAGACACTTAAGCCTTGTGCTTTAGTGAAAGCCCATTGAAGCACTCAAATGCTTGGAGTCCCTTGCGGCTCTCAGACACATCTAGGACTATTTTGCAATCTTGAAGGCAATGCTTCCCTAGGAAAGAGCCATGTATGTGCGACTGAGGATGATTGGACGGGGAAATATCTACAGCTACGCAAAAGGCCGGGAGCTCTCCATTTCAAAGACAGGTGCACAGGTGTTTTGACATAGCGGCAAATACCTGATGTGTCGTCTCCTTTTGTGAGCGGGGCCCACTTGGGTGCTGAGATCAGGTAGTGTTTTGTATGACCGTTGCATCTTTGATGTTCTAAAGGCGCGATGGTCATACAGTCGCACATTTTAGAAAATTGGCTCAGCAGAATTGAATTTTGTCTGTGCAATGCTGCTGCAATGTTTTGAAAAATCGAACCTTGCATTGAATCTTCTGCACAAGTCCTATGCCTGTTTGCATTATGTGAGCTAGGATTTAGCAATTTTGAAACACATATAGGGAAGGAGCTCAGACCATCTCTGAATAGCTATCTTGTAGATTGATAATTGCATACCTGCTTATGTATTATGTTTATTGGGACTGTTGGTATGCATTAATGGAAAATCCAAAATGCATGTTGTTTCAATTACACAGTGTTTTATTTTGCACGTCTGACAGGTTTCTAATTGAACATTTAAAAAACTCATTTTTATCACTGGAAATGGTTATTGTTAGTCACTGGAAATTGTATGTAAAATGCTCATGAGCCAGTGAGCTCTTGTAACTCCCTCTCTGACGAAAATGCCTCAGGCTCGCACTGTGGAGCAGAGACTGAACCCTCAATATACTTAAACCTAAGAGCCAACCTCAGACTGAGTTCGGAAATATCTCCCAGTTCCAGCTGTATACATAGGACTGGCGCCTGATGACGGTTCTGAGGGCTAACAGGTTTACAGTGTCATCTTGCCACTGCAGGGCAATGCTAACAGGTCATGTCTAATTTAATTACAAGCCATGCACAAACTTGTTCACTCTGACGGACACAAACATATCTATTTAGGAAACATCTACCACAGCTCTTGGTTGATTTCCAGACCCAGCAGGTTCTGTCCTATTGCAGCCCCTTCCGATGAATTTGAGACCTAAACGTGGAAGAGGCGCTCTTTGCACTTGGAGAAGCGACCCTGGGATCTCTGGAGCTTAAGGCATGCGCCTCTATCACTTGAGCTAAAAGCCAGCTGGCTCTCAGCTAAGGCTGTAGAGCAGACTCATTCTTCTCTCTGGCAGTGGTCTCAGTGCCAGTTTGTCCTTTTGTTTCCCGTTGATTGTAATATTTGGCAAAGCCAACTGTGATGAGATGTCAGAGATGTGATCAATGGCCGAATGCTGGCTTAGGTTGATTGGTCTCTCTGAATCCATACTTAAACCCTGATGGTGCCCTTGTCTCGCTAGAACTGTCTGTTGGCACTGGTCTGTTGCCCTTGGATGGCGGAGATAGAGATTTTTCAACCAAAAGAAAAGAAGGGAAGAAGGTAAGAGCTCAAGGACACAGCTGTAGATGGAATACAACCAAATCAGTGTCCACATATGGAGGGAAGCATTTGGCCAAATAGCTTGAATTCCAGAGAGCTGCCACTGATGCAGATAAACAGACGTCTAAGTATGGCAAGCGATTGGTATCCGCTATAGGGAGTCTCTGGCCAGACGACAAGTCTCAGATATGCAGTGAGCAAAGTAATTCTGGCACTACACTATGCCTGACCCTACAGAGCAGTTGTTTAACATTATGAAGAACCTTCATGAAAGCATGAAATCAATAACTTGAATACATCACACTAAATCCATGAGAGGTCAAAGAACTTCATCAGAAAAAGTTATGCTTGCTACTTTCTCTATTAATTTTGGTGCAAGTTGCACATTTTTTTCAGGAATTATCCATGCAATCAGATCAGGACAATCTTTAGGCAGGTCTGTATCATTGATTTTATTTATGAAGTCCCTGGGTTTCAAGTATAGATTGTCATGCTGTATGCAAGCTATTCCCTTCATGTATTCAATGTCATTTGCACTATGAAATAACTGAACATTTAAAAGACAGGGTCACTGTATTGCTGGAACTGCAGCATGTACGGTTTTGGAGTTCAGATGTGATCATTTGTCAATAGGGTCAAAGCCATTGTTACATAAGAGCACCCGAGAGACACGAATGCTCAGTCAGATAACCCTGCAGCCATCAATAAAGGACTTTGTGCTGTCTATTAGTGTGGCAAAAGAAAGGATGAGCCTACCTCAAAGCAGACAGGGAAAGGAAGCAAGCAAAGGTTAATGCCATCAAAATCATACTCTAATATTTTTTTAAATTGGTATTAGCGTGCACAATTTCTTAGTCTGATCCGTTTTTTTTTAAAAGATGTACATTTCACAAGAAGTTTTGTAACAATGTTCAAGATTAAGTAAAAACAAACAAACATTGTAATTATGGGTAATTTGTAAGTTTCTTCTAAAGAGTTCTTTTCCTGGGTTGGAGTTCAGTACATTTACATTTCACACAGACCTAAGACAGAGTCCTCAACACACACATGAGCTGAGTAGTACAAAAGAAGGCTTTAAAGGAAAATGTGTTATTTCTTTGGTAGTACTGGAGTTTGGGGAGTAGGAAAATATTTTAAGGATAAAATTAAACCAAAACCTTGCCTCTTTTGGCAACATATAACTAAGCCAGATTCTTTGTCCAGATCTCAAACAGAAGTTCAGATTGATTAGCTTGTCAAAAAGCTGATCAAAAGATGACTTATGATGAGTAAGTCCTTTCATGGGGAGAAAATACCAGATGCTAAATGTCTTTTTAATTTAGCCAAGAAAGGCAGAACAAGAACCAATGGCTAGAATTAAAGCCAGACACATTCAATTAGAAATAAGGCCCATTTTTTTTACCAGTGTGTGTGATTAACCATTGGAACAAACTGTCAGGGTTTTTTTTCTTCCTCTGCAGCACAGGTCACTTGCTGGTTTGAATTAGAGTCAGTTGTGGATTCTCCACAACTTGAGGACATCGGAAACTCAGCCAGAGATTCTAGGACTATTACAGGTGAGAGTGGGGGAGGTTCTGCGGCCTGCCATGTGCAGGAGGGCAAAGTAGATCATGTTGGTCCCTTCTGGCCTCGGAGTTTATGAATCTGAGTTTTCTGGTCTGTGTTTTACCAGAGGTCAGATCCTAATGGTCATAGACAGCTCATTTGAACCCTGGCGTCCCTAGTATGTGACATGTAGGGTTAATACTCCTTGTGGATATGACCCTACCAAATCCATGGCCATGAAAAGTATATCAGGAACTAGGAGATCGGGTCCTCCCTTGGCTACTGTAGGGACACGGCAGTATTGCCATCCTTCTCCACTGCTGCTTACTGTGCTACTGCTGCCTCCTTCAGAGCTGGGTCCCCCGCCAGCAGCTGCCAATCTCTGGCCTTCCAGTGCTGAAGGCAGTGCAGTATTCAGGGTGGAAATGCCATGACCACCCCGGAGTTATAAACACAGCCATTCTGTTTAGAAATGTGGAGTGAACGTCTGCAGAAACAAGGGACAAACCATTGGGTTTTGTGACGCCTGCCCTACCCAGATGGTTCAAGGACTCAGGAAGTTGTGCCAAGACCAGGCAAAATGCTGCACAGATGGCTGGAGGCATTTTTACGTATCCCTTAGTTGTGAAAATAATGATTGAAATGGAGTTGACACAGTGTCAGGCTTTGCAATGCGGAGAGCATTTCAGAATCATAAAGGAGAACACCACCTGATTCTGACATTAATCATCAAGGGAGCCCCTGCACACACTCAGAGTGCCCACCTCTCTGAACGCGTTCAAGAAGGAACTGGATACATTCATGGAGGACAGGTCCATCAATGGCTGCTAGCCAGGATGAGCAGGAATCATGTCCCTGGCCTCTGTCTGTCAGAGGCTGGGAATGGGTGACAGGGGAGGGACCACGTGATGATTCCCTGTTGTGTTCCCTCCCTCTGGGGCATCTGGCACTGGCCACTGTGGGCAGACAGGACCCTGGGCTGGATGGGCCGTTTGTCTGACCCAGTCTGGCTGTTCGTATGCAATCACTCGAGGAGGTGAAGGGAATCTTTGTGCTGTGGTCTACAAATCACAAAGCAAAATTGTTCCACCAGCCTGCGGGGGAGCTGTGGGAATACGAATTTCCAAGCGTGTGACTAAGGCTGTTCAAGATTGGGCCCCATGTTTGCTGAATTAGGCCAAACACCCTGTGTGACTGCCACCAGAGGACGATCTCGCTCTGCGCTTGCCTAGCATCCTCCATGTCCACAGCTCCACATGCTTTTACAAACGCTCAGCTGGACTTACCAACTCCCTGGGAAGCTTGTTAGAGCCAGCTGCGCTAAGCTGAGCCCCAGAGAGGTGAAAGGGGAATTGTCAACCAAAGCAAAACATAATTTCAGTGCCTTTAATTTTCTCTTCATGATGCATTATGTTGCTTCTTGTGGAGTAACAGCAAGTGTTAAAAGCCAGTGCTCCCGCTTTCCTGTGGTAAAATTGTGTGTTTGTGTGTGTGTGTGTGTGAGAAATTGGTTCTCTTTTAACCCACCGAGATGCATCAAGCCCTGATGCATACTGAAGGAAGATAGTCCAGGGGTTTAAGCCTGGCCCTGGGACTTGTTTCCATAACCTACTCTGCCTGGGAATTCCGTCTGACTGTGGGAAGTCATCTGGTCCCCTGGTGTGTGCATTCCCCCATCAGTGAAACAGTGATGAGGTCATTGCCCAACCTCCCAGACATCCTGGGAGAGGATGACTACATTAAAAATAGCAAAGTACTTGCAGCGTGGCCAGTGGCTGGGTGATTAATGGAGTCCTGGGCTCCCCTCCTCACTCTGTCACTGAGCTACTAAGAGCCCCTGGCTCCCCAACGGGGTCTGATTTGGAGAGGGTGGGTATTTAGCACTTCCTAAAAACAAGGTTCCTTTTAGGGGTCTCAAACTGGCCCCTCCTGAAACAGAAGCACTTAAAGCCCTCGGTCACTTCTCAGCAGGTTGGCCCTCTGACTCCTAGTCTCACGCTCACAGCCCTGAGGAAGTCAATGTCACTTTGGGGGATTTACAGTTTTTTATAGCAATTTCACTGAAGGGTGACAGTCACAAAGCTACAGTGTTTGATTGCAATAGAAGCTCCCGCCAGACAGCGCTGCCAGCTGCGGCTGAGCCCTGAGCTATAAACTTCAGCCTACCCCTGGGGGTTTTTCTCCCTATTCCGGGTCGCCACTGATCTCAGACGGGTGCACCCGCAGCTTCATTGCACTGAACAGTACTTCTGCCATGTGAAGAAATGTCCAGCTTGGACTAGGCGGCGGCATCAAAAGGACCTCGCCAAAATCCCTGGGGATGACAAGCCGATGGATTAAACCAGGTGAGGCACTGAATCTCTGTGCAGAGCCTTCCCTCTGTCTGCTAGTAATTTGTACCTTGCCTAATTAATTCCCCTTGATTTCTGTGGCCAGCAGGCCCGAATTCATTGCCTGAGACTTGAGAGGCACAAACGAGCCTTTTATTAAAGCTGCTTTGGGAGGATCATGACACTGCAATATCGAGAAGCGGAACCAAACCTGGGACCTCTGAGCTTTATGCATGAGCCTCTACAGCCGGAGCTAAAAGCCAGCTGGCTCTTGGCTAAGGCTGTAGAGCAAATTCATTCTCATGCTGTAAGCAGTCTAAGCGCCACTCCATGGGACAGTGCCCTGCACCCAATAGGTATGGGGGTTACAACAGCACAGGTTACCAGCACGAGAATAAAAACAGGAGGGACAGAGAGGGAGACTAGTTTTGCTGGTAATAGCTGGAATTCCGCTTCTTGAATCATCAGACTAGTTTAACTAGCGATTACTTAGGCCTGGGTCCCAGCCATAGCTCAGAATCCCATGAAAAAAGAAAGGGTTCTCTGGGAATGTTACCAAGGATAAAGAAAACAACAGTAAATTAACCAGCATAGTAATAATCTGCGGCACTATAACGCTGGACAAGTAAAGCTCTGATATCATTTGCTGACCCCTAGCACCTGACATTCATTCTCTGGTATCGAGTGCATGATAAAATGTAGGCTCACAATGCAATGGGAAAATGTGAGAGTGTCATCCAAAAAGGGCTGGACACAATGTAGAACAGTGACCATGTACTTCTCTGTGGCACCTGTGCAAATAGCTGCATAGTCCCTGGGGCTACATCTAGACTGCATCCCTCTGTCGACAGAGGAATGCAAATCAAGCACATCGAAATTGCTAATGAAGCAGGGATTTAAATAACCCATGTCTCATTAGCATAAACATGGCCACCACTTTTTTCAAAACTGAGTTTAAAAAAAAAAAAGGCAATCTAGATGCGGATCTGTCGAAAATAAAGCCTCTTTCGACAGATCCTGTAAACCTCATTTTTTGAGGAATACAGGATACGTCGAAAAAGGCTTTATTTTCGACAGATCTGCATCTAGACTGCCGTTTTTTTTCGAAAAAACTCCATTTTGAAAAAAAGCGGTGGCCATGTTTATGCTAATGAGGCATGGGTTTTTTAAATCCCTGCTTCATTAGCAATTTCGATGTGCTTGATTTGCATCCCTCTGTCGACAGAGGGATGCAGTCTAGACGTGGCCCCAGATTCTAAACTGGATGCATGAAGAGTTAAGCCACAATTCAGCCTTTTCTTGGGGCTGTCACTTGTATTTCCTGAAGACTAAACATCATGGGTATGTCTACACTACCACCCTAATTTGAACTAGGGTGGCTAATGTAGGCATTCGAAGTTGCAAATGAAGCCCGGGATTTAAATATCCCGGGCTTCATTTGCATCTTGCCGGGCGGGCACCATTTTTAAATCCCCTTAGGTCGAACTCCGTGCCCGCAGCTACACGTGGCACGGAGTAGGTAGTTCGAATTAGGCTCTCTAATTCGAATGAGGTGTACCGGTAGTTCGAATTAGAGAGCCTAATTCGAACTACCTGCTCCGTGCCGCGTGTAGCCACGGGCACAGAGTTCGACCTAAGGGGATTTAAAAATGGCGCCCGCCCGGCAAGATGAGAAACCCAGGCAGAAGCCAGTGGCCCAGCTAGTGCCTTCCACTAGGATTTATTATTGTTGTAATTAAGTAAAATTCATGTATACATCAGAGCCAAATTTCTGGATGCCTGTTTGATCCATGGCTAGATTTAAGAATTTAGAAGCTGATCTCCCAGTGATCTGCCACACATCATCCATCCATCTCCTTGCTGGTCATCCCCAACTACAGTGACCCTCCCTCATTCCTTGCACGGTTAACTTTTTCAAGAGTCTTTCTATCTCCATGCCGGATGTAACCAAAGTATGTAAGGTTATGCCTGTTGATTTCTGAGGGCAGGGTCTCTCTAGTCTTCACCCCCACATCTCCGAGGCCTGCATTTTCTTCTTCTCTGCTGTATTAATTTCCCACAATTCGCATCCATACGTTTCCATGGAGACGTTTCAATAAGCTTTCTGTCAATCCAACCTTCCTTCTTTTTGAGATGTCGTAGTTTTCCAAACTCTTCTAAAGGAGGGCATATCTGAGTAAACTACTCCGCGTCTCCTTCCCGCTGCTTTGGACAGCTTCCGTGGCTGGCTATGTCTGAGCCCAGATAATTGAATTCATCTAACTGTCTCTGCAACCTGACTATTAATCATGATGTCCACTTGCATCTTGTGTTTGTTAATCCTGTCAAAATGCATGCCTTTCATTTGCATTGCAATTAATCAACCCTGATGTAATGATATCACTTCACTACCAGGTCATGCAAAGCAGCACGTTTAAAACATAAGTGCTGTGGGACGCCACCTGAGCTCTATCCACTACTTATTGCCACTTAAACTTGTAACTGAGGTGATGCATGGGTCTTGAGCAGGTTCTCGGCACAGAGATGAATTGCTTTCTGTGGGCCAATTTCACCTGTGGCCGAGAGACCACATTGGGCCGTGTCCTGTGAAAGCACCCATCCGGATGCTAAGTAACCGTGATTAAGGAAGCATCAGACATTTGTATGGCAGGAGCACCTTAGAGGCAGTGGTCCATAGCATGGCCCCCTTGCGTCTGACACATAGTCAGAGACAGCCCTGCCCTGAAGAGCTCATGGTGAGATTTTTCTAAAGCATCCAAGTGACTGAGAAGCACGGAGGCCATTGAACGCCTGTGGGACTCGCGCTGCTCAATCATGAGGCTCTCCTGAAAATCTCACCCCATGGAGAGAGGCAGATGAAGGGTGAGAAGCAGAGGGACAGAGAAAGGAAGTGACTTGCCCAAGGTCACACAGAAAGTCAGTGGCAGGGCCAGAAATAACATTAAAGTTTTCCAATGCCAGCCTGAGGACCTCTCTGCCCTGCCACACAATTCACAGTGCACCACTGCCTGCTGGAGCCTCATCTCATGCCAGTGGAAAGACTCCCACTGACTGCGGCGAGGGCATTGCGGGAGGCAGATGCGCTGTAACAGCCTTGGGCTGTATTTGCCACAAACAGTTCCACTATTGTCGTCACTACGGAGCAGTTCAGTGACTGTCACCTCCGGGCCCAGATGCTGCGCTGAACTTAGGCCGGACCCAAGAATTGCCTCTCCCCTTGGGCATTCCAGGACACACAGTTAGACATGTGATCTCTGCCTCCCATCCCGAGGCGCCATGTACCCGCTCAAGAGGGGGACCCTTGAAATGCACCGCTAGTATTGTGCTTTCTGCTTCTGTGACATCTCTCACCACCCTGAGAATTTCCCCATCCCCATCACCGTGGCTCTCAGGTGGTTAGCAGTGCATGCCTATTGCTCTACGCGTATTCGTCAGCCATAGCGTTTCTGTCGTAGACACGCCATGGTCCAGTAGAGGCATTTAAGATTTTCACCATTGTTGACTTTATGCTGTCTTTCCCATCTGGTGTCATTCCCTCGCCCGCGCCAGCCACTTACTCCGTCATTCCTATCCAGTTGGGATGCTACTCTTGCTGTGTCCCATTGAGTATCGTCATTACAGCATGTTCTTATGGTGCCTAGTATGTCAATATCCTCATTTAATGCCAGGCAGGTCTCCCATCTTAGAGTTTGGTGTCTAGCCGAGCGGGTGAAATCTGTACTAAAAAGAAATGAGCTTTTTTAAGTAAACCAATCTGGCTGCAGAGAGCACCAGAGAGCTGGCAAAGAGGGTTAGCAGGCACAGAGATAGATACACACGAATGAGGAGCATCACCGTGGCCCAGTGGTGACTTGGTCATCTAGTGAAAATGCAAACTGTTGTCAGCCCAACTTTGCCCCTCTTAAAACTAAAGGGGGTTTTATTTTTGGTATTTCAAGAGTGGTCCCAAGAATGCCTGGGGTCCTGTTGTGTTAGGCGTTCTGTGTTGGCCTTATGCTCCAGAGAGACAACAGTATTATTGCACAAGGGGAACTGAAGCTCCAAGCTATTACATGGGTCATCCAAGCTTACAGACAAGATTTGCAGTAAATGAAGGAATTGATTCTCCTGACGTCCGGTCCAATTCCTAACCACACGCTTGCATGAGCAGGGATAGGAAATTGAGAATAAATGCTTTGGTGTTTGGCAGATGTCTGAAGGAACGTCCTGTTGTTTTTTTTAAAAGAATCCAGATGTGCAAACCCAAAACTCGTCTGTCCCACCTCAGCCAGCTCTGGACAGATGGGGAGTGCATTCCCAAAACCTTAGCCTGCTGCTTTGTTAGTACATTGAAAGAAGTGGATGGTGAGCACCATTAGGAGTGTTTCCACAAGCCCTAGAACTTGTACTAAGCTTTTACAGAGCAGTTGGCTCTGCATCATAATGTGAAATGGATGCGCTAACGTACTCCCCCAAAGCCAGCACGCTCTGTCACTCAGTCGCTAACAGGGACTTTGACGGCAGATAACTGGGCCTTCCAACTCAGAAAGCCATTTGAAATCAATTGCCCTAGCATTTCTCTCATGTAGTTCTCTGTTTGGTAATGTTTCTGAAACCCTTTCATTTATGTCTGGCTCTGGGAAAAAATTCGTGTCTCCCTTTTTTTAATTCCACTAAACAGCCCACAAAGCCCATTCTCTCACCCTAAACACCAATACCCCTTTCTATCCCCATTCAATCTGATTTTTTCTCTGGAATTGCAGTGTTAACAGCTCATTCAAACTCCTTACTAATAAACAGTGATCTCTTTCCCAGTTCCTGGTAAGTGACATGTTTCAGTTTTCCTCTGTTTGCCGAGTTACAGCTCAAGAAAGATGTTTTGTGCATTTTCTTTTTCATTTTCTCATTTTAATTCAGAGTGGGGTTTTTGTGTGTGTGGGTCTCCAAAAATATCATCCAGAGTCTGAGCTGCAAGAAAACCAGTAGGTGGAGCCATAGTGGTGTTGTCAGCCAACAACATTATTTCTCCTACTGTGCTTCTTTTGGATGGGCTCAAACATTTTTGGAATGCACCGATTTTTCATATGGGAGAAAAAACACCTGGCTTTGCCTAACGTTTCTTAACACCCCGCCTCCCAGGGCAGAGAAATATTTCTGTAGGTTGGTATTTCAGTGACACACTGAACATAGGACTCTTCAAGCCCCCTGCTAATTGGATTTCTTCTCTGCCAATGTGCAAGTGGCACCAAATCGCGAGGCTGGAGTTTAATTATTTGTAAGTGGCCATGTCGGGGAAGTTCTAGACTGCCTCACTCTCACCGGATGTACGTGCATGTACCATGCATGTGGCGGGGGTGTGTGTGTGTGTGTGTGTGTGTGTGTGTCTCCGTCTCCGGGATATTGCAAAAGCAGGCAACACATTTCCAGAGTGGTTGAGCATTGTCAGCTCCCCCCGGAAGTCAGATTTCTCATGCCTGCTCTGCCCACCTCCCTTGCGCTCTGCCCAGGAATCCATCTTCTCCCCGTCTCCTGCTAATGGGGCCGACCTTCAAACATCCCCGGACAGCTGCCTCTTTTAGACAAGCCTCCCCACCAGAGATACTTTCCTGCCTCATCCTGAGGTTATCGGCACGAGCGTGGTGGAGTATGTGCTGGACCCCAGGAGTCATTCAGCCACGGCACATGCCTAATACTGGGCCTTCATGGCATGCGATAAGACAGATGGGGCTTCCCTGGGCCACCCGTTTTGTGCTGGGCTGAGCCAAGGTAGCGGTGAAGTGGAGGAGGGTGGCTGCTCATTTTGTTCATAGCATTAATGCCAGGGGGCACGTCTGGGTGGGGGTGCACTCTGCCTGGGAGCACACTGCTCCTGGAGGGGAGTCAGTAACAAAGAAACTTACACCCAAAGACAGAGCATGAGCTCATCTTTCCCATGGATTCACTAGAACGTCCAGCTGATGGCCTGTTAGATCTGGTCAGGGTATGTGAGAGAGGGGACGGGATGGAGGGATGGCAGAATATTTAGTCGGACCCCAATTATTTGAGTCTCAGCGGGTCGCCGTGTGTCTGGAACTCTAAAAACAATGAGTGATCCTGTGGCACCTCAGGGACTAATGAAAATATCGAGCGCATCATGCGCTTCCCAGTCCAGCTCGTCTGAGGAAGTGGGGCTTGCCCACAAAAGCTCGTGATACACTATATATTTTTGTTTGTCTCTAACGGTCACACGGGACCGTTATTTGAGAACAATGCAATTGACAGCAATGTCCTCTACTCCCTCTTGGAATAATTAGGACCCCACCTAACTTTCTACAACATCCTTGCTAACTAACGCAAACCTCAGCTGTTTCCCATCCAACTAAGCAGCCTCATTATAAGTAGGGACAAAATGATGGGGCGGGGGGAGGGAGGAGAGCGGGGTATGTGTCATGGCCTTTTCCCTGACTCCCATTGCTCATCTGAACTGGACAGCCTGCAGGACTGTAGAGTGACATACCTCCCAGCTAGCTCTGAGATTCAAGGACACGCCTGTGTTTTCTCCCCACTGTGCAGTGCTGCTTGCTCTCTCACGGCATGGATAGCTGCTGTATTGCTGGGGTTCTTTGAATAGGGATGATTTTTATCACATTGATTTTAGGCATGCACACCCTGCGTGAATTAAAACACTTTGTAATCGCCTGTCTTTGATATTCAGCATTCAGAGAAATGACAGGAAAATGGAGGCTGCTTCTATTATCCTGTTGTGGGAAGGAAACCTGGAAGCGTTTATCATATCACTCCACTCCTAGAAGATACATTCAGAGCAGTGGCACTCAACAGTCCCAGACTGCTGCACCCCTACCAGGAGCCTGATTTGTCTTGCGCATCCCGAGTTTCAACTTACTTAAGAATTATTTGCTTACAAAATCAGACAAAAATACCAGTGTCCCAGTGCATTATTACTGAGAAATTGCTTACTTCCTCCTTTCTACCATATAATTCAAAAATAAATCAAATGGAATATAAATATTGTACTTACATATCAGTGTAGTAGTATATAGAGCAAGACAAATAAGTCATGATCTGTGTGAAATTGGAGTTTGTACTGACTTTGCTAGTGCTTTCCACACAGCCTGTTATAAAACTTGTCAACTATGTAGAGGAATTGAGGTCAATGTTCCCTCTAATTTTTCCATCCATGTACAGAATAAATTTTGTTCTATGCACCAAGTCATGTGCATATGTGCACCACCAATAGAAACACATGCTGTGGGCATTCAGCTAATCGGCTGGGTGGCATTCGGATCTCTACTGAGCGGCCGCCCCCGTGGTCAGCTTACAGGGGACACTGATTGAGATACTTTCTGGAAGGCCTCTGCATACACATATACCTGGCTGGGAACCACTGTTTTGGAAAAACAAGCAGGAAATTGTAACTCCACTTTGAGGGGTAGAGCAGACAAGTGGTGGTTTTCAGGGTTGTTTTTAACAGTCCCCTGCAATGTCACGTAGTTCCTAGAACATGAGAGAGAATATTTGAGAGAATATTAGAAAAAGATGACTGAACAGCACTCAGCTAGCCCAGCGATGACTCTGGTATAAGTATCTAAATGGAGAGAGGGGTCTTGTCTACTCAGATTACTGGGTACGCATAACAGCCTGCACCACCGTGCTGGGTTGTAACTCTCCTGCGTGGATGCAGTGGGCGCCCGCTAAAAGGTTCACATTAAGATAGTCCTGTTTGTAGAAGACTTAGGGGGGCAATGCTGTTTGCTCCCCCATCATCTGACTTGAGGGGCAGTGCATCAGAAATTCAGATGCACGCCATGGCGCTGTAGGGTTAAATATCAGTAGATCCCAGTGAAATCAAGGACTATGTGTTTGCTAAGCATTTACCATCATGGTGCCTTATTATGGATTAGGGCCCCTGGCTTTTACCCCGTACTATAAATAAAATAAATCCTAGGCTAATTCATGGGTAAGACAGCTGTGCTGTTTATCTGTCCTATTAACAGTATTGCAATGAAGTATCGTTAAACAGGTGTATCTATTCACTGTCCTCCTTGCGTCTTTAAATAGCTTGTAGGATAGGATCACACTTCCCAACATATCAGTATTTAAGTACCAGAGATAACAATTCATTGGGGCCTTGTCTTACACAGTGTTTGTATCCCCTTCAAAATCTGAAGTGACGTTTGTCCATATTTACCACTGGCATTGGTCAGTGGAAGATGGGAACCGTTTTTATTTACCGTAGAAATATAATGCCCTAGACAAAGAAGGAGCTTGTTAGGAAACACAGGTTAGGAGAATAAATTGGTCAGAACAAGTAAAGGGACGTGATGCTCCAAATCCATAAAACCCCAGTGATATGGATCATACCCTTCTGCATCTTGTCAATCTATTTTTTGGCCTTCTAGATTGCCTTCTAACTGATGGAAGGCAGGGAGCCAAAAACCTAGACGTGAGACCAGAAGCGGATCATTCACTGTAATGGTCAGGGATACATAAAGTTCCAGCAGTAAAACCCACACTAAACCAAACCAGCCAGAGAGGAAAGAAAGTGGTAAGGATGTAAATTACTGGTTGAAACCAACCCTTTCCAACCTTTCAAACAGAAGATCAGAAGCTTTACTGCGGCGTGGCTTAGATGGACAGCTGCAGTTTAGACAAGGGAAGTTGCAGACACAGCAATTTATCTTGTAGGTATTGAAATATATTTGTATGTAGATGTGTTGCTGCAAAGCTAATAGTTTCATGATCATTTGGATGACTATTTTTGGTAGCCTTGGTGTTTCTAGGCGCTATTGCAAACATTTCACTGGTTGTTCTTCACTGTGGAGGGATGGGTTTTTGAAACTAAATGGCAGTGCTGGTGCTGATGATGTTTCAGTCCTAGAGGCTAGAGCCGGCAAGAGAGAGTTTTTCTGTCTTGTGAATATTTGAGTTAGAAATTGTTTGAGTCTTGAATTGGGACAAGAAGTCAAAATCCTGAAAGCATGGAAAAATGAAAATGTTCTTTATTTTCAAGTGACTGAAATATTGTGATCATTCTGCAATGGTTCATTTCAGTTTGACCATCTGAAACTATTTTTTCGATATAATTTTAAAAACAAAAAATGGGTTTTGAGCAGGGAAAACATCCAGATAATGGGTTTGCCTCCTTCACCATCTTGGCCAGAAGCCACTGATGGACCTATCCTCCGTGAATCTAATTCTTTTGTGAGCCCAGTTATACTTTTGGTTTTCATAGTATCGCATGGAACAAATTCCACAAGTTGACTATTGTGTGAAGAAGTACTTCTTTAGTTTGTTCTAAACCTGCTGCCTATTAATTTACTCTGGTGACCCCTGGCCCTTGTGTTATGTGAAGTAGTAAACAACATGTCCTTATTCACTTTCTCAACATCATTCGTGATTTTATAAACCTTTATCATCTCCCCCTTAGTCATTTCTTTTCCAAGCTTAAGAGTCCATGTTTTTTCACTTCTCCTTATATGGAAGCTGTGGCATACGCCTACTCATTTTTTGTGCAGCTTCTTTGTACATTTTCCAATACAAATGTATCTTTGATGAGGTGGTGTGACCAGAATCTCTGGCTGTATTCAGGGAGTGAGCATTCTGTAGTGGCATTATGATATTTTCTGTTTTATTATCTCTCTCTTGCCGAATGGTTCCTAACATTCTGTTAACCTTTGTAACTGCTGCCGCAACTCTAACGGATATTTGCAGAGAACTATTCAGGAGGACTCCAATTCTTACTTAAGGATAACAGTTAATTTAGACCCCAACCATTTGTATGTATAGTTGGGATTATTTTGTCCACTGTCTACTTTTCACGTATGAACACTGAATTTCATTTCTCATTTTGCTGCCCATTTTTTTTACCTCCTTCTGTCATTTTTCATAGTATGCTTTGGACTTACCCATCTTGAGTAATTTAGCATTATCTAATTTAGTCTAGTATTGCTACATCCCTGCTCACCGCTTTTGAGAGAATTTATGAATTTTGAGCAACAATGATCCCAGTACAAATTCTTAGGGGAACACCACTATTTACCTCTGTGAATTGTGAAAACTGATCATAGATTCCCATCCTTTGTAGTCTGTCTTTTAACTAGTTACTGATCCATGACAGGGCCTTACCTCTTTTCCCCAGCTCCTAACTTTGCTTAACAGTCTCTGGTGTGGGGTCTTTTCAAAAAGACTTTCTGGAAATCCAAGTACCTATATCAGCTGGATCACCTTCACATGTTGCTGACCACCTCAAAAATTTCTAATATATTGGGGTACAGCTAGACTACATTTTTTTCAGAAAAAGCTATGCAAAATGCACTCTGCATTTTGCATAGCTTTTTCTGATTCTTTGTTGGAAGAGGGCCTAGACTGGGCCAAATGTCAGAAAAAAACCCTCTTTCAGAAGCCCCCTTATTCCTCGTGGAATGAGGAATTCAGGGGCTTCTGAAAGAGCACGTTTGCTCTTCCACAAAAAAAGCAGAAGAGCAAACACGTTCCCTGGATATGGAACAGTTTTTCCGGGATACCAGAGAACTGTGTAGTCTAGATGTACCCTTAGTATGGTGTAATTTTCCTTTATAAAACCTGTGTTGACTCTTTCCCAACATATTATGTTCATTTATGTGTCTGATTATTCTTTAATAGAGCTGCAACCAGTTTGCCTGATTCTGAAGTTAGATTTACTGGTCTATAGTTGGCAGGATTGCTTCTGGAGCCTTTTTAAAACATTGGCATCATGTTATCTACCCTCCAGTCATCCGGTCCAGAGGCTGATTTAAGCAATAGCTTAAATATCACTGTTAGTAGAGCTGCAATTTCATGTCTGAGATCCTCCACCTCTGTTGGGTGATATAAAGTCCTGGGGACTTAATACTGTTTAATGTTTCCATTTGTTCCAAAACCTTCTCTTCTGGCACTTCAGTTTGGGACAGTTGCTCAGATTTGCCACTGGAAAAGACTAGCTCAGGCATGGGAATCTCCCTCACAGCCTCTGCAGCCCAGACCTATGCAAAGACTTCAGTTAGCATCTCCGTAACAGTCTTGTCTTCCTTGACTGGTCTAACACCTCACGCGCCCAGTGACACCACCGATTGGCAGGCCTCTTGCTTCTGAGGGACTTACAAATGCTGTTAATTTGCATGTCTTTAGCTAGTTGCTCGCCACATTAATATCCCTGACCTACCCTATTACACTTTTACTTTTGGCTTGCTAGACTTCATGCTCCTTTCTATTTTCCTCACAAGGATTTGACCTTCCATTTTTGTAGCTTTTTGGCCTCTAAGGCTACCATTTAGCCACACTGGTATATTTTTTGGCCTCTTATTGTTTTTTAGGTGGGTTATGCATTTAACATGAGACTGCATTGTGGAGTTTTGAAATAATTTCCCAGCCGCTTAAAGGCATTTCACCCTTATGCTTGTTCCTTTTAGCTTCCACTTAACTAGCTACCTCATTTTCATGCAGTTCCTCTTTTTGAAATTAAATGCTACTGTGCTGGGTTTCTTTGGCATTTTTGCCTCCTACAAGGATGTTAAATTTAATTAAATTATGTTTGCTATTACTAAGCGTTTCAGCTATAATTACCTCTTGGACCAGATCCTGCGCTCCACTCAGGACTAAATCAAGAACTGCTTCCCCTCTTGTGGGTTCCAGAACCAGCTGCTCCAAGAAGCTGTCATTAATGGTGCCTAGCAGTGTTGTCTCTGCATCCCGTCCTGAGATAACACACACCCAGTCAGTATGGGATAGCAGAAATCGCCGGTTATTGTTGTGTTTTCTGCCTTCACAGCTAAGCTCCCTGAGGATTTCACATTCCCTGTTCCCATCCTGGGCAGTGGTTGGCAAGACCTTCCTACTGCTGTACTCTTATTGCTCGTCATGGAGGTTCTAGCCACATAGAATCTATGGCCCGGGTTGACTTATTTAAGATTTTTTTGACTCTGAGCTTTTCCATGTAGAGCCATTCACCCACCAACACGACATGTTCTGTACTTGGTTCCCTGGTATCACTTTGTCCCATTGATTCTCTCATTCCACTAAGTTTTTATGAGGCCTATGATGTTAATATTTGCACTAAATGCAAGGTGCTGTCATTCATGCATCTTAGGGTACGTCTATACTACAGAGAAGATTGAAGCTGCCGCTGTCGATCTTCCAGGGTTGGAATTATCGGGTCTAGTGAAGACAGCTAATTCGAAGTGAGAGGGGCGCTCTAGTCAATGCCGGTCATCCTGCTTCCACAAAGAGTAAGGGAAGTCGAAGGGAAAGAGTTCTTCCTCGACTTCCTGATGCGTAGACAGCAGTGGTGCGATGTTGATAGGTTTGGTCCCCATTGAGTACAGGCTGTAGCTGTCTCATGGCGCCCATGTGGGTTCCAGTTGGGGGTGGTAGGTGACAACGTTCCACTTCTAGCATGTGTTGTGTAATCACATGTCAATATTCCTCCATCAGGAACCAGGGCCCCATTGCATGAAGCCCAGCGCGCATGCAGCCAATAGAGATAATAAAATAATAATAATAAGAAAACTGTGGATGCTGCTGTTTGTGCATCGCTAGAAACAAATGGGCATTCTCTAGGCTTGTCCTTGAGAAGCAAGGACAATTCTCATGCGTTTCACGCACGCAGAACCTGTTTGAACTTGACAGCTTTTGTGCTGACAGGTGCAGCTGTGCTTGCTCCCCCGGTTTCCTAACGAGATCGGTGCATCCGTAGCGCGGTTTTTAGGGCAGAGGCTCTACGGACTGAGACTTTCCTTTGTTATGTTGGTCTTGCTGCGGGCAGACTGCCCCTCTGCCCACAGTCCTCCAGGACACCTGAACTTCCACAGCACTAATAAGTGGTTCCCTCCACGGGGGTAGACGGCAAAAGGCAAGCAGGAGCAATTCAGCCTTGAAGCACGGAGAGAGCAAAGGAACAGACACAATGCAAACAAAGGAACATACGCACACCAAGGCAGTCTGTCAACAACATCCTCTACCCCGCTTTGCGTGCATGCCGGGATGGGCGGGGGGAGAAAGAATCCTTGTTCATTGCTGGAGGCGCTCTCTCTGTCGTTGGTTGGACCCCCCCGTATGTAGCTACCCTTTGCAGTAATGAGTGTGCTGCTTTCATCTCTCGCATCCGGGATTATCTGTCCTTAGGTTCTGGAGGCTACAGGACAGTCACAGGGAAGCCTCGACAGCTCTGCTTTCTGGCTCTGAAATCTACTTCGTTGCTGCCATTATCCGGAGAAAATATTGATATTTGGCCACTTCCTTTGTTCTGAAGCTGCAGCTGGGATGCCCCTCTGGGCACAGGCACTCAGATTGCTTGGCTTGGTAGAAACTTTTCTTTCTGTGTCTTAAGAAAGTTGTTGGTTGCAAGAGAAAGGAGTGACTCCTGGTGTCACTGGCTGGACTGCATCTCCCCGGATGGCTCAGGTGGACACAGAGATTAATGCCACCCTGACATAAAGCAAAACATTTTACTTTGTGTTCCTGGGTGACGGCTTTTTGTTTTTCAGAAACTGCATTTTCCATGGACAAAACGTTGACAGAAAGCACCCAGCCAACCCTCCTGCCTCACACGCTGCCCCCAGGCCTCCACAGCATTCTCGAAAGAGCAGGCCCCATTGCTCTTCACATTACGCTTAATCGTTTTTCTCATAAGAAATGCCAACAATGCAGCTTCAACTTGTATGTGGGAATTTTTGACACTTGGAAATTTGGTTTTGGTGCCATCAGAATAAAATCAAATATTTCTGATATTTCCCACAGAGCAGAATTTCTGGAAAACAAAACAGCCTTAGAAAAACTTGTTTTGTAGTTTACAAATGTCATTTTCTAATTTTCTTATGTTGATGTTTTTCTTATTTTTGAATGATTTCATCACATGTCAGGAGGAGTGTTTATGGAAAGGCTCTATTTATTATTTTATTATCTTAAAAATCATTAAGTGCCACTGATATATAGTCCTGATTGATGCTTGCCAGCAACATTTCCCTCAAAGCACCTCCCCTTTGTGTTGTAATGAAACAATGCCACATTGAAAATAAACCACAGAATGTTTCAACTCTTACATTAGGCACTGCTATTGATGTATGAGGAAGTGGAAACCAATGTAATAAAATTTCCTAGAGAAAAATTTAACCAGCTCCTAAAGGAAATGATATTGATCTCTAAATATTTGCCTTTCCATGTTTGACAGAATAGACACCTTTTTCCTGAAATGGTTAGACACTGATTGACCATGACATTTTTTTTAAGATAAGGAGGAAACATTTCTAACCAGACCTAACAATAAAACTCATATTGAAGCAACCCTCCAGTTCTCTGCTAATTCCAATTGTTCTACACCATGACAACATTTCAGTTACATTTGTGCTGCGGTCCCATCTGTCTCCCCAAGCAGTGTCCATGGGGTCTAAGTTATGCTAAAGCACATTGGTAGCCTCCGTTGACACCTCTGCTTGTGCATACCCAGTGGCATGCAAAGGTGCATAGGCGTTGTGTCTTTTCCTGCATGTGCCAAATTTACCCGGGGAAGTAAAGTTTAATGCACAGAAGCACAGACATCTTCCCATCCCAGGCTAGAGTCTCCAGGTGGGGAACGGAGCTACTGAAAGGTTTTGCTCCTTGGACCAGTTGCTCTCATGGGCTGCGTTTTAAATGTGAAGAAGGCATTCGACTAACGCTGCCACGCTGAGCCACAGGGGCTCACCCATAAGGTGGAACTGAAAGTGACGAGTGAGTGTCACTTTCAACAAGCTTTCCTGGGGCCCTGGGGACAAGCTCAGATCAGCGGCAGCCCCCCAGTCAGCGGCTGCTGCCAAAGCCCGAGTGTCACGCTCCGAGACCAGAAGCAGCTCCTCTTTCGTGGGGCAGTCAACATGTTTAATAGCCAAGTGATCGTTCTCGCCCTGCTACAGCGGGACCTCCTGGCCAGGGATGGGTGTCTGACCTGACAGTCACTGGAGGAGCTCCAGGGGCCAATCTCCTCTCAACACCACTTCTCTGGAAGGGAGGCTGAAGAAGTTGGCCACAAGTCAAAAGGCGGGGTAAGGAATGGGAGGGCGGCTACTGTGGCTCTGAAAAGAGGCTGAACGAGCTGTAACTAACAGGAGCAGATGCACTCAAGAGCATCGGAGTTCGCTGGGCCTGATCCTTGACAGTTGTGCACCAGCAAACATACTATGGAAGTCTAGAGAGCGATGCAAACTCACAGCAGCACAGCCCTGGCTGGGGTGTCTGCGAGCCGTCCACACGGAGCATTGGCTGAGGGATAGAGTCAGCCGAGAGGTGGCCCCACCTGTGGGCAGCAATGAAAACAGCTTCTCTTTTACTGTCCCTGACAGAATCTTCTGTTAACCTGGCCACAGGCTTGGCTCCGTGCAGCATCCCAAGTGCTTCTCCCCCCGACTGACAAGGCCAAACCCGCCTTCGACGTAAAAGCATCTAGAAACAAAGAGATGACTGAGCGCTGCTCATTACGGCCCAGCAAGCTGAACTATTTTCCAAGCTATTACTTGTGGTGATGACGATGATTCAGGCAAGACAAAAAACAATGAGAGCTACAAGCTCCCTTCAATTTCTATCCTTGTCTGTCACAAGGACGCACCAGTAAATAGCTTTCAGAAATGACTTGCACACCTCAGCTGGAAGCAAAATGCTAAGTGCGGCAACGTGGCCCGGTTCTCGGCAGCTAAGCGGAGAGGAGGGGCAGTGCTGAAGACTTGGGCGTTTAAGAAGAGACAATGTGGGACATTGCTCTGGGCGGCAGGAGCCCTGCCTTCTGCTCCTAGCTCTGCGCAGGACCTGGCCTCTCTTTCCCCATTTATTCCGTCTGACTGACTCCAGAAGGAGCTGGGGTGGGAATTCTCCTTTTCTGCGCTCCTGTGTTGGGCTCCCGGCTCTGGATCCTGCTCTTCCCAGGAGCCTTGTCTCTGGAAGCTTGGTGTCTTGGAGCCTCGTAGAATAAGGGGCAGGGCCAGGTGCACTTGTACTGCCGGCTAGATTCACCAAGAGATGCATGTCCTGGTGCCAGGCCTGTACCCAGAGGAACACAGAGCCCTGCCTGTATGGGTTTCTGTGTCTGACCTCCAAACTGACAGAGGGTTACAGAAGAAACTTTGCCCAGCGCTAATTCTGGTGCATTCAATTTCTGCAGAACCCTCTAAACCCTGTGGCCCCTTCTCAGAAATTCCTCCTTTTTAAAGTGAATTAAGAGTTTCTGACAGGTACCAGATTTATAGCAGTGGAACTAATGTACCTTTAATCCTCTGGATTCATGCCCAGCATCAAGTAGTGCAAGCTTCTCTACTCCATTTAGACCCGTGGCATAGCCCAATATTGCCAACAGCCCTCCTGGACAAGTCCTGCCGCCTCACACATGAGGGCCAAAATCTGGCATTCCTGGGTGGAATGCTGTAGAACTCAATGGAGCTGTGCCCCTTTGCATCAACAGGAAATTTGGCCCGTCCTCTGCTCTTCTCCTATCTGATCCTTCCCAGCTCAGCTCAGCCCTTGCTTTCTCTTTTCCCCTTGGCACCTTCCTATACAGTAATTCTGGGACTCACCCACGGCTCTAGTGCTGTCAGGACAAAGCTCTGCTCAACTCATGCTGTGACTACAGCCGCTTCCTGGCCTCCTAATCTCCCTTTCCCCTGTCAGTCTAGAGAGAAAGCTGCTCTCCGGAGCACTCTTAGCATGTCGAACTATCTCTCCTGACTCGTTCTATTCTGAGCACGTTGGGCCTAGCCTTGTGTTTGGGGCTGGGTGAGAAATGGCTTCCTGGCCACGGGAAAGTTTCACATTTTGAAATTTTTTTCTCACCATAAATTGGTAACGTCAAGTTGAATCTCAAAATTGTTGTGAACCAAATATCCCAAAACCAATGTGTTCATGGTTGAACAGTGTTGAAATGGGACATTCTGGCAATCTGAAAAAGTTAAACTCCCCTCCTCCCCCCGATTTGGGTGTTTTGTCAGACTTGATGCTTTCAGAAAGAATTTTGGTTTGGTTTGGTTTTCTGATGAAAAAAAAATTGTTGTAAACTTCCTGATCAGCAGTACTTCTGGTGCTAAATGAACAGAATACCAAATTAAATGTATTAAATATTTTGGGATATTTTTCTATATTTCCAAATATATTGATTTCAAGTACAACACAGAATATAAAATGTACAGTGATCACTTTATATTTATTTTTAAGACAAATATTTGCACTGCAAAAAACAAAAAAAATTATGCTTTGAATTTATCTAAATCAAATACTGTAGTGTAATTTCTTTATCATGAAAGATGAATTTTAAAAAAGTAGAATTATATACAAACACTGCCTTCAAAAATAAAACAATTTAAAACTTTTGTCTCTAGAACCACACCCAGTCCTATTTCTTATTCAGCTAATCACTCGGGGTACGTCTACACTAGCCCCCTTGTTCAAACTAGGGAGGCTAATGAGGGCGACCGAAATTGCAAATGAAGCGCGGGATTTAAGTATCCCACGCTTCATTAGCATGTTCCCGGGCAGTCGCCATTTTGGAAACTGACTAGCCTGGAATAACTGCCCGCGTCTACATGCGGCAGTGAAGCGGGAGTTCGAAGTAAACCCCTAACTCGAATTAGCTGTTACTCCTCATGGAATGAGGTTTAACAGCTAATTTGAATTAAGGGGTTTACTTCGAACTCCCGCTTCACTGCCGCGTGTAGACGCGGGCAGTTATTCCGGGCTAGTCAGTTTCCAAAATGGCGACCACCCGGGAACATGCTAATGAAGCGTGGGATATTTAAATCCTGCGCTTCATTTGCAATTTTGGTCTCCCTCATTAGCCTCCCTAGTTTGAACTAGGGGGCTAGTGTAGACTTACCCTAAGAGAAACAAATTGGTTTACATTTCTTATTCATAGTGTCACGTGAAAGTGACAAGAGGTGGTTTTTGGCACTTTTGTAGCTGGATTGCAAGGTATTTACATGCCAGCTACTTTAAATATTTGCATGGCCCTTCTTGCTTCGACCTCCATGGCAGAAGAAATGTTTCCCTGCTGATAATGCTTGTTAAAAAATGGTAATTAAATTTATGACTGAACTTCTTGGGGGAGAATTGTTTTACCTGCATTCTGCCATATATTTCTTGTTATAGCAGACTGGGATGATGTTTGTTTTAGGAACACTTTCACTGCAGATTTGACAAAATGCAAAGAATTGGGAAATTTCTAAAGACAGCTATAGCACTTGACCTAAGGTTTAAGAGTCTGAAGTGCCTTCCAAAATCCGAGAGGGATGAGGTGTGGAGCCTGCTTTCAGAAGTCTTAAAAGAGCAACATTCTGATGTGGAAACTCCAAAACCCAACCCACCACAAAAGAAAATCAACCTTCTCTTGGCAGCATCTGACTCAGATGATGAAAATGAACATGCGCTGGTCTGCACTGCTTTGGATCATTATAGAGCAGAACTCCTCAGTAGCATGGACACGCGTCCTCTGGAATGGTGGTTGAAGCATGATGAGATGTAGGAGACTTCAGCACATTTGAAACAAATATCTTGTGACGCCCACACCAGCAATGCCATATGAATGGCTGTTCTCACTTTTAGGTGATGTTGTAAACAAGCAGCGGGCAGCATTATTTCCCACAAATGTAAACCAACTTGTTTTTCATAGCGATTGGCTGAACAAGAAGTAGGACTGAGTGGACTTGCAGGATCTGAGGTTTTACACTATTTTATTTTTGAATGCAGTTATTTGTGTACATAATACTACATTTGTAAGTGCAACAGTCATAATAAAGAGATTGAACTATGGTACTTGTAGCAGATGAATTGAAAATTACTACTTTTGTTTTTTACAATGCAAAAATTTGTAATACAACTAAATATATAGCGAGCATTGTACACTTTGTCCTGTGTTGTAATTGAAATCAGTATCTCTGAAAATATAAAAAAAACCCAAAGTATTTAAATAAATGCGATTCTGTCATTGTTTAACAGAGTAATTAATATTGTTTAACAGAGTAATTAAATGTGCAATTAGTTGCAATTATTTTTTAATCACTTGGCAGCCCTAAGTTATGATGATTAGCATCATTATTGGTGTCACATTTTAGGATACTTGTATAACTGGGTTTTCTCCTGGCACCTGATTTATACAAAGTGAGAACCTTGCTAGCTGAGTTCTGTCTTCATTGACAGGCCAGTGGGGCCAAAACCATATCTTGTCCTGGGTTTGCACAGTAGCTAGCACAATGGGGCCCTGGTTCTCATTGGAACCTTGACTACTATAGGAATACAAAGAGATGATGATGATGATGAGATGCCACAGGTATGAGTCTCCTCGCACAATTGTGCAGCTCATGTATTGATTCTACCCGATATAGGCTACTGTGGGCTAACTCTTGTCCTTGAGTTCTTTTTGGATTTTACCTTAGCGTCTCAGCTGACTTGGAAGCTGGAGCTAACTGCTCCAAGGTTAGTCCTATTTTCAGGTCAAGGCTTTCACCGTAAAATGCCTTCCAGTCTGGTCTGACAGAACCCAGATCTGCTCGTTTTCAGGTCATGGCTGCAGGCTCTGCTTTTGCAGGAGTGTTAGAAAGAGGTGGGGATTTAGAGTGGAGAGATATTGCTTCTGCACATAGAGCTCGGATTTCGAATGGGTCTATTTCTTATTTAACACAATTGTGTATTATAAAATCCTACTGTTAATGTACCTCATGAAAACAGCAGCCAGATACAGACAGGGGACAGCTTAGTAGGCCTCTTAGTCCATATCTACGGTTACCAGGGAACAACACTGCTGTGATTGATGCAATGGGGGTTGATTTAATAGTTCTAATGAAGACCCACTAAATCAATGACAGAGCACTTTCTGGTCAACTCTGGTACTCTCTTGGAATGAGAGGGGTAAAGTAAGTTGATGGGAGAACATCTATCAATGCAGCACATTGTAGACCCCACAAAATCTACCAAAGCTTTGTTGACTCCAGCTACATTATTCACATAGCTGAAGTAACATAACTTAGATTGACTTACCCTCTGGTGTAGAAAAGGGCTTAGAAATGCCATGCATAATCATAGGATTCATGCCTTTGTATTCTCAGGATTGTCCTCTCAAAAGGCAGCAGCAGCTAACCTGCTTTGATAGGTAAAAGGTGTGTGCTGGTAATCGTTTGATTGGTCACATGTGGAGCAGTTAATAACACTAAGTGCAGATGAGAAAAGTCAATGACTCATCAGCTAATTGAAGAATAGATTTAGTCAAGAGGAAGAAGAGAGTCATGCTCTGGGGAAGGCTTAAAGGATGAAGACAGTCCATACCTTAATTCTGCAGAGAACTCTTAAAAATAAGAGCAAGAAATAAAAAGAGGGTGTGCTAAATACTCATCTCTTGATTCTTCAGCAAGAGTTGTAATGACCTTGTCAGCATAATGGTTTCAATTGCAGGTGTCAGTGACATGATAACTGCTGTTGGCAAATCCTTTAGAGACTGACACATGTTGTTCACCAAGGAAACAAATGAGAAGACAGCATGGTCCACTTCCAGCTGTTTATCAATGTTAGCCTGGAAGCATTACTCTTCGAAAACTCAAGGGCATTACTTTTTTTTAATTAACAGTATGAAACATTATTAATTAAACAATTTAGCTGGCAAAGAAATAAAAAGAAACAAACAAAACCAACTCTCCCACAAACGGTAATTAGTGTCGTAATTGGAGTGTGAAAGCTACATTGAGCAAGTGAGACATAAATGACTTCTAATAAACACATCATTTACCTATGGCCACATGGAAATATTGTTGTTTCCTGTAATTAAAGGAGCCTCTTTGTACAACTTGCTGGCTGGATTCACTGCTGTGTTATCCCAGCTTTGTCCTGGAGGAACTCCAGTGAAATCAGGGTAGTTACAGCAGTGTAAATGTGGCGTAACACAGTGGTGAGTATTAATACAGTTTGAGAAGGGGAGTAGCACAGCTTTGTTCTGTTCACAGACGAGAAAGACGGAAATTAGATACAACATAAAACATTCTTACTGGAAGGTTGCAACATAAGTCTAGTCTTTGAATTCAGAATGATCAGGCGCTAGAACACAAAACCAGTGAGAGACAAAGTAGGCTGATCCCTAAAACAGAGAAGCATAACTCACCCCACACCTTACTTTAAGCTGCTGTTTACAGAGACTGTGTACTTTCCTACAGAGCCTGCAAAGAGGAGCAAGAAAAGCCCTGAAACTCAAAGTCACCTCTGTTAGCCCATCCACCACAGCTATAACCATTAGGGATCAACACAGAGAAGAAACAAGTCCTGTTCTAGGCAGGGGAGAAGCGAGCTTTCTCCATTATCTGTGTTTCTCTGAAAGGAGCAACTTTCTGGGGGTACGTCTAGACTACAGGCTTTTGTCGACAGAGGCTTTGTGGACAGATACTGTTGACAAAACTTCTGTCGACAAAGAGCGTCTAGACTACATCCAGTTCTGTCGACAAAGCAAGCCTCTTTGTCAACATGAGAGTGTAGCTGCAAAGGACAGTGTAGATGCAATAACGCCTTCTGTCGACAGAACTCTGTCGACAAAAGGCGTTATTCCTCATAGAATGAGGTTTACCGCCGTCGACAAAACTGCCGAGTTCTGTCGACGTTATGTCGACAGAACTCAGTGGTAGTGTAGACGCAGGTATAATTTTGTCAACAAAAGGCCACTTTTGTCAACAAAACCCTGTAGTCTAGACACACCCTGGATGTCAATGTTGTATTCTGTGCTGCTAGTGCTGTACTCGGCTGTTACAGAGAGACATTGGGAAAAATCCTGCTCATCTTATTCATGAAAGCAGCTTTGCTAAAGTCAATGGGACTGCCTGTGCAAGATGAGCGGAATTTGGCCCTTTGTACCAGGAGGTAGACCAACAATTTTAGCCTTGTGAATTCTTCCTATTGACTCCATTGTGCTTTGATCACATCCGACCTCTTGTTTTCTTGGAGAGGCGCTTCTCACCTGGCTGCAAGCTGCTGCAGTGAGCGAGGGCTGGGGTTGTGCTCTCTCCCTGGGGCAGCCCGCATAGTGAACCCTCATCCCCAACCCCACCCCAGGGCAATGGTTTCAATGAAGAAAAAATTGAAAATTAACCGAGTTAAGGACCTGAGCAACATCTGGTAAATCTTCTAGTATAGTGATAGACTGTAGGGCAGAAGGGGCTGTTGTCATGCCCTCTCTAACCTCCTGCATAGCACAGGTCAGTGAACTTCATGCAGCAGTGTGTACACCCCATCCATCATTACTTTCTGAGCTAGAGAATCTCTTTTTGAAAAGAGCCCGTCTTGATTAAGACTTCACGCGATGGCGACCCCACCCGATCTCTAGGCAAATTGTTCCACTGGTTAATTACCTTCAGGTGACCTTATTTCTAGCCTGAATGTCTCTAGCTTCAGTTTGCAACCATTGGCTCTCATTATGCCACCTTCTACTCTATTAAAGAGCTCTCTCTAATCAGAAATCTCTCTCTTATGTCAGTACACGTACACTGTGATCTAATCACCCCTTAATCTCGGATAAGCTACATCAAATGAGCTCTCTCGTTCACTGTAAGGCATGTTCTCCCAGTGTGAAGTCATTCTGGCAGCTTTCTGAAGCCTCTCCAGTTTGTCGGCATCCTTGCTGAAGTGTGGAGCCCAGAACTGGACTCTACTCCTCTAACAGTCAGAATAGTGCCACAGATCAAGACAGCACCACCCCCTGACCTGCAGAGCATGCGAGGCAGCATGCAGGTACAAATGATTTGTTTCTGAAAAAGCTGCCCCAAATAATACTTAACCAGCAGGGGCAAAGTAAGAGCCTGCACAACTTTCATGTATTTGTTTTACAGATGGGCCCACTGTATAACATAGTACCAGATCAGAATTGAAACTCTTAATGCGTGTCACAGTCTGATTCGGGTTTGTCTTCGAATCATGATTTGAGGACGTCAGTAACTCAGCCGGAGGTCAGGGGTCTATTACAGGAGTGGGTCGGTGAGGTTCTGTGGCCTGCCGTGTGCCAGGGGTCAGACTAGATGATCCAATGTGGCCTTAAAGTCTGTGAGTCTGAGATGATCAAACTTCCTGAGGAGATCAGGCAACTCCAGAACAGGACCGTTTTATAGTAAACATTGCAAAGCCTTCATAAGAACAGAAGAATGGCCAGACTGGGTCAGACCAAAGGTCCATCTAGCCCAGTAGCCTGTCTGCCGACAGTGGCCAGTGCCAGGTGCCCCAGAGAGGGTGGACCGAAGACAATGATCAAGCGATTTGTCTCCTGCCATCCATCTCCAGCCTTTGACAAACAGAGGGTAGGGACACCATTCCTACCCCCTGGCTAATAGCCTTTTATGGACCTAACCTCCATGAATTTATCGAGCTCTTTTTTAAACTCTGTTTTTTAAACACTTCCTCTTTGAGAACGCGGGTCTAGCAAAACTCATGCTCAAAATTCAAATGCCCCTTCCGTACCCAGCCCCCTACTGCCCCCCCTCCAAAAATCTGAAAAAGAACCCCCCACAACAAACCAAAAGCAAACTGAAAGCTAGACCTCAGGAGCATTACCCCAACTGCCATTTTTACCCCCAAAAGGAGGATGTGTCGGAATTCCCGGCAACGTCCACTTGAGACTTCACTGTAGCTGTAGATTTCACATGGAAGCTGCCCAAACACCGTGGTGATGGGTGGCAGGATAAATCACTAAGGTGTAAGCAATGCACTGTCGTGCTGGCCCTCCACACACGAGTGCATGCAATTTGCACCTGCTAACGTTCATCCCTTGCAAATCCTCTTGTGGCCTTTGCCATGCCGATAGCCTCCATTGGTGCCACACCTGCCCGGTGGCAGAGCCCTGCATGCTTAGTTCACGCTTCCTCTTACTACTGGTATGTGAGGCACCAATAATTTAGTTGAAGTGAGCACATAAGAACTGCACAACCGGCACACTCATGCTTCTGTTGCCCTGCGGAGTTGGTGAACAAAGCTAGCCCAAAAAGATTGTAGGAGCATAAAAAGTAAAGTGTGCCGGAATCCAGAGAGAGCCTCGTACATTACCCGAGTGAGTCTAAACCCTGCGTCCTGTTGAGCTGCTAACGTATGCAAGGGATTCAAAACAGGCGAAAATGTGCTCAGTTACCCTTCCATTCAAAGGGAGCCTGCTAGCTGCTTTCGGCACGGTCTGACTTGTAACAATACCCTATCAGGCAAGGCAGCCGAGGAGTGTACTAATCTAATCTTCAAGGGACAAAACCATGGATAATCACTGCAGGGCCTGATGGAGACACCAAAATGGTCACAATCCAGCAATAGCCTATGAGTGGCAGAGAAAAAGCCTCAGCCATGTATGCTAGATGGTTCACAAAAGATAAAGGAGCTAAGAGAAGCATCAGGCTATTTACGGTGGAAGTTGAGACAATTTTATTGTCATATGGATTAGAAGGATGGGTCGGAGGGGGGAGGGAATAACAGGGAAATGTATGTCTGGGTTGCCTTTCCTAGACATTAGGAACAGAATCCGTCTCTGGTAGCTCTGTTCTGGCTGATCATTTCCTTATTTATTGCAAATGTTGGTGATTTCACACTGAAGAGATGTTTCCATTCTTACACCACCTCTAGTGCTTGGGTCCACTTGGCTAGAGACTTGGCTTTCAGAGTTATTTTCTAAAGTGAGATTCTGGAGAATGAGAATGCAATGTAGGTATGCAGTATGTAACCCATTCCTCCACGTGCTGGCCCAATCCAAGCCTTGCACAGAACACAGCTCTTGCTTTTGCTCAGATAGCAGGGACCTGTGTTTTTAGAGCAAAAGGGCTGGTTTTATCCTCCAGATCCTGCAGTGCCTCTCACAGTGGGCCGCGGATTCACTCTGAGAATCCTGCTAACTGGCCGCTCAGTCTCCCATTGGCTCTGGTTCACCGTTTGCAGTGAAGGGGAGCCGCGGGAAGTGCCGTGGCTGTGAAGCTGGTAAATAAACAAACCAGTGCGGCTAGGTAGCAGGTTTCTCAGAGTGGATCCGCAGACCACTTTGAGCGACAGTGCCCTAAAGTATGTGTACCCACGCATGTCTCTAGTAGAGATTTGTGCCTCTGTCTGTGAGTCCGTCCGTCTGGCTGTTCAAGAACTCCTCCTAATGGTAAGAGCTAGGACCCCCAAATTTGGTAGGCAACTTCCTCTTCTCCTAACAAAGCAAAGTCAAGGTTTGGTTGTGCCAGGAAAACAGGATGTGCCTGGAAATCAACTGTTTTCCATAATATGGAAAGGGAGGGGTCAGAGAGAGCAGGGGTGTGATACTCAGAGTCACCTCTAGAGGCAGCGAGCTCAGGGGACAGCAATGCTGCAGAGTGACCCCTGGGGACAGCTGCATCACCAAGGGAGCGGCCAGTGAGGGGCAGGGCTTTGACCCTGCTGGCCTCCTGACCCTGACTTTTCATCAGCCCTGCAGCCTGTCTCAGACCCTGACCTCCTTGTATGTACCCTGGGCCTGCTCCTACCGAGCTAGACTGCCCAGGTCCCACCCAGACACACGTTGAGTAAGCAAGTCTTACACCTCTATAGCACCCCTACTCAACATATCCCAAGGGGCTTTGCAAATGGCAGCTACCCACCCATCTGGCCAAGGGCCGTGCCTAGGCTGGCCCCACAGCGAGCGCCACGTGGGCTGACCTAGTGATTGCACGGATTCCCACGGAAGCTCCCATCAAGGGTCTCAAACCAGTGGCCTCGTGCTCAGAAGTGCTGAGCCCCCAGCAGCTGCCATTTGCCAAGGGGTTGCCAATCAGACCGCTGAGTGAGGTGCTCAGCTGGGAACGTGACTGTCTAACTTCAGGCCCTCTCGTTTCGAGTTGCTTGGCTCAGGGAAGCTCCCTCTGTCAGGAGAATATTCCATTAGGAGTTTGGTGCATTGTCATGGATTCTGCTGTGTGTAAGGCTGCTGCCGACCTGCAGATTTTAGGTGTTCGGCCTCACTCTGTGTAGATGCAGGCTTGATCCCAGATGCTCGGCTTTTAGACACAGGATGTTTTGTCTTCTTTTGAAAGCCCGCTATTCCAGCGAAGAATGCCCACTGCCTCGGGCACAAAGCTGGTCCCATTATGAACACAGCCCCCCTGGGGGCTTCCAGGAATTAGTCCATTGTATGGTAGCTGCTTTTATTTCATTTGCACCAGGCGGCTGAGATTTAATGCCGGGGATTTGTTCTGCCGCGGCGCGCGCTGCGGGGCAAGGACATTTGAAAGGGATGCGGCTGGGCTCCCACAGTGGTGCGTTTGAAAGGGAGACAGCCGCGCAGGGCATGCGCTGGAGAAGAAAGGCTCCGGAGATCTGTGGGTTTCCATGTGAGAGAGTTTTCTAAATTGGGTTTTAAGGTTTCAAAAAGGCTTTTGTTTTCTCCTCGCACCACACGGCTCCCTCTGAGCCCTGGCGTTTCCCCTCCTCTGCAGGCCTGGCAGCATTACCAGGGTCGTTCTAGAGGAGGAGAGGGCAGAGATTGGAGACCCAGGCCACTGCGGTTGAGGTCAACAGCAAAGTGGCTCAATTTCCCCATTTATTCAGGCCCTGGCCTCCTGCTATTGTGGCCACCCTGCAAAGTGACTCTGAACATTCACAACTAACATGGCTGAGGGCTGGTGATGGCTCCCTCTGGATTGTGCTCATTGCTGCTAAACCATTTAGCCTCCTAAATACAGAGTGCTGGCCCGTCCTCCGTCCCCTGACCAACCCCAGCCCTCTTCTCAGTGAACTGCTCCCCAAACGGCGCTGTCTGCTTTTGTTCTTGGACTCAGCCATCCCCACGGATGGGACTTCTCTAGGGCCTTCCGCCCAAAGGGCCTGCTGTGTCCCAGGCAGCCAGCCCCTTTGAACCAAAGCTCTCATGTAGCTCCTGGGCTCCACCGCTACCTGTGTTCACCGTGAGGGCCACAATTCTGTCCTGCGTGTCATGCAGTGACAGACAAGGACAGGTCATGGGCTACAAACGTAGGCTCAGGGAATACCGTCACCCATCCCTGACTTGTACTGAAAACATAGGGGATCAGAGGGGGGCAAACAGAGTCCTGCCGGGGCATGTAGCTGCTCTAGCCGGACCGCTGCCGCTGTTCCAGCTCCAGGGGGGCTCAGCCAACCTCAGCCACTCTTCCAGTGGGCCAGGGCTGGTCCCACAGCCCCAGGGCTGACTGCTGGTCAGGTGTGCCCAGGGCTGGTTGCTGATCAGCTTCTCTGGCAGCTGCACCTCTAGCCCTACTCCAGGGGACGTCACGGCGGTTCCAGGAGGTCACAGCATCATAGCCTTGTTCCTCGTGGCTGATTGGCGAGACCAGATCGCCAACCCACATGCGGCTTGCTGTAAGACCTGGGGAAGGCTCACTGAAGGCAGACCTGCCTTTGGCTGGTTGTAAGTGCTGGTTAGAAGTCTGGAGGCCTCGCTCCCTGGGGCGGGAGATCCTAAAGCACCTTACAAACACTGTCCCTCCTACAGAAGTAGGCTGCCCCACAGCCAGCTTACAGGCCTTGGCTTCTGGTCTTTGGGTAGGAGTCATTTCTTCCCCGCCTTCATGCAGATCCCTGGGCATGACCTGCCCTAGCACATGTGATCACTGCACACTCCCAGCTCAGGTGCCATGGCCAAGGTGATAGTGAATGGTTCATCAAGCGAATGTGAAAGGGCACTATAGAGCGTATCACAGGGGCATAGCCACGGGCCGGCCTGAGTGGGCCATGCCCCACCCGCTAAATACCCAGGCCACCCGCCAGTCCACCCAGCGTTGCAGCCAGGCAGTAGGGTTGGGCTGCCAGGGCCTACCCCATCCCCTCCATTGCCCACCCACCTGAACTTGGGGCCTACCTAAAGGGGCCCTTCTAGCTTCACCCGTGGAGCGTAAATTTCTTTTTGCCTTGATAAAATCACAAAAATCTCCCCAAACTTGTACAACTTGGCATCCTAGCAGCTAGACTCCAATAATGTCTTTGCGGGTTTATTTGCAGCATTCCTACTGAGGCCTGACAAGCATGATTCGTACTGTTTATATGACTATAAAATAGGTTTATAGTGGGACAATTAGTAATGCAGAGCTTAGCTAGTATAAATGCTCGTGGTGATTGTAACACTATAAACTTAACTTTATAGTGACATAAATGAGCAATATTTGTGTCATCGTGTTTTATGACATCATGCAAACCCAGCCTATGAGTAGAGCATAGGGGTCTTGCACACTTCATTTCACAGCTCAAATACCACCAGAAAGGACTTGCTACTTCAATCTCATTATGCTAAGTCCTGCACTGATTTTGATTCACCCTGTAAATCAGAATTGTATAAACAAAACTTTTGTAGCCCTTTCCACATTGTGTGGCCCATCATGAGTAGCCAAAGCTGTGCTGGCTCCAGAAAGGAAATCTTTGCAATAGTTGGGTAGGCCAGCTTCTTTAATGATGTCTTGACTTTCTCTGCTTTAGACTCTGCCAATGACCCCAAAGATGACAAATAAAAGGTTAGCCAGCTGCAACCAAAGTTCCTATGTATTTTTGCCTCATGCACTTCATAGCTGATATAAATAACTTGCAAGGACTGCCTAATATTATGTTGTATTACTTGAAAATATAGCCAGTGACTATATGATTATTAAAAACTGCGAGTATGGATGCTTGCAAGGGGCAGAGTTAAGGTTATGCATCGAACCACTTTCCAATGCTTAACCATGCAACATGAACATCCTTCTCACGTTTGTTGGTACGGATCAATGACACATGTGGGATTGGTTCCCATTTTGTTCCCTCCTCTTGGAGTATGCTTGGCTGTACAAGTACATTCCTTCTAAGAACTTTCAACAATGTCCACTATTTTGTTGGTATATTCATATGGGGCCATATCCAAATCCCATTTAAGACTTCTGTTGGACAAGGCCCCATGTCTCTGTGGCTGCAACCAGCATGCTCTTGATTTTAGTGGAAGGGCTAAAGGAACATGAACCAATGCCTACAACACGCATAAGCACATTACACTGAAAAGGCCATCCAAAGAAGCCTGAAGATTATTACAACTGGATGAAATATATAGAGTTTCAGCATGGTAACAAGCAGCAGTATTTATGCAAATCTCATTTTTTTGATAGAGATGGATCGGAGATGCAAAGTTCAGGCTAGAACTTCCCCTGCGTGACTTTTGGAAACAGTCAAGGGCTGGCAGTGTGAATCCCTGGACGTCTAGCTCAGCAGCATTTTAAACCTCTCTCTCTCAAAAATGAACACAAGAGTACTGATAATCGCTACACGTTTGCTGTAGAATTCGCCTGTGGCCACAGCCAAAGGCCCCGTATTTGTTCTAGTGATGCACAGGCTTCCTGTGTGTTGGGATTCAGGCCGTAATTTGTACAGATGATGTATGGTTATGGCACCTAGCATGATCTCTCATGCGTAAATGCCCCCCTCCACCTTGCCCAGGTGTCGCTGTTCCACAGGGAGCAGACCTAGACCTGTACTAAGATGGATGGGGGAGGAGACAGGGGCACCACACAAGTATACACCAGAGCTCTCTGTCCTCGCCAACATACCAGTGAGGAGAAAGTGAATGGAGCGGGAGAGAAAACACACGGTGGTGCCTTGTGAGCACACTGAATGCCAGTAGCTGCTGGCATGTTTCTCCTTTAAGGGTGTTGGCCCTCTTTTGAGAAGTCTGATGCCAGAGCAGTGCTAGTCCTCAGCTGCCCATCAGACTGCTCACTCTTTTCTCTTGGGCTGAGCCTAGGACTAAGAGAATTCCGTAGGAGCCAGGGGTCCGACACACTGGGGCTGTTGGGCTGCGCTGGATACCAGAGAGGCGGCTGAGTGTAAGTAAGTATTGGAGAGATAAGGCGCCAGCACATTTTGCAGGGTCAATAAAATGGTGCTTGCTGTGTGCTACACATGATTTGAGATGCTGCTTTTTTACATGCATCGCTGAACAGCAGCCCAGCTTTCTCAGCAGCTGCCTCCAGCCTGATGCCGTTCGGCCTTACTGTCACGCAGGTTAACCCATGCTGCCGGCTTATTTCTGCCCTGCCCCAGGGGTAAGCACCTCAGGTCTCCCCTTCGCGTTTCCATCCCCACAACAGAGGGGTGCCAGGAAGGTTCTCTACGCCTGCCTGAGTCTCCCCCTTATCTGTCTTCCACACCGTTCCCAAAACTGTGGCCAGCAGAAGACGGGGCCAGCACTTATCACAGCTCATTACTAGGAAAATGAGCCTAAAGGAAAGTAACTATTAGCAATACCTTGTATCATCTCCCACTGACTGTAACCTAGCTCAAGTAGGAACTCATTGCTACAGTGCACACAGGAGTTCATCCCAGATTTGGAAATCCCTACTGCTGCTCCCACCAAATCGGCCCCTGGGCGTACTCAGAAGGGGACAGACATTCGCTGTAAATAACCATCTTCTGTCTCTGACCTTTCCCAGCATTGCTGGTTTGTTGAAGGCTGCATCATTGCGTGACATCGCAGGCATTCCAGTGGGGTCTCCTCCTATGGGCACATGCCATGAAGTGAAGCTTGCTCTTAATTCCAGTTGTTGCTGAGATTCTCAGTCCATAGATAATTTCGACAGTTCCCCTGCAAAGAGCACATTGGTCACTTATTTGCTGTTTTCATGGTGGCTTCCTTAATTTTATTATTCCTTTTATGAGTGCTATTAAAAGCTTTTAGACACTTTCCGGCTTCCCGGAGGGTAATGAATTATCTGTGGTTCCAAACTAATCAAGGCTAATAGGCTTTCTAGGACACTTAGTGGCAGACCAAGGCAGAGTAGCTAGAGAAACCCAGAGAGTTACAGCAACACTAACACAGTAATGGCTAGCTGGGTTCACCAAGGCTGCCCCATATATTTTCTTGTTACATTTATATACTTATGTGACTGATCAAATAAAGTGAGAATGAATTGCCTTTAATTGAGTTTGGGTGTGTTAAATCAAATTCCAGGCCTTGGAGCACCGGGCAAACAGTGTTGACTGAATGTAAAGGAATTCACAATGCTTAATGTCACAGTTCACCTTTTCCCTGTGTGGTCCACCAGGCACCTTCACTGAGGTCAAGGGAAGGGATCTGTAACTCCTTCCCTTCTGAGTGGGGCTAGGTCTGCACTGGCAGAGAAAATTGATCCCAGATGCACAACTCCAGCTACATAAATTGTGTAGCTGGAGTTGATGTACCTTGCACTGATTTTCTGGGGTGGCTCCACAGTGGGAAGTCAATGGAGAAATGCTCCCATCAATTTCCTCTTACAGCAAGGAGTACCAGCCACTGATGGGGGGCACCCTCTGCGTTCGATTTAGCTGGTCTTTCCTAGACCCGCTAAATTGAACTCCAGAGGATCAGGTGCCAGAGTGTCACTCTTCCCACAAGTGGAGATGAGGCCTCATTTTTTCCATGGCTGGACATTTCCCTGCCTACTCCGTGAATTCCCCAGAAAGTGAAGCTACCTAAGCTGGCCCATGCCTCTTTGCAGGCTATGAACAGTTCTCAGTTACCATGAGCTTTTCCGAAGCAAGCCCGTTTATTTCTAAAATAAAAACATTCTAGAGAAAACATTCAAAGAACCTGCCTGGATGCAAGTAAAGCTCTGGTGGGGGTCTGCCCTTCTCATCCTCTCTCAAGGGTTGCCCTAGTGCCCCTCGTAGAGAAGGCCCTGTCTGTTTGCTGGATAAGAAACAGATGCTGACTCATGCAGGCTATTTATCCCAAAGGCCTTTCTTTGTCTCTGGAGAACCCAGAATTAACCTCGCTGGGTGGTGGTGCCTCTTGGGCCACGTTCCAACCTGACTGAATTTGGCTAATCGCTCCCGAATGTTGTTAGTTAAGGGATTAGCTGTGCTGATCCTCCCTGCGGAATGACCTATCATCCCTAAATAATAGCTGGGGCTTATTCCTGAGCAAATGTGGAATGCTGAGCATGGGAGATAGGAAAGTAAGGACATTATTCAAGTCCCTCTCCACAGGTGGGCCAGACGTTTGCTCTCCGTGTTTGCACCGAGGTTCTAGTGAGTTTGCTGAGAGCTGTGCCTGCAGAGCGAGGGCAGTATCTCCCTGGATCTGACGACAAAGCAGTCGGTGACTGCCACACACAGTGATGATTGGCTCTGCTATGTCAATCTACACAAAGATTTCCATTCATTTCAGTGAGGATTTGGATCACAATCCATGATGGTTTATGGTCCCAATGGTGAACATAGCACTGTGATTGGTAAGGGTAAAAACAAACCCCAAGGAGCTTCTGAACATCTTTTGTGACTCATGTGGCTGAAGGAGATTCCTTTGGTTTTGCAATTCCTTTGGCATGGTTTTGGACAGCTAGGGTGGGGAGTGAATTAGATGCATAGACTTTAAGGTCAAATGGGACCATCATGATCCTCTGGTCTGACCGGCACATGAAGGCCTCAGAACTCCACCCACTGCTGCGATAGACCCCGCACCTCTGGCTCAGTGACTGACATTCTCAAATCGCCGTTTAAAGACTCAGAGTTACAGGGAGTCCACCACTGATACTAGTTTAAAGCTGCAAGTGACCCAAGCCCCATGCTGCAGAGAAAGGTGAACCCCCCCCTGCTCCCAGGTCTCTGATGAAGGGGAAAATTTCTTCCTGACCCCAACACATTGACCAGTTAGATCTTGAAGAGGTGAGCAAAACCACCCAAGCAGATACCCGGGAAAGAATTTGCTGTTGCAACTCACAGCCCTCCTCATCTAGCAGCCCATCTGTAGCCACTGGGGACTACTTGCTCGCAGTCATCAACAGGCTGCAGGCCCTTGCTGAAGGTTCCCTCATTCCATCTGTTCTGTAATAGCCATGACCGATTTGGAATGTCTACTCTACCGATTTGGAATGTCTATCACGCTAAGCTATCTTTAAAAAGCCTGAATTTCAGACTATGTTGAATAAGGAATAAGAGCAGCCACCCTTTAAAAAGCAGGCCCTTTCATGATGTCTCAAGTTGGGGCTTCAGAAATCACTGGGATCTGCTGAAAATCTTGAACCATATCTGTGCGCTCGCAGAATAATGTGTATTGCACTTTTATTAATGTGTTTTTAACGAGCTTTTGTTTGTTTCTGGAGTTCTGAGTTGGATTTCTTATGTCCCAATGCTCTAGACAATCTCATTTTTTAAAAGGATCACTGCTAGATGAGAGTCTGAAAAGAAACCAGCCACAACAGCGATAGTCTCCACTCTGAGAAAATTTCCCAGAAATTCAATTGCATTGCAACACTACCAACCTAAGAAGACATTTACCTCTGAATACCCTGCAGTGAGCTAGGTGTTTATGCGTGCAAAATATTGACATCTTAAAATATTTATGTGTTAACTAGGCAGAGGGGCTACACACGAGAGTCTTGGAAATGTCCTGAAGAAAATCTTTAAATAGTAATGTTTCCCAGTGCAGCTTTCTGGCAGTCCACATTCACAATGACAAGACATTTCAGCTTGTTATAAGTTTGCTAAAATTTTATCCCTCCATTTTTCTTTTCCCCCTTGACTTTCTATAACTAAGGTAATTGCACATTGTGGAACAAGCATTGATTTGCTATTTCAACTATTTTTCTTTGACAAAGAGAAGGAAAGTCAATACATTTAATTTATATCTATATATTTTAAAACTTATTACTGTCTCAGCTTATAGTTATATATTATATGTATGTAATAGCTAGTTGCACAGGTGACCTGACAAAAAAACAACCAGAAGAGCAATGTGGTGAATAGAGGTCACTGGATTATACATTATATAGCAGACTACTCTGCAATGGTAGGCAAACCTCAACAAATACAAGTGTTCTCAGAACTCTTCTCTGAAACATGTCAATGGGCAAAATTGCAAAAGCACTAGGAGTGAGTTAGGAACCCGAGGAGTCCCATTCGCAGTGAGACACATTCAATGGGAGCTAGTAGCAGGGTCCCTGTTACCTGTGCACTTGTGCAGTCACTCAGGGGAGTTTTAAATGCTTCCCAGCTGACTAGCACAGCACCCACTGCTCGGTTTGTGTTTCTGTTGGTGGTGCACATTTGCACCTGCCTCAGTGCACAGAAAGAGTAGCGGGAACACTGGCTGGTACCCCATAGCTCAGTCTAACATGTCATTTAGGTGACTTTGAAAATTAGACCATACAGCTATTGGGGATGGGAGTGGGAAGGTTTCACATTTCCAAACGTGCTCAGCCCCCAGCAGCTCCCACGGACGCCAGCACTTTGGACATGCCCATCCTTGGACGCTGGCCTGAGACCCCCCCATCTCCAAAATGCATGGCCCGAGTATTTTGAGCATGGGCAACATCACAACTAGGAGTGGCATCAAAACACTTCTAAGCCTAAACTGCAGGACTGTGACGTTGCTGTGATGGTGCCCAGCATTTATCACGCTAGCATCCTTAGAGTGCCCCTGGGGAGCTGATGATACATCTGACTTCACGAGAAGTCATTCTTCCGCTCTACTCTGCGCTGGTTAGGCCTCAGTTGGAGTATTGTGTCCAGTTCTGGGCACCACATTTCAAGAAGGTTGTGGAGAAATTGGAGAGGGTCCAGAGAAGAGCAGCAAGAATGATGAAAGGTCTAGAGAACATGACCTATGAAGGAAGGCTGAAAGAACTGGGTTTGTTTAGCTTAGAAAAGAGAAGATTGAGAGGGGACACGAGAGCAGTTTTCAGGTATCAAAAAGGGTGTCATAAGGAGGAGGGAGAAAACTTGTTCATCTTGGCTTCTGAGGATAGAACAAGAAGCAATGGGCTTAAACTTCAGCAAGGGAGGGTTGGACATTAGGAAAAAGTTCCTAACTGTCAGGGTGGTTAAACACTGGAATAAATTGCCTAGGGAGGTTGTGGAATCTCCATCTCTGGAGATATTTAAGAGCAGGTTAGATAAATGTCTATCAGGGATGGTCTAGACAGTATTTGGTCCTGCCATGAGGGCAGGAGACTGGACTCGATGACCTCTTGAGGTCCCTTCCAGTCCTAGTGTTCTATGATTCTATCTACCTCACTTTTAGCCCATCTTGTCCACACCTGAGCTGCATGTCCAGATTTTCAGCCTATCACGTGAGCAATGCACTGACGGGCTGATCAGAATATACAAATGCAGTCCTGTGGCACCTTAGAGACTAACAAATGTATTGTACCATGAGCTTTCATGGGTAAAACCCACTTCTTCAGATGAGCTGGAGTCGAAATGACAGAATCCAGACACTAATGGAGTCAGAGTGCATGTGTCCCATTCATCGCTTTTGATGTGGAAATGTGAATTACAGAGGCAGGGGAGTTGCCTTTGCAGTGCGTTAACCAGGCTCAATCTTTATTCAAGCCCAAGTTGCTCGTGTTGAATTTGCAAATGAATTCCAGTGCAGTCGTCTTCCTTTGTAGTGGGGTTTTGAAATTCCTTTGTAGAAGGGTGGCTACTTTTAAATCCATGATTGAAGTCCAGGCAGGTTAAAATGTTCCCTCCAGGTTTGTGTTTTACCATTCCTGATGTCAGACTTGTGTCCATTTATCCTTTGTCTCAGAGACTGGCCGGTTTGGCCAACATACAAGGTAGAGGGGCATTGCTGGCACTTGATGGCAGATCTAGGCATTGTACCAAAACATGTCCCCCCAGCTCTGAAAACAGGACCCGGTATCTATAAAATACATGCATTTCTCACTCTCCTAGACACTCTTTCCATAATGCAGACTTTATTACAATAGTGTGATAGCGATTGCTTGTAGCGATTGCCCAGCCATTTCTTTTGACCATACAAAGGGAACATTTTAGACAAGAAATATGCATCAATAACACAACTGAAGCACCTTCTTTTACTTCCCAACAGAGGTTTGGCCTCCAATGCTAGTGAAGGATGCTCTCCAAGCACTGGCATCTGCCTGCTTATCGGGACTTACAGTTATCCTCCTATCCTAGGCTGCAGTTGTACTAGGGCCTCTGGAAGATAGGCTGCCCAGCAGCTGTTGCCTGGTAGGTTTTGCTGTGCTACTTAAAAAAACCCAACAACCTTAAATGCTGGCAGGAACTTGTGTGCTTTGTCCATGACAGAATGAGACCCTGTTCTCACCTGAGGTGACTGGTATTTTAAACGCCTTCATATGATCTAATTTAGCCCTTGGAGCCATCTGTCTCCACTGCCTGAGAGAAGGAGACACAATTTTGTTAGTTTATCAGCACACAACTCTCTGGCTTCAGGAACAGCACTGGACAAAGCGTAAAAGGTAAGGCTAGGTAGGAAGTTTACACACTAGCGAGACCTTTGGGCTCTGAAACTGGACTGGAAATATCAGGAACAGGGTCTTAGGATGCTAGCAACTCTCAGGAGACTTGTAGAGTCAGGGCTTGTCCGAGAGCCCCTGGAGTTGTGCGGGAGCATAATAGCTTTGGCTTTCTTTGCGAGGGCTATTCCTAGCCCTCCTGCCTGCTGAGAAAAGCTTGAACCCCAGTGACCTCCTACAGGCTCAACCACCACAGCGCAAATCAAAATGGTACCTTCATGATGAAAACACTCGTGATCATGAAGCTCCACCTCTTTACTCTTGGGACTTGACTCATGCTCCATGAGCGCTTGGGTTTACCGGAGCTGGCCTGTCTATGCTGCCCTGCCTGCAGCCGCGGGTGTAAGCTACAAACATGGGCAGACTCCCCCACATTGCTGAATCCCATCCTACGCAGAGGAAAGTGCTACCAGTCCAAATGGCTCCTTTGCTGGTTTACATTAACCATCATCGATGGCTATGACAGAGAAACCCCCAAAGCTGAGCAGGCCTTTGTCATGAGGCTCTCTGAGAGGTTGTAAGCCAGAGGTATAGTGAACACAGCCTTTCGAACTCTGAGCTGGGAGTCGGGCCTATGAGAGAAGCATAACTCCCATGAAGCACTATGGCAGCATTTGCTGAAAAAAAAAGGATGTGGCTGAAACTTCAGTTTTCAGCTAAAATATTCCAGGCTTCCAATGTCTGCCACTCCTGCCGAACAAACCGCAATATTTTATGTGGGGAAGCAAACTGTTCCACTTTCACGGCTACATTTGAACAGGTTTATTCAGACATGCCAGCCAAAGAACAGGGGATCCAGATGTTCAGGATAAATTTAAGCCTAAGACAGGTCAAATCTCAAAACAGAGCAGGAACAGTTAAGAAATTACTGGTAAAGAACTACTTTTTCTAAATAGTTTATCTAACCCCCTCCTGCCCAATACTGGACAAAGTAGTGAAAAACTTGAGTTTTTAGCCAAATCAGAGGGGTTTGTATCAGTTCCCAAAACACTCTATTTATTAACCTGTGGGAAACCAAGACAGAATTTTCTCAAACAATGCTTTTGTTGTAAAGTTCCATAAAATACCTGCCAGCTAATTAAGTAATTGTTCTTTCCTCACAGTATGAGTAAACAACAGTCAATTATAGTACCCATAAAAATTAAATCCCATTCTTAATAAGACAGACACTATTGAAACTCACTGCATAGATTAGTCTCATCGCTAATCAATAGCTTGGTCAATAGAATGAAGAATTGGCTAACTACATTTAGCTAAAGGAATCTGTTACGTGACTAAGAAACCACCAGAGAGAAATACTGCACCCTACAATAGTTTCCATAAACTACAACACTACAGCTAACTCTCAGAAGCATCTTAAATCAGGACAGGTCTTGCCTTTCAGATTCTGCCCTCTTACACCCTCACAAGACGATCCTTTTTCGTAACACAGACCTCTCTCAATTAAAATCCCAAACGCCGAGCACGGGAGATGCAGTCACCTCAGCCAACTCTGCACCCTCGGATGCACTCGATTCGGCCCGAGGAGCTGTGCATGTCCAGCTTTTCTAAACAGTTCTTAACCTCTTTCACCACTGGGACCTGCTCACCTCCTGCCCAGTGCAGCAGTCTGGGAGCTGACCTTGTCTGTGAAGACCGAGGCAAAAGACGCATTGAGGACGTCAGCTTTTTGCACGTCATCTGGCATTAGGTTGCCTTTCCCACTCAGTATGGGTCCCACACTTTCCCCTGACCACCTTCTTGTTGCTAACACACCTGTAGAAACCCTTCTTGTTCCCCTTCACATCCGTTGCTAACTGCACCTCCAGTTGTGTTTTGTTCTTCCTGATTACACCCCTGCATGCTCAAGCAATGTGTTTATGCTCCTCCCTAGTCATCTGTCCATGTTTCCACTTCTTGACAGCTTCCTTTGTGTATTTAAGCTTGCCAAAGATTTCTCTGTTAAGCCATACTAGTTGCCTGGCATATTTGCTGTTCTTTCCGCACATGGGGATGGCTTGCGTCTGCACCCTCAATAAGGCTTCTTTAAAACACAGCCAGCTCTCCTGGACTCCTTCCCCCTCATATTCGCCTCCCAGGGGATCCCGACCATCAGTTCCCCGAGGGGGTCAAAGTCTGCTTGTCTGAAGTCCTGGCTCCATAGTCTGCTGCTCTCCTTTCTTCCTTTGGTCAGGATCTTGAACTCGACCATCTCATGGTCACTACTGACCAAGTCACCACCTACTTCTAGGTCCCCTACCGATTCTCCCCTGTTTGTGAGCAGTAGGTCAAGAGGAACATGGCCCCTGGTTGGTTCCTCCAGCACTTGCACCAGGAAGTTGTCCCCAACACTCTCCAGAAACGTCCTGGATTGTCTGTGCAGGGCCGTGTTGCTCTCCGCGCAATGATAACGAATCCTGTATGCCTGGTTAATTACAGAATGTTTATATCTGACTAGAATTCAAAGTAATTAAAATGGACCCTGAAGATCTAGGAGAAAGCCGGCTTTATCTTCCCCACCTTCAGACATGTGTGGGCCTTTACCTTCTTCTGCATTAGTCAGCAGCACTCTGAAGTTTCAGTTACCTGGTACCTCCCCCCCCCGCCCATGTCTCTGGCTACAGGATTTTGCTGTAAAAAAGGCATGTCTGTGTGCCGTGATTTCCAGTGTGCTTTGAAGTTTGGATTAATTGAATTGGTTTCCTTTTATTATGCTGCAGTCTGGGCCATACTAATACATCATTTTTTACAATGTTCTGCTCCAGTTACAACACTGCTGAGATTGTTGGGGATTCATTTTAGGATTCACAGACAAAGTAGCAATCTCCCTCTCTCCCCCCCTCCCCCAGCATAAGTGTTTAGCAAGTCAGATTACTTTCAGAAAGGACTAATAACAGCCACAAACCACGGTAGTGGGAAGCCACAGCACAACCTTTGGGTGTGAAAGAGTACACAACTGCCCCATGATAGGGGCTTAACTCATGCACAGAAAGTTAAGGTTCCAATTGTGTGGCTGTACACACAAAATACAGTGGTGTTTGAGCAGACTGAAAGTGAAAGAGGAGACATGGGGCAGAGCCATAAAGTCCATATCCAAATTTAACCTTCTCCAGCCTAGTAGAGGTGCCCAGGCCCAGGCCTCAGGTTTGCCTAGAAACGAGTGTGAGTGTCCAAAGAGAGCAGGAGGCGGAGGGTGTTTTTTGAAATCTCAGCTAACGGTGGGGTCAGTGAGGCTGCTTGGCAGAAGGAAGGCAGCTGGCTGAGCTGGTGTGGTACCAACTTCCTCTATGAGGGCCATTTTGCAGAGGTTGCATTGAACAGAACCATTTCACTTCCCCCTTCACGTGAAAGGGGTGAGCTGGAGCCCCTCCCCCCCAATAATGTAAATGAACAAGTAGAGTGGTGGGGATACCAAAACTGTCCAAGGTTGGCTTGGGTTTTTAGAGGAAAGCCCAAATTTGAGCAACACAAATTGTGGCCTTTGCTTTTGTTTAAAACCTCATTCTGACCAGCTCATGGTTGGATGTTGAAGACAATGCTGCGGAGGGACTCGGGTGAGATTCTTTGCTCTCAAACTCAGAGTTACGCAGTTGGGGACAGTCCACATGGAGCTACCAAAACAACCGTGATGGAAAGAGTGAGTCCTGATGCTGCAAAGCCCCCACCTACTGCAGTTGTAGCCAAATGAAACGTCTGGACGAGTTCTTCCTGGGGTCACCACAAGAAAGGGGGACATAGGAACTTTCTTGAAAGATGAACACTTGCAAGAGACCCTCTGTAAAATGGAGAGTAAGATAATAACTGTAGAAAAGTGTAGAGAGGTCCTGAGATATGGTGAGATCGTGGGATCGGATAGAAATGCCAGGAAAAGTAACCAAACTTTGGACAGCCAGGTGTTGAAATTAACTAGATGAGGTTAGTATGGGGACTGTAATGTACTAGCAAGATAAGATTGGTGTAAAACAGGGTGGGAAAATACTGGCTTTTGGGCTGTATCCAGTGCACCAAGGTTATTTCCTGGCAGGTCCCCACCATTATATTTTCCTGTATGGCCACAGGTACTGGCAATCGCAGCTCCCGCTGGCTGCAGATCACCATTCCTAGCCAATGGGAGCTGCAGGAAGCAGTGTCCTAGTCCATGCTGCTTCCCGCTGCTCCCATTGGCTGGGAACGGTGATCCGTAGCCAATGGAAGCTGTAATCACTGGTACCTGTGGCCTTGCAGCTAAATATAGCAGTGGCGGCCCACGGAGGGCTAATCCTGGCAAACCGCCGCCATGTTAGTGCCCACCCCTGATGTAAAGAACACTCACTGTATTTCTCCATTTCAATAAATGCATTTGCATAGCATCATTAATTTCAAATGGGACAGCACTTTACATGTAAGCACCAGGCTACGGAACATGCAAACAGGAGAGTCCAGTGTTTACTGCTGAGAAGTAGCTCTACAGGGGACCTTACTCCTGGTCTGAGTCTCAGACAACTGTAGAGAAGCCAGATTTAGGTGCAAGCATTTGTTGCAGCTGGGTGTGTGTCTTCAGCCTCACATCTTCAGCTCTAGCACTGCTTTTGCTGCTCCACAATGTGTTGTGAACAATGTCCAGCACAGCATCACTTCTGGAGGAACCGCTACTCCTCTGTACAGATTGCTAGCACACCAGAGGTAATGCAGAATCTGGATCAAGTCAGAGGCACAGGAGCTAAATCTCTGCATTTGCCATTCACATCACAAGATCTTTCCCCCTTTTCGTTTGATACAGTGTTACTCTGCATAGCTTCATCTCGGCTGAGCACTGAGCAGCCTTTTGTTTGGAATCTCCTGGCTGTGACTGACTGACTCACTCCATGGTGCATGAAACATTTCAAAGATTTAGGCTTCAGTGTTTTAAAAATCCCTTCTCGGGAGTTTTGATTTGGGATTGTTGTAAGACAAATTGGTGCTTATTTGAAATGATAAGGCATAAAGAGAGAGATCTACGAAGAATACATTTTAAGCAACTATTTAGGGGCCACACAAAATCCACAACATTGGCTATGCAAAGGAAGAATTGTTTTCAGAATGGCAAACACAGCCGGTGCTACTGAGAGCAAGGGATTTTTGCTGCAGACCTGTGCAATTAAGTGTTCCTGGTGGTGTGTGTAAAACCGTTCAACAGAACTTCAGTTCATTCAGGCATAACATTTTTGCACCTAGATCCATGTCCCATAGCTCATTAATATACATATCTGTTATCATCTTGGCTCCTATTTACACTGTGTAAACAATTTCTAATGGCTTTTTTTCCCCTCTTTACTTAATCAAACAATGGCCTTCATAATAAAGGAGGCATTAATGAAAAGCAAAAATGTATTTATAATTGTGCTCAGACTAAATTGTTATTTAAAGTGTGAACATGACACAAACTGCTTTTAGCCAAATCCCCTTTAATTCCTAAAAAGATGTTAATTATAGTTTGTCATCTCTATACCATGAAATTATTTGCTTCTTTGGGAGAGGTCCCAAATTGGTCTTTTATCTCTGTGGCCTGTTTGTAGGGTACAAAATATCTGCTTTCATTTTTCAGTCCCTTTTAAAGGAAATGCGATTAGGCCCATGCATGATTTAAAGCACATGAATGAGCACTTTCGGTATACAATGAGCAGTACGTTACTCCACAAATACTCGTGAATTTCAATGGGATTTTTCTAGGAGTAAAGTACTACTCAGGTTCTAGTGAAACATGCCTGAGAGGCAAGGCAACAAGGTGGCATTGGCCAGGGCCATCAATTATTTTTGCGAAGGTCCAAATTTCTTGGTCAAGGTGCAGACGCCAGAGGAAATCCTACAAAACTTACAACCATAATGACCATAAGTAATACGTGAAAAAAAAAAAAAGATTTTGCAGTCTGTTTAAAGCATCTGGCGGCCCTGATTTGGCCTGCAGTCTGCCTGTTGGCTATCCGGGCCTTGTCCTTTTAGGAAATGGTCAGATCCCCTGGTTAGTTCCTTGAATGGGCTCATGGATTTACTTACATTCAAAGTCACTTGTGTGTGAAAATGTCATGTAAACCCCCTGTTAACAGAGCTGTGAGAACGTAGGAACACCTGGCTTTCAGCCTGGGAAGCCCTCAACACTGCAAACCCTTGAGAAAGATCTTGAGGGCTGTTGCTGTGACACTTGCAAGGAAGACAGAGGCACCCGAAGGCCCAGCTTTTGCAAGCATCCTCATTTACTTATTTTGAAGCATGCTTCAGTACGCCCACGGGGCCCACGTTAGGCAGAGGCGGCGGGGCATTTAGGCTGCCCCCTTGCGGAAAGGGCTATGAGGAATGTTCACACGCATTTGAACCACCTGTCTGGGGAAGGATTTCTCTGACGTGGTTGAGAGAGGCCATCATTCATGGGACTGGCCTGTCAGCTACCGTAACAGCCGGGACCATAAGGGAGGTGGAAACAGACCCCGTCCACCCTGAAAATGCCCACTGGGCACCGGGCCTGTCCATCTGGCGTGGAACTGACAGATGGGGTCCAGGCTGGCAATTAAGAATTAACTGGAGTTAATGAATACAACAGGAAATGTCAACATAGACTCGCCACAGACATTTATATCTGGCCTATGCTGAGGATGGGCCATAGGAGCTACATTCACAAAAGGGCCCAGGACCCACTGGGCTCCACGACCCCCTGCTGGGCTGCTGCCCAATGCTGTAACTGCCTAAACTCACCCAGCACCTCCGCATTTGTGGTGAAAGTTGTCTGCTTGCCTAAGGCTGTGCCTCTGGGCCCATGCCCTTCAACCCTGCACCAGCCACCTCACCTCAGAGCAATGCACGGACCAGGGGCAGGCAGGTACCCCTGTGCCTACTAATGTCAAGACGCGTGTGCGGCGGTGAATCCCAAGCAGAGGGAGCCTGCCGCCCAGACTGAGGTATGGTAGGGTCTGGCACACCCCCCTCCGGTTGGTTCCCAGCCTTGGCTGGCTGAGGTGAGGAGCTACCCAGCGTCGCTGGCCTGTGTGTGCCTCACGCTAGGCCTCCACTAGAAATGCTGCAGCAGCCCCACCGCACCACCGTAGTGCTTCCGTGTAGACACTAGGATGCCGACAGGCGGGGTTCTCCCGATGCTGCTGTGTCTTGAACTCAATAGGAGCATTTCCATGGACTTCAGGGGAAGGCAGGTCAGCCCTCCTGTTATTCAGTCCGCATCAGGAAAACAGCAGGGGAGTGTTGCTCCTAGTTTGCTTCATCTGAGGGTCTTTCTAATTAAAGACGTGGGGCGGACGACTCCGGAGCTGGGAGACACTAGAAGTTCTGCAGGGGATTGCTTTCATGGGAAGGAATGTTCATGAAGCCCAGCTGGGCCACCAAGAGTGGATTCCTCTGATGATTTCAGCACCCACAGGGATTTGATTTGAAAATGAAACAATGCCAGATGCTGAGCACAACCCGTTTTGTACTCCGGCCACGTCCCTGCCTTAGGTGGCTGCTTAGAGCAGGAGGAGCCCTGGGCCTTAGTGAACGCTCAGCTTGCACGGATTGTGTATGTTGACAGATGCTAACCTGTTTGGAACGGATTGTGGCTCGCCCCTCACAGGGACAAATGATGGGAACAAACGTCTGTGTCGGCTCGCCATGGAGTACAAAGGCACTGGCGGGAGCACAAGGGCCTCTCAGGCTAAATCCAGCAAGGCTACTGACTCCCAAAGGGGAGGAAGAGGAGCTTATCAAAAGGGCTCCAGGTCAGTGGCAAGAGCTTATGTTTAGCATCTATTAAAGCCATTGAGTGTCCCCTCCCACTGAATTCATTCCACATTGAACCAGGCCCGGAGGCCTTAATTCTTCATGCAGACATTGGCATTCTTCGTGCCCACAGGCCCCAATCTTGGTATGTCACAGGCTAGGGCCCTTCGTAAACTGAGGCTCTACGTGAAACTGATGCCAAAGAACCAAAGCTGCCCTTTCAACTCTGATGCAGGTGGATGTGCCACTTCTGCTCAACCTTGTCCCCCGCTGAATGTTTTGTTAAATGTTGCAAACAGAAGCCTGTGCCTTTTGACTGTTTCCCACATCCCTGGGCTAGGGAAGCCACTACAATTCTACCTCGCCAAAGATTGTTACTTGATCTCCATTTTTGTTGGTTAATAGCAAGGGCCATTCTCCTGCAAGTTAGTTTCTGTAGGAAATCTGTGCTAAGTCACTGTGCCTAAATCGCCTTTGTACAAAATGATTACAGACCAGCTTTTACGTTCCTTGTTATTAAATTTTGTTGTTTCTAATTGTTAACCGCCTTATCAATAAATAATGAAAACATCTCTCATAAAACTTCCATGCAAAGTTATTGCTTCTAAGGAGGCTAGATTTGCATTTTTTTAATTATTCAGCTTGCTTACCAATGTAAATGCCATTTTAAGTATTAATGTTATTGCTGTGACTATGCATTATGTACAAGAAAAAAATTACTTTCCTGTCAGTGTTCAGAATATCCTGCTGCAAAAAGTACCTGCCCTGGATGTGCTGTGTAATTTGTGGTGGAGCAGAAAGGAGGAAAGCTAGGAGAAGAGCAAGAGAACTTTGCAATAGCATCCTCCTAAAACGTAATTGAAGGAATGATGCCTACAGACCTTTGGCAGGTCACAGTTCAGCAGAAAGGGGATGTGCACATAGGCCATTGGGATAATCATGCCTTTCCAGGACTCAAATGGCTGGCTCTGTGCAGCGCACGTTGTTCCACTGCCTGGAAGCAGACAATTTGAAGGACCCGCCTGGCACGTCTCCAGGGTTTACCTATTCTCTTCTTGATGTTCTCTGCTCCACTTCTGCCCAGATCCCGCTCAGCCATTGACCGTGCATTAGCCACATTGTCAAGTGTGGCAGGAAGTTCAGCCCCTTTTTATTCCACAAGTCGAGCCCTTTTCTCAGTGCCAGTTGATTGGGAGGAGCCCCCAAGCTGTAGGGGGGGTGTGTGTTATTCAGAGCTCTTTGACACACACTGGCCTCTGAATGGCTCCCTGGGCCTACTGGAGAGAAGCACAATATGCAAGTCCAGAAGCATCACTGGTCTGATAAGTCACATGGGACTGGCCCTGTCGCCTGGTTGGCTGACTTAACCTTTACAAATTGGAGGAAGAGTGCAGTGTGGCTTGGATTGTGTCAGGGAGAGCTTGGGGGCACGTTGGAGGAGGGAGAGGGAGAGGGAAGCCAGGGCTGAGGGGGCCTAGTAACTTGAAGGTGTTTCCTCTCTTCCACAGAACAAAGCCCTATATTCAGTCTGTGTAGATGGACTGTAGCCTCCGGGCTATGGGGGAAAGAAAACCCAGCCCACGTCTTGGTGACTCAGACGATCTGGCACGCCACAGTCTCTTGGCATTCTGTTTCTCTTAGCTCCCTGTACGGTGCCTATTCACCGAGCACCCCCCTATCTCCAGCACCCCTGACCAGCAGGGCCGTGCTGCTCTCTCTGTCATAGGGGTGAGGAACCGAGGTGCAGAGAGACTGAGAGTTCTGCCCATGGTCCCACAAGAGTCTCTACACATTCCTCTTTGCAATGGCCATGGCCACCCCCCCCTTCCTGGTCTGCCTCCAGTTGGTTCTAATCCACAGCCCTGTCTGGCAGCCAGAGGTCCTCCGCAGATAAGCATCTGTGAATGAGGGCTCTCCGCTCACATAAATACTACAGCTTGCTTGGGCTAGCCCCTGGAGGACGAGTGTGGGGGAGAACACCCCATCACGGTGCTCAAGGCATGGGAGCTGCCAGCCGAGCGCGTGAGTCCATCGTATAGCAGTTTGGAAACACCTTTTACTTAAGGCCTGAATTCCAAGCCAGTAGCTGCAGTGTGACAGAGTGCTGGGGCCAGCCTAGCTAGTAGAGCAGGGCTACTCAACGTGTGGCCCGCAGCTCGTTTATTTGAGGCCTGCGGGTGGGAGCCAAAACAAAAAAGTAGTCAGTATAATTCCTGGACTGTCATTGCTTAGTAAAAGTGCTGTCATAAGGGTAGAAATTGGGTAAATATTGCATTTTATTAATATCAGCATTTTGTTAAATGGGGCCTGCGTGTTGTATAGTCATGCCTTAATCTTTGTATTCATGCCCGTCAGTGTGACATAATCAATTTGCATATATTTGCATATGTATTTGCATGTACATGCAACCACACTTAAGTTGCGGCCCTTAGCATGTGCTGTGAGTATCATTGTGGTCCCCAGGGCTTCCAATGTTGAGTAGCCCTGTAGTAAAGGGAGGTTTCATTGGAGACTGGGAGCTGCTCTAGACAAAGCTTTGGTTCCATTTATTATTTCATCCAGAAGTGAGTATGAGATTGGAAATAGGCTGAGGACCCTGATCAAGGTCAAACTTACTGTCCCCTCTGGGATTTATAGAGCACTCTCTGTGCTCCAGCCAGTGAAGAGTTTGTGTTAGAGCGGTATGCAACGGAGGTCCCAGATCCCATCTAAAACCCAGTGCAGCTAGCTCACAGTTTTCCGGTGCTGAGCCACAACTTGTAAACATGATGGGTGGGAGTTACCAGCTTGCAAAATGGAGGGTGCCTTTAACTCAGCACAGCGCATTGCGTTAACTTGGCATAGTGCATTGCGTTAACTTGGCACAGTGCATTGCATTGGCTCAGCATGCGAGTCGTGAGGGTTTACGTCTGAGCTTTGTGCCCCTCTGCGATTTGTTATTCTAGTTGATTTGTTCTTCACAGACTTTCACCTGATGAAATTGAGGTGTTGAACTTTCAGCGTTATCAAAGTAGGGAGCAGCGTGCCCAAGAGAGGGGCCAGATGCCACAAGGAAAAAGTGACTGTTTGCAGTTTTAGCCATCAAACTTCTATCATTGGAGATCTCTCTCCATTATAGAATTGGCCCGTTTTCAGGTTGCACATTTCTCTCGGTGTACGAAATCTGGCTGTGTTATCACTGCCACTGTGCCTACTTCAGGGCATCTTGTCAAAAGCCAGGCAGAAACCGTACTACAGAAACAGAAACAGTATTACAGCAATCTTATCCCGAGGACATAGAAAGTCCCTTAGACTCGCCCGTCTACCTTGCCACCCAGGCAAACTGGACTATGTGACACATGGTCACTCACACCAAAAATTACAGCATATTCCAGGGTTATACATAGTCCCTGGGCACCAGGCCCTCACCCAGGTGAAATTGCATTTTAGATCTCACCCCAAAGACAGTCTGGGCATCCAATTCTATTTCAACCCAAAGGTTTAATAGCTAAGAAAAAGGAATGTGAGTTGCGAGGCAGTTAAAGCAGATAAAATATATGTACAGGTGAGTCATCTGTACTTGACAAAGGCAGCAGAGATGTAATAATCTGTCCATTTCCCAAATGTCTCTCAGAGCTCCCCAGAATAACTGGGAATCTCTCTCTTCTCATTCAGCTATTCTGCCCTGAGAGAGTCCAGAGATGAAGAATTTTCCCTTGTGTCTCTGTTACAGCTTCTTCTCTTAGGGTATATCTACACTAACCCCCTAGTTCGAACTAGGGAGGCTAATGTAGACATTCAAAGTTGCAAATCAAGCCTGGGATTTAAATATCCCGCGCTTGATTTGCATCTTCCCGGCCGGTCGCCATTTTTGAAATTTACAAGTCCGGACTAACTGCCCGCGTCTACACGCGGCAGGGACCCGGTAGTTCGAAATAAAGCCCTAGTTCAAACTACCTGTTATTCCTCCCGGGATGAGGTTTAACACGTAGTTCTAACTAGGGCTTTATTTCGAACTACCAGGTCCCTGCCGCGTGTAGACGCGGGCAGTTAGTCCGGGCTTGTAATTTTCAAAAATGGCGACCGGCCGGGAAGATGCAAATCAAGCGCGGGATATTTAAATCCCGGGCTTGATTTGCAACTTCGAATGCCTACATTAGCCTCTCTAGTTCGAACTAGGGGGCTAGTGTAGACATACCCTTAGAGAACAAGCTGACAATGTCGGTCACTCTCTGAGCAGAGAGTATAGTAATAGAAATGTAGCCGTGTTAGTCTAGTCTAGCTGAAACAAAAAACAGGACTATGTAGCACTTTAAAGTCTAACAAGATGGTTTATTAGGTGATGAGCTTTCGTGGGCCAGGCCCACTTCCTCAGATCAAATTGTGGAAGAAAATTGGCATGACCATATATACCAAATATTTGGTATATATGGTCATGCCAGTTTTTTTCCACAATTTGATCTGAGGAAGTGGGCCTGGCCCACGAAAGCTCATCACCTAATAAACCATCTTGTTAGACTTTAAAGTGCTACATAGTACTGTTTTTTGTCTGAGCAGAGAGAGTGAGGAATGTTTTTAGAGCCTTGGATCTCCGATCATTACATCCAGTGAACATTTGTTTTTAAATGATCCCTTTCCCGCTAAAGCTCTTTGTCTGGATTCCTCAGGGCTCCTTTCTCATGTGTGATGGGTTACATAGTGGCAGGGGCATATACAATGTAAACATCTGTCATGGCCTGGTAAGGGGGAAGAGCAGTGAAAACAATGCATGCAGCGTCCCATTAGTTTACATGCTGATTGAACACAACACACAGTATGACGACTCGGCCCAGCTTCCAGCTGTGTGCTCCTCAGGGAGGCCTGCAGCTCTGAGCTGGCACCTGCTCTGCCAGCAGCACACCCACCACTGTAGCCGGATGATTCATAATGAATGGCCATTCCTGCAGCCCTGCCACATTCCAGCCCTCCCTTGCAAAGGTCACATTCACCCCTGAGTGTGCCATGCTCGGTGCGTGGGACTATGGCCTTCGTACATGGCGTCTGAGATGGAGCGCTGGACTGTCAGGGGAGCAGGAACATTCCCCAAAGGCTCTGTGAAGGGGTTCATTCACTGCGGAATGACCTCCTTCAGCCAGCTGTGTCACAGGCTTCTCGGCCTCTCTGGTAACCCCCCCAATGGCTACTCTTCTGGAAGTTCAACCCTCCTGCCCTGTGGTCCTCAGGATCTGAGTAGCTTAGCCCTATTACAAAGACCCTGGAGCAAAGGAGCAATTGGGCCTTGACACACAGGGTAAGGGGGCTGGATTTTCACAAAAGCTACCTTTGCCTGAGACAGGAGGGAAACTTGGGGCAGGCAGTCTCCAGCGGCCAAACAAAATCCCGAAGGCCTCCCAAAAGTTCCTGGGCTTCCTAGAAGAGCAGAAGACTCTTCTGTACCTGCAGCCTCTGCCGAACATCTGTTTAATGAGGTTCCTAGTGAACCCTGAACATAGGAGTGTGACAGCTTTTTGTGGTACTGAGCTTCCTGTTTCTCTGCTGCTTTGCTAACTGCCAATACTTTATTTTAAGATGGCTCTTGTGAGAAGGCCCTCAGGTGTGTTTACGGGCCTAATGGGAATTTGGTGCCTAAACAGCTTTGAGGATCTGGGTCTTGTTCCCTGCCTCCCTGGTCTCCAGAATGAAGAAAGACAGGGGGCCCAAACTGGGTTGGAGGGTAGGGCAGTACATGGGTGGTCAGCTTAAGCAACATACGTGGGTCCTAGGCTACGAGTGGAAGAATCATGAAATTCCACCCCCTGGCAGATGGGAGCAAGAGGCCCGAGCTGCGAAACCAGAAAGTCCTGCAGCCATGAGAGCAAGCCTGCATTTAGAATCTCAGCAACCGTAACTCAAAAGTTAGACACTTATCTGAGTCCTACAAGGCAAGAGAAGCTTGGCTGGCAGGGACTCCCCAACACCAGCATGTGGAGTAGAAAGGAAATGTTAATCAGAATGCTTATTTTCAATACAGCTGTACAAATACTGCCGAGAAGTCCTGCTCACATTCACAGGCATGTCCTTGGCCGGCGTTTGCATGCTGTGTGTGGTTGTCTGCTCCGTGAGCTTACCCTGCCGATTGTTTGCCAAAACAAGCCCATTTTAATTGCATGCAGCTGGGCAGTCACTGCACATGACTTTCGTAACAATACATCGTCACACCTCACACCCCGATCAGAGACTGGAGCTCAGTCAGTCACAGACCGGAAACTCACCCTGGGATTCATGTCCACCCACAGAGCTTGCGGTTCACACTAAGCTACAGAATGATAATTAGTCACCAAGACCCTGGTGGCTCCTGACACTGCTCATCCCCAGGAAGTCCTTACCTTGGAGAGATGTCTCATTCGGCTGGCTCGTTGCTCCGCTCTGTAAAAGGACCTGGAGCCCTCAAGTGCACCTCCATGGGTGCTGACCGGATCACTCTTGTGCTGGGGAGATCCCTAATTAGAGAGCCTCGAAGAAGTCTGCCTCTGTCCCCGGCCATTGACTGCAGCTGCTATGTGAGACAGCCACCCACCAGTGGCCTGGCTGCAAAATTAAGGGTGGGTTGGCATCCAAAACTCAAGGAGTTTTTCAAGCCAATGCAAAATAACCAGGCTGTTGCTAAGTGCTCTGCCTAATGTTTCATTAGCAGTAATTGATGCATCAGGCAGGCAGCTTTGGCAGCAACAGAACATGGTTAAGTACACTCAGAGCTCAGTGTTACGTGCGGGGGCTGTGATGTTTGTGTGTATCAGCAGCCTGGTTCTAGCTTCCATTCCTGAGCCCTCGTGTCAAATCCAGCTAGACCCCTTCCCAACCCAACCTACTACATGTAATGGAAACCTCCCCTCCTTCTTATGAATGTCACTGCATTCAACCACTCTGGGTACCGTCTTTGGCTGAGGGGGTATCTCTGCTAATAGGCCCAATAATGCCATTATTAATACCGCTGATATTTATATTGTCATCATTCAGTTTCAGAGTCAACGCACTGCTGAAATGATTCAGGCCCCTTTACCCCTTTCCCCCCCATGGGGGAGCTGGAAGGCTGTCTTCTCCACTGGGAGTCACTGGAAGTTTGGAAAGAAAAGCAATTGTAGGTTCTGTGTCATCCTGAACTGCTATGGGATGTAGATTAATACAGCCAATGGGCAATATTCAGCCCGCTGGCCAAAGAATCAGACAGCCAAAGCCTAACAAATAAGAATCTGAATCCAGTCAAAGGCACAGGAGAGGACCATAAAAACTGGCCAGTGAGTCAGCAGAAAACTGCCTTCTGTTTCAGTCCTGAACATTACCTTCTTCGGGTGTTTCAGTTTCTACGGCCAGTACATCTAAGCTGTACCACAGCTCCGCCTTTGTCCAACGGGGCGTTACCGTCTGACCTCACACTCCATTCATGATTGCGCAGCGCTCGGACACTGCTGGGCGACAGTCACAGAAGTACCCAGCTGGATGGCACACAACATGAAGCCCCAGCAAAGTGCGAATGCTGGCGGAATAGGCTGAGACCTGGCTTTTGGCCGAAGCACAGAGAATGAAAAGCAAGGAGAAGCAGTTCGTTAAAAACGGGCACAAAGTTTTCTTGTCTCAGAGGGGCAGCCATGTGAGCCTGTAACTTTCAAAACAAATGTCCCTATGGCACCTTAGAGACTAACAAAACTATACATAGTATCATGAGCTTTCATGGGCACAACCTGCTTTGTCAGACGAGCTTCCGGCTCGTCTGAGGAAGTGGGTTTTGCCCATGAAAGCTCATGATTCCATATAAAGTTTTATGTTTGGGGCTGTTATGGAAAAGTTGGTCTCAACAGATCATTTACCTGTCAATGTTAATAAAACATGCGTGCAGCTCGCCTTATTTCCTAGAGCCCCAGGGATTTCAGTGGCTACCCATGGGGTGAACGTGCTCAATATGACGAGTCAGGATGGTGGAATTGGCCCAGAAGAATATCAAAGTCACTGAAAAGTTAACTCTAAGCGTTTCTGAAATCATACAGAGAAGTCTGTTTTTTGCTTAATCCCTGCTTTTCATGTCATTTATTGAGTCTCCAGAGCAGTGTTTGAAATTAGGCACGTTGCGTCATCTGTCTCAGCAAATGGTAGTCATGCACACTGACATGATATGAGAGATCAATTCTTAACTGATGGGTATTAAAAATACATGCAACTATATGCTCTTGTTCGTTGGTTTCCTAAAGCCGGAGACATCAGCTGCTAACGAGTGGCCGACACCTCCAGGAAACTTTGAAAACATTCTATTTAGAAACATTTCTTTCATAAATTATAGATATCTGCATTTTTCTTCTCTCATTCCTTATTAATAGGAACATTTGCCTGAAAATAAGATCTCTGTTTCTCGCAGTCCATCTGCTGCCGCTGTTTCTCCACCTGGCCTCATAAGCCTCCCTTTCTTACATCCCAGTTGGTTGCGGTGGATTTGACCAGCATGTGCCTTCTAACAGTTTGTCATTTCAGGTGGGCACTAACCTAGAAGCGGAGGTTGTTTAGAGGAAACAGTGGTCCCATATCTACTGATATGTTCTTTAATAAAAGTGAGACAGAAAATAATGTCTATGGGATGAATTGTTTAGGAATAACTTGTTTTTACTACTCTCCACAAAATGGGAACTCCACTTCAAAGAGGATATAATGACAATATTTCCTTACCAGTCTGATAATGAGAAACTAAATGATCCTGAAATTCAGCCTTTCCTGGAACTTGGATTGTACCTTCCCATTATAATGCAACAACTAGTTATCCATCGCTCCCTACTAAATGTTTATTTGTTAGGGCCAAATTGCTGCAAGTTATGCCATGTATGTTTAATTTACACGGCATCTATATATAGATGTTTCAATCCAAGTCCCCCTGCACTGTATTTCTGCCCCTTGTCATTAAGAGGCATTTACATTCATGTAGAAAAAATGTGAATCTAACGATTTGGCCGAACGTGCAGTGCACAAGCCATGGTATTCTACTGCAAAAGCAACCGGATAGTCAGGGGCAAATGTGACGGTGCTAGACAGTAGGCTGCCTGGTTTCAGAAGGAAATGGGACCACGCCATTAATTTGAAAGGCCTCGAACAAAATGAGAAGGAAGGACTGAAAATTCTGACCCTGTCTCATGCAGCGAAGAGGGTGGAAATGCTAGAAGATGCCTTTCTACAAGACACAGGAGGAAGACGGTTTCAGCAGAAGGACAGAGAATTTGATGACAGATTAAAGAATGCCGGCCTGCAGGTTCAGGTGCAAAGGATCTAGCCAAGAGTGGCATGAGAGTTGTAGAGGACATTTTAGCTTCAACAGTAAAGACTTCCCCATAGCCAATTTAGAGTTCAGTGCATAAACAAAGGCTCCAGGAGATTCTATCCATGCCATGTAGATGATTCGGTTTTGTCAATGCAGTGCTGGGTGTTCACAGTGATATTTTTAGCATTCTCCGTGCTTCTTTAACTTCAGTGCATTTCCTTTTACCTGACTACATGCCCAGCCTGTTTCATCAACTACCAGGTGGCTTGAGCAGAATCTTACATAATACTGCTGAATTCTTCCTGCCAACACTGAGTGTAGAAATATACGATCCCAAGTGGTGAAGCTGCCAAATCGGATGACAGTCCCTATAATTTACCTGAATAAAGCCTGGTTTTACAAGGGATACCTTAATAAATGTGATGACAAGATGTTCCCAGCGAGATGCTTTAAGGTGCCCAGATTGAATTCTGTCTGTAAAACTTGCTCAGGAAATAAAATGAATGGATGATTATAAGATGATCACGGAACGTAGGATGTGCATGGACTTTCAGCGGAGGTTCTCTTTTTTAAATTGCTGGGACATTGGAGAAAAATCCCTTGTTGGGATTTTTACAAGCATAGTTACAAGTGTATAGTTAGCTGGAGTGATTTAGAAGCACAGGTCTCAGTGAAATCTGTCTGGCATGTGATCCTAACTCCCTTAGGAGCTTTTGAGAATCCCCTCCAGACCGAGTAGCTGTCCAACCACTTGTGCACACATGTGAAGTGGACATAGTATTGTACATATAAATTCTGCCTCTCGACTGCATCTTTCTGTTGTTGTTTAGCTGCTGAGGCTGTCAATACTTTGGGGGCGAGGGCCATTGTTTCCCTCTGTGTTGGGTTAGGGACTAGCATAAAGGGGCCCCATCCAGAACAGGGTCTGTGGCACCTACCCTCCTATGAATCTTAAATGTCGGTCTGGCAGGGTTGGGTTTTCAGCTCAGGAGTATTCACCACATAAAACTCGTGCTGACTGGAGAGGACTGGGTCTGAATTATGTTTTTGTTTTTGAGAGGCTGGACTGTAATGCAACAGAAGTGGTGCAGAGCCATGCGCACGGCATAGATCTCTACCCAGGCAGGAGTACGCGAGGCGATGCGATGTGTTACCTATTTGTACAGCACCTAGTCCAATGCGGCTGTTACTGCCCCCATACTAATGCCAAACAAAACAGCAAGACCTTCCCAGTCGTCATCCTTGTGACTGGGTAGGCTGCTGACCTAGGTGCTGCTTGAGTCAGAAGCCGTCCTGGAGGCAGTCCTCTGATAGTATTCAGACCAGGGTCCAGCTGAGGAAGCAGAGATGTTCCCTAGGCTAGAATGGCCTTCCCTGGAGGGCTCTAAAATAGCAGATGGGTGCCTGCCTCCGTTTCCCCATTGGTGTGCCTGCTAAAGGAACGTAGTTTCTCGGTATCCGATACAGAGCCCGGACTTGCGGAACAATGTATTGGTCTCTCCCAGTGCTGTAGGTCCCCCAAACTGTTCTGTAATTCCCACAGCAAGTATATAAACACAGAGTGGTTTTTCCATTCCCCTCTCCTGGAACATCTCAAGTCACCCACCCAAGAGTCCCCAGTAGCACTTGGTTCTCTGTTCCTTAGGGCCCTGATTCAGGCCCCCCCCCATCCCAGCCCTCCCTGTTTGAGAGTGATCAGCCCCCCCGCAGCCCTTCATTCAGGTCTTGCCCTGAGGGTTTTCCCTTGCACAGCGTTCCACTCCCAGACCCGCCCCCCGTACATGCAGCGACTCCCCCTCTCACAGCAACGACTTGACTTCCAGGCTCAACTCCCCCTCCCCACCTTGGCTGTTCCCTTTGTCCTCAGGGCACTGCCCAAACCTTCTGCTCATTGGGTTCCCAACTCTGGTCAAGTCCCACCAGCAACGTCCTCGTCTCCATCCCCTCTCCGTTCCTGCAGACCTTCCAAACTCCCCTCTCCCCCACTCTTCCTGTGTCTGGCTCATCTCCGGCTCTGACTCGCTCTGTCTCACCTTCCTTCTGGGCACAACGTGCCCTCCCATAAGCCCAACTGGGGCTCAGCTGACCAGTCACTGATGCATTGGCTTTTTCCCTCTTGAAGGTCTCAGAGGGGGAGCTGTGTAAGTCTCTAACTTTAAAAACAAGTGGTCCTGTGGCATCTTAGGGTATGTCTACACAGCAGCGTTATTTTGAAATAACAAAGAGCGTGTCTACACTGCCAGCTGTTATTTCAAAATAATGTTGAGCTGGAGGACTTCTTATTCCAACTCCTGTAACCCTCGTTTCACAAGGAGCAAGGGAAGTCGAAGGGAGAGTGTTCTTCCTTCAACTTCCTGCAGCGTAGACAGCGCCAGAAGCTGAATTAGGCTGTTCCAACTTCAGCTACGCAACTGACATAGCTCGAGTTGCATAGCTTAATTCCACTTTTGCCCTGCTGTGCAGATGTGCCCTTAGAGACTATATATACATATAGTTGTTAGTCTCTAATTAGGGCGCATCTACACAGCAGGACTTGACTTGAAATAAGCTACACAAATTGAGTTACGTCTATTGCGTAGCTTATTTTGAGTTTTGGTGCTGTCTACACAGCACTTATTTCGAAATAGAACACTCTTCCTCTGACTTCCCTTACGCCTCGTACAACGAGGGTTACAGGAGTCGGAGTAAGAAATCCTCCACCTTGATGGTATTTCTACATTATACTGAAATAACTGCCGACTGCGTGGACGTGGACTATGTTATTTCGAAATAATGTTGCTGTGTAGACATAGCCTAAAGTGCCATAGGACTACTCATTTTCCCTCATGAAGGGTGAGTGCAAATATCTGACAAGCACTAACCTGATTTTAATGCTCCACCTGTAACTCACAAGGATGGATCTCCAGGCTTTCTAAAGAGTAGATTTTAAAACTTGCACACCCTTGTCCAGCTCATGCCCGGCCATCCTTCTCTGGGCAATGACGGCTCTAGAGCTGGTCAAAAACATTGATGTAGAATGTCTTCCTGTTGGAAAATCCCATTTTGTCAAAATTTCTCATGGGAATGTTGCGATGTCAACTAATGGTTGGGGTTTTTGGAGAAAATATGGAACAAAGCATTCCTTTTTTGCCATGATCAGGATGGACCCTTTCCATTTTTTTGTTTTGAAACATTTTCATTCAAAAGATTTATTTATCTGTCTGTTTATTTAAAGGCCAAATGAGAACAAAACCTGTTGATTCCTTCTAAGGGTGTGTGCCTGGACAGCATTGCCCCATTTTAGGACTACAGATGTGTCCCAGTGCTCAGCTCAGAAAGGGTATGCAATAGGTGTTTGCACACTTATAGCTAGAGGCATACTTCGCAGGGGCAATGTTGTATACACACATGTGGGATGGAAGCCATGGTGCAAATCTTAATGTATTTTTAAGTGAAAAGTCGGTAGTATTTATTATGGAGCAGAGGGTTAGAATGTAAAAAAAATTTTAAAAATAGAAAAAACCCCAAACCATAAAAGAAACCTTAAAATGATCACTTTGTTTATTCAGTTTTGCTAATTTGTTAAAAGCAAAGCATGGAAAAGTTGAATTTTCACACCCAATCAGTATTTTTGAATAAAAAGAAATGAAATCACAAAAACCGTAATTAAAAATAGGAGACGACAAAACCCAGGTATTTATTTCCTTTCTGTGGATTAGCCAGCCGGCTGATTACATTCCTCACTTTCAGATGGCAAAACCCAAAAATAAAGTAATTTGTACAGTTACTAGCTGACATTTGTCATGCTACACACAATGAATGGCTTTTGCAACATTTTATTATGCTTACATTAAAGATTAGTGGCTTAATTTTGAAGCACTTGCAGTTTTGTGATTTACATAAATCACACAACCCATTTCTGTACCTCAGGCTTCCATGGAGAATGTGCATTTCACAAATGCTTGGTAACTGATTTATGTCCCCACCAAAGCTTTAGATTTGGGTGGCAAAAAAATAGCACAGGATGAGAATACTTGCCTTTTGCAGGCACTGTCTCCACGTGCTGTGTCCGATAAACCGTGTGGGGTCCACAGAGCACTCACTCATGTCCTGTGAAGAGCTGGATGGTTACATGGTGCAGTTTCCTCTTCTCTGCTTCCAGCTTCTACCTTGTATTCCTGGAAGCTAAATGTACCAGTGGTGCTTTGCTAGTATTCCTTTCCCACGTCAGCAGTTGCTCTTGTTGGCAGAGGAATCCTCTGTGGCCACCAGTGGAAGGGGAGGTGGTCTTAGTAGGGAAACGTGGTCCAGGCAAACTCCAGCTCACCTGAACTTGGAGAAGAGAGGAGACCCTTGTGACAGTGAATGGAAGGGAAGGTGATCTATGCACTCACTATGGACAGGCTGGAGGTCTGTGAAATCACCAGTGGGAGTGATGGTGGTTTTTGCATTCACCAGTGGATGGGGAAGGTTGGACAGACATCTAATCAGGGATGATCTAGACAGTGCCTGGCCCTGCCGTAAGGGCAGGGGTCTGGAGTTGATGCCCACTTGAGGCCCTTTCCAGTGCTATGATTCCATGATCTGTGCGACTGACTGCCCTCCCATTGGTACTCATAGATAATCTCTCTAGGAAGATGTGGCAAGTTGGATTCAGGCAAATTGGAGGCCAGTTGGTGCAAGTCACTGTGGGTACGGCTACACTAGCTTGTTAGTTTGAGCTAGGTAGGGTAATGAGGGCAAGTGGAGTTGCAAATGAAGCCCGGGATTTAAATATCCCGGGCTTCATTTGCATGTTCCCGGGTGCCGCCATTTTTAAATCCCCCTTAGTCCGAACTCCGTGCCCGCGGCTACACGCGGCACGGACTAGGTAGTCGAATTAAAGATCCTAATTTGAACTACCGTTACTCCTCATTCCATGAGGAAGAAACCTTTTCCGGAAAGAGGCATGTGTGGACGCAGAAGAGCGAGTTCTTTCGAAAGAAGAGGCCTCCAGGAAATAACACAGCAGCCCTGGTGGCCACGCTGTCCCGACTAATCACAACTGAAATGCGAGAGAGCATCCAATCAGTGTGGATGCTATCTTTCAAAAAAGCAGATCGTTTTTTTGTTGTGCTTTGGCAGTGTGAATGCTCTCTTTCGAAATAAGCTTTTGTGGGCAATCTCTTCCAGGAAAAGCTTCTTCCAAAAAAGCCTGCAGTCTAGACGTAGCCTAGGAGGTGTGGAGAAGTGCCTGACCTAAGCCCCAGCCCAGCGTCTATCTCCGCTCTGGGTTCTCAGCCAGGACTCCTCTCCTGGAGGGAGGCTCCCACACCAGATCGGTTTAACACAGAACGAGGGGGAAGTGGGGTCCCCGTACCAGGGCAGGGCTCTTTCACATGGGATTTAGCTCTGCTCAGAGCAGGTCTGTTTCATTAGTCCTGTGATGAGGCTGACTCACCCTTAGCACCTCCAGGGGTTAATTCAGGGCATTGCCGCAAACTTTGGCTCCAGCATCTCCAGCAGGCCTGTCTCTAGCGCCAAGTCTCCGGCAGCTCAGCCGTCCTGCCAAGCCCCTTAAGTTCAGCCCCCTTCCGGGATATCAAAACCAAGCCCCCACAAAATGAAATAAGTCTTCTGCCCCCACTGGCATCTGTAGGGCTCTCTGCTCTGTCGGGGCTTCCCACGCAGCAGCCTATGCTGGCTCGTTGTCCGTGTCTGTGACTCCAACCCCGGCCTTCTCTCAGCCAGAGACCAGTCTCATCTGTAGCCTGCCCCTCAATTTGTGAGCCTACTGACTATGACTTAGCTCTGCTTCCTCTGGCCAGGAGCGAATTAGCTCCTCACCTTCCCAGGTGCATTCACTAGCTTGCAAGCGAAGGGCCTTACATCCCCTCACAGGGCCCCAAAGGCAGAGGGTTGAACCTCTCTAGCCTGGCACATTGGGACCTGACCGGTGCTGAACCAGAGAATTTGCCGGACCACAGGAGGTCGATATTGTCTAGCAGCATTGCCAACACTGCCACTGCTTGCTGGGTGCTCAGAGATATGTAGGGGTAAATTAGAGCTAAGTAACAGCACAGAACACAGAGCCAGGACTGGTGGCTGCAAACAAACTTTATGGGATGGTGGGAAATGTGGCCACACCACACTACTGGGTGGTGTGAGGAGCGAGCGCACAGCCAGCAGGCAATCCACACGTACTTTAGGGACTTCCCCAGTGAAAACGTGGGCACCACAAGAATTGAAGCACATGTGTACACTTCAGACACCCACCGCTGGCCCGGGGAAAGGCGCCGATTCATTGCAGTGCAGCCCTCTGGGCTTGGGCTGGCGTGGGGGGCTGGAGCGCCCTGCAAGGGGGCAGGGGCCTAGAGTTCAGGCTGCAGCCTGCACCTGGATGTCTACACCCCGACTGAGCAACCCCACAGCCTGAGTCAGCTGGCATGGGCCAGCTAGGGGGGTTTATCTGCATTGCAGACTTCCCTTGGAGACTTAGGCAGCAGCAAGCAAGGTGCTGCCTGGTTGGGGTGCCAATGCTACCTGAAATGGGAGTTGGTGAATGTGACCCAGGGGACCTCTGCAGTAGCAGCAGTGAACATGGATAGGATGGCAGTGTCCAGAGGCCTCCCTGGGGACGGGGCCACGGCCGTGAATTCAAGAGCCAGGCTCCCGTTTGTGCAAGGCAGAACTTGCCCGTGTGCCCCTCCCATTCAGATGAGCAGAGCTGTGGAATATCTGTTCCAGGCAGAACAATGGGAAATGTACGTGTAGGCAGCCAACGTGGCTTTTGTAGCAGCGGATGTTATTAGAAGCCATTACCCAAAAGCAATCAAGTAAAAAAAAAAGCACTAACCAAAAAATCCAATAATTAGAAACCAATAATTAGACCGACTTCCAGTGTAATGCTCTTAATTAAAACTGTTTGGCTCTGTCACCATTGTAAATGGGCAGAGGGAGAGATGAAGTGACCGGATAAAAGGAAAGGGAAGGCCAATTGTGGTTCTCTTTCTAGGTGCAATTCCAGCTCTGCTGAGACCGATTCATCATTTGCTGCCTTTCATTGAAGGCTTTCAAGAATCTCGAGCGTCTCACTGAGCAAGGATGCAAACAATGTCTCCCGTCTTCCATGTTGTGACCGCTGACGACTGAGCCACACGGCTAGAGCAGAACAATTCCCGGTAAGTCACTGACGTTTTATGCAACGCCTTTGAAATGTTGCCTTTCATTGACATGCTCTAGGCATGGAGAAATGGCTCGTCCACCCATCAGTGCAGGCCCTTTGGCAAGGGAGCAAGGCTTTGGGAATCCGATGTGTTAGCGGAGGAAACATGAGCTCTCCAAGAATTGGGGGAGGACCCCGCTGTCTGTTTCGAAGGCTGTAAAGTTTCTGTGCGCGAATTGAGCCTCTTTGTGATGGAGCAGGTTTTTAATCCTTACAGAAAAGAGGGAATTTATGAGTAAGGACACCAGGAAAACAAACTGCTGCTTTCTCTTAAAATCAATAGCAAAGCAAAGGGAGAAAGGACAGTTTGATTTTCTGCCACACTGTTTTTATACAGCTGCTTGAACAATTCAGTTTCTTTGATTTTTCACTTCACTTATTATGCCCCCTTTTATTTAAATGAATCTGCTGAGAAGGGGAAGCGGTGTAAAGAAAAAACGACATTTGGCAAAGCCTTTGGGAAGAAGGCTTCCATTATCATAATCAGTATTGATGCTCAAAAGGGGCATTCCAGCAGTTGCAAATTGTCCACAGTCCCCTCCCTTCTAGGGGTGTCGTTGGGAAGTGCTGAGTCGGACACACCGGTAACAAATGGGAATCAACGCACCACTCCTGTTCAGCTGTGTTTGTTGAACTAAAGGTCTATTCATACCTGCATCCATCCATCCCTCTACCTAGTTCAAAGCCCCGTTACCAAAGAGAGGCCTTGACAAGTCAAACAGCATACCAAAGGATGGGGTGGACTCTCCATTACTGAAATCTTTAAACCACGTCTCTCTAAAAATAGCCCGTAGCTCTTGAGATTATGAGCTGCAAGCAGAAATCACTGAGACACATTCCATGGTTTCTATTATGCAGGAGGTCAGACTAGATCATCTGTTTCCTAGTCCATCATCTTTCAGCTGATGGACTAACAGCATTGATTTCAAAGGGGTTTGGATCAGCCCCCGGATGCACATTGAGGGTATGGCTGTCCCACAGTAATGTATATGTGGCCCTGTTGAAGTCAATGGAAATGTTGCCTTGATTTGAAGTCGTGCCAGGTTTTTACCTAATGAATCAAGGGCTTCAGACAGAAGCAGACACACAGCCGTGGCTGGAGGTGAAAGGCTCAGAGATATACGATAGTGAATTTCTGTAAGAGAGGATGGGCGGGTGTGGCTTTGCTCTTCACAGTTAGTGGTGATTTGGGAGTGTTTTATTCCCCTGATGGGCTGATATAAATGTGAGTATGATGCAGTGCAGGCTTGGACTCCATATCAATACAGAAAAATAGCCTTACACGAGAATATCTTTGTCTACCTGTACAGCTAGTTAATGGAGGTCGCCATTATTTTTCCTTTTAAAGGTCAACATTATTATTGTTGAAATATTTCTAATTGATTTCTTGCACTAAAACTATCTCATGTACTACGTCGCCCGTCCACATAGGCTGATGCATTGGTTAGTTGCAGAGAACGGGGTTTGGTGGTATGGTCTGCAAGCATATTTCACCAACGCCTTTACTTTCCTTGGTCTTTAGTCACCGGTGGATCTGTGGTTTCTTAAATTAGACCAACCCAGCAAAGGAAACGGGTGAGGAAGAGAGAGAAAGTTATACGTGGGGAGAAGATGTAGCTCTTTACTTACAAGAGACTTTTCATGTAAATACAGTTGAAAAGAGGGGATTCGTAATGCAAGTGGTTGCAGTGTGACGTGTCCATCTGGCATAACTAAAGGGAAATGGGAAAGGAATGGGTTACCTAAGCCCATTGTATCACATATTGTTGCTTTTAGATTTCTCACGATCAGTCTTGTAAGGAGCTGTCAAGGTGAAAATATACAAAACTCAGCAAAGGGAGCCAAAAAGAATAAGAGTCTGTGCCAGACAAAGAACCAGGGAAGATTTCCTACAGATAAACTCTCCTTCTCATTGTCAGATTAACGGCCTTAATTTTTCTTACCATTTCCTGCAGTTACCTTTTTATGTAGGTTTATAACCATTTACCTCTTTTCTCCCTCCTCCCTTATAATGGAGATGGGCAGCGTGTCATTATGGGCCCACGTCTGCTGGTCCTCACACCAATGACAGACTTGTCTACAGAATCGGGCCCTCTGGATTTTCTCAAATACAAACTTCCTGGGACGCTACCAGTAGCTAGGACATGGCCGACGAGGAGAAAATGCACATTGATGCTTCTGCACGATGAAGAAGCCAAGGGCCACGTGACTCTGACCTTTGCCCATAAAAGTTAATATTGCCCCCAAGGAGCTGTGGTCCCTCTGGGCAGCATAAGAGCGGTACAGCACCCAGATTGCATTGCACTCCGTTTGGGCAGTGTGAGACGTGCGTTTCGGGATGGCAGCCATGCTTTCATAGCTATGCTTGTGGTAAACATACATCAACCATGAGGAAACAGGAGTTGTGGCTTGCTGTCTGAGGGATTCATCCCCCATGTACCTTGTGCTGCTTTTCCATCCCACAGTCGGCTTCTTGGCTGGTTATCGAGTGTGGCGTACAGCAGCAGGCATGAGTGCCGAAGCTTAGAACAGCTTGTATAAAAAGTATCAAAAAATCTTCAGAGGAATCAGTCGGGCCCACGTGGCAGCTTTGGGTGCTCTCTGAACTAGCGGCGGCACAGCCTCTCACCCCTCACCTCGGAACACTGCGGAGCGGATCAGTCCGAGTCGCTGCCATGTTCCGCCCTTCGCTGAGCAGCATGCTGTGGCAGATGGCATGCGTGGCAGGGAAGAGACATGCTTTAGCTGTCCTGCAGTCACCTGCCACTGGCGGGGGGCCATGTTTCAGTGGCAGAGTCAGTTTATGACCTGCCTTTCACTTCACTGAGCACTACAGTGCCTGCCCCCACTGTACTGTTCTGCTTCACACAGGCACGTTCCATCCCGCTCTCCAAGTTCTTTCAGGGTGTTCATCGATTTTGAAGGCCAGATGGTCATCTTAACCAATGTACACCAAAGCAGAGGTCAAAGAGTTCTCCCTGTGATGCCTGTACAGATTGTGAAACAGCTACAAGAAAGCATATTCCCCACCCACACTATTAATGTGTAATAGCCAATTTCTCCCGCCTTTATCATCTCCATTTCCACATCAAACACTATGCATGGGACATGTCCAACCCACTTAATTAGCTTCATTAACACGGGTCCGACAATTGACAGGTACTTCTGCTGTTATATATTTCTCTTGGTTTCTGTTATTTCCACTCTAATTCATCTGAGGAAGTGAGTTTTTCCTACAAAAGCTCATGATTCTCCATAGTTTGGTTAGTCTCTTCTGCAATGAGGAGTAACGGTAGTTCGAATTAGGAGCTTTAATTCGAACTACCTAGCCCGTGCCACGTGTAGCCGCGGGCAGGGAGTTCGAACGACTGGGCATTTAAAAATGGTGGCGCCCGGGAACATGCAAATAAAGCCCAGGATATTTTAATCCCGGGCTTCATTTGCAAGTTCAAATGACTATATTAGCTAGTGTAGACATACCCTAAGGTGCCACAGGACTACTTGTTATTTTTATACTTACAGACTAACTCGGCTACTCCTCTGAGATAAATTATACCTGGTTCAACTAGTAAATGGAGATATTTTCAATATTGGATAAAATCTATCTGTCTATATCTGTATCCATCTCTATAGCTAAACAGATGCATTTAATTTATTGATTTATAGACCTACATTTATTTGGAGAGGGCAGTCTGTTCTGGGCTAAATATTCAGAGCTAGATATGTACTTGCCAACAGTGTGTACATACAACATGGAGCACAAATCCCAGAATGCAGATATGGCATCCCTCCTGCAGAATGCTACACACACAGATCTGTGAAAATAAACAGAGCAATCTACCTCACTGTGTCAGTTATCCTAGGCACATTTCACCTGCTTCCCTTGGTCAAGCCCTAAATATGGTGTTAACCCAGTTTAGCCCCAGATTTGCTCAGTCTTAGAAGGCAACAGCACTGAGTATTTGGCAATTTTTTTGCAGCAGGGTTCCCCATTAGAATCACAACAGATGTCTCTAAACCCCTTCACGCAGGCGCACACCCGAGATTATCAGCTGGATTCTTCACTCATTCACATCACTCGTGTCCTTTCTGATTTACCTCAGAGTGAGAAGGCGAGTCAAGCCCTTTGCTCCTTTTGCTTTCTGCAATAGGAACAGGTGGAGGCGACCGTCCTTTTTGCTGGTGCCAGTGCATTTCAGGCGGGAGCGGGTGGAACTCAGCTGCATAGCCATGAGATGTGCAGTCCTTTAGCTTCAGTGTATACTGGGGGCACCTTCCAGAAACACCCGGGAGCTGCTGCCACATTGGGCTTAACACCAAACAGCACCCGCCTTTGTTTTCCCCACTGCCAAACCACCCCTGCAAAGCGTGGAGACAGAGGACGTAAAAGTTGTGCCATGAGGCTGCATCTCTGCATGGCCTGTATCCCCAAAGGCTGAAAAATAGCTGCAGCTGCTGCCCTCGACAGAGCTGGCTGCTACATTGGAGCAATGTGAAAATTCCCAGGGAGACCCTCAGGGATACAGTTTATGTGGATTAGATCATGCCCATCAGTAGCTACCTCACAGTGTAAGTGATAATGTACAAAGTCCCCATAACCCTTTAGAGTTTAACTATTGCATCAACATTTTCTAGAGGTGGGGCTTTAGCTAGGCTTGGAAAGCTGATGTACAGAGCTGCAATATACTTTTACAATGAAAAGCTGCCTGTGCTTAACCCTTTGCCTCCAGAGAAGCTTATAAACATCACTTCCCCCCTCCTGCTGCCATGATGTCTCCTCAGAGCCCTGCTGCTCCTGCCCTAATGCTGTATGAAATGCTGAAGGGTGGCAGAGGACGAGGGAGATGCCGCTAACGGCATTTTGCTCCCAGGATCCAGCCGTGAGCTTTCTCCGTTGTCATTGAGAGAGGTACCGGGACATGAGAAATTCTCAGTTAAGAATGCCAGCGGAGCGGCCCAGAGGAGACAGGGTCAGAAGAGACCCTGTGCTTCTGCAGCTTGGTGTAAGGTCTGTGGGATTTGCAGCTGCTCGACTTCTCTCAAGGTCTGCTGCCCCAGGAAGGGGCGGTGCGAGAGAGGACTGCTGCAGCATGAATACTGAGAGGGTAACAGATGATTTATCTTTTGCTCTTGGCCATTTGCAAAGACCTGCCTCCTTAGGTTGTGCGGGGCGGAGGGAGGGGAGGCAGTTTTGCATGACTGTGTTGGAACCACAGCAATTGAAGACCAATCAATATTCCTTCCGCACTCAATGGCAGTGCATGTTTGTTGCTGTCGGTTAGACAGAACTGTTATTGCCACATCCCCTTTTCCAGACAGGGTATCCCTGAACTTGTATATGCGACATATAAGCACCCGCCATACACACTTAGGGTATATCTACGCTGCATTCCTCTTTCAAGAGAGGAATGCAAATGCAGCCGAGCGAAATTGCAAATGAAGTGCGGATTTGAATTTCCCGTGCTTCATTTGCATAATTGTGTCCGGCCGCTATTTCGAAATACCCTATTTCGAAATAGAAAACACTGTGTAGATGCGGTTATTTTGAAAGAACCCCCTTCTTTTGAAATAACCCTTACTCCTAAAAAATGAGGTTTAATGGTTATTTCGAAAGAAGTGGATTCTTTCAAAATAACCACGTCTACACAGCATTTTTAATATCTAAATAGGGTATTTCAAAATAGTGGCCGGACGTGATTATGCAAATGAAGCATGGAAAATTCAAATCCGCGCTTCATTTGCAATTTCACTCAGTTGCATTTGCATTCCTCTCTCGAAAGAGGAATGCAGTGTAGACATACCCATACACAGTGATAGTGGTTTTTAATTGAAGGAGAAAGCTTCTGTTGTCATGCCGTGATGAATAGAGCCATTTGTTTTATTGTACGTTGGCTTAGAAAACTACATTAGTCAGATCTGGCTCATCAGATTCAATTTATAAGCTCTCCTGGATGCATTCAGAAAGCAGAATTCTTTTAGACGTATTACGCATTCCTATGTAGCTCAGGTTAGATAAAAAGAATCAGTGCAGCTCAAAGAAAAAGATGCAGTTGCTAACTGCTGACCGCAACATGAGAGGTAAGTCCAATTTTAGGCCTAGAAAGCTTGAAAACTGGCCTATAGGTAGCCTAGGTAAAGGTGGTTGAACATAGTCCAACAGAATGATTTTCCATGGCCAAACGCTGCTTTGGTGAAATCAGAACCTTTCAGACGCGGGGCTGGAATTCTGTTTGGACCTATGAAGGGTATGGGATTAGATGGATGCGCCTTATGGCTTTGCACCATGCGCATCTCGTCTGGACTTGACCAGAATTTGGCTCATTTGGGCTTCTAAATAAAACAAAGAACAATAAATCACTCTCGGTTTTTCTGGGCTCCCTTCTCCACTTTTCCTCGCTGCTCCTCCTCCTGCTTAGGCAGAATCGCACCTATAGCTCACCCCATTGCTTAGCGCAACTAACTTCACCCTCCTTGTTAACCCCACAAGAGAGAGGCACAGGGCACAGCCAGCAGAAAATAGCGTGTTGCTTTCTTCAAGGAGGCACGGAGAGCACTTCTCCTTTGCTATTCTAGTCATACCTATGTCCTACTTCAGTCTCCCAGATGAGTCATGCTCAGAAACAGTCAGAGATAATTATCTCAATGAAATAAGGAGTCCCTCTAGCAAGGTGTTCTCACTTAACTTCTGTTCCTCTGTGCTTTACTCGGTCTCTCGTGGCCTAGAAAAGGGAACCGCAGGCGTCATACTTGTACAGTTGGCTAACTAAGCTATAAACCCCTCCTGTCCTGATTACACAACATTCTAATTACACTCCTAGGAGCGCCCAGTCTTGACTGAAGTCCTGCAAAGCTAATCAACCTCCAGAGCTGAAGTAAAAAAGGATTTGCTAGGACATGCAAAAATGTATCTACATCATCTTCTCTAACGCGAGAATTCTTGTGGCGTATTGCAATCGAGCCAGCCCTGAAATCTATCTAGAAGTGTGTGGAAGTATAGTAGAATTCTAGTGCTGGAAGGGACCTCAGAGGCCATGTAGTGTTCAGGATTAAATATCTCTAGACTGTCACAACTAGGGGTTAGCCTGAACTGTTCTAAAAACCTTCCAGTGATAGGGATATATACTCCACAACCGAAAAAAATCAACCCACAAATATTCAACCTTCAGGGCTCAATCTATCACCACCAGGCCTGCTTCTTGTTTTACCCCTTCCCATTTGTCTATCCATTGTCCCTTTAGGGTCCCACCATGCCTTTAGGCCCCGTCCTGAACAAGAGAGTAGCCCTAAGAGGCTCTCTGCCTCCGAGACATGTGTGGGTCACCCACCCACCCTTCCTTCCTAGTTAGCTATTGACCTATCCCACTATATGATCCCCACTTGACTCAGCTATCCTGGCCAGCAAGCAGAGAGTGCGTGTTTTTAAACCAATACCTGGCCCATTTCCCACCTTTGTCTTCCAGGCGGGCGAGGAGAAACAAGCCCTGCATACGTTTAGGGGTATGTCTACATGGCCGTAAAGCATTCACAGCTGGACCACGCCAACTGGCACAGGCTTGGGCTGCAAGGCTATACAGTTGTAGAGTAGATGGTTGGGCTTGGGCTGGAGTCTGAGCTCAGGGATCCTGCACCTTCGAGGGAGCCCAGAGCAATTTGATAGCCCTGGTACCCAAGCCGGCTGGCACGGGCCAGCCGCAGGTATTTCAGGGCAGTGCAGACTTACCCGTACAGACGGAACCCAAGGTCAGTCTTAACGACGGAGCTTCCTGACTTCTGAGGGCTTCCCTTTGGAACACTCACACTGTGTTAACTCGTCTAGTGGAGTTTCCCAGCTTATTTTTTAAAGGACGAGGACACATACCAAGTGTGGAACCATGTGCTGGAGAACAGGAGGATGCTGTGTCTCAGGTGCATATCTCCTTTGCAGGCCTTCCTCCCTTACCCCTCCAAAATCCACATCTTACCTAAGGCTACCACCTGGCCCAAATTCCCCAACCGAAAGAATCCTTTTAAGGGCAATTTGTGGCCAACCTTGAAATTCACTGGGTCTAGTTCAATTCCCATTGACTTCAGAGGTTCATATGGAGCAGATCCATTTACATGGCAGTCAAAATAGCCCAAACTTTTTGAAGCGGATCTTGTTCCCACTGAAGTCAATGGCCCTCAATGGGAGCAGAATGAGATCCTTCCTGGAACAGACACGTCCCCTTCCCAGACTCACGGAAAAGGTTCTTTTTGGGTGCATTATTTTATACATCCAGGTTAAACTCCTTATTGTATCCATCTCCCATTGCATGGGATTTTAATTAGGTAGGCATTTCATAAACCCACAAGGAAGGCCTGTGATATCAGCCAAATATGATTGTCAAAAACAGGCCACATGTGTATGATGAATTCACATTGTGTAAAGCCTTAGCAAGGCCTTGTTGTTACAGGCATAATTTGTCACCCTTGTTAGAGAATAATTGTTTTGTGGCATGAATAAAACACGGGCAATCCTTTCCTCATGTCACTGGAAATTTGATTTCCCCTTGCTGCTCCATGGCTTCCTTTGGCTCTCAGCCGAAGTGGGGCAGTAAGTAGAATACGAGAAAGAATGCTTTGATGCCACTCTCCCTCTGATAGGCAAACTAATAATGCAAAGTGCAGTATTGCAGTCAGAATGCAATAAAATCTAGTTAACAATTAGCGCACAGCTGCTGTAGTTAGTGATTAAAAGTGAAGAAATTGCTAAGCAAAAGTGACCAGAGACAAGAGAAGGGTAAGGCGAAGCTAGTGAACCACGACTATCTTGTAGTGTGTAGGGTAAAACCGAACTGGTTTTTTTTTCAGTCCCGTAGATGTAGAAATTATTTCTTTTAAGGGGAGTGGAATTCATTGCGTTGCTTTACATGATCCCTTATTTAAAATATATCCTTTCTGAACCATAATTTCTTCGTTCAAAGGCAAGACAGGCATCAGAAGGTAGGATAATATTACATAAAGAAAACTAGTAAGTACTGGGTCAGAGTGAAAACTATTTTCCCATGCTGGAAAAAAAGTAGAGATTTCAACAATTTTCTCACCCTAAATTGGGTCAAAAAATTAGAAGGTAAAAAAAAAAAAATCTTCAAAATGTGAAAATCCGGAAAAAAATGGTTCTTGTTCTCCAGCCAGCCCTGCTCACCAATCCATTAGCTTGTTTCCTGTTCTCTGCATCATGCAAAACAAGCTCCAACCTTCAAGCCAACATTTTCCTGATGATCAAGACTTCTCAGATGTCCAGTAATCATCATGAAATATCCAGTCCGGCCAGCCTTTCGTTGGCTGGCTGTGTGAAGTCACGTGTGTGTGATTCTGACATCTCCCGATGAATTACAGCCAAGCCGTGAGAGTGAAGATATAAGCCATAAATGTTGCTTACAGATGTGTTGATAAAGGCATAAAATGAGAAGCCAAACTGTTTAGGAAGAAAGAATGTGTGTCTGATATACATGAAAATGCACCTCCCGATTTCTCAGCAATGAAACCCTGGACAGCTGAGGCCTATAATTTATATATCTAATCTCAGTTTCATTTGCTGCGCTGACAGCTATATGGTAACAAATGGTGCATGTAGACTCAGTAATGGGATAAAGAGTACATTCCATGCCCACCTCCTCAGCAGCCACACTATGGGAAAAGTAACACCACCTGCACCTCTTTGGTGACTGGTGTTCATGCCGCGGGGTGCCCACGGGCTCCCTCGCCCTACCCCCGACTGGGGGAATAGGACAGCCCTTCACTCTTCTAGGCAGGCACTGCTGTAGCATCAGCTGTGGTCTTCACAGGGGTGTGAAGTGCCCAGAAAATACCTGGGAGGTCGTAATTATTCCCAACATTCTCTGCATGACGGTCAAACCCAGACATGCCAGGCTGGATCTGGACCCTGCTGCACTAGAAGCCACACACACACTACAAGAGGCAATCCCTGCCTAGAAGAATTTGCAGCTGACATGAAGGGAAAATACGAGGGGAGATGTAACAGGAACTGAATGTTGTATAGTCCAGTACGGGGATTCATTTGCCAGTACCCAGGCAGCTGATTGTGATTGCGGATTTTTTTGCAAGACAAACAGAAGACATTAATGAGCCACATGCCGAACCACTAGCCATTTACTGCCAGCCTCATTGCAGGAGTGGGACTTGAGGATGGACATGAAGAACACGGCAGTGACTCAGTGCATAGGCTTGAGGACAGCGGGCCATCCATAAGGGGCAGGATGGAAAAAAGCCCAGAGGCCTTTGTGGGGCAAATTCTTCTGCCTCCCCTTCAACCTCCAGGAATTACGCTGCACCCCCATTCTGTCCCCCACAGGTAACCACTGAAGGACCTCTTGTCCATATCCAAGCATGGACCCATTGCTCGGGGTGCTGCTGGATAGATGGAATTGCCTTGGAGTCTGTGAAAGCAGAGAAAGCCCCAGAGATGCTCTGCTGTATCCCAGCCTGGCTTTTCATGGACAAGCGGGATTATTTAAAGATGGATTTTCCCAGGAGTACCCACAATCCTCTATAACTGACATGATCATGGAGCCAAAGAGGTTGAAGTGCTCACAGGCCTTCTGTGCTGGGGGGAAAGCGAGTGACAATGCGGAAGTCAGGGGACCAGAGGAAGCCCATCCATTCCCACCAAGGCATTTGCAGTCTCGGTGGCCAGACTTGCAATCCAACATGTGCAGCAGAACTCCCCGTGCCAAAAATATGAGCCCAGCAGGTCAGCTCCCCATAGCCAGCCAGCCCGCTGAACGCGGGGCTGTAGCTGAGCTCCCAGGGACGGCTGCTGGCTTCTGCTCCAAACGCTGGCTTCAGTCAGAACTGAATTGAAAGTGGGCCAGGGAGAGCTGGCCAGCCCTTCAGTGTGAATCAATTTCTGGGCAGCAGGCAGAAGTGGATCTGGCCCAAAGAGCTGCTGCCCCAGGGACGTGTTAGGACAAATTTCTGCATTCGCCATGAGCCTCCTTTTCTGGAGGGGTACTGGGCAGCTTGCACTTGAGTCTGCCCAGCTGTACAATTTGCAAGAGCACAAGGGCTCTCTCAGCTTTTCCCCTGCACTGCCCGCGCCTAGAGGTTTCTGCCCCATGATTCTGGCAGTGAGTTCGTAACCTGTAGTGCAGAGAGAAACATCCGGTCTTGACTGAAAGACCTCAAGTGACGGGGGACCCACCGGATCTTTCAGGGAGTTGCTCCAATGGCTGAATCAAGCAGGGAAGTAGCAAAACTGGAGAAGACAACTCTCAGAAGGGCCACAAAGGCCTTGGTACTTGAAGATACCTGCAGTACCCTGCAGGAGGGTGCCACCTGGGACTGGGACTACAACTCCCAGAATGCATTTTGTACAAGCAGGGCAGGGCAGAGGTGGGGAAATGTAGAAGGATACCCACAGTCCTCTATCCCATGCAGCAGCAGGCAGTAACTGAGCCCAGAGAACTTCCTGAATTCACAGGGTGGTGAACAACAAGCGTGAACATTTGCATAAAAGCCAGACAAGTCCTCACCTCCAGAGACAGCCAGGAATTTTCTGAGAAAAAATGTTGGTTTCGATGAATTTCTCCATTTGGGATAAAAAGGAACAAACGTTTTGAAATGGTCAAAATGTCTCATTTCAACATTCGCAAATGAAATTTTCCTTTTCTAGCTCAAAGGGCTTTTATGTCTTGAAATGTTAATTGATACCAGGAGAAGGTGAAAACTATTTGAAAAGGTCAAAAACATTCAGACTTTATTGAAAAGAAACAGTTTGACCTGGTCTGAAGCAAACAAAACAAAACAAAAACAAAAACAAAAATCCACCCTATCCCGCCCCCCCAAAAGAACAGATGATCAATTTGTGAAAATTTGAGACGACAGCTTCTCACCCTGAGTTGAGAGGGAGGAAAAAAAATGCAGAATCTCTTGTGGGACTCGGAAACCGTTTCCCATGCAGATATACCCATCTGTCTTCTCTGCAAAAGCTTAATAGCTGAATAGAATCAGGAGAACCTCATGCTACTAATTTAAAAAAATACACGTATACTCTGTTGCTTACCCTGGTTAATTTTGTATTATTCATATTAATATTTTATGTGCTTTTGATGCAGTACCCTTGATTTTTTAAATTGTGTGTTGTTAGGCACATGGACTTTTGTGAATGAATTAGCAGTTTGCAGTGGGTCTCTCACATATTGCTGAATTACTGAGATCCCACTGCACCGTGTAAATACTTCCTAACTCCCAGTGCAAGTATCCTACACGGTGGTCCCCATGTGGATCTCTAGGTACATCTGCCTCGCCAATGAAGGAATGATTGCAGCACATGCAGGTAGAAGCTGCAGTAGTTTTAACCCAGCTAGCAGAGCTAACAATCACACCTGGCACGGCCTTGCTGCCCGCTGGATTCCCTGGGCACCTACTTGGGTTGCCAGCCGCAAGGGACATTTAGCCATAACGTCTTCATGGCTGCTGTTGCCGGTGCCGGCTGGCCGTGAGCTTGCATGGGATGACCGCCCGTGCTGCCATCACCCCATGGGTGACCAGTGGCTGGGGTGGGGTGTGAAGCCGGGGAGGGCAGGAAGAACTATCAGTCCGTACAGTGGGGAGAGGAGGCCAGGGGTGTACAGGTGGCCCTGCCCGCACACACGTCTCACCTGGGGAGACACACTCTTTGCTACAGTGAACCTGGCACTTCTCTGAGAGCCAGCATGAGTCAGCCTGGGCCCGTGGGCTATGGATGCTGCTCCACCCCACCACGGCCCACGGGCTCCTTGGAGTGCTTGCCAGTGGTCACGGATTGCCTACAGCCCGAGTAAGGTTCCCTCCTGCCAGGGGGTCTGGCGGCTAAGCATCCAGCTGTGCTCTCTGGCGCGCCAGTGGGGGGAGATTCATATTTGGCCCCAAGTTTTCATGTAAGCATCAGCCCACCACAGTTCCCCCCCCCCCCACCTCCTTCTCTCCTTTAGGACACCTATGGCATGTTACTTCTTTGTGTTACTTGTCTACCCTGGGCCTGCATGCACCATAATGACTTGACATGTTCCTTTCTGTCTCCCCTGCATTGCCTGTGCTGTGAAAATCTACCCTGCTTGTTAGCTTGCAGTTTGGTACCGGAGGCCACTTTTCCTCTCTTGAGACCACTGAGACACTGACGGGCTCCTACAGCCTTACAAGGCAGAAGCTGAACTCCTCTATCAAAGACAACGATGTCCCTGGTGGGGACAATTCGAAGGGGGCAGATTTTATGAAGAATGGGGAAAAAGGCAAAAAAGTGGTTCTGTCTTTGGTTTCCGTCTTGGAATGGAAGCATACAGCAATGGCAGGCCTCAGTACTTTTGTCTTTCCTCGCTTGTCTGACTCCCCATTCACACCAAGTGACAACAGCATTATAAAACCACTCCCCTGGCCACGCCGAGTGCAAGAGGCAAAATACAAGGCATGACACTGTCAAATTATTCGCCCTGCACCAATCTGTATCTATTGGAATGCATTGTGGAGGGAGTTGCGGATGTCACCTAACGAGGCCGTTACTAGTCAGGAACCCGTCATAACACGATTTAATGCCTTTTAAGAAGAGTCAATGAGGTCCTGATTCAGCAAAGCATTTGTGAAGAGGTCACACCTGATATTAAGACTGCATTTATAGTGAGTCAATGTGTTAATACATGATTAATCAATTGCTAGAGACTCAGACCGAATCTCGACAGGTCGCCTATAACCATCTAGAACTTCTTGTGCTGATGTGCGTATGGCCATCCAGAGCACAGTCACTCATGCCGGTCACTCGCTTATTGCATCTATTAATCATCTGTTAGCCTTGTAATTAATCACCGAAAATGGAGCCTTAGTAGAAAGTGTGCTCACTCAGAGCTTAATCTTGTGCCATTCAAGCAAATGGGGGTGTTTCTTTTGGCATATGTGAGAGTAACAGCAAGACCTAAGTGCTGAACCATGAGCAAGTGTATTACATGCATTCCTATTCTTGCTTAAGTTTTCTTGAAATCAATGGGACTTTTGCCTACACCAGATGTGAAGCCAGCGTTGAATTGCTTTGCTGAACAGAGAGGAGCTTAACCTACAGTTCAGTCCAGCTGAGGTTTTTCACTTATTCATGTTTGTTGGCAGAGGGAAGAATGTAGAAAATAGGGTCTGCATCACCCATCCCGGTTTTGGCCACAGTCATATGCAGTCTCAGGGTCTCGATGGGTTTATCACCTTTCCTAGCATCCCCTGGGCAGGACTAGACCACAGTTCTTCTGCCATCTGTGGATGATAAGGTAGCTGTAACTATCCCTCTCAAAAGGCAAACCTTGCAACAGACACAAGGTGAGGGAGGTGATCTCTTTCCTTGGGCCAGCATCTGCTAGTGGAAGAGACACGTTTTTGAGCACCACAGAGCTCTTCTTCAGGGCAGTGTAGCTCCCAGACTTGTGTCTCCTTCAGAAGTTGGTTCAGATAACAGATGCTACCTAACTCAGTGGGGACCAACACCCCTGTGTTAGTATTCATTATAACTCATTTGTATGATTGTAGCACCCAGTCCTGGACCAGGGCTGTGCTCTGCTAAGCACTGTACAAACAGTGCTCTCTAACGTCCACATGGTAGCTCCAGCTGATGCAGAACACTACATTCCTCTTGAGTGGATTGGGATGACGTGAGCATATTAAGCTAAAACTGGTGCCACGAATCCCATTCTCATCACAGTAACATCAGTTATTCCATCATATTAGATTTGCAGTGGTGTATCTGAGCTCCAAATCTGGCCTTCCCTGAAGGCATGGAAGGCACTCCTAGTTCAGACCAGCTTGGCTTAAGTACACTGCACTGATGCATTCCCTGCGAAGGACAACCAATGGATTTACAGAACTTGGTGGAGCTGCTAGATTAATTTATTGGGTCCAGTTTAACATGGGCCATACCCAGAGCTCTCCGTTACTCTCCTCATCTCCGTCTCTTTCAGGACTGGTAACTAGCGCTGCTGAAATGAGACCAGAATGTATCCCTGCCTCCGGTCAGCTCACTAGAGATGCACTCACAGGTGGTGGAGCTCACTTTCTTGGTGTCTTGCTGCTGAGTGTGTCCTCTTTTGCCGTTGCCAGGTGCCCTTGGTGTGACCTCTCTCTCTGAAGCCTTTCCAACTGCCATGTTATTTCTAGTCTCTGGAATTGCCTTGCAGAACAAATCCAAACAACAATTAGCTCTTTGGATTGTTTCCTGCTTATTCCCTCCGGGTACGTCTACACTAGCCCCCTAGTTCGAACTAGGGAGGCTAATGAGGGCGACCGAAATTGCTAATGAAGCGCGGGATTTAAATATCCCACGCTTGATTAGCATATTCCCGGCCGGTCGCCATTTTGGAAACTGACTAGCCCGAAGTAACTGCCCGCGTCTACACGCGGCAGAGAAGCGGGATTCCGAGGTAAACCCCTTAGTTCGAATTAATTGTTAAACCTCATTCCGTGTTATTCCATGAGGAGTAACAGTTAATTCGAACTAAGGGGTTTACCTCAGAATCCCGCTTCTCTGCCGCGTGTAGACGCGGGCAGTTACTTCGGGCTAGTCAGTTTCCAAAATGGCGACCGGCCGGGAGTATGCTAATCAATCGCGGGATATTTAAATCCCGCGCTTCATTAGCAATTTCGGTCGCCCTCATTAGCCTCCCTAGTTCGAACTAGGGGGCTAGTGTAGACGTACCCTCCTTTATCTTGCTGTCTTCAGGCTTAGCTCCAATCCTTGCAAGGCAAGCAGATGTTACTTTATTAAAATCCCAGGTACAGCATCTATTAATTTAAAGGACCAGCCCGAGTCTAAATTAGTAAAATATTATAAGAAGATCTCAAGGACTTGGCAAACTGGTTGGCTTCATCCTTCTGTCATCTCCAGCCAGATGTTTTTCTTCTTCCCCTCTCTCATTCCCTGAAGAGTATGTGTACAGATAGGCCTGGATGGAGATTACTTCGGAATCCCAACTGTAAGGGTTGACTGGCTCTTGTCCCAAGATCAGGACCAGTGTTATTCAAATTGTTAAACAGCTGGGAGAGCCTCTGGGCACAGCTGCAACACGCACCCGGTAGGACCTCTGCTACAATTAGAAATAGGTTATTAATATATTTTGCACACCCCAAAGACTCCCACTCAGTAACCAAGACAGAGTGTGCTCTTCCGTAGATACACACCAACCATTGCAGAACCACCTGCAATGTTATCCACTATCTTCCCCATCACCGTCACCTTGCCCAACATCAGCCTGGCACTGCCCAAATGCTGCGTCTCTTGCTCCGACCGCCCCGAGGCTGGGGCGCCTCTTTCACAATAGGTTACGCAGATTGAGTCATTGGAAAAGAACAATGGAAGGTGACTCACACTTTTCTGGAACAGCCAGGGCACAACATTCATCAGGAATGAGAGCAAGGATGAATCCTGCCCTAGTTATGCCATAGCCACTTCTTATTCAGAGAAGTCAAGGCAAAGAGGAGTCAGAACAGAAGAGCAAAGAACATCCTTCACGGCTGCGTTTGTAATTTAAAACATTTCCAAGGAACATAGTCAAGGCCAGGAGGAAAGAACTTACACTTTGAATTCTATCACAGATATATGACTGGCAAGGCACACACACACACACAAAACATTGTGTAATTAGGTTGCTACATCACAGCCATGAACAGGAAGCGCACACGCAGGCGGCTGTGAAGACTGTCAGGCAGATGTGAGGAAGTTTCACAGAGTGGTGAGAGGTGCATGTGGGACATGGCAAACCCCGTGTTTGACGCTAGCCATTCACTAAGGCAGGAACCGGACACGGTCCATACAGGCCAGACTCTGGATCATTCCACGTGCCCATTCAGCAACCTCGGCGGCATCCTATTTGGGCTGCCGGCATGACTGGGGAGTGGGCAGCAGAGAAAGCAGGGCCATAGTCTCCCTCCTGTGCAGGGAAAAGGCAGCACCAGGAAAGGGGAGCAGATGGAGACTCCCCTCAGCATGGCAGCTGGTCAGTGCACATGTGCTGGTGCGGAGGGGGAAAGACACAAATGCAGGTAGGGGAGCGACATTGTAAACATCCTCTGCCAAAGGCAAAGGACTGTCATGGAGTCCTCCCCCTGCTCCCTGTGACAGAATGTACCCAAACCACACTGGGGCCTGGCCAATCACTGTGGCCCCAGCAGACCACACCCCTTTGCTCTACTGGGCATGCTCTGGATGGAAGGGGCAGATAAAAGGAGGCAGCACAGCTCAGTCAGGACTGGCTGAGGAGGAGGAAGGGTGTGAGCTGCAGGCTCTTGCACAGATGCCTGTGCCTCTCCAAGCAGTGGGAACCATGGACCCAGACGATGCTGCGGACAACCAGCCAACCGCAGAGACTGTGTGACCAAGAGTGTGGCATCATTTCAATGGCCGAAACCTTCCTCTTGTCAGCATTTTCACCTTCAGTGGTTGGATCATTTCCACAAAGGTCTCTTCTGTAATCCCCAAAGCACATTTCTCCCTATCGTGTTTCAAATTTCCAGCTCTGATTGCACCCACGATTTCCAAAGTCTACGGGCATGATGATATCTCAGCGTAGGTATAGGGGGCCATCATTCTTTCCCGCAGTGACAAGGGAGCTCCCCCATTCCCCTGGCTCCTTGAGTTAGTGCGTTACTTGCTTTGCTTCCATCCTTGGGTGCTCAGCCTTGAGTTTATCTCAGAGTGCAAATGGAACCCCTTTACACAGATGGACAACCAAAGGGATTCACTTGCGTACCTGGATTGTATGTTCACCTTGCAAGCAAGCCACAGCTTGAAATAGATGCCTTCTAGCCTGTATGATCTTGTAATAAGAGCAGCCATCTTACCAGCTTGAGTCTTTCACAGTTGGCCAGGGCTAAAATCGGAATCACCTCCTTTGGGATTGCAGCAAATGGGAATGGGTAGAGCTGGTGGTGTTAGCAATGCATCTGCCCTTCACTGGCAGATTTGGTCCAGAATACCAAGTTACTTTTATTTTGGTTGGCCCCAGGTTTGGTCTTATTTTCAGTCTCTCGTGACCTTCTTCAGCTCTGTTGAGCTGAGCGCCTGTGTCCAGTCCGAGTGGGATCATTGTTTTGTTCCCTTTCACCATCAGGATCGACTCCCTCTCATCAGCTCTGAGTCTCCCAGCACGTCTATTCAGTATTCCTCCCCCGGGGACTCCTCAGCTGCAGGCACTTGGCTTTTCTGCATTTGGGATCGGCAGCATTTGGAAAATTGTCCCCACTCTGCTGACCAAACTTCTCCAAGGCAGAAGAGTGTTTGGGGCCATGCCAAGAGTTTCCACTTTCCACTCACCGGTCTCTCCCCACTCTCCTGACTAGTAGCTGCTTTCATCACAGGAGGTTCCGCTTTTCGATATGACGTTTCCTGGCTGTATCCTTTTGTGCTCAGAGCACGGGTAACCTCCTCTGGTGACTTCAGCTCTGTGGCTTGAACTTTCACCATTTCTGCTGCCCCGAATATCTGGAAAACTTTTTTCTAAAGTTAGATCTCTTTCATGGAGCAGTCACTCTCAGTACATGGCCTTCAATGCCATAATGCTTCTAGCTCTATCAGCAATCCCAGGTGTTACCGAGTCCCCAGAACTCGATAATATATTGCTCTTTGGTGGCATCAGGTTTTTGCACACATGTAAAAAATGTCTCTCTCTCTCTCTCTCAAAGATCTCCTTCCTTTGAGGCATGCAATGTTCCTCAAATTTAGTCAGTGTTTTACTTAACTTTATGCTTTCACCTTCTTCAAACTTGAAGTTGTACATATCCAATGCTCCCAGCATGCAAAAAGATTGATGATTTCAACCATATCATTTTTCTCCTCTGCCCCTGTAGCCATGAAATACAATTCAGTTCTCTGTCGGAATTTTTTTCCAGTTCTCTGTGATACCCTGACACTTGCAGATTGGATGGACTTTGCAAGGCATCCATTTCTGGCTCTCTCCCCTTCCCAAGCTTGTCAAGCTACTCTTGTGCTGATAAACTATATACCAGAGACTTTGTTCTTCTTTGTTTGTGTTCCCATGTCCTCTGTTTTCATGTTCAAACCCACGAGCTCACCTCAAAGTTACTGCAGTCGCTTCTGCATTTCAGCACTTCAGATACCATGTGATGATCGCAGAGTCCATTAAACAGCAAACCAGTGAATAAAACAGGAATGCAAACTTTATTAAAAGAATAGAGAGCATCTCTGATGAATGGCTGTGCTAACCTTTGCTGTCCGACCCCCTGGTTTCCAGGGCACGTCTCAAAATTCCTACATTCCCATAGCACCATGCCCAATAAAAGAGCCTCTCTAAATTATCATCTTCCACCATCATATCACCACAGTGTGTTGGGGGAAGGCCGTGCCTGGTCTGACAGATGGCATCACACTCCAGAGCCACCTAAACACTTGCTAGTCTGGGATTTGTTTCCCCAACATGACATACCATCATTTTCTTCCGCGCTCCCATTCAGATCTCCAGGGTTGTTTTCTATAGCCCCAGGGAGATGAATGCTGACCCCGGGAGACTCCAGCCTGGTCTGGGATAGCTGGCAATCCTACCTGGCCTTGGATCAGGAATAGATAGTGCTGACCCACACGCGGGGAGGCAGACCCCAAATCCCACAAATGTGCTCTCCTGTTGGGTGGCTCAGGCTGCCCTAATGGACCTCTGAGGTGTCTGGATAGTTCTCTTACAGCTTTGGCAACCCTTCCATCATGCCAATTCACCAAATGGGCTTCTACTTCCTCGGTGCTTCCCGGTGCTCAGGTTGTTCTGAGCTTAGCAGACCGCTCCTTCCATGACAGGGCCATGCAAGACTGGCCTATCCCCACAGCCTTCCTAGCAGTCCAAGCTCTTTGTTCTGCTCCCATTGCACATGGGTAGGCACAGCACGGCCTTGCCAGGATGCCAGATGAAGCCCAGCCACCATCCAAACCACGGGACATAATCCATCTCTTAGTCTGCAAGGTGCCACCGGACTCCTTGTTGTTTGTGCAGATACAGACTCACTCGGCTCACCGCTGAGACTTTTCACGGCCATTATGGATATTGAGTGGGGATCTGACAGTCTCTTGGGTTGTTGTTTTTTTTTTTTTTTTTTAAAGCTGTGCTCTCAACACTGGTGTCACCTGTTTCCCCTCCCTGTGGGATGACTGGAACAACCTCTTCCCTCTGTCACCCAGAAAGAACAGATCCTTCCCAAGCAGAACTGTTTTGCATGCTGCCTTGGGGGGGAAGGGGCAGAACTCCCGAAGAGGGAAGGTCTGCTGGCTTTTGCATTATTTTGTTTTCAGAAGAAGGTGGTGTACATAGGGTTAGGACATGGTTCAGCTCCGTGCTGAGAGCTCCCCTAACAAATGTGCGTCACTCACGAGAGTAGCACACGATGCCTTCTTGATTTCAATTGCTATTTCAGAGGGCTCGTCAAGTGACCTATGGCCTTATCACTCTCATGTCTGGTGAGATGGGAACCAGTAATTATGGGGTAATAAAGCACATAAGGACTCTATTTAAATGTCAGAATTTGCATTTAAATGGAAGTTTCAAAATGGAAACATGTAAGAACTTGATTGATACAATATTTGGTACCCAGCCTGAACTGGCAATCAGAAACTGCACTTCCTTCTATGCTGGGAAAGTATCTTTCATCCAAAGGTGTGACACATTAGCTCATGAAAAAATTAAGCATCAATTTTGGGTCACAGAACTGGCCAAACCCTGTGTTTTTAAGGGCTTGGCAGCATTTTGACCCATTGCACAGTTAGCATGAGAAAGAAATTGTCTAAGCATTCCACAGAATTCATGACTGAGGATTTGAGTGGTTGGGCAGATTTGTACTTTCCTATTGTCTATGTTTTTGGCACCAAAACTGAGAGGTCAATTAATTGTTTTGTTGTAGGGGATACAATGCAACCAAAAGTACAGCTGAAACAGACACACACATGCACAATAGACCAGACTGGACAGTGTTGTCCTTTTAGTGAATGTCCTTTGTTTCAAAAATGAAATGTTAACTTCCAGACATGAAAACTAAAACCTAACTAGCAGCAATTTCAGAATTGATTGACTAAGACATTTGGGCCAGTTTTAACCAACTCAAACTTCCCACATTGCAAACTGTTCTCATGCAGACATGAGGCTTGGTGGAGAATAGGAAATCCCAATAAAAGTATGAGCTTGGTAAATGAATGGAGAACATCCCATGTGAAGTTGAATCTTCTCTCCCTGACACCGATGCAAATCAGGTGTTGGAGTAGTGTAAAATGTGTGTAGGCAAAAGCGTGCAGGCCCAGCAAATGTGGGAGAGTAGAGCACAGGAGACACAGAGATTTTAACAACAAAGAGCAGCCTTTCTGGGCTCCAGGGCAAGATGGGGGAGGCCAAGATCCACACCCCTGGAAGGGGCGGAGCCTCAGGTGCAAGGGGCAGGGCAGTCCTCAGTGCCTTCTGGAGAGTGCCTCATGGGGCTCTGGCAGCGATTTAAAAGGCCCAGGGAAGCAGCCAGAAGCTCCGGGTCCTTCCTCTTTTGCCCCCACTGTTGGCAAGCCTGACAAACAGAAGAGGGTATATACTGTATACAAGGCCTCTACTTGTCCCAGGGAGCTTTTGAGGACAGTTTTGGGTGTGTGTGTCCCCCCAGTTCACAGCACAATCTTTTCTTTGTGTAGACAAGTCAGTGACGTTGCAGCAGTATAAAAAAATGGCCTGAAAGGAATGATCAGCCCCCATGTGGTTAAATTATCGGGGAAAACATGTCTGCAAACTTGACTAGTTTTTCAAACTTGGAAAACCACAAAAAATAGATGGTAAAGAAATGTACATGGTTCACCCAGCCCTGACCTAAATAAATGAGGGAAGCAGGCAACGTGCTTAACAACACAGGCAGAAAACAATCACAATGGCTTACAAACCTCTTTGAAATAGCCCATTTCTAGAGGTTATTGAGTAATTTGGAGATGTTACTTGCAGACAATTACAGATACCCTCTTGTAGCCAATTCCGTAGCTCCTCAGATAATCTTCCCAAATGCAGGCTAACCTGTCCAACACTTACATCAGCAGCCATCAGTCAAATCAATGCACCCGGTCAAACGGCAATATTTTGTTGGGCATCAAATCACATTATGTGATGCTGTTCTTCTTTGGCAGAAACACGAACGCTGGGGACAAGGCAGCTTCGTGTTTGTTTTAGAATGCCCAGCGGTAAAAAGAATATACGGCTACTTTTAATTTATAGTGTGAAAGAGACGCAGACAGCATCGCAGAGAAGAGTGGGAGCAATTCTGAAACCGCCACCACCCATTATATTTGCCGAGTCTTATTTCCCCCTGGCATGCCAAACTGAATGCAAATGACGAATGTTTTCCGGCATAAGTGTGTGTAGCGTACATGCTAGCACTCTGCAACCTGCTCTACGCACACGGATAGAGGTGGGGGCATTCTTCAACGGTGGTGCATGGTCCTGGCATGGGGATGGTCTGGAAGGGCATTGCAGAAAAATGCTGCCCAATTTGGGGGTCCTCATGAATAGCATCCGTTGCCATCACCTAAGGAAGTGGGTCTGGTACTCCATCTCCCAGGTATTACTCCAATGAAATATCAAATAGATACATGAAAAAGAAAACACTGGGTCAGTAGCCCTATTGCTTGGGGCTACCTTCCATTGAAGTCAACGGGAATGACTTATACTGTGCAGGGGGAGAAAAGGTGCCTAGGAGGGTAGGAACAGATAAACACAGGAGGCCCACAATAATAAATAAATCAGGCCAACTAGTCTGAGATCACATCTCCAACCGTGGCCAGCACTAATGGGAAAATGCCTGGAAGCCCAAAGGGGACAATTAACTCGTGTATAGAAGAAGTTTACTTCTGATTTCCATCAACCAGAGCTTGGTTTATGCTTCAAATCAAAATAGTCTAGGGTACCAGATTGGGATCCCAGAGCTTTGCTACTCATGTCTTAGCACTGCCCCAAGGAGCCATCATCTGGATCTGAGGGGCATGCAACCCCTTTCCTTTGAGTGGGTGGTGACCTAACCAGACCACCGCTCTGCCTCCAGGTGGATTTTGGTCCATCTCACAGAGGGAGGACTCAGACCCACCCAACTGAGCAGAGAACTATATGTGGGAGCCCCTGCTAATGTGACCCTAGCAGGGCCACGAGACACCATATAACAGATGGTAATCTTCGGAAGTTCAAAAGCCACAAGACATGCACAAACTTTACGCATGCATGCTTACAAATGTGAGCATCTTGCTTATTTTATCCCAGCGAGAGCCCCCGCTGTTCTCTAGCTTGGTCATACATCTTTGTGAATGTAGTTGATGTGCTGTCCGGGTGGCACGGAGACGCTTGGTCACATATCCATGTGCATGCACTGCGTGATGCTTTATAGCCTTCATCCCAGAGCTCAGCAGTTCACAGCAGCAAGTTACGCTGACCATTGAAACGAGCCACACGCTAGTCTCCTTGGGTCGAGGATACTTCGCTCTGATGCTTGCTTCCAGAACTCAGGAGAGGACTGTGATTTATGCATTGTCTTTACAGCCTGGTGCTCCTGGAGTTCCATAGTTATGGTAGATGTTTCCGTAACCATGCCTTTGGGACTCTGGCATCCACCACTGACCACATCAACCATCACTGGCTTTATGGAAAAAGTGAAGCAGGATCTCAAATTTCTGAAGGCTGTCACATCTGGCCCCCAAATCAAACAGTCCTTTTAATTTACCTCTTTATTCCTCAGATTTGTAATCTTTTACTTTGATTTTAGGGACTGTGTTCGCCCAACTCTTGAGATGAGGTAAGCGGTTGAAATCCATTGATACTATATCTCTTTGCAGAAGCTTTCACGTGTCAGAAATACGCTTCTCCTTCTGTGGTAGTGCCAAGTTGAGAGTTTGCAGAGGCTGCATAATATCAGTGAAAAACTTCAGCTCCTGCACCCGTTGCTCGTCTTCCAGTTGTGGGCAGACCTTTGAAGAAAGCGCTGATAGGTCCCAATGGTTCTGTACGTCTGTTTAAGACATTGCTGATTGAGAGCCTCCTCATAATACAGTAGAAAGCAACATTGTCAAGGTTGTCTTCAAGATCCAGCTCTTGGATGAAATTTTTGAACTGTCGATGAGTCTTCCCATTCACACAGATGAAATTGACAAGTTCTAGGATAGTTTTCAGTTTCCACAGGGCGTATCTGCCTGCCAGATGTTCATGAGGGGTGATGCAAACAGGGAGAGACTCTGGAAATTTGTGGCAGCTTTTCAAGAGTCTGATAACGCCTACGTTCCACTCCACCCCCCTACCCTCCGCCCATTGCAGGTGCACCATCCTTCGCAACTCTGACAAGTTTATCCTGCAGTCAACTAGGTCAATGCTTTGTCAAATGGATTCTGTACGTCAACACAGTGGGCTGTTTCTTTTAGTGCCACTAAGTCCAAGGGTAGCCCCATCGTGCAGTTGTCTCGAAGCTCCCAGTCTGACCTCCATTCTGTCTCACGTGCCCACAATTACTGAGGGGTTTCCCCTGATTCCTGAGGAGACAGACCTGCAGCGCGGAAACACTTGGGTATGAGGAACTGTGCTCTCAAAGGAAAGCTGCCTTCCAGCACTCTAGATATGCAACACATGTATGGGGTGCCTAGCAGCAACAGTCAGTGCCAAGGCAAATTCTGTACCTTTTCCTATGGTGCCTCACCACCCTGCACAGTGACAGTAACTGGTTTGATCTATTTACCTTCCCACTTGCATGCAGGACCTGCTTCCAGCTTTGTACAGCATGTGGTAAAAAATATAAGTAAGTGGCAGAAGCATCAGAGCTTTCAGAGATGCATAATTGATGGGAGTGCGGGACTGCATGCCTGGGAGAAAGCAAAGCTGTCTCAGTCACTGGAGAGATGGGTGTGTTTGTGGGTGACATTATTACAACACACCCTGTTTTCCCATTCACAAGTCCTAACACTAATTAGTTTCTATTATAATTGCTGGTTCAGTGAAAATTCATAAATTCCAGGGGGAGTGTATATCATGTGTAACCCACAACAAAGTCACTATTATTCATAAAATTTTAAGTGGGGAGTGGAAATCAAATGCAACCATAGTGATTGGAATCATTCTTTTTTTGGGGGCGAGGGGTTGCTCTGGGATATTTACTGGAGTGAAGAAATGTTAGTTCTAGTAAATAGAAAAGGACCATTTCCACTCGATGTGACAAAGACAAGCCCTGAGAAAGTCCCCCTAGGGTGTGTGTCAGGATCCGATACAGTAAAACCAGCCCAGACTTTTAACCTTACCTGTAGCAATGCTATCAGCAGCTCTCCTATGCGTTGGCCGATTTGTTTTCCTAAACTCTGCGCTGAGCGTTTTCCCCAGCCAGAGAGCTCATTCCAAGTCGGAAAATGTTTTCTTTGACAAGATTGGGATGCCTCCAAGAGATTAGAGTGATTTAAGTTAAAAGAGACCAGTGCTCTGCTTTCCTTCAGATAGAGAGATGCAAATGCAAAAGGGCTTTAAAGGTCTTTGTCCAAATCAGCTTTTTTTTCTCCCACCTGTTCTAGGAGAATCAGTCATGTCTTAGCAAATCCCACTTCTATTAACCTTTAGAGTTCTGCTGACATTCTTGTACGGGAGGTCCCCGGCGCCATATGTCAAGAACCAGCTGACATATCCTTTAAAAGTCTCCCTTGCTATTTCTTGACTACTGCAGTGAGTTGGCAGGTCAGGTGATCAAGAATATTAAATGGGAAGGCCAAGCAAGAGCTTCAGAATTAATTCCGAGACTGGACTGATTGCTTTCTGTCTTGCTAACCTTGCTCAGTTCTCCATGGTTAAAGGTTCAAGAGCAAGAGTGTTTTTGAAAGGTAATAATAATGTCAAAGTGCAGCAAGTTCTGAAAAATTAGCTGTGCTAAGTGTGTACAGCGCTGGAGGATGGGAGAGAAGGGTAATTCTCCGTCTTTCTTGTTTATCCAGCTGCTAGAGTATTTGTTGGAGCACTGCAGCCTCCCAGGACACTGTTATTGTAAAGATATGGTTAATAACTCAGTCCCATGCTGTACTGCATTATAGCATACTGATGTTATTAATCATTTGTTTATTTCCAGTAGTAGCCCCACTTGAAGATAGTCCCGCCTCCAAAGAGCTCATCAGCTACAGAAAATACCTTTGCCCATCTATAGCAAGAGCTCGGAGTGGGATTTTCCAAAAGCACCTTTTAATGCATCCCAAGGCTATGAACTTCAGAGCCCGGCTTGGCCTTGTAGTAGCTACTACACACCCGAAGTAGCTGTGTCAACATTCATGCTTGGGCTGGTGCTTGGCTACTGAATCCCACCCCCTGCCCTACTCGCCACAAGTCCTGCCTCAGCTAGACTGCCTACACAGCCATCTCCAGGAGTCTTTTGGCCTGGGGTCTCAGACTCGCTGCCACTCACTGTGTAGACAGACCCTTTGTGATCTCAGTGCACAAATCCCATTGAAAGTCAAGGGGCTTGTGTTCCACATTGGCCTGGGCCACACAAGGGGGAATTAGGCACCATGGTGTGTTTGTACCCTGCCCTTGAGATGCTTATCTGCATCTTTAATTGCCAGCATGCCCTTAAAAATCTAGCCTGAAGCACTTTTGAAACTGACCCTACACCTATTGCTAAGTTTAAACCCTAAGGATAGCTTCTGAGATAAATAATGGGGGAGGACAAACAAAAGCAAACTACAAGTGAAATAAAAGCACAACCGGGATCAAAACAGGCTTGCCCTTCTCACGTGAGCAGTTCTTATAACAACGAGTGGGATGTTTGTGTGGAAAGGCAGATGAAATGCAGCATGTAGCAAGCACGGCTGGCAATCTACGCAGATTCCATTGGCATGTCGTGAAAGGACCCAGCCTGGTAGAAAGGAATTCTATTATTGTTGATAGTGATATTAGATGTTACCTTTCTGCACTTTCTTTTTGCAGGATTTAGCTAGATTTTGTAACAGTGCAGAAAGCGATGGTTAGGAACGGATGCTTCCAGAAACAAGGAAACACTTGGGGAAGCCAATTTTTGCTTGTTTATGCCTCAACCCGCTTACGTTCCCCTATGAACTTTAGCATATTAGTAGCAGAGTAGGAGACAGTCAGTTGGACACCATGGGAAAGGTTATATTGCTAAGGTAAACATAAATATTAGCTGTATTCTGCGTTCAGCTCACATTGGAAGACCTCACTTCACGCTGATATTACCCTGATATAATTCCCTTGGCCCCGATTTACACCAGTGAGAGAGGAGAATCAAACCCAAAGGTTTTGCAGTCACCAGCACTGAACAGGAAATCTCACAGGTGCAGAGAATACCAAGAGCAGGCAAATAAAGAAATCTGGTCATGCTGGCCATCATCACAGTGTACACAAGATGCAAATGATAATGCTAACACTCACTACCTTTCAAACTGTTTTCCCTTTAACCTTCAATGTAAGACAGACAAGATGGTGAGAAGCCTAAACAAAAGAACTTACCGTGGTCAGTCATGTGCTTAGCTAAATGCACCATAATACTATTCCTCGTTAGTTCCATTAGCCCATCGACCTCTCCATCGCCCCATGGGTATGTCTACACTTGCTCCCTATCTCAAGATAGGGATGCAAATGTAGTGTACCAAAATTGCTAATGAAGCGTGGGATTTAAATATCCCGCGCTTAATTAGCATAATTGCATCCGGCCGCCATTTTGAACTTGCGTTATTGCGAAATAAAAGGCCCCGTGTAGCAATGTTACAGAGCCCTATCCACCTTGCAAGCTACCAGACAGCTGCCCCCCCCAGGGGAATGGAGCACAGAGCCAATGCAGGCTGACAGGTGCCCTGGTCCTACACCACTCATGAAAACAGCTGGCATTTACAGCAGTGGCTCTGTGTGCTGCCCCTCATCCACAGGCACCAACTCCACTGGCCACAGTTCTCCATTATCGATCAGTGGGAGCTTCAGGAGCGGTGTCTGCCTGCGGGCAAGAACAGCATGTGGAGACCCCCCTGCTCTGATTTTCTCAGGGACATGCCAGCCATTGTATGAGGAATAACAGTTACTTCGAGAGAAGGGTTTTCTCTCGAAATAACGCTGCTGGATGGGGCGTTTTATTTCGCAATAACGCCAGTTCAAAATGGTGGCTGGATGCAATTATGCTAATTAAGCACGGGATATTTAAACTACATTTGCATCCCTACCTCGAGATAGGGAGCAAGTGTAGACGTAGCCACATGATTGTTGTGGCCCAAGGTCTAGAGCCTTGAGAAATGCAAACATTTTACTGGGCTAGACGAAGTCTGTGCCCCTTCCAAGAATTTCAGTGGTTTCTTAGTGAGTTAGATCTTTGGAGAAGGGCTTGTGAATATAATTTTATACTGTGCACCGCAGCGGGCATTGCGGACTTCACGCACCTGAGTAAAAATCTTCAGCACAACCAATAACAGTGCAGCAAGGCATATTGAAGACCAAAGCTGGCTAGAGATTGCCTTTTCCAAGCCATTTCAGCGGACAGGTCTTGGGAAAGAAAGCTGAATGCTTAACGTTAACAATTGCCTTTTTATTTTGGAACATTCTGAATGCAGATTTGTTTGGGGTGAACTTTTTTTTTTCTTCCAGAACACCATAGGAACTGTCACTTCTGGGCTTGCTAGTGGAAAGTCTGCGAGCACTTAGGGTGCATCTACACTGCAGGGCTTAACTCAAAATAAGCTACGCAAATTGAGCTACATCAATTGCGTATCTTATTTTGAAATAGCTTATTTCGAAATTGGGAGCCTCTGCACAGCACTTATTTCGAAACAGAGCACTCTTCCTCCGACTTCCCTTACTCCTCGTACAATGAGGGTTACAGGAGTCGGAGTAAGAAGTCCTGCAGCTTGATAGTATTTTGACATTATTTTGAAATAACTGCCTGCTGTATAGATGTGGGCTAAGTTATTTCGGAGTAGTGCTAGTTATTTCAAAATAGTGTTACAGTGTAGACGTACCCTTATTAGTGTCAGAGTTAAGGAGAGAGGAGCTGTCCCCCAAAGCTAGATCCACGAGCAGATGTTGAAAGAACTTTACTATACCTGTGCTCTCAGTGGGCCACGACTCAACTCTGACCTCCTGTGGCAACTTTCCACGTCATTAATTCTGGTTTTAAAATCCTGTCAAATAACCATTTTTTCTCCCTGCTGAAACACAGAATATATAAGTATGACCAATATACTTGTATCGGGTAGTTAACTTTCCCTTCTAATAAAAATTTTTTTACAGAGTTTATGAAGCAGAAAGTAAACTTTTTTCAGCCCACTAGGAAATTGGGTATGTTTCAAAACAGGAGAGAAAGTAGCATTTCAGGTGTATAATAAGATACTTATTATTATCATTAAGTAAACCATTATTAACCATGAAGTAAAACACATATTTCTTAGAGTAATGTATAATATGGCCTTTAATTTGCCTAAAGAATATATTCTTCATTTTATGATGAATTCAGTAGTTTTGATAGCTCTTCTCCTGCTTTTTCCTCAGTTTTCCAGGTGAAAATAAAATAAAACAAAGATTCTGGAAATGACCACTCTATAAATCTATCCTTCATCTTTCATAAAATAATGGCGCACAGACCGAAAGAGATAGATTGCAACTGATCTAGAAGATAAGAAAGCCAGGAGCAAAACACTGTATGAATTTACAAAGACTAGATCTTGCAGGACTCATTTGCTTGCTTTCCTCCCATCCTTTTGGATAGAGCATTAGGGATACAGCATTAGGGAAAGCAGCCGTTGTCATATATTTGAATTGCAGTAAGTGATTGGTGCTGAGTCACTGTGGAAGTATTTTTTCCTGTTAGTAAGATCATCTCACTGACTGGCCGATTCAGGGAAGGTGTCAAAGTAGACCTCAGGAAAGAACTGTAACCTGGTAGTCCAGAGAGGATGCTCCCTGGAGAAGCAGCAAGAAGAGATAAGAGAGAGCAAATTAATTGCATTTGCAGATCATATTGAGCTGGGAGGAGCTGGAACACCTACCAAACTAGAGGAACTGAGAGAAGTTACAGATGCAAAAAGCAAATTAACAACTTCAAGCTAACCACTTGGGGGGAAGGGAATCAATCCAGAATGCATTTACTCAATGGGAGGCTGAAACCTGGAAAGCCTCCCATTGAGTACCTAGGGATGATAGCAGCGAGAGAAAAATTGCAATGTGATATGGCAGGGAAGAAAGCTAGTGCCCTGAGCTTACATCTTAAACAAGCAAGAAGCTTCTTTCGGCAGGGCTCTAGGGTAACCACAGCTGGAATGTCGTATTTGCCCACAGACACCCAGGTACCATAGTGACAAAATGGGAGAGAATTAAAACAAGAGGAGGCGGCCAGAAGGCCTGATGTCTGAGGACAGATTAAAGGTGGGATTTTCAAAAGCACTTGGCCTTGGTCTAAATTAATCACTGAAGACAAAGGGAAAACTCCCACTGCCTTTAGTGGGAGCAGAGTTAGGCCGACACTGAGTGCTTTTGAAAATCCCACCCTAAAAAAAAGAAATATTCTCCACTTTACAGTTCTGTCCAGCTAGCTATCAGAGGGGCTTGACTGTCCCCTTACTGCAACAGCTGACTATCCCTCCATTTTTAATGTATGTGTCATGTTGGGTGGCTGTACTGAAGGCCAATTTTTCAAAGGGTCAGTTTGAGGGCATATCTGCAAAATAACCCTCTCCCCACACACACATACCTCCCCAACCCACAATTCACACAAATGCATGTAGGAATGCAGTTACTTGTTCTGGTATGCAAATAGACATGCAAACTATAGAGCTTGTCAGATTCACCAAGAGTTGTAACTTCCTTGGCTGGGAATGGGCGACAGGGGAGGGATCACGTCATGATTCCCTGGACTGTTCCCTCCCTCTGGGGCACCTGGCATTGGCCACTGTGGGCAGACAGGACACTGGGCTGGATGGGCCTTTGGTCTGACCCAGTCTGGCCGTTCTTATGAAGAGTGCATGATGTCACAAAATTAGACTATGTTTAACTTGGACTCTGGGGAGAAATCTTCAGGTAGGGCCTGCCAATGAAATCACTTTGAAATCCTCCAATCCTAAGGCAGTGCCTATGAGTTGCAGGAGCAGTATACAACTCTGAGGACATGGCAGAGGAAACCTCCACCCAATTCCAAATAGTTTTTTGCCTTCTGGCTACCTCCGCAGGCCACCTCCCATGGAGGAGATTTTGCAGAAAAGCCTTTTGGAACTACCCCGCTTTTGCAGAGCTGTGTATTTTCTGTTGCTAGTTGGATTTTCTCGGAGAAGGCGAGCCCCGAGAAGGGAGCAAGTCTGGAACACACAGTGGGTGATAACATCCTTCTGCTCCAACCAAGAGCACATTTGCCACAGCGGATGCTACCGCTGGTCCAACGGGATGCTACCATTTCATTTAGTCCAACATCCTCCTTCTGGCAAGGTCCATTGGCTGGTGGATCCGACAGTGCAACTAGCTGCTCTCTCAGCGCAGTCACTGACTGCAGCCAACTCCTCAGCTAGCCTGACACTCTGCAGATGTAAGTAGGAAAAGGTTGTTCCTAGAGGCACTTTCTAGCCAAAGCATCATTGCATGGGCATAATTTCCTTCCTTGTTATTATCCCCTTAGCGTGCAGATCTTAATGAGCGAGATCCAAGAAGACTATTCAAGTAAAATGACTGCCAGCATGCCGCTTGCCCCGTGTTCTAGTTTTATTCCCTGTCGTTGTCTGTAGTTACCACGGCTCCCTTAACAATAGCTGAGACTTAGCATGGCATACGTGGTGCGTACTGATCGGATATCCCTGGTCTAGACGGAGAGGGCTTTTGGGAGGGGCATGACAGCAGCTAGAAGTTCAAGGTTTTGGGGAGAAAGTTTTACAGGTGTAACAACTCCCAGTATTGTCTGCAAAAATGGAAATGGACCAAGAGGCATTTCGTAAACTCACACAGGCATCTGCATTATTTAGGAGCTGGCTAACCCCCCTCAACAGGCCTCGGCCACTTTCCCTGCGAGCTAGAAACTGTACTTGGGACTTGGCAGGACTGTTGCAATCTCATAAATAAATTAGGTGTGTTCTAGAGGGCTGGCATTTGCTTAGGCACTGCAGTCACTTAACTCCGCAGTGAGCATGCAATTGCGGCTGCCCGAGGAGGCTTTGGGAAAGAGTCCAGTATGGACTGAGTCAGTTCCAATAGTCACAGGGTTTCTTTGTGGTTTTTCCTGCTCGTTGGTGGGCGTGAACGAGCGCATGGAATGAGGAGCCCATTTTCAGAGTGAGAAGGAAAGCAAAATATTTGCATGTATTAGATCAGGCCCAATTCCCTGGTAGTTGCTGAGTCTTGGGCTCCCTCAGGAATATGTGAGAGGTAGGGGCCTAAGTTCCTTTGAGGGTCTGGGCCACTGCACATTGCAGACTCAGGCCCCCAGTGCTACCAGAACCCAGAACACCACAACCCACTTGGGCCGAATGTGCTCAAGTCCTAAGCGCAGGCTTCTGGCATTGGGGTGACTTTCCACCCCCAGAATGCCACGAGATACACTGTCGCTTGTCGTCTGGCAGCGCTGGAGTAGCTTCTCATGCTCTTTGTATATAACATTTGGTAACAAAGAAGGGAGGGAGGAAAAGAAACTCCTTGGTACCCAGATCTTCTATACCAGGGTTCTTGCTACTCTCAGCTTCTTTCTATATGGTCTGGCCTAGGTAAACCTCTTCCCACAATGAAGGTTCAGGCATATTGTACGGTTGTCCTCACACAATCTTTGTATTCTGGGTGGTGCTGTAGTCCAAGGGTATTTTAACAAGGACCTCTAAAAGGCTAGGCTCAGGTCCATGTCTATTGATTGCAAACAGAGGTGAATGTCCCACTCCAGACGGTAGGCAAAGTAGCCCTGTGTCTATTTGTACAAAGAACTTTCAGAACATCACGCTGCAGTGAAGCTGACACCAGTCCACTTTGAGACACGTCAGCTGTCAGTTGAAACGCTTTGTTTTGATCAAATTAATGAAGGCTTCTCTTTTGCATTAATAGATCCTCTAGACTTCCCACTGGTTAAGTGATTAGCTATTGAGCACTCAGGGTGTTATTAGATGCTATGTCTCTTTAAAACACTAGACAATTAATGTGGGGTTTGTGGATTTTGGCAAGGGTTTTTAGCACAGCTTTTCCATAAGCAAAGAATGCTTTTTGGACAAATGGACAAAAGAATTCTTTTCAACCTTTCAGAAACACAAATAAACGGAATACTGAAACAGCCCTGTGCAGGTTACAATACTTGGAAATGCAAATGAACAGGATCATTCTGAAAAAGATTATTTTTTTCTTTCTTTTGTATTTGCATAACGTCTCTGACTCAGCACTTCCCTTTCAAGTCCCCTGGAAGCCAAATGTGTTCTTTGGGAAAGGAAAGAACAAAGTAATTATTGAATTTAGGGTCATTTGCTTTGGTAAGATCTACCCTGTTAATAAGGCAAATGGAATCAAAATACAGTGGAGGAAAAAGATCAAAACTGGTGGGAAAGTTTCCGTGTATCTGATGCTTGCTTCTTTCCTGTGCTGCGGACATGAACCAATACATGGAAAGTCAGGTGTGAATTTAACACACTGACTTACATCCCAGTCTGGGTACGTCTACACAGCAACATTATTTCAAAATAACTTAGTCCGTGTATACACAGCAGGCAGTTATTTCGAAATACTGCCAAGCTGGAGGACATCTTACTCCAACTCCTGTAACCCTCATTGGAGGAGGAGTAAGGGAAGTCGGAGGAAGAGTGCTCTATTTCGAAATAAGTGCTGTGCAGATGCTCCCAATTTCGAAATAAGCTGCTGTGACAGGGCAGATTAGAGGTCTGGATAGAAGGGGAGAGCGGCAGCTCTTACAAATAAACAGCAATGGCCCTGGCTAATCAGGGGCAGCTGAGGCAGGGCTGCTATCAATCAAGGAAGGGCCAGGTGAGCTGATTCAGGCTGCCAAGGGACCTCTTTAAACACCTTCCCTGTGGGAGAGGATGGGGGAGAGTGGCGAAAGAGTTTGGAGAGTGGAGGCGGAGAGGAGCAAACAACCGAGAAGGAGACTCAGAGGAGCTGACAGAACAACACCAGCACTGCTACAGGCTGCAGGGGGAGGTGAGGGGCTCCGACAGCAAGTGTTTGGAGGCTCTCTTCCCCCCAAGTGGCCAGAGGAGGACTGTTTACTCAGCCCTGACTGGCCCGGGGCATCAGTCCCAACACTCCATGTTTCGCTGAGGGCCAGAAGGCCATACGCTGGAAAAGGCCAGTGAGAGTTGTACCGCGGCCCCTAAACTGTGGGCTAGTGGGCAGAACAGGGTCTGGGACCCAGGAGTGGGACTGACCTTGCCACACTATACAACTGATGTAGCTCCGTTTGCGTAGCTTATTTCGAGTTAAGCCCTGCTGTGTAGACGCACCCCCTGAAACAATACCTGGCTGGCTTGCTCTGGGCATCTCTCTTCCCACAAGGATCAGGATGGTCCTATGGTTTCCGCCTGCCAGTCCGGTTACAGCAATGCCATGTAGGAGGTGCCTGTCCAGTGCTGATGGAGCTTAAAACCCATCAGGCAGCAAACCAAAAGAAGTCTAGGATGGGGGGAAACTCTTACAGGGTTTAGGTGGGATGAAAGCAGAAGTGAAGCTGAGTCTGTAATCCTCTGTGGTTTGTTGGGTAGCTGTGGCCATATTCCTTTGTCTCAATATCCTTCCTTTTTGCTAAAACATCTTGGAAAGACTTCTCTTTTCTTTCTTGGCATTCACTAAACTCTCTTCTATTCACATACATTCTTAACAAAAGCCAAAAAATGTCCTTTAAAACGGATCTCCTTTCGGGCTCTTACAGCCCAGAATCCATTACACTGTACATGTTGTATGAACATCCGTCTTTTCCTTCTGTGCTTGGTACAAGGGCGATGCGAATCCTTGTCTTCCATTCTTCATTGCCATGGTCTCTTCAGGCTTTGAAGCCTCTCTCGTGTTATGAAGGAGCTAGACTGACCATATATTTAAAATTTAGGGAGATCATCTAATTAGATATCCCAGTTCCTGAAACAGTCTGTATGCTTTAAAAACAAGTAGTCCTGTGGTACCTTAGAGACTAACACAATATATATATATATTTAGGATCATGAGCTTTCATGGGCACAACCCACTTCTTCAGATGAGCTGGAGTGGAACAAACAGAAACCAAAATATTTATAACAGCAAAAAGAAAAACCTGCCTATTGTAGGCGGTAAGTGTCCCACTCTTAGCGTTTGATGAAACAATGCACTTGTTAAAGGCAGTTATAACGCCAGTTTCCCCTGCCTTTAACAACTGCATTTTTACATCAAAAGCTAAGAATGGGACATGGACACTTCCCACCCACTTGACTCATTAGCATCCATCCTACAATAGACAGGGTTTTGTGGTTTTTTGCTGTTATAAATATTTTGGTTTCTGTTTTTACCACTCCAGCTCACCTGAAGAAGTGGGTTGTGCCCACGAAATCTCATGATACTAGATATGTATTTTTTAAATTAGTCCCTAAGGTGCTACAGGACCACTTGTTTTTAAAGTTACAGACTAACACGGCTGTCCCTCTGAGAATTTGTATGGTGTTAGGCAGGAGCCAAAGGTTTGGATAAAATGTTCCAATGGACTCCGACTCTAAAGGTTTGGTTGCTCTGGCAGGTTGCTTCCTTTCTTAGCTCTTGCACTACTGGAACCCAGAGATATCAACTCAGAACATCGAAAACTGGCAGCGACTCAGAGCTCACTGGGCCAGATTCTTAACTGGTATAAATCAGTTTAACTCCCCGGAGCTCAATGGAGCATTGCTGATTAACAGCAGTGGGGGAGTTGATCCACTAAGTCAGTGAGCCTGGATTCCACAACCTTTGGGAGCAATTTTGGGGGACTGATTCCAGAGCTGCTGTTGTAACCCAGCACGGCCATAGCATCCTGTGGCAGTCACTCCATACTGGATGCACAAAGTTGCTCTGTCTGGTGCACCTCACACCCCGGCGAACGCCGCACTAACTTTCCACCACCCAACCCGATTGTGTTTTACAGCAGAAATTTTGAAAGAGTTCCATGAAAATTCATAATTTTTCCTGGAGGGGTCAATTTTTCCTCTAGAAACCTTCAGCCCAGCAGAAAGAAAGAAAAAAAAATTGAGTTGCTCTAGTTTTCCCTATAGGGGACTGAAACATTTCGGAACTTGGTCTCGTTGCGTTTTCAATTAAATATTCCATTGGAAGAGAGACGGGTGTTTGTTGCTCACATCTTCCTCGGTGGCAGAAGCTTCATGTTCTTCTCCCAGACCCCAGGAGTCCCATGTGATCCATGCAGATCTCTGGCAATCCCTGGAACAAAAGGGGGCATCCCAGCAAACATGTTTGTGTTCTTCCCTGGTAGAGCTGTGCCCTTTGCTCTTGTGATATGTCCCATGGTATGGCCTAGGCGGGAGCTGTTGTCTGGTGCACTGATGCGGCAATTCTTTTCCCCTCCAATCCCCTCCTGTCTCACTGGCTGACCATCCTACCCCACTCTCTGTCTGTGGCCCACGTACCTGCTTACCTGAGTCTTCTCTTCTCTCTCCAGTTAAGAGCCTTCAAAATGAATAACCAGAACAATCACTGGTCTAGTTCAGTGTCTTGAGTTTGCCCTGTGATGTTGCAGTACTGGGATGTGGCAGCCCCAGTGCCCAAACAGTGGAAGGAGTCATAGCAACTGGCCATCATGATTAATTGTAGAAAGTTAGAAAAAAAAAAAAAAGATCTAATGGTAGGACATGAAGTGGCATGGGAAGAAAGACAATGTGTTAAGCCAAGATTTTTCAAAAGCCGGAGCTTAGCTTTAGAGTCTTAAATCCAAATTTAAGTGCCTAAATAGGGGCTTGTCTACACAGTAACATCAGCAAAAGCTGTGAATGTAAAGCGGGTACATTAAATTGTATTAACTCCCCACTCCCATGTTGATGCTCTCATTCAGAATTAAAGTGGCCTAAATAAATTTTAGCTCAGCTCACTTCCAAAATGAGTTGAACAATACCAAATTAAGGCCACTTTAATTCCCAGCGTAGGGATCCACTTTAACAGTTACATTTGGATTAGTGTCCCTGTGGAGACCCAGTTTTCTAAAGTGCGAAGTGCTAAAGAAGTTCACACTGAAGTGGTACTTAGCACCTCGGAAACTCAGGTTATTTATTTAGGCACCTATTTTTTTTAAATCTTGTTTTTAGTCCATATGTGCTTGTTGCTGAAAAGAAGGATCATGGGTAAATGGATAACTTGATAACCTGAGGCACTACTTTTTGAGATGAAAAAGAGTAGAAAATTAAAAAAAGGAATACCAGAAAAGATTGAGATAAGTTCAGATTTTCTCAGAGCTTAGCCAAATCTTTTAGACTTGCAGTATCTTCTGAGGTTCACTCATCTCTCAGACACAGTATGTAATCTTTGAGTGAAAGGTCTGGATATAACTAACTCTCTCAGCTTGGCAGAGTTTTTTACAGGATTTGCCGTGAGGCAGGATTTTCAGATAAATACTGTTGTGATGCGCAATATTGCAAAGGGTTTAAAAAAAAATGTTCTGCTTTGTCTGGTGTCCTGTACCAGTTGCATTCTCCACACAAAGACGAACTGAAATAGTTCAAATGACTTGTTCTTTAATACCAGGCTACATTCCAGATCTAATACTGGGATCTAGTGTGACACTCCGAAAGAGAGCGAGAGGAATTCCGATTACGTTCTATACTTCTCCAACTGAATGTTTAGCTCAGACCCTAATTACAGATGCACAGTTTGGGTTGGCTAAAAATATTGTTTTCCTCAACTAATATGAGAAGCCATATATTAAAAGACTTGTTTGAATATTCCACTATTCCCTGCTTCCTTATGTGAACAAGTTTTTCAGATGCAACATGCATGTTACAAATTCTGGATTTGACCATAACCATCTCTTTGCCTAGAGGGTTCAGAGAACAATTTTGCTCTTAGATCTGGATTCTAATATTCCATATTATGACAGTCTGTCTCCAAAACTGGAGATTGTTAATATTTTAAAAATCTTTTTGATAGGTTGAAAATTTGAGAAAAAATAGTTGGTTTTGGCTCAGCTTGAAAACTGTCAGCAAACTGAAAAAAATATTCACCCAACTTGGCTGAGTTTTACAGAGTGGTGAGTGCCCTTCAGTGCTCCCTGATTTTAATGAGTGTTGAGAGAGCTTAGCATCTTTCAGGACTGAGCCCTTCTTTGGTAACTTCCATTTGGCTTCAATGTGACTTAACAACATTAATTAAGCCTTTAAACCCTTTTGTGAGATAAATATTGTGTCACTGGCAGGCCAGGCCCCCAGCAGGTGTAAACCAATCTAGATGAACACAATAGCCTTCACCCTCATTGAGTACTTCCAGTTGATGTGAGCAGAGAGATTAAATGAGTTCTTAAGGCAAAGCGAAAGGTTCCATGATGGCGAATGTCAAGGGAAATTACATTCCACATACAGTTTAAAAAATCATAAATTACAGAGCCAGAATTGATTTCACGCCACCACCAATAGATCGCACAGTGATTTATTCCTCACACATTCCCAATGTGTAACCAAAGGAGAAGCCTCTTCCAAAGCCCATCAATGTTCTTTGGGATCAGGTCGATCGTGGGTAACATTTTTTACGATGCAAAATAACTGGGACCACTTGAAAGCATTAGAAGTCTGCTGCACTAATCCATCCACCATTTGCAGGACAAGGAGGTGTCTAGCTGACAATAACAACAGAGGTATTGACTAGACTGCAGTAGAGCCCAATGACTATGGGTTGTTGGAAAAGCATGAAGCCTAAGACAAACCGATTAGGGTGATGATAGGCACCCGGTGATTAACCACATCGACTCCCAGCCACAATTCCAGTGGCCTCCTAATGTTCAGGCCCATGTAGATAGGCAGTTTACTGATGAGCCAGAGAAGCAGATGGCCGGGAGGTGACATTTCATACTGCTGAGCCCCCCAGAGATGCTGTGGCAAGAAAGGACAAGTGCAATCCTCGGCCATAGTAAGAGAAGAGCAAGGTGGCGGAAAGAGAAGTGATTTTACCTCTGGATGCTGCCTTGGAGAGACTAATGCTAGAAAATTATAAAAAGGATGTTGACAGACAAGAGCCAGAAAACTAATTTTAGGGCTGGGGCAAATGCCTTTCAGGGATGGACTTGCAGAATTCAGTCGATGTCGTTTATAAACAGGAGGGTGGAAGGTTGACTTGGCTGCAATGTACAAATCCCTTTCTGGGGAGAAAATACCCGGTACCAAAGCCCTCTTCGTTGAACAAGCACCAATGGCTGGAAGCTGCATCCAGACAGATTCAAATTAGAAATCAGACAATTTTTCTTTAACTGCACAGATGATTGGGCGCAAGTGTGTTTCCATGGCTAGTGTTGCAGAGGAGATCACACTTGGGCACGGTGCATCTTTCTTCCCACTGGCAGCTGGTCCACAACAGAGGTAAAGAGCCCGCCACTGCTTGCGAGCGGAGGTGTCCCCTTCCTTCAAGTGGCAGCAGCTCATCCATTTAGGACTGACCCTCTGAGATTCCAGCACCCCTGGTGGCACCCCAAAGTGGTCTTGGAACTTTCCTTTTGCTTCTACAGTCCCTCCCTTTCTTTGGTGTTAGAGAAGGGCACCTTTCCTGTCCGTCTGTGCCTTCCTCGCTTCTGCTTTGGAGGCTTGGCAGGATTCTGACTTCAGCTCACAAACCAGGTGTGTGGGGACAAGCACACAGCATTTCCAGGATAAATTGAAGGCATGTTTTTGTTTTTATACTTCACAAGCTCAGCTGGACTGACATCTTAGCTCTGTGTTTTATCTATTGGTTGAGCAGATGCCTTAAAAATTCCCTTCCTCCTCTCCTCCTCAGCCCAATAAAAACAACCTGCAGATGAAAGTTTTTACTAAGAAGCAAGCTACAGCGCCATTTTATGTCAGCCATTGTCAGGTTTCACACCCCGGGGCCCATCACAGGTTCTAGAGGACTCCACTGTGTGTGTAAGCAGCCTCCAAGAGAAACCACCTTAGGTGACGATAAAGAAACCCCAGTCATACGTGGGTCTCAGCTACACCAGTCAGTTGAGCCCAGAATATGGTTCTCTGCTGGATCTGCCAGAGATGAATTAGTCTAGGCAATGGTTGTGTGACCAACATGGGGGTGTTTTCTGGTACTTGTTAGGATAGCACATTGGTGTAACAATAGCGTGATGTGTCTGGCCTATAATTGGGGTGCACACTTCTCTCCAGAGGGCCTGTCTGCAGCACAGATACAACCTACCCAGCTAAGGAAAGAGAAAGACCCTTGCTAAGGTTAAGTCTTCACTTAAACAACCCTAGACACTCAGTATGGAGATGGGAGGGATTCTCTATTGCTGCCATTAATCCACCTCCCTAAGAGGTGGCAGCTAGGTTGACAGAAGAGGGTTTTTCACACCCCTCAGAGACATGACTATGTGAAGATAATTCTCCGTTGTAGGCCTGAGAGCAAAGCAGGTGAGAGCTCTTCAGACACTCAAGAGGATGTGAACTGATTCTGTTCCTGTATGTCAGAGCAAAGCTAGTCAAGCATAGAGGCTAAAAATGCCCATGGGCTGTTATAAAACCCATTTGTCTCCCATGCCCTGCTTCAGCCTCTCCCTGAGAATAGTTTTGTTGAGAGGTCTTTGGCCCCAAAGGGAGGAAACAGGTCTCGCACTCTGCATGGACACTAAATTTGTATCCGCTTCTGTATCCACAAAAAGGAGCCGCGGAGATCCATGGATAAAAGACAGCGTCCGCAAATTTGCAGGGTTCTAAATACAAAATTTGTAGCTGCATCTATATCCACAAAAATGAGCCGTGGCTATGCAAATGCACAGCAGTGGCTGCAGATACCGGTGGATTTATAGGGCGCTAAATAGGTCTGCATCTCAGCCAGACACAGAATAATCAGTGGGCGGCATACAAAGGGGGGGTCACCAAGATCCTGGTTTAAGACTGGAAGAATCACCACAGGCCACCTGAGTCAGGTAACGGCAAAAGGCCCAAGCTTTGAGGGCATGGTCCCAGGGAGACCTGAAAAGACATGACCAATTAGAACAAGGAGCAGAACCTTTTCTGCTCAAGCACTCCAAGGTAGGTACTCTGTCCTTCCAGAGAAAGGGGAAGGCTTGTTAGTATGAGCCAATAGAAGCTGATACATACATTAGCCAGAATTCCTAACATCAAGATATGGACAGATGTCTTAAGGGAGCCTTACATAAACATGAGAATTTCTGAAACTGGAATAGGAGCTCCCGCGGCATCCGCACGCCAGATGGGTTATCATTGCAATACTCCCCGCTCTTGTATTTTCAAGATAAACATCTAGCTGAATAACAGAGTCTGAAAGATCATGTCTGCATTAGAAGCCCAAAGGAACTATTTTTAGAAAGTGATCTCTCTTTCAGGCTAACAGAAAACATATTATTTTAGCTTCTCCGACCTCAAAGAATGCTTTGGAAGCACAATAGTGCTTTAAAAATTTGTGAGAAGACACTGGCACAATTTTTTAAAAATGGTTGAATGGACTGTCTGTAAGGTCAAATTGAGGGAGAGATTATGGGACAAGAAAAGAACATAGTTCTCTTTCTTCACCTAAACACACCTTGATTCAAAGCTCACGGAAGTCAAAGGAATGATTCCCATTAATTTCACTAAGCTATTGACCAGACCTTAGTTGAGTGTGCATACGTGCAAATAAAGCAGGGCCAAAAATCTCCTTGTTACAAGAGATTTGTTAGAATCCTGGTGCTGTCACATGCCTTAATGTACAAAGAGAGACAAATTCCCCAAGTGGGCCTTGGAGAGTTGTTATATATCAAGATGTGGTTGAGTCAAAAGCAGGGGATGGAGTCCCATTGTATCCTGACATGGACACTGTGTGATATTGCTGTTAACTCTGGTTTTCAGTAATTCAGTTACCAAACATCGCATTAGTCCAAGCTGCGAACTAGTAGATGTACTGACCACGAGAGAAAAAACAGTATTAATCATTAAAAGGAATAAAAGAAACCAGAGGTCAATAAAAAGAGCAAGAGGCTTGTTAACCTTTTTTAATGTCCTTAGTCCAATGTAAATTTCCCAATGAATGGTCAAATGTAGCTGGCAGAGGCTCCCTGGCAGGTGGCACAGAGGAGAATCAAAGTGAAGTGTGAGATGACTCAGTGTAAATCTGGCTCCACCCTCTGGAAGAGTCTATTGTAAAAAGAGAGGCTATTGAAAAGTAACAACCAAATCATACGAGGGTCTCTCTAGTCGTAGAAGGAAAGGCTTTGTCTGGTAGAAAACAATTGTTTCCAAAATCTGATTTTTGCTAAGTCAGTTGTAGTCAAGCGACAATGCCTGACGTTGCTCTTTGGCCGTGGCACTGAACAACCCAGAGTTTGAACATGAACGTCACCGTAGAAAAGGGGTAAAGGGTCAGGTCACTTTCTAATGCCTACCCATGGCAAGCATAGAGCAAATCCATCAGGCATGGCAGCCGATCTAGTGAAGAGTCTCATACTGCAGGGGTGCACTGAAAATGGACCCAAAACTCTCTGCATGTTTCCAATAACCTTTCAGATCAGTGCGCTCCCATGTCCCGCCTGCTAGACAACTCCTACACCAGGCAAGAATTCCTGAGACCGCGGGTTAGTCTGAAGTGGAGCTGTTGTTGGGGTAGGGGTTGGTTGCATGAACAGATGCGTGTCCCCCGACTTCTCCTGTACCTCAGCCTGTTTCTCTGTAGCAGTGGAATTGGGGAGGGGTCTCCCTTCAGGGCTATGGAGGTAGGCCAATGGAATTGGAAGGTCCTGCCATTTCCCCTAGTCTTCAAAGGGTTTCTGATCCCTTTAGATGGGGATTGCCAGCACTCGCCCATTAGCTACAGGTCCGGGTGGGTCCATATTACATCCCCACCAAAGGCATGACCACCAAAAGGGAGAAGTGCAAGCAAGTTGGGTGCCACTTACTCACTTTGAAAGAAATCTTAAGAACCACCAGACCGCAGTCGGGCTCCTGCCTCCAAAGCTGGGGCCGCCTTTTCCCAAAGCTGTGTGTGAGTGCACAGCAATGCTTGAAGACCCATCGAAATGGCTGATGCCTTTTTGGTCCTTTGTGATGGACAGGTCAGATTTCCAATCTGTGACTCTTCCAAAGCCCGCAGCCCATCGAGAACGCCTGTACCTGCTGGCACGATGCTCGCTCACCGGGCGCAGGGAAACAGGCCAGGTTAGCGAGCCAAGGCATTCCATGCTGCCAGCCTCCATGTGCCCGAGTGCAGGATGTAGAGCCAGGTAGCACGAATGACGCCTCTCGGGCGCACCTGGTCAGCTCTTGGAAACGGCTTTTTTGAAATGAAGTTTTATAAAACTAAAAATTAAAAAACCCCAAAACTTCCAGAAGAGGATCTGAAATCAGTGGACATCACTGAACAGTTTGGGCTCCCCCAGGACAGCTTCACTACACAGGCACAGGAGTGGAGACAGGCACGGTGGCGCTCCAGGTTTGCCTACATGGGGAGTCGTGGTGCTGGGTGCGGGATCAATGCACACGAATTAGAGCTTAGAGTGCCCTTGGGGACGTTGACTCCGCTGCAGGGGTGGCTTCATGTGACATTGCCACATGGCAAAGCCCTGGGCTATAGATTCATAGCTTGGCTTGCACCACGATGACATGCTATGCAAGACGAGCGAAGAGCCATCTTTCCTCTCCCCCAGTTCTGGAGCGAAAATCCCTGCCAATATTCTTACACTTCAGGTATTGGTTCAAAAATATGATGACGCCCTAGAAAATAACCATGTAGTCCCAGTGCTATTGCAAGGGTAGGATTTGGCAAAACTCAGGTTTCCCACTCAATGTCTTAACCCACACTTGGGGGAAGAGTTGATTCATTGAGACATACATTAAAGTTGCATATCATCGTAACAACCTGGATTGTGGCCCTGCATCATATCAACAATGCAGTTGACAGCATTTAGAATAATACTTCTCTAGAGCTCACAGGCTGACCATTCATCCCCAATAGGAAAGGCACAATCACACTAATTTATTGCTTTGTAACAAAATCAACCTTGTATCTGATGGATTCCAAAAATGAAACTGGAAAAAACAACCCTACATGGAAAAGAATTGAATCAATGCATTTGTTGTTCAATGACCCTATAGAGTTGTGAGATATATGGTATTTCTTACAGTCTCAAATGTAATAGCAATATTCTTTTTCACAGGGCTCAGCCTGGTGTAGCTTGTGGCCAATTCTTATAGCTTTATACACAGTGAACTGTTAAAACAGTGTCTCCATTTATTAAACATCTGGTATCCTATCTGAGCTGGACAGATGGGGCCTATTACAAAAAAAAAGTGAACTCATAATGAAATAATTATTAAAAATATCCACTGTATAACAAATTCAACATGGAGGGCAGTGGGATGCAGAATACCTTTGTTAATCAGATTTCTTATGTGTAGGGCAAGAGGTCATTGCAGTCTCAGGAATTCATTAAACAAAAACCCAACCTTTTCCCCAAGAAATTAATTCTAGGACATTCTCCCAAGGGAAAATCAGTGACCAGAGAGTTGTTTCATATTTTTCCCTAGTGTACCAGAGAACCTTTATATAGTCATGATGTTAATTCCAGGTGTTGATATTCATTCTCTCCAGCACCTCCAGCCAGACACCTCTGAGGGTAACTTTGGGGTAGCCTTTTGTAACTATGGCTTGTTTAATGAAGTACAGAGCCCTAAAGGCTCTGCGTCCAGGTGTTCCAGATGGTTAGTCTCGGCACAAGAGTTGAAAGGAAATGGAGAGAGATTAGGGCCGTGTATTTTTCATGCTAGATCAATGCTGAGAACACATCTCAGAGCACCCTACACGTTCTGAAGAGGCAGGTGAATAGAACTCGAGGGCTGGTGATTGTTTCACTGTGCCTAAGAGCTCTCCCTGATTGTCGGTCAGAGAGCAGCCCACAAGGGCACCTGTGACAGGCTACATGCCTGACTAGGGGATAGCAGGTGGGAAGAAAGGTGCCTTCCCAGGAGCTACAGTCTAAGAGCGGGGAGGGAATCCAATTCAGTAGTAAGAATCCTGCTGTTAATCAGCTGATTATCACCAGCAAACTGCACATGATTAGTCTATGCAAAACCACACCTGCGAGATCAGTACCTCTAGCTCTCTTCTCCTTTCCTTCCAGCTGATCATTTCTCCCGCCTCTTCAGTCTCTTTGGGGCAGGGGCCACATGGTGGCTGAAATAGACATGAATACAAATCAATGACACTAGTAACTGCCCAAGCCAGAGCCTGATCCTGGCAATCTGGAGCCAGAGACTCTTGGTTCCCCCATCTCTTCACCCTCTGTCCCCAGGAAGGGGGCTGGGTTCCTGGCAACTTGACATGTTTTGCCACATTTGCATTATGATAGCTGGGCTCTGTGGCTATGTCTACACTGGCATGATCTTGCGCAAGAACTCTTTTGCAGAAGAGTTCTTGTGCAAAAACTCTTCCAGAAGAGAGCGTCTACACTGGCATGTGCGTTTGTGCAAGAGATGTTCTTTTGCGCAAGAGCATCCATGCCAATGTAGACGCTTTCTTGCGCAAGAAAGCTCTGATGGCCATTTTAACCATAGGGCTTTCTTGCGCAAGAAATTCATGTTTCCTGTCTATACTGGCCTCTTGCGCAAGAACAGTTGCACAAGAGGGCTTATTCCTGAGTGGGAGCATCATAGTTCTTGTGCAAGAAGCCCTGATTTCATACATTAGAATGTCAGTTTACTTGCGCAAGAACTCGCGGCCAGTGTAGACAGGCAGCAAGTTTTTGCGCAAAAGCAGCTGCTTTTGCGCAAGATCGCGCCAATGTAGACACAGCCTGTGTGTTTACTTGTATTTTTGCTGTATTGACAAAAGGGATCATGTTTGGTGGGTTTTTTTGGTAATTAATCCTATTCCATTTATTATAATATTTGAAAGTCAATTAAGGATTAGCTAAAGGAGGGAAAAGAGAATTTTGTTTCAATTTCAGTAATAAGAAGTGCAGGGAAAACTCGGAAGGTGCCAAATGCTTCATGTTATGAGTGTCTCCAAAACCGAAGCCATCCTCACTCTGCAGCTCTGTCACTCAGCCAGTGTGAACATGTTGCATTGACTGGAGTAAAGTTGTCCACAGTCTTTCCTACATTGTGCAAGTGTGGAATGTAACGACATAAAAGGAGAAAGCACAAGCATCTTTATAGAAATGAATGTAACCGGTGCACAGATGTCTGCAAAACAAGTTATGTGATGACAGTTTTGTATCCATAACATCCCTGCCAAGAAACACTTGTGCATGTGCCAGATGGTTTCTGCACCGGGTCCTTTTTTAACCTGTGCTTTATTATTACAGAGACTTAGTGGTGCCTCTGGATTTAGTCAGGGTGGCTTCCAGATTTACACTGAAAGCAGGGAGCCAAATTTGTTTTGTGAGAACACACTGTCATTCCCAAACCTGCAGCACACAAGGGGCGTGAAAAGATCGTAATCTAGGGGCTTTCATCTCAGCCTGTCTTGCCATTGCTGCATGGTGGTTGGTTTTATGGAGGTGTACCATGGTGTTACCACATGCTGGAAAGCCTCTATGTATGTAGAGGTGTGCTCTGCCTGGGAGAACCCCCCTCCCCACCCAGGCTTGTCTGAAGGAAGAAGAGCTGAGCAGAATGGGACCCTATCCAGATCCAGAAGTAGGTGACACCCACAGGAGTCTACAAAGGGACCTGCATGAGGAAAGCAGTCATTTTGCACTAGCTTAGGACAAGGGAAGTGCAGGTCATGGCCTGCAGGCCAGTTTGTATGGTCTGTACTCTGCCGGGCTTCCCCTGATTAGCTAGAATGCTGTGAGACAAGGGAACGGGTCTAGTGGCAGCTTCACAACAGCCACCTGCCCCAAGAGTTGAATTGTGAAGCAAAAGCTTTATCCCCAGGAGGGCACTCTGGGAGATGGGGGTGAGGCCTGGGAGCCCACACAGTCAGCGCTGCGCCTGGAGCGGCCACAGGGGCAGAGAGCAGGTTTGAGCACTGGGAAGGGGGTGCCAGGCAGAAGGCCTGGGCCCTGAGAGGGGGCATACACTGGGGCTCTAGTCAGCCCCAGAGCTAGGGCCCCCTGCCAACACTTCTGCAGTGGCCAGGAAGGAGGGGAGGCTCACTGACATGGCACAGTTAACATTCACTGTAGCCCATACACTAGCTAGAAGGGAACCATTAGCCTTTTCCCCAGCATCTCCTTTGGTTGTTAGAGCTGTACCAGAGTCAGTTACTACCCACATGCCTCCTCAGAGCCTGGAGTGACTCTGCAGCACCCTGCCTCAGTTTCCCCTGCAAAGAGACCCCTTAAGGAGCCCACAGTCCAAACACTGCACATCTTCCCCTTGCAGTTCCCTTTTTATTAGAACCTGCACAGAGCCTTTCCAAACTGAACGGCAGCTACCAAGCCCTTGCCCCAGCACCCAGCTGGGCCTGTTCCTTCCTCCCTGAGGGCCTGTCTGCCCCCCAGAGCTCACACACAACTCAAGGCAGGAGCCCCCAGCCCTGAGTTGCAAGCAAACAGCTCCTGCTAGAGCCAGTCTTGTTCCCTGCTGTACTCAGAGCCCCTCAAGTTTCTGCCTGGCCTAGCTAGAACTGTCCACTCCTCACCCCCTCACAAACTCTTTTTCCCCCATAAGCTACCACAGCAGCTGTTCTTTCCTTTCTTATAGCCCAAGCCTGGCCTAAATTAGATCACATGACCTCATCACCTTCTTGACTATTGCTCATTCTCTCCACCTGGGGAGGTGAGCGAAGCTTATCAGAGCCAGGGCTGAGGGCTCCCTCCCCTTGGGAGGGGCAGAGGCTGAGGCTGGCAGTGGTTTACCCTGTTTGTTCCCAAATGGCTGGCTTGTAGCCTGCACACTTCCCCTGCAGCTACAGCTCTTTGCCTGGATTCCTGGCATTGCACTCAAGAAAGCAGGTTGTACCTGTATCCTGTTCTTAGAGGTGTGTATTCCTTGGTTTCTCTCATGACTGTATTGCTTTCCCTTGCTCAAAAGGGCTGTCCTTTTCCAGACCTTGCAATGATGCTCCCCAGTTGCAGAGGGAAGGAGACCTTAGGCTCTGTCTGTATGACTGAGGCAGTACCTCTGTAGCTGGGGTCTTCTTCGCAAACAACGGCACAGCAGTGGGAAAAGCTTTCAGCTAGCAATACCCACGCCACCATTCCCTGCACACCTCACCAGTGAATCCCAGCAGGAAGTGGGTCCCTAAGTCTCTTGGGAATGTTTGGAAATCCCAGTCTAAAGCCCCTCCTTTCCACATGCATGTTCTAGCCCTCCTACTCTGCCACCTGGACTTGCCCCTAAAGGGAAGTTGCTTGCTCTTGCAGAATAGACTGAATGAGAGCCCCTGCGGGATCCCAGCTGTAACCTCTTCCATGCCACAGGGAACAGTCAACCCTGACACTGAAAATCCCATCAAAGAAGGGGTGTCAGACTCCGGGTTTGTAGCCCAAACTCGCATGCTTCTCTTTAGTCCCTGAGTGGTATCCATCAGTGTCTCTCTCTCTCTCTCTCCTCTCACTCACCCCCCCCCACCCTGCCTGAGTGATATCAATCAGTCTCTCTCTCTCTCTCTCTCACACACACACACACACACACACACACACACACACACCCCAACTGAGTGGTATCACTCAGTCTCTCTCTCTCTCTCTCTCACACACATGTACATACGAAATAACACCCTTTATTGCCAAGTTCCCCTTCTCGCTGGTGGATTTGGAAAAGCCCCAGAGCAATTATGTTACATGACATTATTACATTATAATTCAGTGTTTATGTGAGGGTCATGCCTGCAGTCCGCAGCCCCGCTTTGGTGGGTACCATTAAAACCTCTCAAAGGCCATTCCTGTCTCCCTGAACTCTGTAATTGTGTATATATCGAACCCACTACAAAGATGGAGCACAAAACATATCCATCCTCTATTGCCAAGAAACCAACACCATCTCACAATACACACTGAAAGCCTCTCCTGCCCACACCCCCCGTCTGCCCCACGGATCACAGCAACCCTTGAAGGTTTCACCAATGCTGGAGGGCCTGATTCCCCTGGAGCACATTAAAAATGGGGGGTGGATTTCTGCATGAAGTCCCCAGTTTTAGATTTAAAGCACCGCCGCTGTGGTGGCTGGATGCTTTGTGTGGACACGGATGTACCGTACAAAGGGGGGGCTGAGAGAGGAGGGCAGAGACCAAGCTGGCTTGAGGGGACATTTTCAGACTGCCCAAGTCTTGGCTGAAGTTTTATCTGACTCTGTGTTTCCTCGTTTCTGGCTTCGGAAAACTCCAGCGACAGCGTCTCTCTGTCTTGCTGTCCACTTGAGAAGCTCCCCAGCCTCAGAGAACTCCCCACGGGTGTAAAACTGGCGCAGACGTTTCTCAGGCCGGCTGCCCCCACCCCAGCGGGGCCTGGGCTCACATCAGGGGCTGTAGCAGGAGTGAACGCAGTAGCTTGGGCACCATGAATAGCTAGTGTGAGCCAGAGGGGGTGAGGCGGCTCTCACCTATGCTGGGCATGGAGCAGAGGAAGCATTTCTGTAACTAAGCTCCACATGGGGGAGGGGAGACTCGGGGCTCCCTTGTTCTCTTCAGACTTAGTTTCCCCTTACACGGGTGAGACGTACCACTGACTGCCCTCCCACTTAGCAAGGGGCAGGGGCGGATGAGAGTTTTGCGGGGCTCAGGGCCTATTGAAGCGTGGGCTCGGGGCAGCACAATTTCGCGCATGTGCCACGGCCACAGCCGACAGGTAGTAGCATGTGCGCGGGGCCTATTGAAGCGCGGGGCCCAGGGCAGCTGCCCCGCTCGCCCTGCCCTATATCCGCCACTGGCAAGGGGGAGCCTTTGAACCTCTGTGCTTTGCCTGCTGCAAACCACACAGCGGTCTCGGTGGGCCTTTTAAACTCCGTGCAAGCCTGCAGGTACATTGACCCCCTGCGTGTAACCGGCCCCTTTGCTGAGCCCCAGAGGGGCGGGGGGCCAGGGTGCCTCAGCCCTAATGAACTGTAGGATCTCTGCAAGGTCAGTCCCACCATAGTGCCCTCCAGCTTGTCATTGTGCTGCAAAGCTTATTTGCTCTGCAGGTTCTCTAGCTCCCACCCTTCCTGCTTATTATCCGGCAGCTCTGCCTCCTGCCCCCCCGCAGCTCTGCCTCTCCCCTCAGGGTTAAGGAGCTTTGCTGGCTTTGTATCTTTGAGCCAAAACCAAACCCCACTGATGGGCATGGGCGGACTTTAAAACATGGCAGCTGGGCCACACACGGGGCATTAAGTCCCCAGGGCCCTTTGGGAAGTCAGCAGTGCAGCACCTGTTAGCCTGGAGAGACCCAGAGCAGAGCTGGTCTGTGAATGGGGGAACAAAAAGGTTTTTCCTTGGAAAACACCCATTTGTCAAAGCCGCATGGTTCTGCCGGAAAGGGCTGGGTGCCAGGGTTCTGCAGTGCAGGCTGTAACTCCCGGGCCGTGGCCCCAGAACAGCCAATGGCTCAGTGATAAGAGCATTCACTGGTTATGTGGCAAGCCCAGAGTTGAGTCCCAGTCTTGCCTGATGTGGAGCAGGGCTTTGAACCTGCATCTCCCACAGCCCAGCTGAAAGCCTGTCCCACCAGACTCCAGAGGCAGCTCTCTGTCTCACTCACTGAACATTCAATAATGGATTCAAAGCAGAACAGCTGCAGCAGGAGTGCCTGAGGCGGACCCATCCCCAAGTAGCAATAGCCCGGATTACGGCACTCTCACAGTCAGGTCCCTCTCCTCAATCAGGTAGCACAGGGACTTACTAATCGCTCATTGGGCTGGAGAGAATCAGGCAGAATAAGGACATGGACTCTGGTCTCCAAGATAAGGCCCTGAGCCTCTGGGCTATGGGCTATTCTTGGGTGAGGAAATCAGTCTTTCTGCCTTGGCATATTTTGAAAGGTCTCAGTTTCATCCCTGTAACAGGGCGGACCAGACCCTGAAGCCAAAAAGAGCCATAGACAAGTCCTCCAGGAGGCTAGAGTGGTGACAGAAGAAACCAGCCAACCAGGGGCTAGTAAGGCCTGAAAAGGGAGCAGCCAAATCGAGCAGCAGTCAGTATAGGTCAGAGCTTCAAGGTGTGCAGGCTGGCTCAGGAAGCTGTCTCCAGGAAGGGAAGCCCTGGAGGCACCACTCTCTCCGAGTGTGGAACAGACTAAGAGGAGACACTGCTGACTCTGGTCCTGCAGCTTCTTCTTATTGGCCTTCCTGGCATCTGATTGGCTGGCTTTTTCTCTCACCTCTCTAGCCTCCTGGAGGACTTGTCTATGGCCCATGTTGGCCTCAGGTCCTGGTCTGCCCTGTGACAGCCCCAATAAGGAATTTATTTGGAATCTTAGACATTCCTGAGGACGGAGAAAGTCCATTCAATGCCTGAGTTCCACAGGGTACTTGCAGTGGAATGGGAAGAGATCGTCTATACTGAGGAGTTTAGGCTCTCTCCAGGATGAGCAGTTTCCCTGCTCCCTGGCAGTCAGCCCAACCCCACATTCATGCATGTCTCTCTGCATCCACACATGCACATATCTTTCTGCACGAGAGCCAGGCGATATGCTGAATGCTGCTCCAAGGCCGCCTAGACAGATCACTAAGATAACCATGCTGGAGGTCCTTAGTCTGTGCTTATATCACGTCAAGGAAACATGAGCAAACCCCATAATGCCCCCTTTATAAACCTTTATTAACCTCCACCAAACCTTGCTTAATATTTTTTATGGCAAACAAAAAACCTACCTTGAGATTTTCAGTCGATTGATCAATGGTGACCATGACTCATGACAGCAAAGGAGAGTCATCCAGCCTTAGCTATTTAATCGCTTCCATGTTATTAAAATAAGTACTTGGATTGTTTTGTCCAACATGTGTTTCTTGCAGTGGTCTAAGCTGAATTTCATCTATCATCATGTCTCTCTGTTTAATTTAGTCAGAGTTCACTTGAATATTTTATGAAAGCCCAAAGTCAGAATCATGAGTAATCCACCACTGACCTGCCCATAGCTAATTTACTTACCCCAAGATAGTATTTTTGGCTCACTCTCGAAGTGAAGATTACAATTCTGCTTTCCTAACATTCACTTTCACTGATTCAGCAAGGTGAGACGTGGTAAAGGAAACACTCCCAACTTCAAGTAGTTGTTGCATGACAAATCGCCATAGAAAGAGGCTAAGGCATTGAAAGATGCCACGGATAAACCAGCCAGATGTTCACAGGATGCTCTTCTGCTGAAGAGAAGGCGAGACTCTAAAACAAGGCTGACCGAAAGAATCAGCTTGTGGAAGGGCATTCCTTGTGCTGCTGACCTGCCAGCAACCTATCCCATGGGCCATTCATCCACCCTCAAGAAAAAGAGACCCAAAATAGATGAAGCTCAGATCCAATGAATGCTATTTAAAATATATTTATTCAGTGCTTGATCCTTGTGGACTTCACTCGGGTGGCCACCCAAGTGGAAGATAACTTTGTCGAAGAATGTGCATCTTCTTTAAGTCATAAATGCCATGAACAGTAATAACCTGCCTGGGCACTCATTGATGGATCTCCAAGTCACCGTGTTGTTTCAGGCCAATTCCACAAGCCAAAACACAGGGAAGGGTTGGAACTCAACTTCATTTACAAGTTTGATTCCTATCAAAGAGGAATGAATAGAGATATTGGCTGGTTCCCACACTACCTTCCTCATCCTAATAACTTAACCGACCAACCAACCAATGGGTACTTATAGAGGTGCAAATTGTTCTCATCAGCCTCTCGTGACTTGAACAAGCTAATTCACTACTTTTTTTCTCTTTTTTTTTCTTTTCCCTTCCCCCACCTTCCCTTATTTATTTTGGATCTGGACTTTTAATACTCCAGTCATCTGAAGAAGTGGGTTGTACCCATGAAAGCTCATGAGCCCATCTACATGCTTTGTTAGTCTTTAAGGTGCTGCTAGACAATTGGTGGTTGTTTAAGTTTTTATGAACAGTAATGGCAGGTTTCTGAGTTAATTAAATTCCCAATGTCATTTTTAAAGGTTGATGGAAGAGACAAAAAGGTTGTGGGAACATTCATCCAACATTCCCATGTTTCATGTCTCTGTGGCATCTGCTTGGCTCTCGCAGATTGTGGAAGCATGTAACTTGCCCCATGACTTCATAATAACTCTTCCTGAAGATGATCATTGGTTTAGGAGAGTTCACAATTTCTCTGAAATTCCCTCTGGGGTACCTGGTACTGGCCACTGTCGGCAGACAGAATCCCGGGCTGGATGGGCCTTCGGTCTGACCCAGTCTGGCCGTTCTTATGTTCCCTTAAGCAAGTGCATCCGATAGCTTAGTTTGATTTATTCACACTACATCTGAAGCTTCCAGAGTGTTAGAATTTAATCTGCGAATACCAGCATCGATAAAATGTACCAACTGCTTTCTGTGAAAAGATCCTGCAATCTCTACTTTTACATGTTGGGTGAGTTTATGAGAAGCATTATAGTCACTTGCTTTTTGAATTGATCCAAATGTATGTACTTAAGAGATTCAATTGTTCTGTACTGCACTCCGGTGTATGCTAGTAATGAAAAGAGCTTGCTTTTGCTAAGACATTGCCTTTCCTTTCTGGTGGTGTGGGGAAAAAAAGGCAAATTACAAAAAAAAAAAAAAGCCCTGCACATTTGAAAAGGAATACAATATAATACTATTTATTTTTATGTAGCATAGTTCAGAGGCCACATCGCAAAAGGCGTTTGTGAACACTGGTACAAAAGAGAGGGAATGCAGTCCAGCGACGGGCATCCGGACACAAAGGTACGGCAAAGTTCAGCGATGAAAGGGAGGAAAAGAAATGAGCGTTGAAAATGAAATGCAGAAAAGATGCAAATACCGGAGGTAGACGGGATGAACAAAAGGAAGTGGTGCCGAAGTGATGGCTCCATAAAGTGAGTGGTAAGTGTCAGTGAATAGGCAGCTTTGTAAGGCTGCAGCTGATTAAAGAGCAAGCAGCAGTGGTTTTACGGGGAGATATGAGAAAATGTCTGGTAGGCAGGGGCAGGAACTGGGAACGAAGGACTCCTAATGGTGGACCAGAGATCGAGGAGTCTACAATCCTCGGCTGATGCAAATGCCATGTGTATAAAGCAGCCATGGTCAGTGCCCTGCTTGTGTGCACGTGTACTTGGTGCTTTGTCTTGGTGCTGTTCATACTTGTGCCGCTGCACCCTGGGGAGGTGTTCCAGCATGCCGCTGGCATCATCCGGTGTGCTGGCTTTGGGCAATGCCATGGTGGGGCAGAAGTGAATCACGCAGGGGTGACTGGGAGAAAAAGCGTTAGTGCCGCTCATGCAGTGTTCTCCATCCCATAATGCCAGCCGTCTCTGATAAGTTTTTCACTTCCTATAAAAATTGCCTAACCCCACAGAGCACTGCTCAGTGTCTGCCATGCACAGAGCCAGCCCAGCTGTCCTGTGCTCGTGCGCAGCGTGTGCACAGGACACACGGCCCTCGAGTGTTTCAGCGGGGACTGTGACCATTTTGGGAGGATGGATCGCCGTGGGATGTGCCCACTGCCACAGGGACTCCAGAATGTGAACTGACCGTGGAGACACGCGTGGCAGTTGCTTTGTGGGCACTCGTGACATGCGGTGGACACTGGCCAGGAGGCTGCTGTGAGGCCGGCATGTGGGGCCATGAACTGCCTATTGCTACACAAGACCCTGACTCTCGGCAATGCACAGAACATTGTCCTTGGGTGTGCAGCACTGGGGTTTCCATGCTGCAGGGGACTGACACACAGCACGCACATCCCTGTGTTGGTGTCAAAGCACCTTGCTACAGAGTACCCCCACAGGAAGAGCAACTCCTCTAGGCATGTGCAGGCAGTAGTGTGTCACTGGGAATGCTTCCCTGCTATCAGGGAGGGGAAGCTGCATGGTGCTTGCATGTGTAAGCACACGGGCCTCTTCGCAAAGCGGTCATCAGGGGCCTCCTCCGCTTCTCAGAGGCCCCCGGGGTAGCACTGGTGATGTGCAAACGCCAGTAGTGATCCTGGGAGACCAGCCTGCCCTTTGTTCTCCTGCCTCATGAAGCTATACACTGGGCACCTGGAGGGCACCACGGAAAGAAACAGCTGCTGGTTCAGCAGGTGCTGAAGGGCTGCTGGAAATGGTTTTAGTAAAGTGAAAGGGGGCTGGTGTTTAGTCCCAGGAGGGAGCTTGTGAGAGAAATAGCCCAATGGTTATAACTGCCTCTTGTGTCCGGCATAAAATCGCAAAGCTGCCGGCAGGGTGGAGACTGAGCGGACGTTTGCAAAGTCTGACTAGATGGCTACAGGCGCTAGTAGAAGAGCTCAGCTGAGCGAGGCCGTGAAGCAGCACTTTAACAGTCAGCCCCAGTGGTGCATTGTGGTGTGGTGTGGTGTGCATTGCCTAGCCTTGATGTTGTGGGGACTGTGTGGTGCATGGTGCACATTCTGAGCATAACACTCTCTGCTAGTTAGCCTGTTTGTTTTGCAGGGTTGGCTGCACATCTAAAATTACTGCACTGCATTTGTCACTCCTGTGAGTTCTGTCTCCCTCTGCAGTAACAAGTGGTGGGCAGTTTTACAGCATGACACATTTTGCACCAGATGCTGGGAAGTAACAGAGATGAGTTATGTACCAAAGGGTACATTTGTATTGCATAACCAAACCAGGGAGAAAACTATGTGCGGTGAACAAAGCCCAATATAATAAAAGCCTTTGGAAATAAAGGAATGGAACAGAACTGAACAGGAGGGAAATAGTCATGTCCCTTGCAGTCCATTTTACTTATGCATTCAGCAGCTGTGGCTCTCATAAGGCAGTGTAGCTGAAGCTGCGATTGGCCGTACCATCCCCTGGTGTGGAGGGATGCAGCCGCTGGTGCTGGGTGGATGATTGGGTGTGCAGAGACATGCAAAAATGGCGCTCTCTGTTGGCTGCAGAGGGAGGTGAGCCTGTGACTGTTGAACATGCAGATCAACGCCAGAGTCTGCAGCATCTGTATTTGCTTCCATAGAAGCCATATAACGTCCTGGAGCATCTCCCACTCCAGCTCCCTCGTGCTTGCTCCATACAGTTTGCAATATTCACCGTCCAGGCCCGCTGCTCCTGGCTTGCAGGTTGTCCTGACCATTTCCTCTCCTGTCCTCTTCTTTCTCCTCCTTCTCCTGGCCAGACATGCCATGGTGCGGAGGCAGGGCTTCCGGTAAAAGGCAGAGGTACCATTCTATGCATACGCGCCATGGAAACCCACAGCGAAGTTCCAGAACCTCCTTCCCTTGGGCCTCCAATGTTATTAAACGAGACATGCTCACCGACACTTCAGCCCTGCCCCATCCACAGCCCCAGCCAAGGGAAAGCCTCCTCCCATGGAGGCAGAAACAAGACTGCCTTCCTTAGAAATCAGATTTAACACCCTCTGATGGGTGTTCTCACCACTCTGTCTGACGTCTGCTCGGCACGATCTCCATTGTGTGGCTCGTATCATGCCTTGCACTACAGTCATGTCATCTGGATTGCAGGGGTGTGTCTCAGAGCAAAATCTAGAGGGGAGTATAAATGGGATTACGGGACTCGAAGACCATCTAACTTAACCCTAAGCCTCCAGTTTTCAACCCAACACGTGGTGAAAAAGGGGCCCTCCCCAGCCTGGTGAAAATGAGCAAGTGTAGGAGGAGGGAGGAGAGTGAGCGACAGAGGGATGGGTTGAAGGGGGTGGACCAGGGCCTTGGAGAAGGAGCAGGGAAGGGATGTTCAGTGTTGTCCAGTCAGAATGTTGACAACCCTGTCTGAGTGGAGGAGGTAACATGCAGTTACTTCTCTGAGGGGGAGCCGTGTTAGTCTGTATCTGCAAAACTGACGAGGAGTCCTTGTATGCCCAATTGATTAGTCTCTATGGTGCCACAGGACTCCTCGCTGAGTCTGTTGCTTGCATTTCCTGCTTCTTCCTCCTCTTCTGCTTTTCCTTGGCGTGGAAGTTACACAATGAGGCTTTCTTAGCTTCAGGCTCAGTGGGCCAAATTCACACATCATGTGTGTTAAGCTACATGGTAGGGAGTGGATGGGAGTCTTGGCCCTGGTCTACACTAGGGACGTATTTGAAATAATAAGCGGAGCATCCACACCACCAAGCCCGTTATTTTGAAATAAGGGGCTGGTGATTTTGAAATCTCTACCCCTGCATTCCTTGAGGAATAACGCTTATGTTGAAATAGTTATTTTGAAACAGCAGGAGTGTGGATGCTCTACTGCTGCTGTTTTGAAATAACGACTCCCCAGAGTCGTTCAAAGTAATTACTCCCCAGTGCCTCCAGGGGCTCTAAGTCGAGGTAGCACATCCTCATTAAGGGAGCCTGCCTCGGACTCATTTTGAGGCTCCCCTGTAGTGTAGACACGCTATTTTGAAATAGTTATTTCAGGAGTAATTATTTTGAAATAATTCCCTAATGTAGACATGCCCTTCGAGACTTTCAGTCTCTTTCATTATACTTTATACACATGAAAGGGAATATGTATAAATGCAGCATTTTAGATTACATTAATCATAGACTCATAGAATGCTAGAACTGGAAGGGACCTCGAGAGGTCATCAGGTCCAGTCCCCTGCCCTCACAGCAGGACCAAACACCATCTAGACTGTGCCTGACAGATGTCTATCCAACCTGCTCTTAAATATCTCCAGGGATGGAGATTAATGTTCGACTCACTTAGATTCATCTCTGAATTTGTTATGGTGGAAGTCTTCTATCAACTCTTCTAGCACCCAACCAGGATAATAGCATGGGATATAATTCCTGTTCCAGTTCTGTACCCTTTCTTTACATAACTCATTTGCATCTCATGACCCAGGTTTATAAATAAGTATCACTTTCAAATATAACCTTTCCTGATGGCTTTAGCCCAGAATTTTTTATGCAGTGCCTAGCTCTCCTGCAACAGTAAGCTGTCTGACAATCAATAATTTTGGCTTTGGACAATTTTAAATTATATTCTCTTTTAAAGTATTTGATTCTTCTTGTTAGACAACATCCAGCATGCCTAATGACATATAATCTTTGTAAATGGAAGGTAGGCCGCTAATTAAGGTGTAGCACTGTGCAAGTATTTTTTTGGCCAGCTTTTAGAAGCTGAATATTCATACTATTTCTAACCCCTTGGCAGACAAGATACGCTGAATAGTTATCACCAGAAACGTGCACAGACTGGGGAATGTATCTCTTCCTTGCACCCGTGGTGTTAATTCGCAGAGATTTCCTTATTTCTGCAGTGAGATACCCCAGGCTAGTGTTCCTATTAATGACACTTGAATCTTATTTGACAAGGGGCTATTCCCACATGGCTTCTTTTAATGCCTGCCCTGCCTGCATGCTTAGCACACAGAAGGTGCCACATCTCTCTTTATGTGCAGAACCCTAAACAACATTAAGGATGTGGATGCTTCTGTTTGTCGAGAGATAGTCCTGCGGAAATGCTTGCAAAAATAGAGCTACCGCTTGCGGATGCCATGTCTGTGTGATTGCTGTGTCGTCACTGCCCCCCCGGGAACACAGCTGGGACGGCTGACACCAGCTGCCTCTCCCTGTTCTACTGCTGCTCGGAATTAGCCTGGGCCATGTAGACATGTGCCGTTGGTGATCTGTTTCCTTAAGGGTCTTGCAAAGATCGCGCCAGTCAGTGCTACCTCTTGAGTGGTGGTCTGGCTTTGCGGCTACCTTTGCTGCCCGCCTGGAGTCGGGTGTGGCGCATGACAGAGCCCGTCACTGCTAGTAGGACACAGGGAGCTGCCCAGTGATTGGACTGTTTTTTGCAGGGGGCGGGGCAGTCTGAGCCCCCACAGGAAACTATCTCGCTGCTCTGTGTATTTCCAGTGGCCCTTTAGGGCTCAAACTCATCCTTGAACCCACTGCTAAAGGCCTGCCCCTAGCCCAGTTCAGTCAGCTGCCTGTTGTCTGGTGCTGATTCTCTAGAGAGTAGCTGGGTTCCCACGGGCACAGATGCCCACAGAGGTGTCTTGTCTCTAAGGCTCTGCCAGCGGGAGCCAGGGTAGATAGTGACAATTCAGCCCATGTGGTTTTCTTCAAGCCAACATGTCACTTGCGGCTGGGCCCTGTTGGCTCTTGTGTGTCTCAGTTCTAATAAGAACATAAGAATGGCCAAAGGTCCATCCAGCCCAGTACCCTGTCTGCCGACAGTGGCCAATGCCAGGTGTCCCAGAGGAAGTGAATCAAACAGGCAATGATCAAGCGAATTCTCTCCTGCCATCCGTCTCCACCCTCTGACAAACAGAGGCTAGGGACACCATTCCTTACCCATACTGGCTAATAGCCATTTATGGACTTAACCTCCATGAATTTATCTAGTTCTCCTTTAAACCCTGTTATAGTCCTAGCCTTCACAGCCTCCTCTGGCAAGGAGTTCCACAGATTAACTATGCACTGTGTAAAGAAGAACTTCCTTTTCTTTGTTTTATACCTGCTGCCCGTTAGTTTCATTTGGTGGCCCCTAGTTCTTATATTATGGGAACAAGTAAATAACTTTTCCTTATTCACTGTCTCCACACCACTCATGATTTTATAGACCTCTATCATATCCCCCCTTAGTCTCCTCTTTTCCAAGCTGAAAAGTCCCAATCTCTTTAATCTCTCCTCATATGGGACCCGTTCCAAACCCCTAATCATTTTAGTTGCCCTTCTCTGAACCTTTTCTAATGCCAATATATCTTTTTTGAGATGAGGAGACCACATCTGTACCAAGATGTGGACGTACCATGGATTTATATAAGGGCAATAAGATATTCTCCGTCTTATTCTCGATCCCTTTTTTAATGATTCCTAATATCCTGTTTGCTTTTTTGACTGCCGCTGCACACTGCATAGACATCTTCAGAGAACTATCCACGATTACTCCAATCTTTTGTTGCTCTTATATACACCCCTGCCTCTAGAACTTCCACTCCAATTCATCGGATGAAGTGGGTTTTACCCACAAAAGCTGATTCCTTAATATATCAGTTAGTCTCTAACAGGACTCCTTGTTTTTGCAGATACAGAAAAAACACAGCTATCCCTCTGGGACTATCTATAATGCAGACAGTCATTTGTTCTTGATTCTTCACCCATGTTCGTTGAAAGTGAAGAATCGGTTTGCATAGAAGGCAAAGGTTAGTCTTCATGCGGGCTTAGTTTTGATTTTTCTGTTTGCTTTTTTTGTTTTTAAACCTCCACAGTATTTACTGCTACACTTCCAAGTTAAAATTCAAGAATCTCTGCTTCTGAGATGGAGTAAGTCCACATACATATTCTCTATGTATTATGGGACTCTCAATAAAGTTGTACAATCCAGAGACTGTCATTAGATCATACAAAAGTCACTCAGTTCAGTGGCTACTTGCATGCTTAAAGAGGAGAATGTGTCTAAGACTGAGATTTAGAAAGGAGCATCAGTTAGGAGCCCAAATCACGGTCAAATTCTGTGGTGCGGTTGTCTGTGGTTGGCTTGTGTCCCAAAGAAGGTTGGTAGAACCTCCAGCTCGGTTTGAACTTTTAGCCCCCTGGATTAATGACTTATTGACAATGGAACCACAGCTCCAGGAATGTTGCTGATCTGTTATCCTCTATGTCAAAGACTTCATTTGAAGGTTGTGGCTATGTAGAAGGTGCTCAAGGATTTCAGTTGTCGGGTGCACTGTTTGGGTGCATATCTTATATCTGGATCCTTGGTGGAGAGAAGTTTGTATGTCTGTGTCCTACAGGGGTAAGCTCATTGTCAGCATTAGTCGTCTTGCAGAATCAAACATAGCAATAACATTGCCCTGGCATTTTTTGCCTGTTATGCCTGTGCCGATCTCAATATACACAAGAAGCCCCCCTGAAGCCATAGGTAAATAGAAGCATGTCGGTCATTATTTCCAGGCGCTGAACTTCAATCACTGCATATTGATGCGTTGCAATTTTCTGCGGCACTGCCTTGCTTTCAATATATTCCTGTCTATCATCTCTTCATGGCCCCTTTCACTTGCAAGAGCATCACTCCATCTTCATTTCAAATGGAGTCGTCCTACTATAATCAAGGCCTGTTGCGCAATGCTTTATGCAGCTCGAGCTTATAGAGTTTTTGCCATTTGATGTAATACAGTATCCTGTTATTTTTTACACCTCTTACTTGCAATCATACCATTCCCTCCCAGCCCCCTGTTATCTTCACTGTGTCATGTTTCCATCGGTTCTGATGATCATTTTGAATTTAAAAATTTAACTCTCTGCCTCCCTAATGCGGATGAGCAGTCGGGTCAGTTTGAAAGGTTTTTCTGTAAATCACCAGGGTTCATTGACATTCCCATGTGGCTCAGAGCTAGATTCAACACAGTTATAAACCACAGAACCAGCCCAACAAACTGACATGGAACAGGACAGTTTTTGATCTCTGTGAAAGTTTTCCCGAGGCAGGAAAATCAAATCCTGCCCATGTCTACTAAGCAAACACATAGTCATACATCAGGGGTAGCTAAGGTTAAATGGTTGAAATGCTCCTTTCACCAATATTCCATTGGCTGAAATTTGTCCACATAAATTATTCTGAAAATAAGTCACGTTGCTGACTCTCATAAGTCTTGCTATCAGTGTTCCCTGTAAGCTGAGCACCTGGGCAATCGCCCAGGGGAGATTCAGATGCTGCCCAGCTGATTAGCAGAGTGCCCACAGTGGACAGCATGTGTTTCTACTGGTGGTGCACATCTGCACATGCCTTGGTGCACATCACAAAATTTATTCCACACATGGATGGACAAAATTAGAGGGACGATTGCTTGCTATAGTGGATGTTTTCCTTGCAGCCCCAGCTACTGGAGTCCTCTGATTACAAGAAAATTCCCATTTTCATTTTTTAAAAGTAAGTTTTTAGCATTTATGGTTGTACAGAAAAGCTTGGAAACATGGCCTACGGGCCCCTGTAAATGTTGAGAAGCCAGAGGGCCAGGTGAGTCGGATAGTGGTTGTGAGTGTGTGCGCACTGGAGAAGACAAAGAAAAAGCCCCACTATCAAAAGGGTCTAGCCCCCAACCAGCAGCTGCGGTTGAAAACCACGGAGAATCCCCCATCTCCATCCCCCCTGTTCTCAACAGGAGCTGCGCTGGGCTGCATTTGGCTTTTATTTTCAGAGCATCAGAGGCCTGGAAGGGACCTCGAGGGGTCATCTCTTCCAGTCCCTGCACTCACAGCGGGGCTATTTGTTATCTAGAACCTTTTCAGGCTGGCCAGTTCATCCAGATGTCCACAGGGGAGCTGAGCAGCCTTTAAAGAGCTGCTCTAATATCACCTCAGGGATGAAGAGGGATGCAAGACATCCCAAGGACCCACAGTCAGATACAGATCTGGGTCCAGCTACCCTCTGCCTTATCCCCGGCCTGTCTACTTTGTGCCTGCAGCTTTGCTGGTGAGCACTGCCCACCGGCCACTGTCAAAGGCAAATTACAGGCTGTATTTTGGTGCCCACCTGAAATGTATGCAAGGAGTGGGCTGGACTGTAAATGAAATGCTCTGGTGAGCATGCTGAGGGAGAGAGGGGATTATTAGACTAGACTGAAGAATAAAAGAGATTGATGGGAATTCATAAGCAGGAAAAATGCCTGTGTACATGCCGGGGTGTTTCCTAAGCGGGCAAGATTTCAGAAACAAGGGGTACAAAGGGGAGGGGGGCTAAATACCAGAAACTGGTTCATGTTTGAGACACATAATTGTGGCTGTATCCCCTGCGGGGGAAGATGGCTGCTTCGATACCTGTTATTTAGGTTGCACTAATGTGAAGAAGCTAATAGCTGGTTTCCAAATGAGGCGAGGAGAGGAGAGGAGGGGCGGGGAATTACCTGGTGCTCAGACCTGCGGCAATGGAGAAAGTCAGGGAAGGCTTTTTTGGCTATGAAGGCGGGTACGTAAAATGGAATTTGACAGTCCTGGGTGTTGCTGCTGGGTGACCCCCTGGGGAAAGGCTGCCCAGGGCCGGGGGAGTCGATGTTTGCAGAAGAAAGGCGTTATGGCTGTATAGGTGGGAACGACCCGTCAGTCCAATTACATGAGGAATGGCGCAGAGTGTGTTACTGCCCTACTGGGGGCAGGGATCAGGGTGCAAACCGGGGGCAGGGTTGAGCGCAGCCGAGAGAGCAGTGAGAAGAAATGATTGGGAACACAGGGCTGGAAGAAAGTCACCAGATTCCAATATGTTCAGATTGTCACTCACCCAGGAAACAATATAACAGTGGAACAACATTTGGCATTCACAATTTTGCAATCACACTGCCTCCATCTTCACCCCGTGCAGGAAGCCCTGGGGGACGTGCTGGGTTGCTAGATCTCCAGTAGTGACATCTGCCTTCAGGAGCACAATCTGAGGCCAGCCCTTGGGGACCCTGTGAGATGGGTGATGTCTCCAGAGGGGAGGCGACATACACCAGTTGCTCAAGCAGATCTAGATTTAGCCAGCTGTCCCTCTCCTTTGGAGTTCTCCACAAGAAGGATTTACATAGTGAGCATCCATCATGCGGCTCTCCCTCAGACCAAAGAGGCTTTGGCTAGGCCCAGCGACCTGTGGATGTGTCCAGGAGGGTCTGAGCAAGGATTACATAGTGAAGGTTTCGAACCCAGTCAGCGTGACGCAACTCACCCCGCTCTCCAGAGAGCGTCTTCCTGGGTCTTCTGGGCTGAGGTTTTGGTTTTGAAGTGTCCAGATTGGAGATTGAATTGGAGATGAGGAGGACGAAGAAGCGTTTCTTCCAGCCTTGCCAAGGGGAGGAGTTTGACGCGAGGAGAAAGGGAGCAGGTCAAGCCCTGACAGGGGTCTGGCCCCAAGAAGGAACCGAGGATGGGAGGGTGGCCACTCTTCCCTTGACACAGAAGAGCACAAGGATGTGACGGCTGCATGGAGGGCACCAACAGATAGGGTTATTAAAAAACCAGTTGCACGTGCGGGAAGCTGAGGAGCACCCAGGGCAGGACCCAGATGGACACACGCCATGGAGGAAGAATTGAGGTTTACATCATTGACGGGAGTTTAAAGGACTCCAAAAGCCGACAGCTTCTAATCAATCTCCATAGTTGTCAAAGGCAAACCTTGTCCATGTTGTGTGATGATGATGCTGCAGAATTGTGCATAATCAATATAGCTCAAGTCAAGCATGCCAGATACCTGAAATAATTATCTCCCCATCTGTCTTTCTCACCGCCGCACACGCCTGCACTCCATTCCAGCCTTTCCTTTCTCTTTCAATCCTGGAAATTATTTTAAAAGCAATGCCATCAAATATACAGAAGCCCAATGGAAGAACACTGTTGAACAAACAAACCATTAAATTGCATTGAAATCCTCTGCCTTCAAAGGAGAAGTCTAATTGAGGTTTAAACTGCACTCTTAATTGCATAGCACTAATATTCACCATGCATTATGGGTTTATTAGCAGTTTACTAAGTTGAATAACTTCATACAGAAAAATGCAACTTCTGGGACCCATGTTATGATGCTGACGCAGACTTAATTACTGGCAGGCATGTGTTAGATTCATAACTGATTTAATGCAAAATGTCTGCAGAGAATTTACTAAAACTTGGGAGCAAAGCGTATCATGCAAATAAAAATGGAATATTAAGCTTTTCCTTAGAACTGCTTATAGATTAGATATAAAAACCAAGCAGTCTTCTCAATGTAGCTTGGAGGGAATTACGTTTGCTGTTAGAAGAGGCTTATTTTCATCCACGGTAAGAAAAGTCAAGCAAACCATTACTAATTTTAATGGATTTTTCTAAAACAAAACTTCTCTATTTTGTGCTTGTGACACACCTGTTCTGACGAAATCTCAGCAACTAGGCACTATTTCACAGTGGAACCATCATCTGTGATTTTGCTTATAAGGAATCTTTTATAGGGGGCAAAATTCCTTCATCGAAATATTTTCTCTCTGTTTCCACGTCAGGTAAAAATTTCCAAGGCACCTAAATGATTAAGACCCATTTTCAAATAAAATGCCTTACCATGTAGGGGTCTAATTCCCATTGACTTTCAGTGAGACTTAGGGTCCTAAATAACTTGGGTACCTTTGAAAATTTTGCCCATTGGCGTGAACCTATAAGCCTTATTCAGGTGCGCTGGTATGAAGACACTGCACACAGGTGACTCAGGACTGCAGGACTAGCACCTTTGTTCAGAGTCCTGTTGCAGTATTTTTATACACAGAGTTCACAGGTATCCATTGTGATACTAAAACACTGTTCACCTCACCTCTGTTCATAGCTCCTGTTGGCTGAGCAGTTTGTGATGATTTTGTTTGCACTACTGTTTGGGGAATGGCTTTCTTCAGACACGTGTATTCATACAAGTGTCTTCAACTTCCTGAAGGGGGGTTCCAAAGAGGATGAAGAGAAGCTCTCAGTAGTGGCAGATGGCAGAACGAGGAGCAATGGTCTCAAGTTGCAGTGGGGGAGGTCGAGGTAGAATATCAGGAAAAACTATTTCCCTAGGAGGTTGGTAAGGCACTGGGATGGGTTCCCTAGGGAGGTGGTGGGATCTCCATCCCTAGAGGTTTTTAAGTCCCGGCTTGACAAAGCCCTGGCTGGGATGATTTAGTTGGGGTTGGTCCTGCTTGGAGCAGGGGGCTGGACTTGATGACCTCCTGAGGTCTCTGCCAGCCATAGGATTCTATGATTCCATGTCTGTAGTTGCATGAGAATATGGGTACTCATCAACTAGCTTATGTGTGATTTTAAAACTTGTTTTTCCAATTAAAGAGAAGAAATGTAGCCATGTGATTTTGATGACCAATCACACTCCATGAACAACAACTAGCTGCCTAGGACAGCCCATCTGAGCTCAAATACATCCGAGTTATTTGGCAGACAGTTAGGAATACCAGGTGCATTTGCGGAAGGAATCAGGTCAGTCCATGACCAGTCTGGACTAGGAACTAGTGTGAAATGCGCAGTGAATGTTCCTGGCAATAAATAATTCAACCCACAAGCTCCACTTTTTGCCTACACAGCATAGCTACAAACATGCCCTCCTCCGTGGGAGCAGCATTTCCCCCCACGTGAATGTGCCTACTAAGACTGTGAAGTCTCTTACCCTTGCGAATGGACAATTGGAAAATGAATTATTACAGGAGTCATTTTTATACCATCTGTTTTCCTGCCTCCTGATTAAACCCTTGCACAATCAATAGAAATAGATTAAGTGTTACAGATCTAGAAATGTTAAGCACACAGAAATTATTGTGCATTAATTATACATACACTTAAAAGGAGAGAATTATGCACTAGGGCAGATTTTTGACTGTGATGGACACCAACAATTGAGGCCATATTTTCCAAAAAGGGCTCAGCTGCTCTCGTGACATCTCTGTGCCGTTTGCCGGATTTCACGCAGGGCCAAGGCCACGTTGGCAAAGGTATTTAGTTGCCTAAGGCTGCTGGCAGAGACCTGGGTGGTGGTTTTGAAAATCCCACTAGGTTCCCATGTAGCTGTTGACACCTAAATACCTTTAAAAACCTGTCCCTGAGCATTCAGCGGCTACTTGTTCTTCTCATTTTCAGGCCTTTTGACACTTTGGCCCAAAAAGCCTCAACCGGCCGCTGCAGAGCACCGCTGGAGAAGCACTGAGCACCACCAAATCCTACCAGAGCCAGTAGGAATTCAAGATATTTTGCACCTTGAAGACTAGAGCCCTAAGTCAAAAGTGCAGATAACTAAGGCCACTCCTGCACTTGCTCCTTGTGCATAACTCCCACAGAAGTCAAGGGGCATGTTGCGTCCGGGTCAGGGTCGCGATTCACTGCACACTTAAGTGTGTGCTTAAATGCTTTGTTGAATGCCCTAGGACTATCGGGGCTTGTAGTACCTCATCTGCCGGATCCCAGCTAAAGAAGATCAGATACGCTGTGTCAAAAATCCGTGTATGGAAGAGCTTTCAGAAAACAGAGGCAATGAAAAAAAAATACTCTGCAGGCTTGTATCAAACAATGTGAATAACACATATGGAAACACCTGGTGTGAAAAGAACATTATTAAGGTTGCAACCTCCAGTTTTCCAGGTGCCTGGGCAATTTGGGCCATCCATGCTCAGTGCTGAATGAGGCATGGTCCTGGGCATGGGGTGAGGATAGTCTGCTCTAGCTCTCACATCATCAGAAGAGACCTGGCCCCACGTGGTGCCCCGAAATTGGGGGGGGAGGAAGGAGTTGCTGGGGTCAGGTCCAGGTCCAGGTCCAGGGCCAGCTGCCCAGCCATCTCTCTCTGTTTCTCTTCTCTCCCGCACTGTTGGGGGGGGGGAGTTCTGCCCCCACGGGATACACCCAGATGAGAACGGAACGTAGCACTGCCAGCCCACGTGCTGCCAACTGGATTGCAGCCCCTGCTGCAGCATGTCCATGACAACATGAGAATCTCTAGCTCTCAGATGCACTTTCAATCCTTTCCATGGGAAGCCACTCTCCAGTTGGTTATGTTCCCTGCTGTCCCACCTCCTGCGGTAGAGCAGCCAGTCAGGGCTGCTGTAGGCAGAGCTCTCCCCACTCCACTCAGGGGAGAGGGAGCAGAAACAACCTGGCAGCTCAGTGCCTCTCCACTCCGTGTGTCAGTCTCCCACCCCCTCGTTCTTGCCACGCCAGGCCTGGGGAGAGGCAGATGGGGGCACAGCCTGGCAGAGGTGGGTGAGGAGCTCCTTGAGGAGCAGAGGCAGGCAGATATGGGGGCAGAACATCTATACCACAGACACATTTAAAAAACAATATAAAATCCCCTCCATTGTGCTGGGCCCGTCTCCCACATTTTGGGGGAAGAGTGGCACGTTAGCTGTTGGGGTTTGCTATGCTGGCTCCGCGTACTGAGTCCCCTCGGGGGTAGCACAGCAAAAGAGGTAGCACCGTTTTCTACTCCCACAGCTGGCCCCAGGTGTGCCCCGAACACTGCCCGGGTGGTGCCTGCCATGCCGATTCTGCCTTGGCGGTGACCGGAGGCTGAACTTAACAATGGTCGTAGTCAGCTCTGATTCTGGCAGGCAGCCAGAGAAGGGAAGCAGGGATTCTTCTTTGTACGCAGCTCTGTCCAGGAGAGCTCTGCAGAGTCCCGAATCGACTTCCGTTTGTTCACTTGTGAGCATTAGAAACAGAGGGTTCTCTTTGCCGTGACAAGCCGAGTCAGGAAACCAGACATCAAAGAGTTAATCCCTGAGCCCTCTGCCCTCCTCACCTAGCTAATCTGACAGATGGCCCCCTGTTTGCTTAGCATTCTTAGGAAACAATTCCTGCCAAGGCTCTGGCGAGCCCAACTTGTTTTATTGCACCCCCCAACCAACTGATGGCATCTGAGGTTTATAATTAAGGGCAGAGGCTTGGTGGGATGTTGCAGGAAAGGTGGCAAGTAAAATCCCGGAGCATACACACTGTACTTCCTTGTGTAGCTGTTGTGCTCCAGGACCTCCACCCTCCGGCCTGGTCGACACTAAAGAGGAAGGTTGACTTGAGATACACAACTCCGGCTCTGATAATTACGTGGCTGGAATCGATGTATCTTACATCGTATTTCTGTGCCGGCCACACAGCGGGAGGTTGACGGGAGCACACGCTCCCATTGGCTTCCCTTACTCTTCGTAAGGAGCAGGAGGACTGGTGCTGAAGGGGGCACCCTCTCAGCTTGAACGAGCGGGTCTGCTCATTTGAATCCCAGATTGCAGCAGCGTCGATCTTCCGCATAGTGTAGATGAGCCCTCCCGAGCCTTTCTGGGGGGTTGGCTCCCCTGGGATCGTAACCCGTCGTAGGTTGCAGCCCAGGGGCTGCAGGAAGCACCTGTTGAGAGGAACCCCCAGCTGGAGAGAAAGAGGCAGGTTCTGGCATTATCAGCTATAAATGGACTCGGATCTAGTGCGAATCAGGAGCAGTTGGTGTGTGGGGAAGACACTTCCTGAACAATGGGTTATACGAGCCCTCAGCAGCCCCTGCTGCCAGAGACGGCTACTGCGCTCTGCTCTTGTCCACAGATTTTGAGGCCGGAAAGGACCTTTCTGGTCATCTAGCCCAACCTCGCCTCACCCCAGGCCTCAAGCCCCTAACCTGTGCTGGAGCCAGAGCCGAGCTTTCAGAAAGGCACCCAACGCGGAGTGAGGCACTGCATGTAGGATGCAGGCCTTGCAGGGCCCCCTCCCTGGCCCAGGCCAGATCAGAGCCCAGGGCCTTCTGTGCTAGCAGGGTACTCCACCCGGTGCCGCTCTGGTGTGCAACCCTTGGCTCGGGTGTGGGCGTGCACCTCCCTTCTCTGACCCCACAGCCTTCCCTGGCCACAAAACACCGACTGGGTCGTGACAGCGTTTTGCGAAACAGCAAAGCTGTCCCTTTGATTGTTCAATTAGTGCGATGGTGACACAGTGCGAGCCACGCCCCCAGCCAGGGGTGTTACAAAGGATGGCAGCTATGTTGTGTTCTAAGCAGAGTGGCAGCTGTCGGAGGGGAGCTCTTTACAAGCCCATTTTAACGTCAGCGGGCAAATGGGATTCGTGGCTCTCCCAGGATTGGGACCCACTTCGGACTTGAAACACTTCCCCAGTGCAGGGGCCAGCCAAACGGGCACCGCTGTCCCCGCACAGCCTTGTCAGGAGCATCTCTCCAGTACAGACTGCAGCGCCAGGACATTTATTTCACACTAATTTGGCCCAAGAACAGATAGCGTTGCAAGAAAGATGTTCTGAAGGGCCAGCTCTGCTTTTGCACAAATTACTAATATCAATTCTACAGCCATCTGACCTTTACGAGAACCATTTCGAGCAACACATGAAGGCTTCTCTTGATAATCCCTGGACTAGACAAAACCTAACTGGGGGGGCAGGAGTGTGGAGTTTTTTGCACTAAAAAGAAAATAAACCACTCCCCCCCCTTATATTGGGGGGAAATCAGTAAACCAAGGTTCATTCATTCTGATCATATTGACTGCTAAACCTCCTAAAAGCCAAAATGACTCCAAAAGAAAAAAAAGGTGGAACAAATTTTGCAGATAAAACTCTAATGTCACAGGAGGCATTATCAGTTTTACATGAGCAACTCCGAGTGATACCAACAGCCCATATATTTTCATATCTACAGTAGCTGTTGCTGGTATAGATAAAGGTGCTGTGAAAAAATCATAGGAATGTCTCACATCCAACGAACTACATATACTGTTCCTGTTTACTGGCTTGTTTATTGTTTTTTACCCGCAGCTTGAGACAAATCACAATTCTATTCTTGGATCTCTGTGGGGTCCTTTTCAATTATAATTAATTACCCTTCTGGTGCCTTGAGGTACGTCCTTAGTTCTGAGGCTATTGTTATCCGCGTGCCCACAAAGATGCTGCATGTTCCATCCATGCTGGAGCCAAGACCTGCTTCTCTTAGCATCCTGTTATTTTTCAGCTAAATGCCTTTTGTTGCCTAGATCTGGCACCCTGCTCAATGCCCGGTGCGGGTGGGGGGAGCTTTCGCACTTTGATTAGCGTGCCATCTGGTGGCGGGTTTATTTTTGATGTGAGACATGTGTCATGTGCTTCATATTGGAGACTGAGGGTTTGATTTTTTTTTTTTAAGATCCTACCTGTACCATTATTATTTAAACTGCAGCAGCAGCTGGAGGTTCCAGCTGTGATCCGAAGGCCTTTGTCCCCGGGGCTGTGCAGACACAGCAAGAGACAGGCCCTGCTCTCTAAAGCTCATAACTTTGGGGAGCCAGGGCAGCCAAAGGGCGGGCCAGAATTTGGTCAATAGTATTTGACAGGAATTCTAGGTAGGCTGCTGGTGTGACTTGTTTGTTTACACCGAACCCACCAGCCCCAGGTCAGAGGTGGTTACAAACAACACTCAGGCAACACCTCCGGAAGTGTCAGCCGACTGCAGTGCTCATTCCCCAGGGGGCAGTGCTGCGCCACGCACTGACTCTAGCTAGAGAGAGATTAAGGCAGACGAACAAACACCTTTGCTGTTTGCAGCAGCTCCCCAAAAGGAAAGCAGGGCTCCAGACTAACAACAGCACAGCATTTCTTCAATGGAAGAGCAGTGCTGCATGCTAACAACCCGAATTTGTAAAACGACGTGGAAGAGTGCCACTTCCAGACTCCTACCATGACAGAATGGTAACTGAAGAAAGGGAGCAATCGAAACCGCCAGGACAGTATCTGAGAGAGAAGATGATACGCTTTCCTCACTCTTTGCGATACACGGAGGTCTCTGGAAGGCATTGGACTTCTTTAGGTTCCCCTCCCCCTTTCTTTATTTTGTCCAACAATGAACATTTCTCTAAAGCCTACCCAGGGCCGGCCCGAGCCATTCGTGTGCCCCGGGCCCTGGGAACGCGGTGCTGCCCCCGGGAGTGCGACGCATGCATGGCTCCGCCCCCGGGCGCGCAGCACCCCCTGCCCCCGGGCGCCCAGCGCATGCGTGGCACCACCCCTGGGTGCCCGGCACATGTGTGGCTCCGCCCCGGGCGCACGGAGCATGCGCGGTGCTGCCCCCGCCTGGCCCGGCAGCCCTGCACGGCGCCCCCTACAATGGGGCGCCCTGGGCGGTAGCCCGGTCAACCCATAACTTGGGCCGGCTCTGAGCCTACCTCAGAACTGGGCTGCTAATGAGCACGTGGGGACAGAAATGGAGGGACTGCTTGAGAAAGCCATGGTGTGCGGTGTTTATGTAACCTGCCTGCTGGGTGTGGGGCACTGTCCCATGGAGGGGCACTTTGAGAACTTACAGAGAGAAGAATGAGTTTCCTCGACAGCCTCAGCTGAGAGCCAGCTGGCTTGTAGCCCAGTCTGGAGAGGCTCATGCAATTTTGAGTGGTCCATCCCCCTTCGTCAAGTCCCGTCCTCTGGCAGCTGGAGGAATAGGGGCATCTAGAAAGTGTGGTTCAGGGGAGCTGCCAGCCTCTGTGGGCCCCTGGGCAAGGTGTGCGGGGAGAGCGCTGCACTCCTGGAAGGGGCGGGGCTTTGGGCTAGAGGGGCGGGGCCAGTTCTCAGCACTGGCCCAGAGCACACCGTCCCCCTCCCTAGCCCTCAGAGCTGCATGGAGCATGCAGCGTGGTGCGTGGGTGGTCACTGAGGCAAGGTGCCCTGGGTGGGGAGGACCCCACAGTGTGGGACCCCTGTTGTAGGGCAGTACCATGAGGAAAGGGCACTGTGGGCCAGGATGGACAGGTCATGGAGAGCAAGGCACCAGCCAGCAGAGGCCGCTCCCACTGACAAGAGGGCAGAGATGTTGCTGAGACCCATTGAGTTCATATGTGCAGGAGCGGGTGGGGGGGGGCAGGATTAGGGTTCTACTGTTTTGGAATCAGTTGCCTCTTATGTAGTTACCTCCTGCCCTTTCTCTACACCACACCATTTAGACACTTTAATCATGTCCTCTCAGGCTCTTTGCTGATGAATATTAATCTCATTTTCCTAATTGCTCCCTCTTGCTCATGCCTCTGAATACATGCCACGGGAAACAGGCCTATAACATAGAACAGGGATCAAAGCAGTTGGGTTCTATACAGATGAAAGAGGATTACAGAATGTGCTCTAAAAAGCTCTTACATTTAATATAGAAATGCCCCCTCCCGGCTGAATGTTTAAAGCGGCCCCCAGAAGAAGTAATTAGCCTGCAGAGAGTTTATCATTCCATTCCTCGGGATTTCTCCGAACAAGGAAAGTTATTCAAAATGCCCACTCTCCCCTTCTCACAAGACAAGGGTTTTGAGTGGTCTGAAATTGGACCGCGGGGTGCGATTTCCCATTTCTGATTATTACAGCTGCATTAACCCTGCATGTGCTCCTGGCCGGTATCTGCCTGGAAATGCAGACGTTTGAGGCCTGACCAGAGAGAGATGGGTTTAGGGTTCTGCAGTAAAGACACCAGATCTGGTTTCACCTGATACAGGGTGGATAGAACAGAACACAGGATTTCTGCTAAACTCAAAGTGCCTGCTTCTGTGCGAACAGGACAAGGGTCACTGCGCTTGCATTCCCTGGTGTGTCACAGCCAGGGTACCCACGGCTAAGCACCTCTTGGACTGAAACACGCTGGTGGGAACCAGGGGAGACGTATTCCCGGGAGGATCAGTTTTCTACCTTCACTGCTATTCCCAGAAGAGATGGACTGCCCAGAAGGCCTACACACTTTCTCTTCAGAGTTTCCTGTGTGACTGCCCCAGGTGGTAAGGGACCACACAGAATTTACTCTGCAGCCCGCTCTTGTTCTTAAGGTACAGCAAGAAGAGAAAACCTACCAAAAGAAAATAAAAGATCCCCTACATCCATGCCAATAAGCTCACCAGAGATCACCCGCCCCTACCTGGGCTCTGACAGGAGCAGTCCTGCAAAACTGCACCCCAGGAGTTTCCTGGTGGCTTCCAGTTCATCGCCTCGTCAGCTCAGAGAGGGCACAGTCCCGCCGTGTCCCGTCCACCCTCTGTACGCTTCAGGGGCCTCCAGAAACAGGTGAGCAACCAGCCTGTCATTTCACAAGAACGAATTCAAAGTGGCTCATTTCCATTCCCTTTGTTCCCCAGGTAGCTCCTAAGAAAGCCATTTTACATGCCTTGTCCCAAAAACTCCTTTGAAGTTCACATCATTTACATGAGCCAGTTCCCCAGAAGAGTGACACAGAATCCGACAGAAACAATTGCTGTTGTAATACAGTGGATCCCCATGGCAGTGAACCAAATTCATAAAGTTTGTCTTACTTCCATAATGTTTGTGCAGAACACTGTAGGGCGGCCACCACCAGATCGTGAGTGCTGTGGAATGAAATGTGGAGCCAATGAGAGGGAGTGTGGCCTAGTGGTGTGAGTCAGGGTTGGCGTCTGGTATCCCTGGATACCGTTCCTAATTCTTGTCAGTAATTCAACATGGGAAATTTTGGAAGGCAATTTTTCTGTGCTTCAGTTGCCTGTCTTTATTACGGGTATACAAAGCATCAGCCTCCGAGGGGAGGTGTAATTAATGCTTACAAAGCCCAGTATGAGTGGAATAGATCAATCCTTGTAGATGTTTTATTTATTTATTTTGGTTCTTCATTTCTAAGGCATTTGGCCGCTCCCTGTCCCTGCTTTGCAGGGTCTTTTCTGCTCGCCCCCTTTTGCCCCGTGCCTTTTAGAAAAAGGAAAGGATTTCTCTCCTGGCATGTTGTGGTGACTCGTATAATGGAGAAAAAAATGAAAAACAAGTAGTGCAAAGCCATTAGTCATTGTAAGTATCAAACAGCCAATAAAGAAGCAAAGGAAATGCAGAAACTCAACTGGGAACATGTTTTTAGGGAATGGGAGAACTTGTAACTCGGGCGGAGGGGGGAGAAGGTGAGCTCTAACACATGAATTTACTAGCTTTAAAAATGAACAAAATAGTATTTTTATTTCGCTGTTTTACAGCTAACAAATGGGGTTAGAAAAAAATTTGACTTGGGCCAAAGTGCCCCTTGGAAAGGCATGGGGAGGAGGTAGCTTTGTAACCCCAGATGGCCTTGTTTTTGGCATGGACATGCTCCCAAAGATGCTTAGCAAAGGCCCTTTGCAGCTATTTTCCCTAGGAGAGGATGGTCTCTTGTTTCACACTCTGGAGTAGGATTCTAGTACCAGTTCATGGCTGTCTCTACTGTGATATACAGAATAGCAACCAGTTCTTGTGTACCTTTCTTCTGTGCATGCTGACTGAGGTCAAGCAGGAGCAGTTCAATATCTGACACGTCCTCTAATGGGGGGACTGTGTCTTGCATCTGATCAGGGCTCTCTGCCTGGAGCTGCTAAGCACTGAATTAAATCAGTGATCTGGAGGCTCAGGTTTGCAGGGAGAGAAGTGGTGTCGCTAGCATTGCCTGGAAACCAGAATTTCTGTTCCACGGGCAATGAGATATTTTGATTTTTTTCCATTCCAATTTAAAAAAAATAATCAATGTGGGACCGTCAGAACATTCCATTTTGATAATGTTGAACTGTATCATTTCACTAAAATAATGTGTCCTTTTGACTCTTGTCGTGAGTCACTTGTTTTTACTTTTATAGCATATTAAATATATTAAACTGCATATTTTAATTACATTGCAAAGACAAAACCAAATAAATCCAAACAATAAAGCTGGAACAAAATGTCACATTGAAGTGGCATGTTTTTACCTTCGCGAAGGGAACAATTTCAATGTTATTGAAATGAAAGGAGAAAGCTGACGAGATTTGTTTTCACTCCCTCCCCCCACATTAAAAATTGTCAAAAGTAAGCGACGTGTTCCCACAAATTGCTTAGACTGATAAAACTGCATTTTTGGATGGAAAACTTCTGCCCAAGAGTCTTGGGCCCACTCCAGGAGTAAGGCTAAGGTTAAGAGCGAGGCTAAGATTTTGACACAGCAATTGTTTGTAAATTCCACAGCATGCAAGGGGGGAAAACGGTCACTGAAACAGAGTCCAGGAGAAGGTGTGGGAGGGCAAGTCCACCCCGCAGCGGCAGCTCCTGTGCTTTGGGGCTGGGCCAGCCTCCCCATTCTCGGTTGTGTCTTGGCACACGAGGTTGCACTGCAATTCCGCTTTGGCCCATCCCTTCTCATGCAGATGCCCCACTACACCTGCGTGGCACTGCAAACCTCACGTGCCAGGCTGCAGTGCCACTCGGCTTGGGCATTTGTGTTCCCACCCTGGGTGTATATAACCAGTAACAATGCCTCTATTGTCCCTTCAAATTTTAGTCAATACCCAGAGAGTAGTGCATGGCACAATAATTCCCTCTTTATAGTTCCTAGCACTGGACACATCTACAACCCCACACTGGTACATAGCAATAGCCTACTATCTGACCAGTGTGCTAGGGCAGACCTCTTTCAACCAGACCAGATCCTACAGGATTTGTTGTTTGCTCACCAGTGCTCCATTACTAATAGCAGCTACTGCACTGTGTACCATGCCCCTAAAGAAAGGCCCATGGGAAGGGGATGGTACAAGGGGCCATACTCCCCTATCCTTAACAAAGAACCTGGACTATTTTTCATCTGTGGGGAAAAGGCCTATAAATACCTGCCAGTAGGCTGGACAGGACGGTGCTCCTTAGGACACGCCGTGCCTGGAGGATTAACGGTACACTCACACATTACAGCTCCAGGTATCACAAACCTTGGAAGCTTTTTGCACCGATCCAAGAGAAAATTTACTATTAACCCTCTTGTGAAACGCCCCACAGGTTTTCATCGATTTACTCGTGCATTCCCGCCCTGGCTTGGTGTAGCTGAACTTGAACAAGCCATAGTAAACATGTCAGGGCAACTAGAAATAGCTTTTAACCACACTGCAGACGCCCTAGGCCTACTCAATGAGCAAATCCAATCAGTAGCCCGTTTTGCTCTGCAAAATAGAATAGCATTAGATGCAATCCTGGCTCAACAAGGAGGAGTATGTGCTATAATTAATCAGTCTTGCTGTTTCTATGTAAATCATTCAGGGCAGATTGAACAAGATGTGTCTGCCATAAAAGATGCAGTGAAAGTGTTACATGCTGTAACTAAAGATGGAGAGATCTCATGGCTAAATTGGTTAGCCCAACAGCTAGGACTCTCCTTAACTCCTTTCCTACACTCTGTTATAACCACTGTTTTAATTGCTTTGATTGTACTGATTGTCTTTCGTATAATATTGTGTATTGTAAAACGTTTGGTTCATGCAGCTATTCCTCTGCGCACATTCGATATACAGCACTAGAAAAGGGTCCTAGCCAATTCCTCGATCCCGAAACCTCTAATCAGACCATCGGGTACTTTTAGATTCCTCCAAGGTGGGCAAGAGGTGCTGGCATACCACCATCTTGTATCCCGGGACGTGGTGTGTCGTATCAGGGGGTGGAATGTAGCCAGACAGAGCACCCCCCTGTCACATCACTCTTGCTTGCCCCTCTGAGGTGCCTGGAGCATTCAGGGCAAAGGGAGCAATAAAATCAGCATAGTCTTTGAAGCCTCGACACAGGCCAGAGACGCTGGCTCATTTGACCCTGGGTAGCCATAAATATAGATATGCGAGGGTGATCAAGCTAATAAACTGACCTAGAGGCTGCGAGAACTGCCCTTGGTTGGCACCTATATTGATACGATCACACACAGTTGTCCCTGGGAGAGGAATCTCCCACTGAGAAAAGAATGGCCAGTACTCTCAATATTTAGTTCTCTCTCTTACACGTGTAAATTAAGTTCACAACTCCCTTGTAAGAACTGGCGTCACAGAGACGACCCAGCACCATTTGGCAACACAGATAAGAAAGAGAAATACGTGACCCCCCGGGTATAAAGATGGGTCCAGCAGCCCACTCACTCTGAGTGCCAATCCACCCTTTTCCTGCTGGTCGGGTTCGGTGAATTGCCTCCCGAGGTCCACGGGGACGCCCACCTCGTATTTCGCCTTTCCGAGGAATTGAAGGACCGATCCTGGCCTGACATGCTGAGATCGAGCGGCGCAGAAGGGGGTAAAAATTGTACCTGTATGTGCCCTTTTGTTTCTAATGCATGCATAGAATAGAGCTCTTTAAAGATTAAGCTGTCACTTGGTACCATTATTTCTATTTTATTTTCTATCTTCTCTTTCTTTCCTTTTTTTTGTAACCGTTCTTAAGATCTATATTTGCTAGCAGTTAAGAAGTAGAGCAAGAGCCATTGTAACCATATGCTTTTACAAACCCCTTTAATAAACCTGTAACTGTTTAAGCTTTAACCTGACTCCTCCTGTTGCTGTAACAGAACCAAACACAATTAAAAGAACTTCAGCCGGTCATAAGGGACAGATACAGGCAGAGCTTGAGCGTTGGATCGTGTCCTTCCCAGAGGACAGATCCATTGGGGCATCTCTCAGCCTCCCTGGCTGCCCACTGCGAAGGGATCCTGTATCCTAGCAGTTAAAATCTGAGATGTACTAAGCTCTCCCTGTAAACTCTGGGGCGTCCTAGCGATAAAGACACGGACGTTAAACTTCCTTTTTTTTTCTTTTGTTTGAGGCGCCCTTCAGTCTCTCCTAGACTGCCCACTGCAACGGGGCCTTGTGCCTTAAGCAGTTGAAGACTTGGGTGTATCATACACACACACACTGCCCTGACTGTTGGCTGACACAAGAGCTTATGAGTTTTAGTCAAATTCGTGATTTTTGTCAGATCAGTGGTAAAATCGTAGTGTTACTTATCATAGGATCATGGAACACTAGAACTGGAAGGGACATTGAGAGTCATCAAGTCCAGCCCCCTGCCCTCACGGCAGGACTAAGCACCGTCTAGACCATCCCTGATAGATGTCTGTCTAACCTGCTCTTAAATATCTCCAGGGATGGAGATTCCACAACCTCCCCAGGCAACTTATTCCAGTGTTTAACCACCCTGACAAGTAGGAACTTTTTCCTAATGTCCAACCTAAACCTCCCTTGCTGCAGTTTAAGCCCATTGCTTCTTGTCCTATCCTCAGAGGCCAAAGAGAACCGTTTTCCTCCCTCCTCTTTGTGACATTGTTCTAGAACATCATTGTTTCTAGAAAACAGACGTCAGAGTGAAATCTATGCCTCCTTTCCACCCCCCAAAGTGCTGCAGTTTCCATTTGGCCACCGACTCCCCTCCCCACCATCCAGGGAAGGGCTGGACTGGATGGCTCACTGCCGGCTCTTCCATCTTGGTGCCCTTGGGACTCTCTAGATGGGTACTTGAGACACCTGAACGGCCCCACCAGAGTGACTGCACCACCTCCCCTGGGCACATAGCAAGACATGTAAGGAGGAAACCTCTGACTGTGTTTCTCTTTCCACTGACCGGCTGCAGCACATGTAAATGATGTATGCAATATGAGATTGCTCCAGCTGGAGGGGGAACTACAAACCCGCATGATGTACAGATGGGCCCTTGGGGAACCAATTACCCAAAGTATCCACTTAGTTGCTAATGGGCAGTGGCCAGTTCTCAGCAAAGTGGAAACGTCTCTCTTGTTCCCGGGGGAGCATTGCGGGGTGTTCATCCCTTGGGAAAATTTGTTCCCCGGCCTCTCTCTTTTGTCTGGCATCCTCCCAGTATTTGAATGTGGTGGGGACAAAGAGTAGACAAGGCAGGGTTTTAATCTAAAAACGTCAGCCAGGATTTTCAAAGGAGCTGGGTACGTCATCCCATCAGCCTTCCTCTTGGAACTGCTCCAGGTGACTTTTTGTCTATTTGTCTGCTCAAGGTGACTTTGGGCCTCTATTCTGTTTCCAAAATATTATAACCCACCTGGCTATTTTAGGCACCAGCTCTGCAGGAAAGTTCCCTCTGGGGGGGTTTGACTTTGATGGGGCTGCAGCCAGGCGCCCTGCATTAATAGCTCTGTCCAATGAAGGCTGCCTCGAATGCAATGAATCGTTTTAAAAGGCCTGAGGTGCATTGATGGATGGGGTGCTGCTGGCTGGCTACCTTTCCTCAGGGATCTCGTCTGGCCCATTCTGGTGCGTGGTAGGATTAAGAGAGCTGGCAGGGTTTTGCAGGAATTATGGCTGACTCTGGCTACGAGGCGCAACTGAAAAGGCGGTGGGGAGGATGACGGGACGGCTGGGGCAGACGTGCCTCTGTCAGAGTGGTGAAGTTTGTGACACCTGCTTGTGCAGCGTGAGAGAGTGTCGGTGCGCTAGACATGTGGCAAAGTGTCCGTGTTTGGCTTGGCAAGAGTTGCATGTTCTCTCTCTTTGTGCTGTTCCCCCCTCTCCCACCATGGGCTTCTAAGAGGCCACATGACTGGACTGCTCCGTATTTTTTCCATCATTTATTTCCCCGCACATGTCATCATCCCAGCACTGTCTTCGCATCTGTGAAAGATGCCAGTCATAGCCTCAGATTGCTTGAAGAGCAGCACATCTCTAGATCTCCAGTTCTGAACATGTTGAGTTCTGGGCAAAGATAACTGGGAACTTCAGGAGCAGGAAGAAAAAATGCCTCTAATTTATTGATACATGGTACCTTACACTAAGAAGAAAACTCGTGAGATGGCGTAGATAGAATTGAGCAAATAGAGAAGGGAAGAGTGTTGTACAGCATAGAGCCCTGACAGAGAAAGTTCTATCTCTTCCACTTATCCCATTTTGAAAAGTAGAACAACAGACATGCCATGGATGAAAGTGGATTCTGTTCCCACTTAAACCACTGTACGTCTGGAATAACTCCATAGAATCCTTGACCCCACTTTGTAATTATTAATATTTCTTCCATCTTCACTTCTCTCCAGTTTTCCTCTTTACTGTCTGCTTCTCCCGCTTTCATTCCCTTCTTCTAAATTATTACAATTTGTAACATCCCTTACGTCATTTACTCAGGCCATATCGTGTGGCCTGTTCTTATAAACTCCCCCTAGCAGAGGTGACACATGGGGGCGGGGCATGTGGGATCCTAACCCTAACCCCCCCCCCCGGTCGCTTTGCTGCTTGGTTTGTACTGAGCATGCTCAGTAACGATGCTGAAGCCAGCTGCCCTTCCTCCACCCCACCCCCCATCAGCAGCCATGGGTTCATCTCTGCCTCAGTGCTTAAAAAGAAAAACAATGCAAAGTTCTACTTAAAGATGTACATTCTAACATCCTCTGGCTGCACAAGGAGTTGAAGGTAGGATAAGGAGAGTTGCACTTATTTGCTAGCCCCATTAATTAGGCAGAAATAAAACAGCTCTCTTTCTCCTTCATTATGAACGCCTGGGCTTGTATAAAGCATGAGCATTGGGAACAGTGACTGTACGAAAGGGAGGGAAAAAAAGAGACCGTTCAGCACATACAAGGGTAACTACTACAGAGGTTCTCCCAACTCTTGGACGAGTGAGCCCCACAAAGGCACTCTGGTGGGATGATGGTCAGTTACTTCATGCAAGCCAGGGTGGCTCCCCATTTGAAATAAATACTAATGAAGCAAACACTGAACACAAGTGTCCGATGCTTAACTAGAGTATCTGCATCTGGCAAACTGGTCAGAGGAGAAAAGTGCCATTCATTTGCAGACTTTGCCAGAGTGAAGTGAGAGGCAGATCAAGAGATAGAAGTTTCACGTTTATGAACACCAGTCCTTTTGGGAACAAACTGTGGGAATTAAAAGCCCTCTTTTATAGGAAACTGTGCTACCATAGTGTGTTACCTGGGGGAAAACACCACAAAAACTCACATATTTGGCTAGTCTGTAAGGTGCCACAGGACTACTCTTTTTTTTAAAGTTACAGACTATCATGGCTACTCCTCCGAGATTTGTTTAGACCCTCTGGGTGGAAGTAAGAGATTTTTTAAATTCAATGTATGGAGATATACCTCTCTTTTAAAACTGGAAGAGACCTTGAGAGGTCATTGAGTCTAGTCTCCCACCCTGCAGGACCAAGTACCATCCCTGACAGATTTGCCCCAGATTCCTATGTGCCCCCCCGACAACTGAACTCACAACCCTGGGTTTAGCAGGCCAATGCTCAAACCACTGAGTTATCCCTCCCCTTCCTTTTGAAAAGGAAACTAATAACTAAAAGATTTGGTAGCACATGATTGGGTAAGATAAGCACTTTCTTACATACAAGCAACACGCATCCTATGCTATGAATTTATAAAGAGCCACCTGAGCGTTTTGCATATGATAACGTGCCCTAAATTCTAATTGCAAACAAATTTGTTGTTGTTCTAGCTGGCTCAAGAGGTTAATAATGGGCCTCAGAGCCCTTAATTCCTTTCCAAGCTATTGGTTTGAATTCAGCCAAGATTGAAAGCAACCAAAACCTCTTCCAACCAATGGGAATTTGGTAGCTGTGGGGAGTGAGGATGGTCTGACTGCATCACCAAACCAGTCCAAATAACAGTAATCGTGAGCAACATTCAGACCTCTGGTGGGACAGACCCGCACTCCTTCTTGGAGGTGGCCCTGTCTTTGTTTTATAACTACACGACATTTTGAGTTTAGGAAATGTATCTAGCTGGAGTAGGTAAGGGTATGTCTACACTTGCACCCTAGTTCGAACTAGGGATGCAAATGTAGGCATTCAAAATAGTCAATGAAGCCGGGATTTAAATATCCCATGCTTCATTAGCATAATTTTGGCTGCGCACTATTCCAAACGCCGCCTAATTCGAAAGTGAAAGTGCGCTCCAGGCCATGTTAGTTCAAACCAAGGGGTTTGATTCCAGCTGAGGCGGCCTGGAGCACACTTTCACTTTCGAATCAGCTGGTGTTCAGAATAGCACGCGGCCAAGATTATGCTAATGAAGCGCGGATATTTAAATCCCGGCTTCATTGACTATTTTGAATGCCTACATTTGCATCCCTAGTTCGAACTAGGGTGCAAGTGTAGACATACCCTAAGTGGAAATTGCAGCAAAATGGATAAAAACCTGCCTCAAAAAGTTGAAGCTACACATCCACCCGCTTTGTGTGATGCTTTTCCTATTTATTGCAGACAACTGGGAAAATGTGAGAGAGGGCAGGCACAATTACTGGTAGGAAAACCTGCGTGCATAGCTGAGTTTGTTAGCAGAAAAAGACCCTGAAAATGACTCTCCTGGCTGGTCAGCAGGAACTTGCTCTCGGCAGGCCCCGGCCTCTCAGTTACACGATCCATGTTGGTATTCTTCCAAGTGTGCAGGAGCCATCTGGAAAGGGTGGTCGTTAGCGGGTTGTGAGCTGTATCTCAGACTGCACGGTATTGGAAATGCTTTCTGCACACCTACTTATGCCTTTCGCCTGCCAAATGTCCCAGCATACCTGTCAGATCACAGCAGTGTATATTGCAGACAAATTCTCTGCAAAATATTGTCTGGATTATCTTTCTGCAGTGGGTTTCCAACATCTCACCTCCTGGTACCTTGATTTGCAATGGATCCAATAACTTGCTACACCCCCACTCTGCCACATTTCTGCAAACACTTACTGGTGTGAGTAATTCAGACAATGCTATTTAAGGTCAGTGGAGTTATACCAATTTTCCAATCCCTGATTGGCTCATTGCCAGTTCTGGAAGTGCTACCAAGTGGTTAATGCTTGAAATATATTCTGCAGATGAAAAGAGCTCTGTAAGAGAGACGTATCAATTTTGTTCTTGTTACGGGGGTGCTTTAGTATTCTGGTCTTTCCACACTTAGAGTCCATTTTAATATCTGCCTCACTCAAATGACAGCTTGGGCTCTTATCTCTTGGCTCCCGTGTTAATAAAACAAACAAGCAAAAAAAAAAAAGTTCTATGGGCAGAAGTGTCCTCAATTATTAGACATTTCACTGTGTCATCCAGAGAACAGCGCTGTTTGTAGACTGCCCTAATTGTTTCGTGGTAATTTGGCAGATCTATGTTGAGAAGAGAAGGGAAAAATGCTCTGAATTTATAGCAGGAACTTGCAAAGCTGTATTTTTTGACGACAGAGATGACTCACATTTATTCATTACTTATTCCTTATGGTGGTTGTTACTGGAACTCAGTCCCAGATGGCAGGTTAAGCTGCAGAGAAGTGCTTTGTATTTACAGTACTGATACGACCCGCACAAATGAAACGGTTGAGTAGGAAGGCAGATGATGGCTGCTGACTACCTGAATAGTCCCACTTCCCCTTGCAGCCAGTCCTGCCATGTTGCAGAGTGAAAATTGTGATGGGAGAGAAAAGGTTTGTTTAATTTTTGAAATGATACAAGTCAGAAAAAAAATAGAAAAAAACGCTAGGAAGTGTGTGAAGTAGAAGGGACAATTATGATCATGTAATTTATCCTCCTGCATATCCCAGGCCAGAGATCTGCCCCTAATAATCCCCAGAGCAGACCTTTTAGAACAATTTTGGTTTAATAATTGTCAGTGCTGGAGCATCCACCACGACCCTTGGTAAAGTGCTCTAATGGTTAATTACACTCATCGTTAACAGTTTATACCTTATTTCTAGTCTGAATTTGTCTTTGGACCATTGAATTGTGTTGGTGTTTCTCTGGTAGACTTTACAGCCCTTCATTAAATATTTGTTCTCTGGGTAGGAATTTACAGACTGTGATCAAATCACCCCTTAACCATCTCTTTGATAAGCGAAACCGATTGAGCTTCTGACGTCTAGTTCCATATGGGCATGTTTTCTAATCATTCTTGCGGCTCCTTTCTGACCCATCTCCAATTTATCAACATCCTTCTTGAGTTGGGAATACCAGAACTGGACACACAACTCCAGCGGCTATTGCACCAGGGAAAATAACCCTCTCTGCTCCTACTCCAGATCCCCCAGTTTATACTTCTCGGGATTTCACTAGGACTTTTGGCCACAACAGCACACTGGGAGCTGATGTTCAACTGCTTGTCCACCACAACCTGTGCATCTTTTCGCCAGAGTCACTGCTTCTGCGGAGAGACTCTGCAGGCCTGGGGTGCATTCAGAGTTCTAGAGGTCTCCACACTAGCTGGTCGTCAGTGCGAGCAAGGGGCACTGCAGTGGCCAGAGAACTCACGTGGGCCTGGTCCAGCAAAGCTATTCAGCACGTGCTTAACCCAAAGCCCGACCTTGCTGGAAGGGGCTTTGTGTGGCAGGGGACTTGGAATTCCCACATCTTCCAGGCAGAGGTTTGCACAAAAGATCTGAGAGGGCTAGAGACCCAAGGTGCATGGAAAGCCAATGGGTGTTGGGGACCTCTCTCCCTTCGGCAGATTTGAAAATCCCGGGGTTGCTGCTGGGTGAACCACTGCCCAGTTCAGGAAGAGCCAGCTGCTGCACACAACTGTGTGATAATCCGGCAGCTCCCACTGCCAGTTGGCACAGCGCATGCACCACTCTGAAGGGGTGTGCTCCACCACTGGGCAATCCCTCGCCGCACCAAAGGCCTTGTTTGCCTCACCATGAGGTATAATGGTGCGTGACCGCCAACCTCCTCTCCCTGCCGACAGACAGGCCCACCTGCCCAGTAGGCGCAACAGGTGGCCAAAGTAGAGCACTGGCCAGCTACTCAGACCTACTCGCACACAAGTTCTACACTCACGGACCCACAATCTGTTGCTATCACTACAGCTTGGCTCAGCAGTGCTCCACACCTGTGACTCTCCTCCCAAGCACCAATCTTCCTGCTGGTTCCATGAGGCTCACTCTTTCTCTGCGTCACCGCAAAGACCCGGGTTCACTTGCGTAGGAGCCCAGTGCTCCTTCTTGTCCATCTGCAGAGGGCTCTCTTGCTGGGAACCTGGCCCTAGCTGGGCAGCTGTGTATCAGCCAGCCCTAGGGAAAGATGTCGTGCTCAGAGACAGCAGCCTTACACCTTTTGTCACAGATCGGAGTCTTGCAGGGTTAAACACAAAACCAGAGCGATTAAAAAAGTCACTTTATTCCAGGTTCCCGAATCAGAATCCACCTCAGTGAGAAATGGAGCTTAGCTACACTGTAATCCTAAGTCCTGTCTTGGTGCTGAGCTCCAGTGTTGGAGCCCAAATGAAAAGTCCTTCCTTCTATGTATTTTTCCAGATGTAGGACTCCCTACATATTGTGTGCTGAATCTCAATGCGTTGCTACAATCCACTGCACTTGGTTAGTGCATAAGTTACACATATATACGATATACATTTTGTATGTAAGTATCAATACCCAACTATTAAGTTGCACTATGTTGTAGTTCCCCGAGAAATTTTCAGATGAAAGGCAATAGCTTACCTGTATATACAGGTTGGACCTCTCAGTCCGGCACTCTCTGGTCTGGCAACAGTCGTGGTCCAGTATGATTTTAGTTAGCTGGATGCCCACTTGGCATGGGTGTGGCTGAGTTTCCCAGGGTCCCATAAAGTTTGTTGGCAGCCACCAGTCCTGGCTCTTCATGTTCTGTGCTGTTCTTTTCCTCTAATTTACCCCCAAAATGTCTTCCAAGAGCCCAGCAAGAAGTGGCAGTGTTGGCAATGCAGCCAGACAATATCGACCTCCCATGATTTGGCAAATTCTCTGGTTTGGCCCTGGTCAGGTCCTGAGGGTTCCGGACTAGAGAAGTATTACTATCTGCATTGCTAGCTCCAGCAAATACCATCCCAAGACCTCAGAAATAGTATCCCTGTTCTTATTCAGAAAAGATGAGTGTTCAGAATAGTGAGAATTACTCTGATTTTTTTCTAGATACATAATCACAATGCCTTGTGAGACATGTTTATTTGGCACTCTCAGCAAGTGGGTTTATTGAACCAGGATGAACGATAGCTACATCCAGTGGCATTTTAAAAATGGATTAGGAGGATTTGCTTCTAACAGTCTTAGACTGAACAAGAATAGAGAGACCCCTAATATAGCTATTTGTTTGGGAAGGAGAGATGATGCTTCAAAAATGTACCGGCCGTGTTGAGATTGTGCAGGAACACTTGAAAGGGAATGCATTGAAGGGAAGTGACCTTCCCAAGGTTCAGTTGTCAGGAACTTATCTAAGGGTATGTCTAGACTACATACCTCTGTCGGCAGAGGCATATAAAATAGGCTACCCGACATAGTCAATGAAGCGGGGATTTAAATATACCCCGGCTTCATTAAAATAAAAATGGCCACTGCACTGTGCCGGATCAGTTGATTGTTGGCACAGCATGGCAGTCAAGATGCAGATCAGTTGATAGGGGAAGACTTTGTCGACCGCTCCCTTATGCCTCGACCCTGGCTGCAGGCGGAAAGGTCAGAAACTGCTGTGACTTCCTAGGGGTCACCAAATGAAATTAATAGGAAGCAGGTTTAAAACAAACAAAAGGAAGTTTTTCTTCATGTAGTACACAGTCAACCTGTGGAACTCCTTGCCAGAGGATGTTGTGAAGAGCAGGACTTTGACAGGGTTCAAAAAAGAACTAGATACATTCATGGAGGTTAGGTCCATCAATACTTATTAGCCAGGATGGGCAGGAATGGTGTCCCTAGCCTCTGTTTGTCAGACGCTGGGAATGGATGACTGGATCACTTGATGAAAGGCGCACAGACCTGGGCACCAACATGGAAGGGCTATCCGAGAGGATGGTTATCTTCATTGTTTGGAATCTAATGTTTAAATAAGTATCTTATTAAAGATCATGACCAGAGCCTGGGATATTTAACATTGCCAGCCCCAGCACATCAGAGAGACTCTTTCTGGGAGAGAGGTGAGGTGACATTAAATATGATCTTTCAAAGCCTTTGATTGAAATGCTGCTTGTGAAAAAGAAAGTGTTAAATAAAGTCAGATTAAATGCTGTATCCACGTATGCTAGTTTTTTTCAGAGCAAGAAAGTTCTATGGCTTATAAGGTAGGCTGCCATTAAAAATCCCAGTGCACCTAAATTAATGCCAGCAGGATACATTTCTATAACATTCTTCATCCAGGGTAACATGTTGTTTTACAACATACATTAAACTGTAGCAGCATTTAAAAACCCCAAGCTCTTTCAAATGCAGCTGGTAGATGGAACCGTCCAAGCAGGAAGTAAAGGCAAGTGCCCAGTTATTATTATTATTATTAAATCATGTGCCCCTCCTGCTGAGTCAATCTCCTGGAAAGTCTCTTGGCTGACGGGTCTTACACGCTTGGGGTGTAAGTGCTCAATGGATGTGGGGTTGGGCAGAAATTGTCTCTCCGGTGGGATTGGCAAAGAGTTTGGAGGCAAGAGGGGGAGGGGGAAGGTTCACATTGCTCTGCTGTTTGGGGCATGGTACCCCTGCTGGGAACATTTGGTCTCTCTCAGTGAATTCCCTGCCATTCAACCCGCCATGGGCCATGGGTGCACCTCAGTCCCTCTTGTTTTCTACCTGTGACACACCATCATTTAGGCCCCTGAGAGCTGCAAAAATTCGGTTTAATTCTGGTTGCTGGGCTCAGTGCGGAAGTAGTGGGTGGATTTAGCGGCCTGTGATGTCTTGGAGGAGAATCTTGTGTTCCCCTCTGGCTTTGTTCTCTCTGACTAGCTAGAAGAGCTAACAGGCCCAAGGCTAAGAGCTATAACGTAGCTAGACCGGTGAGTACTCAGCACCCTGAATTTAATTCAGAATTTGTCAGGCAGAGGAGCAATACTAGAGGTTTTCCCTCGTCTGCCCTGATCATTAGGTCGGCACCCATGTTTTAGAGCAGACAAAGCTTCTGGGTGTCCATCAATAATAGGCCCTTCCAGAGTGCAGTCTGGTTCTCTAGCCTTGCAGTGCCACAGCGCGGGAGAATAGGTTACAGGGGAGGTGTGCCCCTGAGAGGGAAGGTTGCAACTCTCACGTAGCCAGAGAGGAAAGAAAGCCATTTCTTGGACTCATTGCAACTTTCACGAGGACCTGGCTTCCACAGCTAAGGGTTAAAGAACCTAATGGTTCTGACTGCAGCAAGTGGCCAGGGCCTTGTGATAGTGACAGATCTGCCAGACGTGTGTGTCCTTGAAAGTTAACAGCGTGACTTTGAAAAGCCAAGTCTGTCAGCTCTCTGGAGCAGGGACTATCTTCTTGTGTTGTCAGTTTTGCCTAGCACAATGGGGTCCTGATCTTTTCATTTATTCTTCTTGCTGATGACAATAATGATGAATAGGTCTGTGTGTAAGATAGCACCGACAATAACACAACCACAGTAATATAAGTACCTTTTTCTTTCTGTATTACATATAGTTTATTTGATCAGAGATAATGAGACAAATACACAGAGAGTCACCAAGACATTCTGCATCCTATGCAGGACAAAAGTAAGAAGAGGGGTTGGGGAGTTGGTTCACAGTAGAACAATGCCTACAAATTCATTCCATTCTTATTGTTTAATCTATTGTGTTAGCCAGTGCCGAGTTTGCCACACCGTCTTTTTTCGCTGCCGTCAGTCAATAAAGAATTTGCCTACGTTTACTTTGCACAGAATCTTTCTTTTAACAAAGAATTGAATTCCTTCTCGTGCTTTGAAGTTTCATAAAACACATTCTGAATGCCGTACAACTAAACGAATTTGCGAGTGCTATATAACTTTGTTTTTAACATGCAAAAGAAAGCAGCCATTGTGTGGCAAAGAGCTCATTCAGGCATGGAGCCACTAATGGATGGAAAGGCCAAACAGAAATTACAGGTTGTGGGGGGAGAAATATGCTTTACAAGTAGTTCCAAAAAGTAATGGTGAGATGTTTTGCTAATGGCTGAAGTTCGTGACTTGTATTTTATATCAATGTGTATTGCATTACGTTACAGAGAGCTCTAGCCAAACCTGACAAAGCTTGCTAATGCCATATCCTTCACACTTGGAGTTTTTCTATGGTTTGCTTGAAATTCAGGCGATAAAGTATTTGTTATGTTCTTACAAAGAAAGGTCTTTGCGATTTTGCTTCATTGTGCTGTAGTGAAGTGTGAGACATCTATCCTACCAGAGGAGAGCTTTTCCAAGGACTTCTGGGTCCAAAGTCTGAAACATGCTAGCCTATTGATTGACTAAGCTAGACCCTTATTGAAAACAAGTCCAATTTTGATCTATCTAGTCACCAGCTGACCTTTATAAATCAAAGAAACGGTACTAGAAGGCTCCAAAGCTTATTCTCGCTTAAAATACCACTCAGCAGTTACTGCTTAAGTCCCGTGATAATGCTTCAGCAACTCCATGCAATGAAATAAGAGCCAGCAGACACCTGGGCCATATAAGAAGAGACAAAGCAATGCATCACAGGATGTAAGCAATACGTTTGCAGCCATTCCTGGGACACACAGACAGCCAAGTAATCTCAATCTTCGCACAAACTGGCTACTTGCATGATGAAAGTTTTGAATGGATAAAAACATTTATTTCTTAGGAATAAGCCAGGTGAGTAGACTGATTTTTCCACTTTTTAATCGTGTGTAGGGGTTTTGTGTGTGTGTGTCAAATACACAGTGGTTAAAATATCAAGTAGGTCTCAGCATATTCATATTGTGCATGGTTTGGGGATGAAATAATCTGTATTCTTATGACAAAAATTTCCAAATTGGGGTGACCAAAATCCTAAGTAGAAATAGTTGGAAGTTCCTCCCTCTCAATTTGGATGAAAAATGGAATTTTTTCGTTTGAAACGGTAATTGTTGCAGAAAATCCTAAGGCCATCCCTCTTGAGGTGATCACACATCTCGGGGCCAGAGCTGAGCAGGGCGCACCCACCTTGGCTTTGAGAGGACGGGCGGTGGGGGAGCCGGGCCAGGAACCAGGCCAAGCTACGGCTCTGCTCCTGGCTCTGACGCAGACTGTGTGCAGCCTTCAGCCATCCACAGGACCTCTCTTAGCCTTAGTTCCTCCCATGTGCAACATGGAGATAACCTCCCCCCTCACCCCCCGGGAGCGAATGTATTAAGGCTTGTGAGATGCTTGAGCAACATGACCATGAGCATCATGGAAAACCCTGGAACAGGGCTACTCAACTTTGGAAGCCCTGGGGGCCACAATGATACTCACAGCACATGTTGAGGGCCGCAACTTAAGTGTGGTTGCATATACATGCAAAATGTATGCAAATATATGCAAATAGCTTCTTTCACAGTGACAGGCATGAATACAAAGATTAAGGCAAGACTACACAACACACAGGCCCCATTTAAGTCAGTTCTGCTGATATCAATAAAATGCAATATTTCCCTGATTTCTACCCATATCACAGCACTTTTAATGAGCAATGACAGTCCAGGAATGTAACTACTAAAATGCATCTCAACAGAAGATCATTATATTAACTACTTTTTTGTTTTGCCTCCAACCCACAGGCCACATGTTGAGCCCCATGTAAACCCAAACTGTACCGCGGGCTGCAAACAAATGGGGCATGGGCCGCATGTGGCCAACGGGCCACGTGTTGAGTAGCCCTGCCCTATAGATACCTGCTTAGCTGGGGGGTGGTGGAGCCAGCAAGGAGCTTATGTCTCCAGTTGTATCCTGTCCGCCTAGCCTCCAGAGCTAGAGTAAGAAGAACACAACCCATGTGCCACCTTCCTCCTCCATGTCTTTTGGGGGAGGGGCTGAAAAGATCCACAGACTTTCCCCCAAGAAATCTTCTGGGGAACCAAGGGCAGTCCAAGATTGGGCTGAGGAGCCAGGGCGTGAATAGAGTGGCCTTTAGATGTAAAAATAGGCACTGGAGTCACTGGATATTAATCTTCCCTGCCATGCTACATTGTTACCAACCTTCTGTATCTGCATTGTTCGCAGCCTTCCATAGCCCATATCAGCCGACTTTAATGAAGCTCGCCGATTCATACCAGCACACCCCTTGGGCACTGATGTACTACAGCAACCTCCGCAGCTGAAAGTTAACAGTTTGTTTCAAATCTGTTGACTAGGCCCATATAAAACCCCTTGAAGAACCAGCCTCAGAGCTTTGGGGGAAAGGCTGAGTAAGTGATTATTCCCTTTTATTCGGCATTGGTGAAGCCACATATGGAGTACTGTGTGCAGTTCTGGGGCCCCCACTACAGAAAGGATGTGGATGCATTGGAGAGAGTCCAGTGGAGGAAAACAAAAATGATGAGGGGGCTGGAGCACATGACCTACGAGGAGAGGCTGAGGGATTTGGGGTTGTTTAGTCTGCAGAAGAGAAGAGTGGGGGGAATTTGGTAGCAGCCTTCAACTTCCTGAAGGGAGGTTCCAAAGAGGGTGGACAGTGGTGGCAGATGGCAGAACAAGGAGCAATGGTCTCACATTGCAGTGGGGGAGGTCTAGGTTGGATATTAGGACAAACTATTTCCCTAGGAGGGGGATGAAGCACTAGAATGGGTTCCTTAGGGAGGTGATGGAATCTCCATCATAGAGGTTTTTATGTCCCAGCTTGAAAAAGCCCTGGCTAGGATGATTTAGTTGGGATCGGTTCTGCTGTGAGCAGGCGGTTGGTCTCAATGACCTCCTGAGGTCTATGACTCTATGATTCTATGATTACGATCCCTGCACATCCCTAATGGGCCCTTTCTTTATACTAAGCCAATCTGAAAGCTTGAGTCTGCTTACTCTGTCCTCTGGTGTGTTCTGATTCCAGATCTGAAATGAGGCCATTGCCAATTGGACCTCATTTTCAGACTCTATTAATAATGCCACCCTGAATGAAACTGCTCAACTTTGTTCAATGTTCACGACAATTAAGAGACTTAGGAATGTGTAAGAATGACCAGCATGCTTGTCATGAAGCAACAGAACACCACTGCCATGTGGCCATTGATTCAAATGTTTCTTTGGGCACACAAGAAATAAAGAACAGCACGAACTCCCATTGCTCTAGGCCACTGAAGGCTAGATTGCTCACCGTGATATCTGCCAAGGTACCATTGATTGGAAGGGATCACACTCTTTGCTAGCTCACTAATATCAAAGCAGGATGATTAATCAAGGGCTGCAAACCAGAGAAGATTAGAACAAAGCAATTGATTTTGTGACAATCTATTAGAGATACACTTATTTAGAGCAATTTACAATGATGCGTGCGGGGAAGGGCTTGGATGCTGGTGAATGCATTCCATGCGGTTCTATTAAATCCCACCACGAATCTTAACCACACGGTAAAGTTTTGAAAGCCTTTTAGAGAATGCCAGGCACTCTCACATCTTCATCTATGCCAGATCGATACTGTGATAGGCTGTCCATCAACTAATACATTTGCTATAGGGTGAGGCAATGACAGACCAAGCATTTGACTGACTGCGATGATCATTTGAAAACCTCATTATGGTCTGGGCTGTCAAACAACACAAAATTGAGGTGATTTATCCATATTGCATCTGAAGCATATCGGGCTCAATTCTCTGAGTCTTCACTCTGTCAGAGCAACTCCGACACGAGGGCCATTCTGCTGTTTTTGGCAGGATTGCAAAGGAGCAAACTGAGTGGAGAGCTGGGCCTGCTAATTATTTATGATAAACTTGTTGAAAATGATTCTGTGATAGCCTTTGGTCTGGGCGTCAGCCTGAGATTTTTGAAGAAGCCTACGAGAGCTTGGGTCCCAGCCTAGAACAGGACAATTCGAGCTGGCTGCCATTGTGAGAGTCCCCCAGCTCATCTTGGAAAGGAATTATTTAACTTCTAAGGATTTTGCTTGGTCCTGCATGCGAGTCCTGTGGTTTCCTTTTAAAGAGGTGTTTACATGAGGTTATTCCTACAGGCCAGTGAAATGATCTTATTGGCCAGTGATCAGGTTTCCTTTCCCAGCACATGCCATATTTCAGGGCTAAGTGCGAGGATCCACTCTTTTATCTAACAAAACCAAGCCTTCTCTCATGTCAGTGTAACCGCCACCAGGCGGATTTGAACCTGGGACTGTTGGAGCTTAGTTTAGAGCCTCTACTGCTTGAGCTAAAAGCCAGCTGGCTGGTAGCCCTAGCTATAGAGGTCTCTTGTTCTTATCTGTTGCTATACATGGTCTAAGTGCAACCTCATGGGACAGTGAACCACACTAGGTATGTGGGTTACATCAGCACTTTTTAACACGAACTTTTGTTATAGAGCCTTTCCTACAGGCATTAAAAATTCCAATCTCAAAGTGCACGTCTACATTATGCGGAAGGTCGACGCTACCACAGTCGATCTTCCAGGGTTTGATTTAGCGGGTCTAGTATAGACTCGCTAGGTCGAACTCAAAGGGCTCCCCCATCAGTGCCGGTCCTTCTGCTCCTCACAAGGAGTAAGGGAAGTTGATGGGAGCGTTTACTCCCATCGGCCTCCCACTGTGTGGGCCATGCGGAAAAGCGATGTAAGATACATTGAGTACAACTATGTAATTTATGTAGCTGGTGTTGCGTATCTTACTTCGACCTTCCCATGTAGTGTAGACCAGGCCAAACTGCAGTCACTCTTCTTGATAAGAAATCAAACGTACAACACAGCTGCAGCTGTCAAGTGGCATGAGCTCAGTAGTTCTCTGGCATTTCTTTCCATGTACCACTGTCATCTTGGAGATGTTAACAGAGCTGGCTGATGCGCGGAGGGACAAAAAGACAAACACGGTCTGTTGCAGAATTGGGTATCATATTTTTTTACCGTAGGAAGAAATCAAAGTTGATTGCAATTCCACCTTCTTCCTGCTTGTATCCATTTGTCAAAGTCTATGTGACCTTTTAAATAATAAAGCCTCTTTGAATTCTTCAATGTGTATCTCTGGTGTGAGAAGGAAAAGGTTAAATGACCTATGCTGAGGGACATTCAGAATTCTGAAACATTCTGAAAAGAAAAGAAAAGAAAAGAAAAGAAAAGAAAACGCAACATCAAAATGTTTTTGATTTTCAAAAAGGCTAATAGTTTGGAGTGACTCAGTTTTCCAGTGCCCAACATGAGACACTTTAAACAGGCCTGTTCTTCAGAGATTGGTTGTTCAGGTTTTTCTTAAAATCACCCTTAAATATATCTCGAATTGGGCACCCAATGTTGGTGACACTCAAAGCCACAATGGCTCATTGGAAAATGTATCAAGATTATATTCTAATTTAGAGAGTTTGTCTGTCAGCTTGTTCAAGAACTCCTCCTAAATGGTAAGAGCTAGGACCATCAAATTTGGAATGCAATTTCCTCTTATCGTAACTTAATGCAACATAAGCGTTTGGTTGTGCTGGGAAAACAGGATATGCCTGGAATGAGATTGCTTCTCATACATCCAAACAGAAATGAGACAGAATCATCAAAGCAAGTATAGTCCTCAAAACTGACATAACTGAGTGAATATTGAAAGAACCTGAACCAAGATGAGCCAGAAAAATAGGATGACCATGGAATAGGATTGCTTTTCAATAAACCTTACAGAAAAGAGATAAAACAGAGATTTCTGGAGTAATGCTCTGTTTTGGCACAGCTAAATGAATGCATAAGGTCTGAAAGCTAGAAGAAAATGTTGTTGGAAACCAAACTGACTCTAGTCCTTTAAAAAAAACCATAGCAAATGATAACAGTTCATAGGGATGAAGAAACAAAATTCATTTGGTGGAATTCCCAAATTATGGACCCGTGCAATCAATGCTGGGTAAAACTGCTAGTTTAAAAATATAATAGAACTTCACTCACAAAGGCATGATCATTAGAAAGCATTTGCACTGTCAAACAAAATTAGGTGGGGACTAATTGCCTTTAACTGACAATGGATGCTGAGGCTCAACATACTAATGCAATCCTTGGATGCGTAAACAGAGGAATCTAACATAGGAGTAGGGAGTTTATTGTCTCTCTCTCTCTCTCTCTTTTGCACTGGTGCGACCACTGCTGAAATGTTGCGTCCTGTTCTGGTGTCTGTGATTCAAGACAGATGTCGATAAATTGGAGAGGCTTCACAGAACAACGAGAACGAGTAAAGAATTAAAAATTATGCCTTCTAGTGACAGAATCAAAGAGCTCCTTCTCTTTAGTTACCAAAAGGAAGGTTTAGAGGTGAGTTGATCACAGTCCATAAGTACCTACATGGGACACAAATATTTAACAGTGGACTCTTCATTCCAGCAGGGAAAGGTATAACACACAGCAACGGCTGGAAGCTGAAAGCAGACAAATTCAGACTGAGAATCAGGTGTGCATGTTTAACTATGAGGGTAATTAATCATGAGAAGAACTTACCAAGGATTGTGGTGGATTTTCCATCACAGACAAATTGAAACCCCAGACTGGATGTTTTTTCTAGAAGTTCTGCTCTAAGACATGCTTTGGAGAAGTTCTCTGGCCTGTCTTGTCCAGGTCAGACTAGAAGACCACAGTGGTGTCCCCTGGCCTTGAAATAAGTGGAAAAACTTAGTTATGAAGGGCTGAGGGAGTCCTTCAGTATTTAGCACAAAGGCACTTATGCTCTGTGATGATCAGAGTTACAGCTCCTAGCTTTTAGGGGACTAGATAGCCACAGGAATCCACCGTGATGCACAAAATATGAGTTTGGCTCCTAGACCATCTGTACAATGCCTGGGTGAAGATCAGAATGAGATGCACAAAAGCCAGATAGGTACGCAGGGAGCTGGCTGAGCTAGGAAACGAGAGATGCCAACAAGAAGGGCATGTGCCTTTTGGAGATAGGCACCTGGATCTAGTCTGCAGAAAGACACCTATCTCCATCAGCAATTCCCGGCTGGGGCATACTTTTGGAATTAGGCATCTATGACTACAAGAAAATGGGGACAGAGGGGGAGAAACCCAATGACTAGGCACCATCTTCTAATGCCCTGTCTCCTCAGGATTGGGGGATAGGAGTCTTGAGCCAAGAGGGTCTCCCACATCCCAAACAAGTGCCTAACTATCATGCTGAAAGTTAGGAGATCGGTCTTCCTGTTGTGTGAACTCATATGAGGGACGGCCTGGCAGGTGAACTCTGCACACCTTCCTGGGTTGGGCCCTGTATACAACCCAGGCAGCTAAAGTGTCTGTCTTCCCCTAACTTGTGAATCATTCTGGGGATTAGTCTTTGAGCATGTCATGATGTGCCCTTCCTCCTTTTCATAGACTCAGCTCACTGCTACAATCAAATGGAGGGACAGGAGTCCACGGGTCACATTCCTCTACCTGGGTGGCCTTTCATTCCACATTCTCTGTGTTTCGGGGGTAGATCTTCAGAAGACACTGGGGAAATTATCCTGGCTGGTGTTTCTATACAAAGTAGGAGAGCGCAGCCCCTCTGGAGCAGATTGATTGTGATTGTGCGTCTCATATTAGACAACCCCAACTTTCAGCAAGATTGTCAAAAAGAGACTATTGACTTACTGTCCTTATGTCTCAAACCAACAACCTGTAAATCATATGGAAGAGTACATAGGGAGTTTATTTCTCAGACCAGACAGGGAGATAAAGAATATAGATGCCCCTAAAAGAGATTGAAACTCCAATCATTGATTTCTTGGAGACAAAATTAATAGAGGTTTTTCTCATCTTCAGCAGTTAAATCTTGGACTTCTGCTCTGGCAGAAAGTTTTCTGTTCGCTAAAAATCAAACATAATAGCAAGTAATCCTTAAGGCCATTTCTTTGGGGGAAACTGTTAGACGCAAATCCAATTCTGTGTGACACTTTTATTTTGTACTCTATTGTTTATCCATGGCAAAAATTTTCAATTTTAGAAAAATCCCAGCCTGACTTCCAGGGTATAGCATGCATGAGTTCAAGGAAACCATCTTTCTTGTGCAAATCATTAAAGACATTTCATTGCAGTGGTTTGCTTCAAGAAGCCAAATTAAAATTTGCTTAGGAGAAATCTTTCTTCACCACCCTATAAAATATTCTCTACGTCTTTCTTCTATGGAAATTAAAACTATAAAATGTATGACTATCACTTTTGCTCCAAACTTGGTCCCATTAAACTCTGCTCTTTAATTTATGGTTAGGCTAAATGTTTTCTTCCTGACGGGTAATTTTGCAGCTGATAGGTGCAAATCCATATGTGAATGAAACTAAGAGCTCTCACACTTCCAAGACAGTCCTGTAATATTCGGTAGTGTTGTAGAACAGTATATTCTCAGCACTAGCACACATAGTAGGAAGTGGGCCTGAAATGTAAGTCCTTGTAACAGGGTCAAGGTATGAGGTGTGAATCTTGGCTAAATTAGTGGTCAAAACAATGCTGATATGAGAATCAAAATCAGGCTGTGAGCTAGAGGCAGGCCCTGCTCACAGAATCTGGCAAGCACCAAGCTGATACTGCAAAACCCCACATTCCTAAGAGGGGCTAGGCACAGCGCACACACAGTTACATTTCAGAAGGGTGGTACCACAGCACTTCCGAGCCAACACATTCCCTAAAGACAACATACTCCTCCTACAAATAAGATCACAATGACAACATGATAGGTGGAGAGGTACAAGGTGAAGGGTGGTAACTGGATACATCGGGGGGTGTCAGCGAGCTACAGCAGAGGGGTCATACCTAATTTCTTAACACTCATATATAAAATGGAGTCTTAGCGGGAGTGTCTCTGTATAGCCTTGGGAGGACTGGAAAGTCCTGTCACTCATCGATCTGCTCCATTGTTACGGGCATACATGTATTAGTGATCCAGTAGAGTTTGCGGGCTACTTACAACATGATTCGTTCACGTTAAACCTGGCTGGGTGCCTTTGTCCCTTAACAGATCCTGTGGTCATTGGGCAGTTTACTGGAGGTCTGTGGTGCCACCTGTCTGTGCAAAGCTGGAGTAGCACACAGGGAGAACACACAGATGCAGCCAAACCTCCAATCACCCTTCACACATGTTATACTGAAAGGAACCGACAGGGAAGGAAAGGAAACGTGAGATGTGTCAATCAGGAAAGACTGATGGTCCAAAAGTGATGTAGACCCAGAGCCTCAAAGGTATTTAGGCACCTAACTCTCACTGAAATCAGTGAGGCACCTAAATACCTTTGAGAAGTTGGTCCTCAGCCACCAACGCCAGATGTGTGAGAGGGTGGAATGTTCAGCAGTGCTCAGAGTCAGACTAACTCTTCCGCCGCCCGTATCCCTGGGAGCTGTACCACTGGCTTAACAGGGGGTGGAATCAGGCGGTTGCTTGGAGCTTTGGCAGTCCCACACTAAAATGCACGTACTTGTACAGTGTGGTCTCACCAGAGGAGCCCTGCTGGAGATCTAGTCATGCCCTGACCCAGAGAAAAAGACTTGCACTGTCTGTGATAAACTTGCAAATATAGATGCTACCCTTATGCATGTAATGGCTAGCATGATATTCTGCCTCTGCTGAAGTCAATGCGAGTTTTGCCATTGATTTCAACAGGGCCAGGATTTCATCCCCAGTATTTGTAATATTACTAACCACTTTACAATACTAATATCCTAGGCTATGTCTACACTGCACATCAATTTCTAAATAAGCTATTCCAGAAAGGTTATTCTGAAATAGCTTATTTTGAAATAGCATGTCTACGCTACAGGGAAGCCTCAAAATGAGTCCGAGGCAGGCTCCCCTAGTGTGGACGTGCTATCTCGATTTAGAGTCCCAGGAGGCACTGGGGAGGAATAACTTAGAATGGCCCTGGGAAGGTGCTATTTCAAAATAGCAGCAGTGGAGCGTCTACACACGCCTTATTTTGAAATAGCTATTTCGCAAGAGGTGTTGATCTTTGTAGAATGTGGTTTACAGATTTTAGAATAAGCTGAAATTATTTTGAAATAATGGAATGGCTGTATAGATGCTCGCATTGCTATTTTGGAATAATGGCCGTAATTCTGAAATAACTTTGCTGTGTGGACAGACCCCTACAGTCCTCATTTCCAAGGGTTCATCATCTCTTTCCTTTTATATGGCTTGATTTTTCAACAAGACCTAAGATTAGTGGGGCCTATTGCAAATTTGGAGAATTTTTTAATTCTTGGTGAGTCCTTTCAAACAAGTCATGCTTGATAATAAATTCACTCAGCTATTGCTGAGTTACTGCAAATTTTCCAATTAAAAATATAGGAAAATCATATTATATTTTTATGCAATCAATACCCAGAAATGGCTAGACTATTTTAAGAAGATTTGTTTAACTAAACCAGCTTCAGGAAAGGTACAACATGGAAAAATTGTCTGCTTTTTTCCTTAAAAAAATATATCACTAGAGCTAGTCAAAATATTTGCTTAAAACATTTTCCCACTGGAAATTGTGTGTTGGTTAAAAGACTGTGGGGTTTTTTTCCTCCAAATTTCTTAACAGGGAGAATAAAAATCATTTGGAACTGACATTTTAAAATGAAACAGTGGGTTTTTTTTGTCAATTTGAAATGCCATTTTTCCCTTTCAACATGTCAGTTTTAAATAAAAAAAATCATTTTCAAATATTTAAAAACCACTGTGTTTTGACATATTGTGTTGCTTAGTTTCAGTAGACAGTGCAGACTCTGTTTTGACATTTTGATTTCAGACGTGGGAATTTTTCATTTTGTGAAAATGTTAGACTTTATATTCCAATTTGGAAGAAAAGTTAATTTGGAAACGTCAGCATTTTCCACGAAAAATCAAATTCCACTTTTCAACTAGCTTTAGTAGTGGCCAATTGAAAATGGGGTTTCTAATGAAAGGAACTGTATTTCAGCTTTAACTACAGCAGTTTTTACCATTCCCGCTGTAGTTACAAAGTTCTGTGTACTTTTTACCCCCCCAAAATATAAATAAAATTTCATTTTTAAAAAAACTATGATTTTTTGGTTAGTGATTTTTTTGGGTATTACTAAAGCTGGGTGAATGCAGAAAACAATTGCTGAGTAATTTGACTACTGCAAAATTCACTGAACAGTGTATTTCCGGAATAATACTAAACTAGTAGAAAAAAATATTACAAAATGGAGTGAATGATGCATAATCCAGTCCCCTAGCATCCACTACAGGTCGTGTGGAGTGCAACAGCACCTAGTCATTTGAAACAAGCCCCAGGATTGGCAGCTGGGGTCCATGTCTTACACAGCACTGTGAACACTGCTGGTGCGTCACAAACTAATATAGTGCAGTCATTGTGAAATGCAGTCCCACACTGGTTGCTCATAGGAAAAGAAGGCTGCTTAGTTTAAGAAACCCAGTTAATTTCTATTGCAAGGTCAGGCTATCATAGAACATTATAACTGGAAGGGACCTCGACAGGTCATCAAGTCCAGTCCCCTGCCCTCACGGCAGGGCCAAGCACCATCTAGCTCATCCCTGCTCTTGAATATTTCCAGGGATGGAGATTCCACAACCTCCCCAGTCAATTTATTCCAATGTTTAACCAATCTGACAGGAAGTTTTTCCTAATGTCCAACCTAAACCTCCCTTGCTGCTGTTTAAGCCCATTGCCTCTTGTCCTGTCCTCAGAGGCCAAGGAGAATAATCCCTCCCTCCCCCATAACGCCCTTTTAGATACTTAAAAACCGCTATTATGTCCCCTCTCAGGCTATGTCTACACTGCAGAGAAATGTCGGAAAAAGATATGGAAATTGCAAAGTGCAATTTGTGTATTTTTTTCCACTTTTTTTCCAAAAGAGGTTTTTCCAAAATTTGGCCCATCTACACGGGGGCCAAATTTCAGAAAAAACTCTTCTTTTGGAACATCCCTTTTTCCTCTCACCGAGAGGAATACAGGGATGCTGAAAGAACACGTCCCTTTTTTCAGAAACTGTTCTGAAAAAGCAAATGCGTTCCTTTAACGCGTATCCCAGAAAAGCTCTGCAGTCTAGACATAGCTTCAGTTTTCTCTTTTTTAAACTAAACAAACCCAGTTCTTTCAGTCTTCCCACACAGCTCATGTTTTCCAGACCTTTAATCATTTTTGTCGCTTTTCTCTGGACCTTCTCTAATTTCTCCACAACTTCCCTGAAATGTGGTGCCCAGAACTGGACACAATATTTTGTGTGTGGCTACGCAAAGCAGAGAGGGGGCAAAAAACCTTCTCTAACAGTGCTTGTCAGGATTTTTTTTTTGACATTTCTATGAACAGCATCTTGGTTCAGTTTCAATGAGACATTCCTTGGGAACATTTTATTCGGCACTGGTGAGGCCACATCTAAAGTAGTGTGTCCAATTCTGCCCCCTCCCCATTTCAGAAAGGATGTGGACGCATTGGTGAGGGTCCAGCGGAGGGTAATGAAAATGATGAGGGGCTGGAGCACATGATCTACGAGGAGAGGCTGAGGGATTTGGGCTTGTTTAGTCTGCAGAAGAGCAGATTAAGGGGGGATTTGATAGCAGCCTTCAACTTCCTTCAGGGGGGTTCCAGAAAGGATGGAGAGAGGCAGTGACAGATAGCAGAACAAGGAGCAATGGTCTCAAGTTTGGATAGTAGGAAAAACTATTTCCCTAGGAAGGTGGTGAAGCACCGGGATGGGTTCCCTAGGGAGGGGGTGGAATCTCCATCCCTAGAGGTGTTGAAGTCCCAGCTTGACAAAGCCCTGGCTGGGATGATTGAGTTGGGGTTGGTCCTGCTTTGGGCAGGGAGCTGGACTTGATGACTCCTGAGGTCTCTGCCAGCCTGGGGATTCTGTAATTCTTGGGTCGAGGATGGAATTACTGCTCCAAGCCAGAGTGACCATAACCAGGTAGCCAAGGCATTCAGTAGGGAAGTAGAAGAACCAGGTTTGAGTTCCTTGTCCCTGCTGGATTTGGAAAGGAAGCTGGATTGTTCACCCCTAGGACAGTTCCCTAACCATTGGGTGCTAAAAGTCACCCAATGTCTGTTTCACTCAGGGCACACTGAACGATTCCAAAACCTAACAAATGTTCTGTTCTTTGCCGCTGCACCACTGCTTAGGTGCCTGGGGGTGCTGTTGTTCATTCTCTTTACATGTGCCATGGTGGTAGCCCAACTAACCAGGGGCAGGGTTGACTAGCCAGCGAAGCTGATCAGACCCAAGCATGCAGCGTATGGTACACCTTCCCAAGGGACAAAGGCCTGTCCCGGGGCTGCTGAGGCACATTGCTTCCCTTTGGCTAGTGCATTGATGTGTTGCTGCTAAAACAAGCCTGTGCCATAAATGAGCCCCAATTATTCACCTTGGATGAAAGCACTTGTGAGTGCATTTCAAGCCCATTACTTTACATTTAGTCATTGTATTATTCATTAATTCCAATTTTCTTTTTGATAGCAACCCAGCTCATTAGAAACTTTTTAAAGATCAGAAACTATCCAGCAACTCATTATGGCATGAATTAACAACCCATTGAATTAATGCGTTAATGGGGTGCCGAGTGCACTACAATGTATAGAATTAGAGGCAATTTGCAACGTTAGCTTTTAGCACTCGCATTTACAATTCCATAATGCCGCGCCTGCTTATTAGATTACACCATCCGGAGTGATCAAAACCTTTGCAAATTATTGTCTCTCCGATGATGTGCTGTATCCTTGCTTTGGAATGAATTGACAGGCTTTTTCTCATTGGTATTACTGCCACAAGTGTCTTCCCAGTTAAAGCTGAAGGGCCACAAATTCCTCCTGGTTCTGCAGCCGGTATCATTGTACCATAAGTGTATTACTCTCCCAAATGAGGATGACAGCTTTGCACACCCCCTGTTCCCTTACCTGTGCCCAGCTGTGAACGAATGCCATGGGGGCAGGGCAAGGACCGGGTAATTGGAGCCAAAATGGTCCCTGTACCCAGGAAGGCTAAGAAGGATAACTTGGTTTTACATGACACTAGGGTGATGGGCAGCAGGATAAGAACATAAGAGTGGCCAGGCTGGGTCAGACCAAAGGCCCATCTAGCCCAGTGTCCTGTCTGCCCACAGTGACCAATGCCAGGTGCCCCAGAGGGAGTGAACAGACCAGGGAATCATGACGTGATCGCTCCTCTCTTACCCTAGAAGCTCCTAGGGCACAGTCCCACACCTCTCCCCTCTCTCGATGGGGGGTCTAGACTCCAATTCCCTGGGATCACCACCTCAGGCCTGTTGTTCAGTACCTGCCGTCCTATTCTCTCAGGGGCTGGGAGAGGGTTCACCAGTGACCAGCCACAGCAAAAGTGCTGTTTATTCAGAGCCAAAGCATGAGCAGGGAAACACACCCAAAGTAACAGCTTGCACTCAGGTGTAGTGCCTCAGCTGTCAGCCATTTCCTTCAGGGAGACCCTGGCAGGTTTTCGGTACCTCTCACCAGGCCGCCTCTCTGGTCACACACTGTCTCATGTCAGTCAGCTCTGGTGAAGAGGTGCCCGTGACTTCTCCTCACAGGCTGGTGATTTGTATCGTTTCAAGAGGCTGGCACATGAAGAACTGGAGCCAGATGAAATCAGTCTGAGATTTCTCCCAGGGGCCAGGCATCTCCAGACATTTTAATGCAAATCCCTGGCAGATAATTACCTCCCTCCCCACACAGAGGATTTTATTTTCTTCAGGAAATGCCCATAAACCCCAGGAGCCAGAATACCAGGCTTAGCCCATACAGATACATATAACATGCCTCAGCAGTCTATGGCTATTCTATGTGTCTATAATGTCTGTTAGAGAAAACAGATTCCAAGATTTGCATTTAACATTAGAAAGGAAAGTCTATGGAGTCATTTTCTGTCTTTCTGAAATTACATGCCAGATCTGTTTTGGTAAGTCCTCAGAGTTGCTTCAGACTAGTGAACTACCTGGACAATCAAAACTTGCTGTCATTGGGTCAGGTTCCCGAGGCTCAACTCTCCCAAATCTGATGAAAGGCACCTAGCACTCTCACAGAGCTGACTGAGAAGATGTGTGAGGCATTAGTAGTTATCTTACAACAGCCATAGAATCTCTCCTGTCTTCTAGGGGACTGGAAGAGGGCAAACCTAAACAAGGGAGTAAGGATAATCCGGGGAATTACAGTTTAACTTTAGTACCCAGAAAGATGATGGCGCAAATAACAAAGCAATCTAACTGCAAGCACCTAAAATATAATAAGGTGATAAGTAAGAGCCAGCACGGATTTGTCAATAACAAATCCTGTCAAACCAACCCAATCACTTTCTTTGGCAGGATATCCTGCCTTGTGGAGAAGGGGGGAGTGGTAGATGTGGTAGGCCTAGGCTTTAGTAAGGCTTTTGATATGGTCTCACATCACCTTCTCAGAAACAAATGAAGGAAATACAAGGTAATGGGAGCTATTATAAAGTGGGCACATAACTGGTTGGAAAACCATTCCAAGTGAGTAGTTCCCAGTTAAGCTGGAAGGGGATAATGTGTGAGGTCCTACAGGGGTCAGTTCTGGGTGTGGTTCTGTTCTATATATTCAGTGCTTTAGATAATGGCATAGAGAGCACACTTATAAAGTTTGCAGATGATACCAAGCTGGGAGGGGTTGGAAGTGCTTTGGAAGATAAGGTTAAAATTCAAAATGATCTGGACAACCTGGAGAAATGGTCTGAGGTAGAAAGGATGAAATTCAAGGAGGACAAATGCAAAGTGCCCCAATTAAGAGGGAACAATCATTTGCGTACACACTAAACTGGAAAATGATTTCTGGGGACGGAGCACTGCAGAAAAAGATTTGGGGGTCGTAGTGGATCACAAGCCAAATATGAGTTGGTAATACTGTTGAGGGGAAAAAAGCAAACTTTCTGGGATGTATTAACAGGCGTGTTGTAAGCAAGATATGAGAAGTCATTCTTTTTTGCTCAATTCCATGCTGAGTAGGCCTCATCACCAGGATTGTGACCAGTTCTGGGCACCACATTTCTGGAAAGGTGTGACAAATTGGAGAAAGTCAAGGAAAGAGCAACTAAAAATCATTAAAGGTCTAAAGGAAAGACTGAAAAAATGGGTTTATTTAGTCTGGAGCAGAGAAGAATGAGATGGGGCATGATAGCAGCTTTCAAGACCTAAAAGGCTGTTAGAAAGAGAAAGGAGAAATATTTTCCTCCTTAACCTCTGAGGATGGGACAAGAAGCAATGGGCTTAAATTGCAGCAGAGGGGGCTTAGGTTAGTCATTAGAAAGAACTTTCTGCCAGGGTGATTAAGCACTGGAATAAATTGCCCAGAGAGGTTGTGGATTCTCTGTCCGTGGAGATTTTTAGGGGTAGGTTGGACAGACATGTGTCAGGAAGGATCTGGATCAGGGGTCTCAACACTCCCAGCCTGCAGGCCAGAGCATGTTTGCAATCCTTCTAGGGAGTCCTGGCAGCCTAGGGGGGGAAGACGGCCTTCCTGTACCAATTCTCCAAGCCCCATTCCTTCCTATCCCCAACTTGCCCTCTTCCCATCCTTGCACCCCATCCCCCACGGGAGGCATCCTCGGGAATTACATGGGGGCTTTGGCAAGGGGTGACAGCAGCGGTCGGGCTCCCCCGCACTCCCCGCGGTGGTGGGAATCGCAGGAAAGCAGAGAGAAGCAGAGTGAGTGCTGGGGGCCCAACTGCTGCTGCTGCCCCATGCCAGGACCCCCAGGTAATACACGAAGCTGCAGCCCTCAGGGGGTGGGGTGCAGTGGAGTGTAGAGGGTGGAATGGTGGCGGGAAGTGCAGGGCTTGGGAGACGGGGATCCCCCCTACCCCCAGGCCACTAGGAAGCCAGGGATGGCTTGCGAATATGCTCTGGTCCATAGATGGCCCATGGGTTGGGAGTTTAAGACCCTGGTCTAAATAATACTTAGTCCTGCCATGAGTGCAGGGGTCTGGACTAGGTGACCTGGTGAGGTACCTTCCTGTCCTGTGATTTGATTTCATCATTAGTCTCCTGAATTCAGTGTTTTCCCTAATCCCCTGCTCCCAGAGTCACATGGTTTTGGTGAGAATCTCCGCTTCCATCACTCAAAAAAAATTCTAGTCATGGCAGTGGCAGAAAAAGGGATCTGAAAGTCTAATAGAAGTACTCCCTGTTGGGGTGAGAACTGGGAACCAGCCACAAGTTCACCCAATTAAGGCTTAATCAATATTTGCCTGGATTTATGTTAGAACTATTCTCACGGAAACAAACACTCTCTCTAGCATAAATGTATCTCCAGCCAAGGCAAAGTTGGTAATGGGCCCAACTTACCATATTCAGAGGCACCAGGGAGATCTTCCACCTTCCATGATGGCTGCTGCTTTCTCCTATTCCTTGGTCTGGTCCTTCAGCATGTTCTTGTGTTCCTCCTGTCTGGCTGCATGTACCCTTAGGTCTTTTACACATTAGCAACCCTTGGGGATTCAGGTCACCCATATGAAAGCATGTGCTCACTTCAGTTACCCAGCTTCTGTATTTTTCTATTGGTTTTCTTGACCATGTCATCTTATGTCACCCTGCTCTGGGTTTTCTCAGGAAAAAAAAGGAACTTTTAAAATGTATATTATGTGTTTGTGCATCTTGTATTTGCAGCTTCCAATAGGACATGTTACCGTTGTTCTGTCAACGGTAACATTTTAAATAGATTAGCAATTTTATATAAAAGAAGAATGGCAAAACCACACTTATACCAGCAAGGGCTTGGCCTACGTGTTACCTCATCTGTACTCATTCAGCGCTCATAATTATAAATCATTAGGAGCATAGCTATCAACGCTCTCAAGCCTACCATTAACAATTTTATATTTTGCTATTATAAATCATTGTTATCCTGAGCTACCCTTAAGCTACTAAAAAGGGCAGGAGGGAGTTAGGAAAGATGCGTGTGAGTCTTAATTTCAACATTTCTTATCTTCTTTACACTATTTTCATTCATTCACTTTTGTTCATGGAGTCAGTCTAAAGAAACATCATTAGAAATTGTCCTGTGAATGTATGTTGGTTTGTCTCAGTGTTATCACTCGATTCTTAGCTGTTTTTAAAAAAAAAACAGTAAAGGCTCGGAAACTAGGAAAAGTACAAAGACCAATTATTATTTTTAATAATCTCATGCTTTTTGATCATTTAAGGGTTTGCAATATGGCTAAACAGAAATTCTGTTGGTTTTCCCTATGAAACTTTTATTTAATCAGTGACCAAATTATTTGCATAGAATCAGTGTTCTGCGACGGTTTGATTTTGCTTAGATTGCACTTTTTTTCCTTTGATGCAAAAACTTCCTATCACATCTGCCCAGTGCTGATGTGCTTCAATGACAGGTTAACCACAATATGTGAAAAGCCATTGTGGTCAGGTGTTTGACTACTGATCATTTGCCCAAGGAATGTATGAAGGATTAAACCATGAGAATTTTAGGTTGATATTTTCCAAGTGGAGTACAACATATAGTCCCACACACTTGTACATCCACCCAGCACGACCTTAAAACACACCCTTCTTGCCCTTATAATGCTGTACGGGTGTATTCTCAGTCAGACTGCTCAGTTTTTTTGCAAGAGTAAATTTGTTAATTGGTTCATTTTTTTATTTGTTTACATCTGCTCCTAAAATTCTGGTCCATAATATTATTGTGATAAAGGCTGCATCGTCAATCCAGATATTTTAGTTATTTTTCTGTAGGTGGTATTGCAAAAGAATTACAAGTTTTAGGCATATATTTGGGTGAGAGCTGTGTTTTTATGCACAGCAATTTCTTCTCTACACAATATTAGGTTTGGCTGATGAAATATTTTGAAATCTGTTCTATTTTCTTTATGTGCCTCTTTTCTGCTCTCTTTATTTATTTGCCTTTTATCTCTTGTTTATCTTTCTTTATGCTTTGCTTTCTCTCCTCATGTTTTATTTTCTTTATCTTTTTATATTTATATCACTCTTCTTTTACTGGGAATCTTTTATGCTGTAACATCTTTCTTCTCCTCATTCCTTTTCTGTTTCTGGCAAGTCTCTGTAACATTTCTGTCTTTTTGGCCATGCTCTCTTTTTCCAGAATGGATGTGAAGTTGCAGAATATTTGAAGTGAACCTATAACCTGGTTATTACACACAGGTTCCAAGTTTGTATTCTACAATTTGGGTTGTGATTTAGCAAAGCACTTAAGCATGTACTTAAATTGTGCTGAAATTTTATTTGTTATCTAAAGGGATAAATAACTTTTCCTTATTTACTTTCTCCATACTTATCATGAATTTATAAACTTCTATCATATTCCAGTCTTTTTAATCTTTCCTCATAGGGAAGCTGTTTCATACCCTAATCATTTTTGCTGCCCTTTTCTGAACTTCTAATTCCAACATATTTTTTGAGATGGGGTGACCACATCTGTACGCAGTATTCAAGATGTGGGCATCCCATGGATTTATGGAGAGACAATAAGATATTTTCTGTCATATTCTCCATCCCTTTCCCAATGATTCCCAACGTTCCATTGGCTGTTTTGAGTGCTTTGCATTTATCAACGTGGTATTTCGTCAGACATTTGCTGCCCAGTCACCCAATTTTGTGAGCTCCCTTTGTCACTTTGTATCTTTTGATACAGTCTCCCAAACTATTCTTGCCAGCAAGTTAAAGTATGGGTTGGATGAATGGATTATAAGGTAGATAGAAAGCTGCCTAGATCATCAGGATCAACAAGTAGTGATCAATGGCTCAATGTACAGTGGCCAACTGATATGAAGTTAAGAGGCCCATGGGTTGGTCCTGGGGCCAGTTTTCTACAATATCTTCATTAATGACCTGGATGAGGGGTTGGATTGCACCTGCAGCAAGTTCACAGATGACCCTAAGCTGTGGGGAGAGGTAGATACACTGGAGGGCAGGGATCGGGTCCACACTGACCTAGACACATTGGAGGGCTGGGCCAAAAGAAATCTGATGAGGCTCAACAAGGACCTCCCTGGAGCAGAAGAATCCCAAGCATTGTTACAGGCTGGGGACAGACTGGCTAAGTGACATTCTGCAGAAAAGGACCTGGGGATCACAGTAAATTAGAAGTGAAGATGAGTCAACAGGGTGCCCTTGTAGCCAAGTTTAGTAATGGCATATTGAGCTGCATTAGTTGGAGCATTGCCACCAGCAGATCTGGAGAAGTGATTACTCCCCTTTATTTGGCACTGGTGAGGCCACATCTGGAGTATTGTGTCCAGATTTGGGGCCCTCCATTACAAAAAGGATGTGGACGCATTGGAGAGCATTCAGTGGAAGGCAACAAAAATCAGTAGGGGGTTGGGGCACATGACTTATGAGGAGAGGCTGAGGGATTTGGGCCTGTTTAGTCTGCAGAAGAGAAGAGTGAGGGGGGATTTGGTAGCAGCCTGCAACTTCCTGGAGGGAGGTTCCAAAGAATCATAGAATCATAGAACCATAGAGCTGGAAGAGACCTCAGAAGGTCATCAAGTCCAGCCCCCTGCTCTAGGCAGGACCAATCCCAACTAAATCAACCCAGCCAGGGCTTTGGAGAGGATGGAGAGAGGCAGTTCTCAGTAGTGGCAGATGGCAGAACAAGGAGCAATAGTCTCAAGTTGCAGTGGGGGAGGTCTAGGTTGGATATTAGGAAAAACTATTTCACTAGGAGGGTGGGGAAGCACTGGGATGGGTTCCCTAGGGAGGGGGGATGGAATCTCCAGCCCCAGAGATTTTAAGGCCTCGCTTAACAAAGCCCTGGCTGGGATGATTGAATTAGGGTTGGTCCTACTTTGAGCAGGGGGTTGGACTAGATGACTCCTGAGGTCTCTTCCCACCCTGATCTTCTATGATTCTATTCTAACTTCTCAATCTGCTTTGAACTTAACTATCTTGAGTAGTGTTGTATCATCTGCACATTTTGCTACCTCACTTTTGTATCCCCTTTCCCCAGATCTTTTATGGATATATTGATCAGAATTGGTTCCCATGCAATCCAGTATTTATCTCACTTCAGTCTGAAAATGGGACTGTTAACTTCAATCCATTGCTTCCTATCTTTTTATCAACCAGTGATCCATGGTAGGAATTTTCTTCTTATCCCGCAACAGCGTACTTTGCTTAGGGGCTTTTGATGTGGGACCTTATGAAAGGCTTTCTGAAAATCTATGTATCCACTATAGCCAGTGAGTCCCCCTAGTCTGCATGCTTGCTGGTCCTCCTAAAGAGTTCTAGTACAGTGGGGAGGCATGATTTTCCTTTACAAAAGCCATGTTGACTCTTCCCCAACAAATCATGTCCATTCATGTGCTTGGTAATTACTGATTTTTACTATAGTTTCAACCTTTTTGCTTGGTACTGAACTTAAGTTTACTGGCCTATAATTGCCAGGATCACCTCTGGAGCCTTTTAAAAAAAATTGCCATCACATTAGCTGTCCTGCAGTCATCTGGTATGGAACTTCATTTAATTGAATGGTTGCATACTCGCATTAGATTTACAGGAGCATTTCCTAGAGGTGAGGTGTTTTCCCTGTAGGGAAACAGAAGGGTCAGAAAACTCAAGGTTGGTAGATCACTGGCTCTGGGTTCAGTGTGACCTTGGGCAATGTATTTAACGTCCCATCTGCCAAATGAATCATAGAATCATAGAACACTAGAATTGGGAGGGAACTCAAGAGGCATCAAGTCCAGTCCCCTGCTCTCATAGCAGGACCAAGCACTGTCGAGATAATCCCTGACAGGTGTCTGTCCAACCTGTTCTTAAATATCTCCAGAGATGGAGATTCCAGAGCCTCCCTAGGCAACTTATTCCAGTGTTTAACCACCCTGGTAGTTAGGAAGTTTTTCCTAATGCCCAACCTAAACCTCCCTTGCTGCAGTTTAAACCCATTTCTGCTTGTCCTATCATCAGAGGCCAAGGAGAACAATCCCTCCTCCCCCCGCCCAGTGACACCCTTTTAGATACTTGAAAACCGCTATCATGTCCCCTCTCTGTCTTCTCTTGTCCAAACTAAACAAGCCCAATTCCTTCAGACTTGCCTCATAGCTCATGTTCTCTAGACCTTTAGTCATTTTTGTTGCTCTTTTCTGGACCTCCACACCAATTTCTCCACATCTTTTTTGAAATGTGGTGCCCAGAACTGGACACAATATTCCAGATGAGGTCTAATCAGCACAGAGTAGAGTGGAAGAATGACTTCTCGTGTCTTGCTCACAATGCACCTGTTAATGCCTCCCAGAATCATGTTTGCTTTTTTTGCAACAGCATCACACTATTGACTCATATTTAAACTTGTTGTCCACTATGACTCCTAGATCCCTTTCTGCAGTACTCTTTCCTGGACTGTCACTTCCCATTCTGTATGTGTGAAACGGATTGTTCCTTCCTAAATGGAGTACTTTGCATTTGTCCTTATTAAATTTTATCCTGTTTACCTTAGACCATTTCTCCAGTTTGTCCAAATCATTTTGCATTATGATCCTATCCCCCAAAGCACTTGCAACCCCTGCCAACTTGGTATCATCTGCAAACTTAATAAGTCTACTCTCTATGCCAATATCTAAATTGTTGATGAAGATATTGAACAGAACCAGTTCCAAAACAGATGATATTTAATGTGCCAGGTGTTTTTGTGACCCTCAAGTGGAAGGTTTTCTCCAAGTGCAATGTGCTATTTGTTGGAGAGAACAGGGTTACTTTGCGAAATGCATTACTTGTACGTTGAAACTACTTTTAAATTGCATTGCTTAGAGCTAAAATAATTCAAGCTCCTTCTAACACTTTTGTCTCACGTATGTTTACTTGCTCTGAGTTTAGAATACCACAGCAGACACACTGAGATTCTATGCCATGGATCGTTAGCACCGTTTGTTTAAACATTTGGTCCAACAGACTGGATCAAACATTTCAGTCAAATCTAAAAAGCTTTATTTTTACTCCAGCTTTTTATGTTTTCTCAACTTGTTTGCACCATTTCATTTTGGAGCGGCTGTTTGAAGCTGTTCTGTCTGACTCATCTGCTTGTCCTCATAGCATAGTATATTTTTAACTGTGTTGTTTCACAGACTGGGGGAGGCAGATTTGAAAATCTGAAAAGCAATGGGAGGTTTGAAGGAGACATGCAACCAATTCAAGATCTTTGGCAGACTCTTCCACTGGGTCTAGGGCATTGATCTCAAATGAGTACTTGGAAGTTTAGTTTAGGTAGGCTGGATGAACGCAGCTCAAATAGCCCGACACACAAATATCGGCACCGTTCTGACCCTTGGTTCACTGAGGCACAGGCAGGAGGATAGAAGACTTTTGGAAGAGATTAACTTGCGTTTATGCAGCAAAACAAGTTGTCCATATTTCAAAAAGGCCTCGCCAGGCAACAGCTCCCATTGTTCTCCATGGGGTTGTGATCCCTCACTTTGTTTAGGATTTCTTCTGTGCTCAGTAGCACACCCTGCTCCCTTCTAGAGCTGTGCCACCAGCAAGCCCACCAACATACCTCCAGTTGGTTTCTGACATTAGCTTTAGTTACCGCTCCAACACAACATCCGTTTTCATTGCTCCTTGGCTTAGCCAGTGCTTCCTTGGCCAAAGTACTGAAAATATTGCCTCACCCAACTCAGCTGAGGAGGGAGGAGACAGAACAGGAAGGAGGACAAAAGTTTCAGAGTAGATTTGCAGGCTAATCTGTCACCTTTCTCACCTTTGCCCTACACCGGATTCAGTTTCCTTCGGCAGCCTGTCTCTCACAAGCACATGCCTTTGTTTTCATTGGGTGTCATGAAGCACAGCAGGAAGCATGTTATATTTTGGCCACTGCTGACAAAATTAATAGTGGTGGCTCCGACATGAAAGTCTCCATATCTCGTGACCAGTCGTTTTAGTACCAACCCATTGTGGTCGTTTTAGTTCAGAGATCCCGTCTGAATCTCGCTTTGTCCTTAAAAAAAATCACTCCACAATGATGGCTTGATCTGCAGTCTCTGGTCATGCGATGCCTGAAGACTGCCTTAGCAGATGTGTTATAATTTGCGGCTGAGGTGCATTAATAAAGATGTATTTTTCTGAGGAAAATAGTTAAGGCGTGGCAAAAGCTATCGATAGAGATGACAAAGAACAAGTTCGATTTAGATGGGACATGAATAAGAGGAGACAATAGAAATGTATATAACAATGAATGGTCTTAAGGAAGGCATATTAGGAATTTGTCCACCCTGTCCCATAATATACAAACTAGTCCTTCGATGCAATTAAAGTATAGCAAATTCAAAACTAATTAAGCTAAATGCTTTCTCTATGTGTATAATTACACAATGGAATTCACTGCTACAGGAAGTCATTGTGGCCAAGAGCTTAATGAATTAGGACATTTCTGTGTGGACAAGAATATAGATTTATCCTATCGAGTGCTAACAATTTGGGTTGGGATATGAAACCCCATGCTTCAGGAATTAAGCCAATGTGAGTGTTAGAAGGTAGGAAGAGTCCTAATGTGGGGGAGAGGCACAAATTAGCTCACACCACATGGGTTTACACGTTCCTCAGAACAGGGCCGGACTGAGGCATGGGCGAGCTGGGCAGCTGCCCGGGGCGCCAACCGATGGGGGGTGCCTGATGGCAGCTGTAAGGGGCGCACGGCGTCCCTTACAGCTGCCATCAGATGCCATGCGCCCGGCTCCCACAGCGCCGGCCCTGCGGCGCCGGCCAGCAGCGCCCTTCCCCCCACGGCCTCGGGGCCCTGCACGGCCCAGCGCGTGCACCTGCAGCGGTGGCCGGACCAGGCTGGGCAGCGCATGCGCTGTGCACCCCAGAGGCGGACCCGCGCACCGTGGAGGGGTGGGCCCACGCCCCAGGGGCGGGCCCGTGCATGCGCCATGTGCCCGGGCCCAGGGCGCCAAAAGGGCTCGGGCTGGCCCTGCCTCAGAAGCATGTGGTGTTGGCACCTGCCAGAGACAGGCCACTGGACTAGAAGGACAATGGGGCTGACCCCGTCTAGGAATTCTTGTGTTCTTCAGTTTCGTCCAATGTGCACCTGTACTAAGCTTCACTCAGTTTCCCGGATCTCTGCTCACCAAAGCGCTCAGCCATTTTCAAGCAAACTACTGAGCACCATGACAAGCTGACACCAAGACAATTCCCAGTGACCTCAGATAACATTTCCACTTGGTATTAAGTGCTCACGAGCTATCTGAGGCTTCATTCTACCAAGGCTGCCATCCACCGTAATGTGCTTCTTACAGGCTTTAGTAAGGAATCCAGCATTCCGCCGAAGCCTTGGAAGACGATCCAAAGGTTACGGTGACACTGGAAATGAGAGGAAGGTGAGATACTGAACCTTACAGAAGACAGTCCAGCCTGTCCCTGGCTTAGAGCTCAAAACAGGATCTTCACTTGGAGCAAATGAACACTAGCTGCTACACCAACTACACGGAACTCCAATGGCAGGGACCTTTGGGAGTCAGGCCTCTTGAGAATGGCTAGGGAAAAGCGGTGATGAACGACACACTAAAAGCTCTCTCCACTTGTGGAAATACCTGGGATTCTGGTCTCATTTCAGCAACTGGTGTGATGGCCATCCGAGATGCTTCTGTTCTTTTGAAACTTGCTCTGCCTTTGGCCTATGCAAAGTCAGGGGAAAAATTCCCTCTTGAACGCAGGCTGTGTATCTCGTAAGCCTTTGCACAGAGAGAGCACTGGGGGAGTGGGAGGGGACCACAGATGGCCATGCAACACTTTCTATCCCCAAATTGTAAAGGGTGTTGGGGCCAGATAACCCCCTGCCTCAAGTTAGAGCTGACTCAGGGCTCGTCTACTGTGTTCTATTTGCAGATAGAGTCTGTGGTTTTACCTGTCCTGCATCACCAGAGCATCTTCGCACTGCACAGTCCCTCATGCCCTGCTCCTTACAACATCCATGTTCAGTAAGGCTGTGTTGTTATTCCCATTGTACAGATGGGGAAACTGAGGCATCGTGTGAGTAAGGTCCATATTTTGAAAAGTATTTACGTACTTACGTACCTAAACCCCACTGATTTTTAGGCACATTTAAAACTCTGGTCTTAAGTGACTTGTCTATGCTCACACAAAAAGCCTTCAGAGAATTCCCAGGCTAATTCGCTAACCACTGGACAATCCTTCCTCTCTCCAGCTGGGATTGATGAGCATCCAGGGGGAGGAACAGACACGACAAAATCTCTTCTGTGCTAGTGGTGGTAGGGGGCCCAGGGATGGCTATGCAACAAGGCAACACCTGTTGCATAAAGAGATGGATGTGGCCCTTCTGTGACTTACAACCAATTTGAGCCAGAGTTTGTAACTAGGACAGAAGAAAATCTACATGAGTTTTTCCATTCATTGCTGTACAATTTGAATAGAAGGAGTGAACTGAGGTGCCATAATTACAGCCCTATAAGAGCTCTTGTCATCCTGGGCCGTACGTTTGAACAGGCGACGCATATAACCACACAAGTATAATCAGACTTTTCTCTGAAGTATTAGTTCCTCGTGTGCACTCACTTCAGCCAGCAAAACAATTCATCCACGCCAGTGAGAGAGAAATCTGTCTAGAAATGGCATCATTTGCTGGGAAGCAACAAACCCTTCACAAAGCAATAGAGAGGGAAGAGAGAAAATAAGCAGGTTCGTTGCAAATCACCAGAAAGCTGCAGCACTGAATCAATGGATAGTTAGAATGCCAGACGCTCATCTTCAAAAGCTTTCTGAGTAAAACAAAATGTTTCTGGGAAGACTAGACTAGGAATAGTCCATGTATCATCTATAAAGCTCTTTGGGAATTTTTCAACAAAAGTCATTTTTAATGAAAAGTACTGATGCATCCAAACTGGAATTTTAGGGAGAACGTGGGGATTTTCCGCCTTTGGTGTTTGATTAATTTCCCCACTGAAAAAAGTTGAAAAATGTTCCAGAAATGGTTGAGACATCTGATTTTGATATTTCTGAAATGGAACATTTTGGTTTTCCATTTCAAAATGGCTTTTAGTTTCAAAATTTAACTTAAAGCACAATGTACACAAGGTTAAAGAGAAGAAAGGGTATAATAGGGGTGAAGCATTTCAAAATGATCAGAACAAAAAGGTTGATTATTTTTCCTCCTCATTTGTCAGTTCACCAAAAAATAAAAATAAAAATTTCATTTTTTTTGTCCTGATTTGGGATGTGAAACATTTTTAAATCTAAAAAATTCTCCTGGCATAAGAAAACGATTTCCTACCATTCTCTGTAATGGTGGTAGGAATGTCGATGAGAATGTAAGAGAAGGACATCATTCCATTGCGTGGTGAAGAAGAAATACCTCTTTCTACTGTTACCAATTCAAAAACAAGTGTCACTGGTACTCTAGTCTACCTTGGCCGCTCCCTCCCCACCTAAGTGCTATTGTTCCCGGCAGAGGCAAAAGATTCTAACAGAAAAATACAGCGCACTGCAGAAACACACGGAGAGTATTGGCAGTTTACGGGTGGAGATACACCAATGAATGCATTTTATGATCTGTTGATGCTCGTTCTTAGAAACCGAACGCATTGTCAAAGCATCAGTTTATGAGGGTTTTTGCTTGTGCACTGCTTACAGTTGCTATTCTCCAGTCTAACAATGTTTACAACTAAGTCCCCAGCAGATTCTGACTGAATCGATTTGGATAAATGTGCCTACATGCATACAGCAGTTGCACATTTGTGTTGTTCATTACACACCCCTTTTCATGCCCCCCTTTACATGCACAGTTTAAATATGCACATGCATTCACACCTCAGACAACCCATTCCAGACCTACCCCAATTCTATGTCTACCCCCCTTTCACGTCTACACACCCCGCTTCATTCTGAGTTTATCTCACCAGGCGTTCGGTACACCCATCCTTCCTGCTTTATAGCCATCCATGCCATTAAAAGGGCAGAATAATGACAATGAAGAGAGCTACACACAAGTCACACACTGATCTAAGGGATTCAGATTTAGTTCACAGATCACACAGTGAATTACACAGCGCTTTATGTCTGGAGATCTCACCGTGCGTCACTAAGATTGGTAAGGAAAGACAAGGAAGCATCCAAATGGCCCTCACCCACCACAGTATTGCGTGTCTTCAACGTATCCATCTTTTCAACCCCTCTGAGAGGTAAGGGAGTTCTACCACAGCCATTGTACTGACGGGGACAGAGGCAAAGCACACGTCATGTCACGTCACGTGTACAAGGTCTCAAAGGAAGTTTGTGGTAGAAGAGGGAACCTCAGCAGAGGAGGGAACCTTGGTCCTTTGAACGTCAGGTGGGAGCCCTAGACGCTAAGCCAGTCTCTGCCTTGAGAGCCTCACACATCTGCTTCAGGGTGCCGTTTACCTCTGGGGACTCATGTTGGTGAGAATTGCCAGCCTGAGCGAGACAACCCATTTGATACAGTCAATGGGGTGTGAAATATCGTCCCTCTTTCCAACCAGGCCCTCTTGCAATGAAAGGAGAAAGGAGCTGTGCTTATAAACTGGGGTTATTTAAAGAGCTTTGAAATCCGGAGTGACTCTTCTCACAAAGAAACACTGAAGTTCTCATCAGGCAAGAATGCTACATTTTTCTGCTACCATGCAGGGACACCGATAGCCTCCGAGGGACCCTGGGCGAGGTGATGGGGGTGGCTGTGCTCCATGCTGCCCCCTCCTGTCCCTCAGAGCTGCCCAGAACTTTGCAGCCTGCTGCACAGGGCTCCAGTGGCAATTTAAAGGGCCCACGCCTCTTTGAATTGCCAGACACCAGGGCAACTGCCCCCATTGCCCCCTCTCCCCATCGGTGGGCCTGCTACCATATTTCCTTTCTAGAGCAGAAAGCAGCCAGGCAAATGGCTAAGCGGCCTTCACTTTATTCCACATCCCCACTAGAATACAGAGCTATCTTGCTGACGAGAATCTGAAGTGGAGAGGCTAGTGATCCCTAGCTTTGCACCAGAGAGTACTTTGAGGTTTCTGCCTCTCACAGCAGAGATCTGCCCTTAGCATTATGTATTTGGGGTGCACCTCCTGGTCCACTACCTTCAGCTGCCAGATGGGAAAGAACAGTACCCCCCCAGCAGAGCACTGTGCACCTATGAAAGAGGATCGCACAGTTGAATTGATGGAGAAAGAACTTGGCCATTCTCCCACCAGTTTGTTGGGTCAGCCCTACTGACTAGCAAACAGTAAGTAGTAAATGTCCTTTGCTGCACTAGGGACATATTTAAACACCACATCAAGCCAAAGCATCATGCTAGCATTCTAGCAAAGGGAATGGAGCACGCTGAATGCTGCCTTTCTCACTGGGAACTGTATCCTTTCCCTGGTCAGACCTTACACGTTCGAGTGTCCTATTGGTTGGTTTAAGGCTTATGAAGTTTCAGAGAAAGATGGAGCCTGGTCCAAAGCCCACAGAGGCCACTGGGAGTTTTTCCATTGACTTCTCCAGCCTATACTTGATGCTGTAGAGTAGGTCTACGCTGTGTGGCTATTTTGGGATACCAGACATATCCCAAAATAGCTACCCTGCATCTACACAAGCCACCCATCATTTCGAAATATTTTTCAAAATGAGTGTGCTATTTTGCTGACCCAGTAAACCTCATTGCACAAGGGTTAAGGGATAGCATGTTATTTTGAAATTTGGTGCTGTGTAGATACGCCAACTTTGAAAATAAGCTCTTTCAAAACAGATTCAAAATAAGATACACAATTTGCATGGCGCACACTGCATATCTTATTTTGAGTTTAGGGTCCTGTGTCGACGCACCCTAAGACCCAAATCCTTTAAGGAGTTTAGGGATCTAACTCCCATTGAAACCCATGGGAATTAAGTGCCTAGCAACATTTGAAGGGTTTGGGCCCAATCAATCACCCTTTCTGCCATAGCCCAAGGGAAAACGTAATGCCTCATGCCCCTGGTTCAACGGTCATTAACATCCTTGCCTAGGACATGGTTAGTTTATTTCCCATCAGTGAGGTAGGTGAAGTTCTCAGATGGAAGCATTCGCTGCAGTTCCACGGGCTGACTTCAGTTCAAGCTTTGCAGGTCTTGGCCTTTAGCACCAAAGGTTCCCATCTCATGGGTTTGCACATTGGATTGAATACAAAGAGCACCTGAATTTCAAGCCCATAACTCAAAGAATTCTCGCTGCCCACAGTCGTTCTTAATTGGGCATTTGAAGCACGAGACAGTTATTGGAACATTTTCCCCTCCAGGTAGCAACACTCAAACCTTCTTGCCTCTCTGCCACGTCTGAGGTAGAACAGTCTACGTGTGAGCCAATTAGCCCTGTTAGGAGGCTGTAATTGGCTGCCACTTGCTGCATTAGGCTGAGCTATACACAAGCCATCAGTTTGGGATAACCAGCAAGGAGCTCTGAGCTGTCAGACCCTGATAGGGACCTGTGGCAAAGGGGGGAAGGAGGGAAATATCACTGATAAGCTTCTGCAGTTATTACCTAGAAAAATCAATTATCTGCTCTGAGGTAACACCAGTCAGCAGCCTCCTGGAAAGATGAGAGAGAAAGACAGTGGGAGAGGATTAATGGAGCAGTTAGCACAGTATTGATTAGGCCTGAGGCTTGTAGGGATGAGTCTGGAGACTGAAAAAAAGGAGCAAAAGTCAAGCTTAGGCCAAAAGCAATTGAAATATTTTTCAGTGTTGACAGAAGCAGGGTCTGCAAGGGAAGAATACGCCCTGCAGGGTGTTGTGCTGTTTGAGCAATCCTCAGGATCGGTGTGTGCATGTGACGGGTGACCAGGAGGCCAGTTTCAGGGACAGTCAGTCATGTGTCTGCAAGGGAAAAGGGAGGGGCATTCACGAGTCACGCTGAGAGTGGAGATATTACCCATGGAAAATGGAAAGAGGCCACATGCAGAGAGAGCAGGTCGCCCCATGACAGAATAATGGCAGTGACTGGGGCGACTGGCAATGGTTTCCAAGGCACTGACGGTGATGTGGGGAGGCTGTTTTGGTTTGGACAGATGTGTGGCTCTTTCCTTTTGGCTTTTGCAAGAGCCAACGATACGCCTCTAACTTTGATGTCTTGGTTGGCTTTGGATCTGCAAGCTTTGGGAACATAAGGAGGGCAGAGTTCAGCTCAGTACTCGTGGGGTGTGAGACTGGGTTCAGAAACTGGGTAAGGGGCAGCAAATAACAAGTCAGGATAAGTGGCCACTCTCCTTCCTGGCAACAGGTTAACAGCAAGTCGCTTCCTTCCGGCTTCTTTCCTCAGAGAGGAGTGGGGTATATTCATTAAAGAATTGGCAAAGGGGCACACAATGAGATGGTGCATTGGGAGGTGACAGAGGGTATTTAGAGTAGTTGAGTCCAGAAAGAAGCACAAGGACCTTCTAAGGGACCTAATTGTGATAGATGAATGGGCAACACATTGGCCCATTAAGGTAATGGTTGATAAATATCAAGTAAAGCACACGGGGAGCAAAAAAGTCAAACTATTCAGATACCTGTCCAGTCCTGAGCCAGGGAGTTTGCCGCACCAGGGGAGGTCAGTGCTGGCCCCTCTGCTGCGGACTCTGGGCTTTGCTCCCGGCCACCTGCCTGGCTCTCTGGTCCAGCAACATCTGTGGTCCTACTGCACCAGATTTGCCCTGTGAGTGCTCCAACCATGGAACACCCACAAGGTCTTGGATAATGCCAGACCAGAGAGTCCCACCCTAGACAGAAGTTCAGCCTGTACTGCTCCCGGTATAACGACCTCTTTTATAGGAGCTTTCATCCGTAGATCTCACAGCACGCTACAAAGAAGCTCCCATAAATATTCAACTTCTTAAATTAACTCTTCTGGGTCCCACGATGCCTGCAGTCAGCCTTACCATTGCTGCTGTTGACATGTATTTAGAGTTTGCCAGCCAATCAATAAGTCTCAGCCTGTTGGCTTATGCTTTGGCAAATGAAGACAGAAAACGGATCAAACAATTGGGAATCCATTAATATTTATATCTACCTTTGTAGATCCTTAAGGCAATTTTCAACATAATTTATCTGCTCCCCTCTTGATGCATTATTGTGAGTACATTCCTGCATCCTGTTGAGTGACGGCATCAGATGCCTTTGTTTGATTTAGTGCTTCATGGCAGCTGTTTAGAATTAGCTCTCATTGCTTTACTGAAAACAGACACAAGCAAATTGGTAAAGAAGCTTCATTCTGCACCTCCAAGATGTTTGCTGAGCAGTAATCCACAGTGAGATTAAACTAGAGGAAATCTGCCTGCATAAAATGGTGCTTAGTTGTCTAAGCCTTGTGCAGCTTCTGTCCGTTGTGCTTTCATAAAATGTGATAACACGGTTTTTACATGGCTTGTCAGAACGGGAGCAAAGTTGTAATTCTGTGGGGTGAGTGCAATGAGAACAATGGATAATTTCTCATTTTTAGTGTTAAGGGAGTCTCTGGAAATAGTGACACCAAAGTGAAGCTCCTCCTCTCCAATGAGTGATAAACCTGCTAAAAAACTTCTAAAAACAGTGAGAAGTCCTGTGGCACCTTAGAGACTAACAAATCTATTAAATACAGAATATTAACAGGACTTCTAGTTGTTTTTTAAAAGTTGTTTTTAAAGTTACAGATGAACACTGCTACCCCTCTGAGACTTACACACCCACTAAGGCTAACAAACTACTGAACTAAAAGAACACGAAACAAAACACCAGCTGAAGACCTGATGGAACCACTATGCAGCAAGTAACAAAGACCTCTCAAGTCAGGTAGACAGCAGCAAACGTCACTGAAGTGGCTGTGACTCTCAAGCTTAAAACAGACAGCGATCCCAAAGCAGCCTCCGCAGGAGATACTGCCGCTCAGAAAAGGGGCTTAAAAGTCCTCATAATTCCCCAGCTAGGATACTCCTATTGTAGGTCACAGGTTGCAGGGAAATGCCCAGGGTTATAAAGTTGGTCAGTGGCAGAGGTAAGGAGCTACTCCAAGTTTCAGACTGCTAGCCCATCTATCAGACCATACTGAGTCCTTTTCAATAATATGTGTAATTACTCCTGAAAACCATTGAAAAACTTAATTAAAATGTACAAATTCACAGGACTTCTCCAGGACTGTCCTATGACTAGAGGAAATGGAACAAAACAAATCTTTTTAAAATGAAAACAAAGGGGCAATGCCACTAAAGTAAAGAGACCTTCGTCTCAGAATAGGAGAGTCACCCACCTGAGCCATTGCTAGATCACCCCTTCTGAATTAGGGTGGGGTTACACCTGGAGTTAGAGGTGCAATTTCTAACTTACGGAGATATAGTCACACTAGCACTGATCCATTGAGTGGGTTGAGTGTAGCATAGATCTAAAAATAGATCTAGTGGGCTAAAAATAGTCAATGGGACGATTCATGGGCTCACGTTACTGCATCAAGGCCAAAATGATCAGACAGATATCTATATATCTTAGGGGAATAGTGACCAAACCTGACTTCCAAACATTCAGACCTGCTGTCAGCTACAACCAAGCCAGGAACAACGGCCTGCTATGGTGTGTAGATGGCTAAATACCTTTGAAGCTCATCAGTGTCAAAGCTTAAAATGCATTCCGTGGTGCTGCATCTTTCCAATGCACAGACTGCCTTCAGATCATTTCTAAAGAAAAGAACTAAGCTCATTAGCCCATCCCCTGATGATCTGGAGTGGTTTTGTCAAGTGGAGAAATCACTTCTAGAAGCAGAGACTGAGAAATGACTTCTCCACCCATGCTCAATGCTTTCTGTGGGCACCACCAGAGGAATTCAGCAGGGCAGGGGCGAGGAGCAAAGGACCAGACCTTTCTTTCCTGCGGTGTGTTGTTTGATTTGAACAAAGCACCATTCCAGCCATTCATAAATCACGGATGCTCTGTATTCTCCTGCGCAGCTGGTCCAGCAGGGATGAGGGAGGGAAGGGCCTCACAGATTAATGGGACTTTCCGGTGCAGAAGACCTTGTGTATGTGCAGGCTGGTTTCCCAACACTGTTCCTCCAGAGGGAAATGTTAGTCTGTGAAGGGGAGGGTGGCTTGTTCGGTTTGACCTTTGTGAACCCTTTCACACGGGAGATAAACAGAGACTTCTCTCTCCAGAGATTGGATTTGAAGAGGCCCGAGGCACTGCCCTGAGACACCAGAGTAACTCTGATTTCAGTGTAATTATATTGGCACTAACCGGGGCTAGCCCAGCAGGCCCTATATCTTTGCTATTTACAGCTGCCAAAATGAAACCCTCTACAAAGGGGAAAACACCTGGTCAGACAGATGAGCTTGGCCCTGCTCTCTCTCAGTGATTGAGGATGGGATTCAGCTAAGCCTTGAAGTGTGAGCTCCAGTCACAGTTCAGGTTTCAAGCTGCGTATCTGCCACTGGTTAACACAAGTGTTTTGCTGAATGGGGGCCTATTGTATCCTCTGCTCCAGAGCAATACGTTGGAGAACTAGGAAAACAAAGTTTCCTCAGATCATGGAAGAATACATTTAAAATAATGCAGATCATGGAAAGTGAGGCTCACTGAAATCGTGCCAGCTGTTGGGCACGCCTTTCTTCTGGTTTGACTTCACGGCTTTTCTTTTTTGAAAACAAGGCTGAATTCACAGGAAATCTAGAAACCACGCAGGGGAAAGGAGGGGGAGGGTTTTTTTAAAAGCTTCAGTCCTTCGCAACCTTTATTCCTTTCTGTATTTGAGAAATCCTCCTTCATGCCAGTGCGGAACTGTCAGCTAAAGCAAGAGGCAGTGTTGGTGATTTTTTATTTCTGTCTTATTCCAAAAGCAGCCGGTAAGGAGAAAGAACCCCCATACTGAGGGATGGAAATCGTGTAACTTAGGGATATATTCATAAATCAGCAAGTTACAGTAGCAGATTCTGGCTGCAGGGGCGAATAAGCTGTAGACTTAAAATGCAATAAAAACAAACAAAATCAATAATAATACATTTTAATTCAAGCAGTCATCACAGCGGCACCATAGCAATCAGTCATATTTACCGAGACCCTGTATGTAATAATCCCCCTGATCCCGATATAATTGCCAGCTTCGCCTCTTGAATTATCAACACCTCTTATGGCTTATTCCCTCATACTTTCTCAATAAGCACCAGCAATCAATACTCGCACAATCAGCCAGCCAAACGCAGGGTGTAAATGTCTGGAAAGTGGTCATTAGGGGGCTCTGAGTGACAGGGTGGCTGTGCTAATGGGATAGGCATGTAGTAAATATGTAATTTGGGAAATCTGCATATTGGAAGGTGTAGGTACTTGGCCATGGGAAAGTGGCGGTTCAGCGCAAGGGAACATTTACCCTTGAAAATGAGGTTTCAGTCCCTTGCAAGAGGTGGATTTAGTGAGATGGCTGTCACCCTCTGCAATCTCTTGCATCTCCCCATGAGCATGACATACCCCGCATGCTTGGAGGACACCTACTTTGCCTGCAAGAGTAACCTCTCGCAGCTCTGCAATGCTAGATAACATGGATTCCCATGCAAATTTGGGTATCAGTGTCACTTTAAATACTGATATTAGATATAAATTTAAAAAAAAAACCTCCACCATTACCTCTCCATTGCTACTCACTTGTAAAATGAATCCCAATACAGAAAAAATAGCTGTGGACATGGGAACCCTCTTTCTTTCCTCTCCTTGTAGAGGGTTAATTTTAATTAGCTCCAGTTTTTCCATTAATTCCCCCCAATGGATCACTACCTTGTCTCAGTTGGGGGGTTTGTGTGTCTCAGTGACCCTTAGAACTACGTCGGCAGCAGCCTAGTGCTCCTGGTAGGATCAGCCATGTTGGACAGGTCGAAGGGTAGAGACCAGACTAAGTGTGATTCACTGGTCCTCCAGGCTGGGGGTTTGGCTCAGGGCTGAAAACCCTGACCTAGAAAAAAAATTATGTTATGGAAACAGCAACGAAGAATTCTCCTACAACTTTGTGCAATGGCCTTCCTAAGTCCTCTCTGGGGACCTGTATGACTGACAGTAGTGAAAGCCATGAGGAAGCTACTGCCATGATGATGGACACCAAGACAAAGACCAAAACTGGATTCTGGAATGTACGAACCATGTACGATATTGGCATGCTAGCCGAAATGAGACGATACAATCTACACGTCCTTGGTGTTAGTAAGAGTAGATGGACAGGATTGGGGAGACTGAAGACTTCTGCAGGAGAAACAGTGCTTTACTCGGGAAGAGACAATGACCAGTATCATGAGGGAGTGGCTATCATTCTTAAGAAGGGGATTGAGAAATGCTTGTTAGAGTGGAAACCTGTCAACAATAGATTGATGAGGGTCAGACTGAAAGGACGCTGGAGATGGATAGGGCACGTGATGAGAAGGGATGCCGATGCCATTGTAAAGATAGCACTTTACTAGACGCCTGAAGGACGATGGAAACGTGGGAGGCCCAAGACAACATGGTGGCGTACTGTTGAGGCAGACATGAAGAGAATGAATTACAACTGGGACACACTGGAGAAAATGGCCAAAGACAGACAAAAATGGAAAACCTTCATTGCTGCCCTACATGCCAGCCGGTGTAATAGGCATTAACTTAACTTTTCCATTAATTAAACAGATTGGGTCAGATTTTCCAAAGGGGTGATGTCACCAGTAATATGGGCAACTCAGAGTCCCTTGCACTGTACAATTACATCTGGTCTTTGGGCTTTCCGGTGCATGGCAAAATAAAGATCGCATCATTGATTCTCACACGCGGGAGATTTTAGAAAGTGCTGCTGCCTGTTCCTAAAAAGAGTTACAAAAGTCGCTGGGTGTCTCCAAGAGTTTGATCAACAAGAACACAAGGACCTAGCCATCTCCGAAAACACTCCGCTCATATGTTAGTAGCTTTGTCGTATTATACTTGTTTAGCCAACAAAAAATGAAGGCACCCATCTGCCCTTTGTTGCAACATACTCCATTTACACATTTTGTATTGATCAGTTTGTGTTATGTGTTATTGATTTCTCATTGCAGCATCTTAGATCTGTGGAATGAGCATGCATTATTAGTCCATTTTAAATATAAGAAATAAATCAAGTACCAAAGTCTACAGTAAAACACAGGAAATAGATACCAGAGAGCTCTTGAATAAACCCATCAGTAACAAGGCTCTAAAGAGTGAATTATTTCTAGTCGGTTGCATTTGCATATAAATTAAGGCTCGGTGATTATTTACTCTTTGCTGTTCTAAGAATTAGTTCCAAAGAAAGTCATCTAGCCTTTGTTTTGGGTTTATAAAGCCGCAGATGATTGCAATGCGCTTGGTATTAGGAATGTGTTGAAACTGAGGGCACGTCTAGACTACATGGCTCCGTCGATGGAGCCATGTAGATTAGGGTTGTAGGCAAAGGGAAATGAAGCGGCGATTTAAATAATCGCCGCTTCATTTAAATTAAAATGGCTGCCTCGCTGTGCCGATCAGCTGTTTGTCGGCACAGCGCTGTAGTCTGGACACTCCACGGTCGACATCAAAGGCATTTGTCGACCTCCCCGATATGCCTCGGCAGCCATTTTAATTTAAATGAAGCGGCGATTATTTAAATCGCCGCTTCATTTCCCTTTGCCTACAACCTAATCTACATGGCTCCGTTGACGGAGCCCTGTAGTCTAGATATGCCCTGGAGCACCAGACAGTCTACAAGTCCTCCCGTCTACTAAGTAACCCCACACGTTCATCTTTGCTGTGCATCGCAGGGTCAGTGCAGCGCCTGAGGAGAAGTCCGTTGGGTAAGATTGCCGGGGGTGAGACAAAAGGAGATAGCAGGAACCGTTTGATTACACAACCGACTGCCACTCTGGGTCTATTTTAGTGTGTTGTACTGTTGCCACTCCCTGGAGAGTCTGAAACCATTAGCAAGGCTCTTAGTGGTCTGTAGGGGGACATTGGCCCTTCTCCCTTGCCAGGGTGCTCGCTTACTCGGCGGAGGTTGATAAGCGTTGTGGGGATCAGGCTTACAGCCATTTTATTCTTGGGCCCGTCTAGATCCCATGGAAGTGAATGGGAAGATCTCCCCATATCAACAGCCATTGGATCTGACCTTGGGTATGTGCTTCCTCCGAAACGAGGGGAGTCGTGTTCCTGGTGAGCTTCCTGTAGTTTGGGAAGGAGTTTTAGTAAAATTTGAATGGGTGAGGCTCACCAATCTGACCAGAAAATCTAAGTTTGTTCTCTATCCCAGGTTTACAATGCAGTGGAACCATAAGATTCCCCCTCTTGAGGGCCGGCAAGGGACCGACAGCAACCATACCTTAACTCAGGAAATGAAAACAGTTTTATTGCTAAAGGGAAGACGATGATGATCACCACAACAAATACAGAGGCAAGACACAAATCACTTGGATTTCTTCCCGAGATGTCCTTTACACCATCAAATTAAAACTTATCTAAGTATACAAAGAGTAATCACAAAACAATATTTCCTACCCACAAGATCTTAATACCCCCAAGGCTGAATGAAGAAGGCCTTCCCCTAGAAGGCCTTGGAGCAGGTGGGAGTGAAATTCCTAGGAGCAAACTTAAGCAGAATTAAAGAAGCAAGAAAGCAGTGAAGAGACAGAATAGATAAACGTATATGGTTTCTGACCTGAAAAGATAAAAACACTCCGGAGTGGGCTGTTTCAGTGACAAGTGAAGCAGCAGCACCGACTTCCCAAATTCCTAGGCCTAAATACCCATTTGGCACCAAAATGTCCCAGATGTTCAACCCCTTGTCCATAGTTGGGACTAGCACCCTAAGATTTCTGAGGGTACCATTTCTAATTGGAGAAAATATTTGGGGAACTGATGAATATTCATTAGACCTGATTGACGCCTTCTTGGATGACCTCCCAGAACCACCAAGAAAAGGTGGGAGGCTGCGGTTTTGGACTTGAACATCTGGCATAGATTGCGCAGGAGATTTGACCTGACTGTTATCACCAAGTTAGCAGATTTCTTTGCAGATTCCGGGCAGAATTAAAAAAATAGACTATTAGCCAACCACAAACTCTTGCTTCACATCTCTTATGGAAAATTACAAGAAGAATACCAAATACTGGTTAACTACTACACTTCTATTATAAGCAATCTCACAGAAAATTAATTCTGCAGGCACCTTGCGTTACCAGCTTATTCAACTCTATATACAAGAGAAGGATAAAACACAAGAGCTATCAGTTAGTAGGGTAACACGGCGCAGATATCATTCAGTAGGCTACATTCCCCTCCAAGTGCGTGAGGGCTGCAGAGTTGGGCTCTGAGCTATTTTGGCTCAAGAAGCCCGCCTGCTAATGAATCCCTGGTTGTAGATTCAGTGCTCTGTACAGGCCCAGTCAGCGCTCAGCGCACAGGGGCAGGCTCCGGGGCCTTTGCTAAGCACCTTACGCTATGAGTCGCGCCTTTGTTCACTTCAGCCGGGCGACGTGCGGGCTCCAGCCCTGTTCAGGGTGTCAGAATCTAGCCCAGGAGTTGTCAGGGGAGGGCTGGAGAAGTGCTTCATGAGCAGCTCTGAACAGCAGGGTGTGGGCTGCCCCCGCCCCAAGAAGTCACTGTCTCATGGACCACCCGCTGAATCACTGCTCAGTCCCTGCTTCCCCCTCCATTGTCTGGTTGGTAAGACCTGTTGGAGACACTTTAATCTGCCTGGACACTCATTAATGGATATCCAAGTCACCCTGTTTTTCAGGCCAATTCCACAAGCCAAATACACAGAGAAGAATGGGAGATTAACTTCATTCACAAGTGTAATTCTTATGCAAATGGTATAAACAGGGACATGGGCTGTGTCGCACACTACCTTCCACATCCTAACGACTTAAACTATCAACCAAACAATGGAGGTGCTAATTGTTCTTATCAGCCTGTGGTAACTGTTGGAACCATCTACTCACTGTCTCTCTCTCTCTTTATTTTTTTCTCCTTTTCCCCTCCTTTTTTTTCCTCTTTTTTCTCCCTCCCCTGTTCCTTATTTAGTCTTGGATCTGGGCTCATTATACTCCGGTCAGCTGAAGAAGTGGATTGCACCCATGAAAGCTCATGATCCCATCTACATGTTTTGTTAGTCTTTAAGGTGCTACTAGACTATTTGTTGTTTTTTAAGTTTTTCCTTTATATACAGCGTTGGCCTTTGATCACTGATGGAATAGGTGATCAGCAGCCAAAGCCCACTCCACAGCCTTTTGAAGTGAGACCCTGAGTTTCTGCATATATGGAGGATGGCATTGTCCCCCAAACCCATTCTTGTCTGGCGTACTCTTCAGTGGCATCCACTGATCCTGCCATCTGCCCCTTGGAGCAGTTACATGCCCTCCCAGCCCACAACAGACATACACTTTCCATTGAGTACATCAGACCCCCAAAGACCCTTAAAGTGAGTCCAGTAAGTTCTTCCATGAAATTGCCTCAGGTGACAGATGTGTTTCCATGCTGCTTACTGTGTGCCTGGAAGGCCTGCGGATGCGACAGTGTGATATGACAAGCCATCTGGACTTTGGCTCGCAGTACGGCCCTCCCCCACCAGCGCAGCCCAGGCCTTGCCCCTCCTCCCATCAGAGCCAGACTCCAATGGCCCCCAAGTGGCACCAGGGGCTGGGCTCATGGAGTAGTTAGTGTGTGGGGAGAAGACCCAGGAAAGCACACAACACACTTCTCAGGAGCCAGACTGGGAACCCAGGCTGAGGGGAGCCAGCGCCTTGCTCTGCCAGGAGTCCCGTTCAAATCAATGTAGGATCAAGGCAGCTTATATCTGGCCCGTTGTCCATCAGGGAAACCATACTAATTAAAAGGACAATGATTTTTAATATTTTGGGTCTCTTCCCATTTGCATTAACACCCCTTTTGTATGGCTCTGGCAGTGTGAAATGGCCTTGAATCTAATTTATATATATTTTAAGGCCACTTTAACACTCCTCTCTAATGCCAGGAAATGGGATTTTCTAGAGTCAAAGTAAAAAATCAGGGTACTCTGAGGTCGGGAATGAAGTGAGTGGATCATTAGGTCAGAGGGTAGTTGTTGAGGACTGACAAACTCTACAGGTAAACAGCAGGGTTTAATGCTATTACAGGTCTAGACTTTGCATGTCCTAGGTGTCTTGGCATAGCCAAGGGCACGGCTTACTTTGTTTTGGTGAAGAACGCAGAAGTACCACCAAGGACCTTGATGGCGCCTCTAAAGAAGTTTAAACAACTTGGAGGGAGTGACTGAAAGAACGAAGAAGAGAACAAATGAATTAATCATAAAAAAAGAAATAAAAACTATCGGCTAGTTAATAACCCTGGTCAACAATTCATCAATTAATATGAAAGGAAATGATGACTGGCCTTGGACTGACCCCAGCTAGTGCCCAAAGAAACTGACAAGTTTACAGCTGAAGTATTAAAACAAGAGTGATTACTTATTGTAAATAAATTTGACTGAACATATCCCAGGCTCTTTAATTTTGGGAAAGATCTTATATCCGTGTGTCTGCTGGACAACCTTCAGCGCTGCATTAGCTAATTAATTCAAGGGATGGAGAATGTCTTTTTTACACCAGCATCACTATAACTAAGATTATTTATATCAGCCTATAAATAATAGAGAGTGAAATCTTTGGGAGTGGCGTATGTTCACAATCACGTTACCTCTGGAGGAGGAAGAGGAGGAGGAGGAAGGCTGGGTTGTGGCATAGCCTGCGGAACAGAGGGCACGTGGAGGGGGCTTTCTGTGGGCACAGGTGTGGGGGACAGGGAAAGGCAGTGCCTGCAGGTGAGGCAAGAAGAAAGATTGTGCACATTCTTTCTGTGGTGGTCACCCTAAAGTCACCCTGCCCATCTCTCCATAGAGGAGCCAGCCAGGCTGTCAGCGGGAAAAGGAAACAAAGAGAGGAAATGAAACAAGTAATGTCCCTCCTCTCTCTCCCCTCAAAAAGTTTCAGTTACATAGCACTGAAATTGAAACTTTTTTTCCATTTCTGATCCATTTGAAATGAATTTTCTTTTCCAATTTTTTTGTTGGAAAAAAAAAGGAAAATTCCACAAAACATTCTAACTAAAGAAAAAAGAAAGATGTTGCTTGTAAGACTGACTGGAAAAGAATCACTCTTCTATTGAACAGCTCCCACAGATACATTTCAGAAACGAAACTTCATGGCAAGGTTGGGCACAAGGAAAAAGTCTATTAAATGGGTTTCTCCTCCCCAAACAATTTTCACTCCATCCAGGATAAGAGAGACTTTCACCCTATAATGCACTGAGCTGTGGAGGCTGAATTTTCAGCTCTGTCTAAGGGAGTCAGCTAACCATTCCCATTAGCATTCATGCGATTTAGGACTCTGGCCTCCCTACACATGTTAGAAATCACATTCTAAATGCCACACTCATGCAGATTGTTATGGGCCTCCTTTTCAACACAATTGAGGTTACATCCAGGGACAGACTCACTAAGAGACTTGGGTGGCAGATTTCCCTCATAATTTCAAGCCCAGCGGTTAGGGGCCTCAGCTGGGATGTGGGAGCCCACCCCCCCATGCAAGTGGCCCCTATGCCACTTTGGAAAAGGGATTTGGACTGACACCTGCCATCTCTCACATACTTGCCCTAGCCCTGGGCTTCAGGGTATTCTGAATCTAGCCCAAGGGTGGCCAACCCATTACAGGCAAAGAGCCAAAATAGTTGTGCATATAGCGCAAAGAGCCGGGGGGGGAAAGTTGTCGAGCAAAAAAAAAAGGCCTGCCCCTTTAAGAAATGCCACATCAGGCTCCCGCCGGCCGACACCATCTTGAAGATGCCATTTTGAATGGCCGCACCGGATGGCTCCCCTGTCCTGGAGAGCACAGGGAGCCGGGAGGTGGGGGCCATTTTCAGGGGCGGCTTCATGAGCCACGGGGGAGGCTTGTGAGCTGCACTTTCAGGGTGGGGGGAGAAGAGCTGCATGCGACTCGTGAGCCACGGGTTGGCCACAGCTGAGCTAGCCCATCGCGCTCCTTGGGTGACCACTCGTAAATGCAGAAATTCTGCTTCTACACCTCAACATTTCACCTCACTTAAAAAACTGTTTGCTTACAAAATCAGACACTAAAATACACAAGTGTCACGGTGTGCGATTACTGACAAAAATGCTCGCCTACGCATTTGTACTATACTGTTAAGAATAGATCAACTGCAATATACATATTGTCCTTCCATTTCAGTCTATAGCTCAGAGAGCAATATAAACAAGTCACTGTCTGTACGAAATGTTAGTCTTACTGACATCTCTAGTCTTTTTCAGGTAGCCTGTTGTAAAACTAGGCAACCATCTAGATGGGCTGATGTACCTCCTTGAAGGCCTCTGCATACCCCAGGGGCACACATACCCAGAGTTGAGAATCACTGTTCTAAATAACCCAACTTTTCTATAGGAAAGAGACGCTGAAAACAAATAGCTGGGGAAAGCAGCATCATGAAAATAAAATAAAATAAAAAAAGATGTTGAGAACCCAAAGTAACAATTATTGCATATCCATTACATTGTTCACAGATGCCTCCGTAGAAGCATGTCTGTAATAGGGTCTAAGAATATACAAGATTGGAATAACTGTCAACAAATTGCAGTGTGGTTGACAGTTCCCCTTGTCTCTCAAAAGTATGTTTTTAAATAACTTCTTTTATAAAGTGCTTACCGTTCTGCCAGCTTGGAAATGTTATAGCACACGCGTTGTGAATTCACTGGAATGCCACAATGCGGCTGTCCTGGGAACCACTTCCAAGATCGGCAGGGTGAACAGAGAGTCGCGTTGGGAGACATTTAGTGTCCCAGACTAATACAGTGAACAGCTGCTACTCACTGTGAGTAGAGGCATAATCCGCCTGGCTCCTAGGGACATGGGACAAGTAAGTGTTTGGAAAGCTAGGGCTGAGATTCTTATTCCAAGGCTGAACGGGAGAATTTAAGGAACTATTAAGGGAGAATATATTTCTCCCTCTCCACTTGTCCTTTACATTGTGGGCTCCATTGTGATCTCACTGGTGTATAATGGGAATAACTCTGAGAGACGTCAGTTTAATACAGTTGTTAGAGCAGAATCAGATCCACTAATCCTGTGTTACCTACTCCTATACCTTCCCTAACCAGGGCCGTTGATCTTCAGCTCCACAAACAGCATAGCTGAAGCCGACGTACTCACTGCAGTATCTTGCATACACAGCTCTTATTGTGAAATAAAGCGCTGTTCCTAAACATCCCTTACAGTTTACAGGAACGTCGGAATAGCGAGCCCGTTCTATTTGGAAATAACGGGTGTGCTCATAGGCTGTGGAATAGCTATTTCGGGATGCCAGAGGTATCCAAAATAGCGCTGCAGTGTAGACGTAGCCTCAGTGTCTCGGTTCACAGTCTGTAAATCAGGGTACTAGCACTGCTCTGTCTCTCCGGGATGCATGAGAATATATATTTTACAGTTTGTGAGATGCCGTGATGCTTTGGCAACAGTGTCATTCATATGCCTCTGATAGAAAATGCCCTGTATTCCTTTTCCTACAAGCATTTAATCTTGTAATACCTATTGACTTCACAAAGGGGGAAATCAAAATCCTTTATCCCGTTTTTAATTCTCCTGATTTCATGGGGTTTCTTTTATTAAATTAAGTATATGTGATTTGTATGTGCTGGACATGGTGGTAGCTAGGCTTAGGCCAAATAGAAAAGTGCAGTGGGTTGAACTGTTCATGGGAGGCAAAACAGAGAGTTCTGGCTTGGATTTCACTCCAGCCCAGCGTCAGCTGTTTCTCCCTGGTAAGAATCCCTGGTCGAAGGCAGCCATGACTCAAAGGTCAGCAAATGCTGGTCAGTTGAGAGGGAGGTAAGTCAGTGGAGCTCTGCGTACACACGCGGCCGAGCAGTTTCTCCTTAGAAGCCCACTCCATATCCCCAGAAAATCAATGGAGAGGATCCTGTGTTTCCAGTGTCATTTGGATATGCCCCCACACTGGGAAATGGCACAGAGAAAGCCTGCAAAGGGAAACATTCTTCTATGTTTCTGGGAGACTCTCTTTTCTTGCTTGAAGCTTTTTGTTTGTTTGTTTTTATAAATACTTATCTACTGCCTGGGAAAAACTAAAACAGAAGTTGAATGTTTCCATTCAATAATATTCCAAGGAGCACATCAATTATTTCATTAGCCTCGGAGACAGCATGTCACAGTGCAGCTGAACAAATCATTGATTTTTTAAGGTGGTATTGGGTCAGACCCAGATTTCCTGAATCCCGGTCTAGTTTGCCAGTCACTGGTCTATGCTTTCTAACTCCTGAGGCTCAGCTTTTGTCTTAGGAAACCACCAAGAATTCCTAGGTTGGAATAAAATTGTGATCAATCAAACTCACGGTTCCCAGTTTGTGCCTAGTGACATGGGTATACATGGATCAGGTCTATTATGGAAGTGCCTACGGGCTAATCAAGCCTGGGGCCCCATTGTGCTAGGAGCTGTACAAACAGAGTAAGAGAGCTTGAACTGTGAAGTAGCTGAAGCAGACACAAGCTTGAGAAGGGGCCATTTGATTGGAAAGAAAATGGAAGGAACGGAAGGGAGCATGGGAACCAGGGAAGGTGTGCACTGAATCTATCACCTCTGATACAGTTAAGTTCAGTGTTTATTCCCCCATCTTTATGCTTGTTGTGCCTTGCTGACTTTACACCATTTGTGACTCTCATACCATCCTTCCCAACAGCATCACCGCTGGCAAGATTAGCTCTCTCTAGTATATGAACTTGCTAATGGTTTCCACCCCTCTCCGTCACACACACACACTTTGGAGGGAAACGTTGTAATTTGGCCCCCAAATACATGGATACCACTGAATTTAATACAAATAAACACTTAGCTTTGGACCTCTGAGGTTCTTTTCTCTTCAACTTTTCTGATTTGACAGGTTTTGTTTGTTATTTGCGTGTTTTGTTGTTTTAATGGCTGTGCATTCCACGGGATGTTTATTTAGCATTCACTTTGATAGCTGCAATTTCACCATGTCACTGGAATTGCATTCACTCTGATAAAGCCAAGAATCATCTTCTCATATTTACTGCAATTCATTTTACTTGATAGATGTTAAAAGGACATAGGAGATAAACACTTGAGGGTAGGAGGGGGAAGAGAATCGTGGGCCAAAATCATCCCTGGCATGACTGCCATGCAATTAGGGGGTTACTGCTGATGGGTACTGAGAAGTGTTTATTTTTAAAAACTTTTGAGAGGCTGAAGCAACTGAATGTCCCCTGGGATGATCAAAATGGGCTAGAAAGGAAGGGATCAAGCGTCTTCCCCACAGCCTCAGGGAACGCACACTGAGCGGGGACCGTGTGGGTACAAATTCTACCCTTACCACCTCTACTAATGGCTGGTTTCACTGCTGTACTACGGAGCAGCTATGACGGGCGCTGCCTGAAGAGATGTCAAGGACTAAACTACATGCATGAGTTTCGACAGAGCCCGGCTCTGTGACTCCCATTCTCTGGGGCTCACTCAGGAACACACTGACCAGTGGCTTTCACAAGCCACCCACTCCGGCGTTGCTGTTCTCCCCCTCACTGAGAGGTTACTCCCAGGCAGTGTTGGAACTGGACAACGGGGCAAACCCCAGACTTATCTCCACTGCCACTGGATGAGGGTGATGAAGTGATGCTCCTGGCTAGCCCACTTATTAACCCCTGTTCTGTCAGGGACACTGCGCTCTCCTAGAAGACAGGAGTTCAGCTTCCCAGCCTGCCATTGCTGCTTAACCAACCGTTGAGTAAGCCAGTGGCCAGGCACGTATCACGCCCTTCTCCAGAAGCTGGCCAGTGAGGTTGGAACGCCTCCTTTGGCTCGAGTGGGACAACCCTTTCAGACCCGAGTGTGTGCTGTGGGCCGCTTTCCAGAGGTGCAGAGCCCCTGCAACACCTTTCAAATTCATGCCACATACCATTAGGGGCCATTTGCTCCTGAGAACAATAAAAAGAGGAGCTGAGCCTGGCTCCCTGCTGACCCATCTCCATGCGGCTCACTTCAAGTCAGAGGGGCCCGTGCCCCCCCAGTCAGTAGGAACAAGGGGCAGAATTGTTGCGGGAAGCCCATGAAAACCACAGCCCCGTATTTGCACCTAATCTAGGTGCACGTGTGATGAGAAAACGAAAAGAATGAAATGGACGTGCATATATTACTGAGTCTCCAAGGCATCAGCAACTTACAATTACTGACACTTACACGGACAATTGGTACACATTTGTGTCGAGTGATCTGTCAGTTATTCAACAAAACAATGCTGTTACCGTAGCAACTGCCAAATGACATGGTGTAGCATCATTTACCTTGGAACCACGATGGCATGGGGCAGGCTTAGACTTCTGGGCTGTGAAGGCATCCAAGTGTCCTGAATGTATTGTGAAGCTATGTTTTCCCACCTTCTTCTTTTGTCTCCTGGAACTAGTCTTCTCATAATGTTTCCATCTGCAAGAAACCAATTTTCTCATTATTTTAAGTCCCATAAATGGCTCTTCCTGGCATCAGAAAAGCCCTTGAAAAAGGTCAACATCAATACAACGCAAATAATGGAACTAGAGGTTAGCCCACACCAAAATCTCAGACGCAACCAAATATTCTGAGCTCAGATTTGGATATGAATTTCATAGCAGGCTCCATAGCTCAATTATGGACTGAGTTAACCACCTAGGCCAGGATTTTGTCGAAATTTGAGGGGAGATACTGATCAAACTCTGCACCAGAATTTACATCTCATTCCCATCTCTAACAAGTCACCAAGACAGGCCCAAAACAGAACAACAGATCCAATTCAGTTCCCCTCTCTGAGTTTGAGAATTTCTAGTCTTTCCCAAACAGCTCCAGCTCAAGTCTGACCATCTTTTCATCCCGTGCTCGTCAGAACACTGCGTTTCTGGTCTAAGCCTGAGGCTTCGAGGTGCCCCGTTAATACCAGTGATTGTTATAAGCAGAAATCACAGCGGACTCATGTTCTATGAATCTGAACTCTGATTACAGACTCATGGCAGTAGGGGCTTTTTTCCAGAAGCAGGTGCTTTTTTTGTAATGCCACTGGGCTCCTCAGATTTGGATTAAAAAGGGCTTTCAGGGGATGCCCAATCACCACCACATTCTCCTGGGAGAACTGCCTTAGGATTCAGAAACCTGGGTTTCTGGTTCTTTCTCTGGATGAGCCCCATTCATAGCTTTTGATGTGAAAATGTGAATGTCAAAGGCAGGGCAAGTTGCCTTTGTAGTGTGTTAACCAGTCCTTAGAGGGGTTTCTCTTCTTACAGGCAGAACCAGCCTTCAGCTAGGAGGCCTCCAGCCCCTCTCTGACCAACCTCTTCCTCACTGCCTGCTCCTGCTTCTGGCTCCTTCCTAGCCTACATAGCCCTTGTCCCATTAGACGAACAGGTGTTGCCCATCCTCAGGCCAGCATCAGGCCTTTTCAACAGCCCCAGTCTGTTCCCCTTTGGAGCCTACAGGGCAGGGGCTAATTAGGTGCTCTTGCACCAGCACCCTGCTCCCCTTCCAAGCCTTTGCCTGGCTACTCAGACTGTAAACTCTTGGGGCAAGGACAGCAACATCCCTATTGGGGCTCCAAGCCTGAGCGAGGGTCTCTAGCCATTACTGAAATACAGATAGTAATAAGGCAAAGGATTCAGTCACGGGTGGCTGCACACTGCCTTCGGGGCACCCAGAGATCCTCAACAGCGTACAGTTCAAACAGGCAGACAATCATTCTCATCTCTCAAGCGCTAAATCAAAGCTTATGCCTTTTCTCTTCCTCTATAGGCCTTTCTTCATCAAGGACACTCCACTAAGTTCATGAGAGCTATCTCTTTGAGGTTGAACTGCTAGGTATTTTAAATGTAGGCACTCCCTGAATTCATTATAACCTCTTTAGCATGGGAGAGGGCAGGCATTGTCTCGTAAGTGAACGTGGACAAAAGCGAAGCATCCATTTGTAAGTAGCTCACGGAAATGTTACTGCAACCCTATTCATGTGACTAGCAATTAAAATAAATTGCATTTGTGTTCTAGTGTTTCTTTTTTCACCCTAAAAGAAGGGGCCTTTCAGCTTGAAGAGTAAGTGTGGATAATTTTATTACCCTTAAGCCTAAATCTTTGGGAAGGCGTGAGTGTAAAGGAAAGCAAGCGAGAGAAAGACGGCATGTTGTCTTTTCTCCATTTCCCAGAAAGGTAACAAACACACCCACACCCAATTTCACGATTTCCATTCCACTGATGAACGTCTCAGAGGCAACACATCTTGATAATAAGGGCAAAATTCTGTTCCTCAGTCCTTCTTGAAGATGTTGGTTGGTGCTAGGTCAAATGATGTGATCTAATCAGTACTGTAAAGCATACGATGGTAAATGAATATAAGTCTATGGGAACCAAATTCTGCAATGATTTCACACTAAAATCAGCGTGGCTGTACCAGTTAGAAATGAAGTAGAATTTGGATCAGGGGTTTTGAGCCTGGCTAACACACCCAAAGGGACAGCAACAAGCACAAGAAGATACAAAATTAAAGATCCAAGCTGCTTAATTCCCTTCCCTCAGCTGCTTTTCCTGCTACATCCGTGTCTTCTGGCTTCTTGACATCTAGTGGCACCCACTAAAATGCTATGATACTCGTATATATCTCCTGATGCATCACCACCGGCTTGTCTGATCTGTGGCTGCACATCCAGACCTGCAATCCGTCACCATGGTTATTAATCAATCTTTGCAGTTATAAAGCCAAATAAATTATCCCTTAACTACCGAAAGCTATAAAATGAGAACAGATTGCAGGTTTCTTAGTAAATCGAGCTAGCCTTGACTTCCACTGCCAGCCTTTAACACACTGAATGCAGAGTACAGCATTAGAACCAGGAGTGCTTCCGCTGTACATCTGTATTGGGCAAACCGACAGAAGTATTCCATTCTGAAAGTGCAGGAGATGGGAAAAACGTTGATTGCTCATAGGTCCGTCTATGGCCTGGTGCCTGTTAAATACTGGTTCAGATTACTGAATGTGGAAACATGACATCTCTCAATGGGCATAACAGAGCCCTGTGAGTTTTAAAAGGCATCATATATACTGAAACTCATTAGTCTGCCGTGGAAATGCACAAGGACACTGGAAAATTTCCATCAAATATCTGTTGAAATATGTCACATTACATTCAGATCAAGCTGTGATATGTAACACCTTCTAACTAATTTTGGGCTCTGGGAGCATATCTTGAGGAATGCAATTTTTATAGTTAAGAAAATTATTGTCATTCTAATTAAAAACCGCTTGGCAGAGAGTAGATTTTTTTCTTTCACGTTGAGTTTATTTTTTTTTAAAGAAGGATATTCAATTTCATGTGAAGGATTAAACTAAAACCATTTCAGAGCAATAAAACATTGCATCTATTAGCGTCCAAGAAATGTCAGCTGCAAAACTCGCTTCATTACTAATATATGCAATAAGCTTAGCTTATGGCCAGTACACCTATTAATTTCCTTGTCTAGGGTTAGGTCCCCAGGAATATGTCTAGAGCAGTGTAAAAGAGAACCAGAGATATCAGCTAGCCTGACACAGTGAGGGATAAAGCCATGGTGTGGCAGATGAACATGCTCTGTTTTAAATCCACACGAAGTCTGTCTCCAAGCAGTACCTCCGTCAAGGAACATCTGCCAGCTATTTTGCTATCATTATTGTAATAATACGATGACATCTCAGTGAGCATGAGAACACTGGTCTTGCATTACATTTCAATGCATTGCAGGTGGTGAAGTGATTTGAGATCTACTGATGAGAAGTTCTGTATAAGAAATCAATATGGTTATTATTACTAGAATCCAAGGTGACTATTCTTGGATAGTCAAAACTGCTCACTCCAAGATTCCAACATTAATGAGTTAATTAAAAAAAGTCATGAGAGTGGCTTTAAAAACCCTACAATTTGTCTGTAATGGTATACTTCTCATTTGCCTCCGGGTGTTTGAATTCTCTGGCTGCACTTGGTTCATTTTTTCAAACATTGCTCTGTGACAACAGGGCCTAGAAGTTTACTTTGTCTCTGAATGCCAGCTGAGGTTCTCAACGACCTTGCATGACACTGGGAAGTAGGGCTTCAAGAAAAACACCCAATATCCTGACACTTGTGATCACACTGGGAGAGGCAACCTCAAATGGGATTTCCAGAGGTGATCTGTGCAGGGGGAGATAGGAACAGAAACAATTCCCAGCCATTGCCACATACACGGACCCCCCGGCCACTTCTGCAGCCGTGGCTAAAATGATAGGACAAGTGACCAAGCTGCTTTGTGATTATACAAGACAAGGTCGATGGCAGGCGCTGAGCAAATGGAGGAAATGTTATGGGTGAGATTTTTCATAACACTTGCCATGGATGGGCCAATGGGAGCAGAGCCAGGTTAGCACTGAACATTCTGTCAGATCACCCCCTAAAGTTATACTGAAGGCCAGATATAACCCGTAGAACAGCTCTGTGGGCCAACTGCTTTCTTTGGCAAACAGAGCAAAGGGATCCACTGGCCTGATTTCAAAGGCCCTGAGCCACGCTCCCCATGACTTCAAGGGTATTATGGATGCTCATCGTGTCTCCAGAGCAGATCATGAGTGTCCAAGTATTCATTCCTGGGGACATTCTTTCTCCCATGGCCAGTGCTTCCCTGACTCTCAAAGTCAGAGTTCAAGCAAATGTCACAGTAAACCAAATGTGCTGACATTTCTCTGTTTGCCCTTTTTAAATACAGTATTTTAATCCACAGTGACCCTCCCAGCCCAGCACCACATTTTGTATGTTCCTCCCAGCTGTAGCTTCCCCTGCTGGAATCTGGACCCTTGTTTGGTAGACCGAGAACTTGAATATCCAGCTTAGGAGACTGCTGTCTTGCTGGTTTGCCAACAGGAGTCCCATGGTTAAGAAAAGTTCAGCAAGGTTGAAATATTTCAGAATCTCTTCTTGAGCAGAAGAGTATCATCTATGGAAAATCATGGGAGACAGGAGAGATTCCAGAAGACTGGAAAGGGGCAAATCTAGTGCCTATCTATAAAAAAGGAAATAAGAACCACCCAGGAAACTACAGACCAGTTAGTTTAACTTCTGTGCCAGGAAAGATAATGGAGCAAATAATTAAGGAAATCATCTGCAAACACTTGGAAGGTGGTAAAGTGATAGGGAACAGCCAGCATGGATTTGTAAAGAACAAATCATGTCAAACCAATCTGATAGCTTTCTTTGATAGGATAACGAGTCTTGTGGATAAGGGAGAAGCAGTGGATGTGGTATACCTAGACTTTAGTAAGGCATTTGATATGGTCTCGCCTGATATTCTTATCAATAAACTAGGCAAATACAACTTAGATGGGGCTACTATAAGGTGGGTGCATAACTGGCTCGATAACCGTACTCAGAGAGTAGTTATTAAAGGTTCTCAATCCTGCTGGAAACCTATAACAAGTGGGGTTCTGCAAGGGTCTGTTTTGGGACTGGCTCTGTTCAATATCTTCATCAACGATTTAGATACTGGCATAGAAAGTACGCTTATTAAGTCTGCAGATGATACCAAGTTGGGAGGGGTTGCAACTGCTTTGGAGGATAGGGTCATAATTCAAAATGATCTGGACAAATTGGAGAAATGGTCTGAGGTAAACAGGATGAAGTTTAATAAAAACAAATGCAAAGTGCTCCACTTAGGAAGGAACAATCCGTTTCACACATACAGGGAAGGAGTATGGTAGAAAGGGATCTAGGGGTTATAGTGGACCACAAGCTAAATATGAGTCAACAGTGTGATGCTGTTGCAAAAAAAGCAAACATGATTCTGGGATGCATTAACATGTGTGTTGTGAGCTAGACACAAGAAGTCATTCTTCTGCTCTACTCTGCGCTGGTTAGGCCTCAGTTGGAGTATTGTGTCCAGTTCTGGGCACCTCATTTCAAGAAAGATGTGGAAAAATTGGAGAGGAGCAACAAGAATGACTAAAGGTCTAGAGAACATGATCTATGAAGGAAGGCTGAAAGAACTGGGTTTGTTTAGTTTAGAAAAGAGAAGATTGAGGGGGGACATGATAGCGGTTTTCAGGTATCTAAAAGGGTGTCATAAGGCGGAAGGAAAAAAACTTGTTCATCTTGGCCTCTGAGGATAGAACAAGAAGCAATGGGCTTAAACTGCAGCAAGGGAGCTTTAGGTTGGACATTAGGAAAAAGTTCCTAACTGTCAGGGTGGTCAAATACTGGAATAAATTGCCCAGGGAGGTTGTGGAATCTCCATCTCTGGAGATATTTAAGAGTAGGTTAGATAAATGTCTATCAGGGATGGTCTAGACAGTACTTGGTCCTGGCATGAGGGCAGGGGACTGGACTGGATGACCTCTTGAGATCCCTTCCTGTGCTAGTGTTGTATGATTCTATGAGTAAGGGATAGCTGTGGTCTTGTGATGCCATTTGGGCTAACACACTCCCGCGTGACATGGGGAGTTGACATGGCCTTTAAAGACATTTTTCATTAACTAACCTAGGATATTTTTTTCAGAATTCCGCGTATAGTGTGTTCTGCATTATAAACAGTTATTTCTGCCAGAAAAAAGCCAAGAGCTTTTCTTTCATTTATGAATCAGGACCAGGAACTGAACGATAAATGAATTATGTTTGCGTCATCTAACCCTAAAAAGTAATCACGTTTTTTATTGCTACCGTTGTCTTTTATATGATTCTACTTAGCACAAACGTGTGAGTTGGTGATTTCCCCCCATCCCTGCTGGTTTAAAACAACAAAGAAAGGTCAGTATAGAAGTGTTAGTAAAAATCTTCATGTCCAATCTGCTTCAGGGCATAATTGTAACAGAGGTTCTCACACTGGTTATATCAGAAAGATTACATTTTCTTTTCCCATCCCAGCCATTTCTTGATGAAAAGCTCTGACTGCTTTCACATCTTGCTTGAAATATTGTCATTGGTCACGGCAAGAAAATCAGCCCCGGATTGCATGAATGGTGTTGCTAGTTGGGTATTGTGATTGGCAATAGCTTGTACAGGTTAATTCAAAGGATGATGAAAAATGCCCATAATGCATCTGGCTAACCATCTAGTAGTACTCCTTGGGGTAAATCTATTCTGATTCTAGCAATTAGCTTGTTCCACAAAGAACAAGGATCAATATTTACTGTAATATTTCTTAATGGCTACTGAAGCTGCTCTTTTAAGGGTTTTGGTACTTCTAAAAATTCCTTACACTGCTATTGCCTTTATTATTAGGCTCCAGTAGTAAGCCTGTCTCCTTTGACTTCACTCTTAGTCTGCCTTTCTGGGCACTGCAGTAATCTCACAGGGTACGTCTACCCTAGCCCCCTAGTTCGAACTAGGGAGGCTAATGAGGGCGACGGAAATTGCAAATGAAGCGCAGGATTTAAATATCATGTTCCCAGGCGGTCGCCATTTTGGAAACTGACTAGCCCGGAATAACTGTCCACGTCTACACGCGGCAGTGAAACAGGAGTTTGAAGTAAACCCCTAACTCGAATTAGCTGTTACTCCTCGTGGAATGAGGTTTAACAGCTAATTCGAGTTAGGGGTTTACTTTGAACTCCCGTTTCACTGCCATGTGTAGACGTGGGCAGTTATTCCAGGCTAGTCAGTTTCCAAAATGGCGACTGCCCGGGAACATGCTAATGAAGCGTGGGATATTTAAATCCCGCGCTACATTTGCAATTTCGGTCGCCCTCATTAGCCTCCCTAGTTCAAACTAGGGGGCTAGTGTAGACGTACCCATAGTCTCCTTCAGAGGACCATTCATATTGGGATGCATTTCTCCTCTGCCATCCACTCTTTTGCCTTGTCTTCTAACGGGACTGGAATAGCTAAGCCCAGGGATTGAACTGGGCCTTTCCTCTCGCACAGGAATGGTAGGAATAGCAGGGGTGCGGGGAAGAGCAAAGAAAGTGATTAAGAGCATAGATGAGATTGCCTTCGGAGGAGAGATGTAAAGAGACAAGGGTCCAAGGAGAATTACGGAAATATGGTGGTGGAAGGAACCTTGGAGTCACAGCTTCTTGCAGTGAGGCAGGACTAAGAAAACCTAGGCTGTCCCTGGGTAGGTGTTTCTCTGATTCCGCTCTCTTATACACTTCCAGTGATGGGGATTCCACAGCCTACAGACGACCTATAGGCAGGATAGACAAACACCTATCGGGAACAGCTTACATGGTCCTTCCTCAGGGTAGATGGATTGGGTGACCTCTTCAGGCCCCTTCAAAGCCTACATTTCTTTTGCTATGTCTGCTCTGAGGTAGGCACATGATTCCTCTGCTTGAGTAGACATATTCATTCCAGCTCTCAGTGGTTAGATGTTGATAGGTGTTTGGCTGTGTGTGGGGGTTCCCTCTGTGTGCCGCGCCAGCCCTGCACAGGGAGCTGGCACAACAGACCTCAAGTGAAGGATCCAATGACCACAAGATCCGTTAAGGGATGAACGCACCCAGCAACAGTCATAGTTGAAGAAGTACGGTACTAGTCTCCTGCAGACTTTCCTGCACCACTAATATGCATATGCCTGTAACAATGGACCAGGTCAGTGAATGGTGGCAGCTTGAAAACTCCCACGTTGAAAGTGAAGCAGATCTGTAAGTGCTTTCCTGAACAGGAGAGCATTGACGGACACATTCAGTCTGTCCCCAAGGCGGAGTCTCAGAAGCCAGGATTCATGTCCATGCATATTCTCAACACCCAGGAATGTGAGTGAAATCATGGACATATGGGAATCTTGCCATGGATGCCCCGGGGCTCAGAGTTTCTCCCCTTCACTGACAGACAGCACATACTCTCCTAACCAAGAGTAGCGCCCTGCATTAACTGATGACCCCCACTGGCCACGTGGCTCTGGTTTCCATTGGCAGCTTTGCTTTTCTCTTTACATTTGACCAGGCTTTTCTAAGGATTGTGGTGAGGGGAGGTGTCATCCCAGAACGAGTGCCTGGTTCAGCCCCCCGGGCTGTGTTAGGCCGCAGCCGGTCCACACTCCAGGAGCTCGTCAGGCTATTCTCAGGGCGGGTGTCATAGAACCATTAGGCTGGAAGGGACACCAAAGGCCCTGCTCCTCCATGGCTTGGAACTTTCCTCTGCTTGATAGTGGTGACAAACTCCACAAGCTTCAGCATGCTCCTACTGCCGTCTTGCCCCCAGTCCTGCTCCAGCTCTTTTCTGACTCCACCCTTGCCCCCAGCCTTTCTCTTGCCTTGTTCCAGCCTGGCTCTGGCCATTAGGCCTGATTGCCTCCTCTCCAGCTGCTAGGCCTAAGACACCTCGCCTCTGTTTCCGACAAATATCTGTGAAATCCATCACTCCATTCAGCGGGCTTCATATCCTTACACCTGGATTATCGTTTTGTTCCTCTTCTGGAAGCTTGTGGGTTACACATGCAGTGTAAAGTTCTGCGAGCTAACAGTGATGTTCCAGCCACTTGTATCTAATCTTAGCCTCATTTCTGTCATATGCCACAATTATTATTTTCAAGTCAACAAAGTCATGGAATAAAATGAATGAAAAGCATAGGGCTGATGACTTTAAATAATCCTCCTTCCGAAATACTCACGGTTAGCCCTTAGGCCTATGCCCTGTTGTGAGCTTCCCTACAGAAACCCCCGTTAGGAGCCATTAACCCAGCCATATGTGCCAAATTACTTTTATGGCAGCCAGAGAAATTCTCTTCACCCCCTTTCTCTCCCAAGTATAAGGTAGCTATTTAGCAAGGCTAGAACTCTACTTGTTGCACGTGATCGGCAGACAAGACGGTAATATTGTTGTTACAATTCTGGTCACATCGAGTAACAATGTAATATATATACTAGTTCCTTGGTGTGTCAAGTCATGTTGTTGGATTGATGATAGTTATTTTTACGGTTAATTAGGCACTTGCTGCGACACATTTTTTTCTTCTTACCCCTATAAAGCCACAAAAAAGCTACAGAGCTAAAGCTTAACTCTGTCCTCTTATACTTATGCCCTAAAATATGGGCTTTCTATAATGTTGCATTAATTTTCAATTAAATCAATATATCAACACACAATTTCTGCATCCTTATATACGGGAAAATACAGAACTCTCTCTATATAGATTTGAGGCTTGGCTAGAATTTAAGTCTCAGTTCCTCTAACATTCGATAGTGCTGTAGTATCAGCAGAAAAATAGCAAAATTATATGCAAAAATGAGTCTATCAAATGAAATATGATATAAAAATGAACACGAGCCATTTGCTTTTTAAGCCATAGACCTAACACAGAGACTTAACTCCAAGCCCTACTGTGTAAACATAAGAAAGCTTTCACTGTTTCAGTAACTTTGAAGATATGAACAATTTCCTTTGTCCATGGATTGCTCTTTGCATCTAACTAAATAAGATCTACAAAATAAGGCAAATTTGGACAATAGCTATTAATGATTTCAGCTTCTGTTGCGTTATTCCTTCATAAAATTCCTGATTAAAATAAGGTTTATTTTGTTTGTTTTGTCTTTAAACACACATAGAACCCAACTTTCCAAATAATTCGCTTTTGGGCAGAGACCAAGCATGGAAAATATGGCCTCCCCTCAAAAAAGAATCTGATAATAACTAAAAAGGGGCATTTGCAATGGAAGTTATGTTTTAATCTGAATTAGATGGGTTGCTAAAGTATTTATCAAAATGATTGCTTACATAATACATATTTCATTCTTTTTTAGTTCAAGGGGGGATCAGAACTCTAAAGAGCGACTCTCTCTCTATACATTTTAGAGATTTGTGCATCTCTCTGTGAGTTCGTCTATCTGTGTGTGTGAGTCCGTTCAAGAACTCCACATAAACAGTAAGAGCTAGGGCCATCAAATTCAGTATGCAGCTCCCTCTTACCCATACTTAAAGCAAGGGCAGGGTTTGGTTGTGCCAGGAAAACAGGAAATGCCAGGAATGGGACTGTTTTCCAGAACATGGAAAGGGAGGGGGTGGAGAGAGGAGTGATGCAGCACTCACAGACACCACCAGGGGCAGCAAGCACAGAGGACAGCTATACTGCAGAGTGACTGCTGGGGGCAGCCGCACCAGTAAGAGACTGGGCAGCTGGGATGACGCTCTGCAACAGAGTGGGTGTCCTACCCCAAAACAGTGCCCCAGAGCGTGTCCCCTCCTCCCCCCTCCCCCCACCCAGGACAGCCTGCAGGCCATTCATCTTATTTTCCAAAATCCAAAATTGAACTGAGTTAAGGACATGAGCAACTCTAGATAAATCTTCTAGTAATATCCATATTTGAGCCTTTCCATGAAGTGCCAGGTGAGTAAAAATCAATTATTTAAAAACCAAAACATTTTTATTGAAAATTTTATTTTATTTTTTTCTTTTTAAAAAACAAAACTGCTTGCAATTAAATTTGAATTTCACAACTGATGGCTTAAATTTGCTGTAATCAATGCAAAAAAAGAAAAACATGGTAATATGCTGAACTAATGAGCTCTCATCAGAAACCTTAACTTACGAGCTTAAGGCTGCTTTTTCATGAATAGAATCAGGAGGAATAATATCTTTAACTTTGGTGATCAAGTTGTATACATATGGCACACTATGAAATATCCAGTGCATTTTAGTCTGTATAATGGAATGAATGCTTGTATTCACGGCCCCCGCCCCCCACAAGCGTCAGTACTTTCAGCTTTGGTGGTGCACAAAAGCATTTGCCTTAATTACTGTTGGTTTCAGTTGAACAGAAATACTTTCACTCTCACAGTCTATTCATCAGAGGCATCCAGCTTGCTTCATTTACAGCTGTCGACAATTGGACAGTGGAAAAAATTGAGTCGTTTTAGTGACTCGCCAAAAAAACAGTTTCAAAATGTCGTTTTGTGTATTTGTAATTGAATTCCAGTTTCCATTCAAAAGCGTCAAATGTGAAAATGTTATCTAATAAGAAATACATCATTCGCCATTTTGTAGAGTAATGAATAAAATGTGGAAAGGAAGAATCAGAGGGCCTCTATTCTAAGCTATGTCGTTGCTCCAATGATATGTGTTTAGAGCATAGACTCCTGGACAGTCAAGCAAGGAGGATCCACTGTGATCATTTAGTCTGACATCCTGTAGAGCTAAGGCCTTAGGACTTCTCTGGATTAGCAGATCTTTGAGAAGAACATCACACCCTGATTTAAAAATAGCCAGGGATGGCGAATACACCACAGCCATAGTGATAGCACGTCTTTCTGGTTAGCGAAAAGGAGTCCTAAGTCTCATGTCAAGAGTATGCTTAGCTGTAAAGAGTCCAATCCACTTGCTTTAATGGTGGTATATGCCAGCCCATGAAAACGAACCTTTCTCTGGGGAAATAACTGAAGAGTATAAGCAGAGAGCATAATTAAAAGCAATTACTCAAATCCAGGTTTTCTGTGTTCCGATTTCAGTCATGGCAGAAACTGGCCATTTCAGTTAGTCCAATCCTGCGGCCGACAAAGAACCATGTGGTGCGTCAGAGCCTGGAAGGTCATAACGCAGCTCAACATTAAACAGCAAAAGTTGAGAAAATGGCCACTGACTTAACTAGGAATATAGTTAGGCCAATGAGGAATGCTTTTGATGCTTGTGAAAATCCTCTCACTTTTGCCTCCACAGAGATGAGGGATGGTTTGTTGGTAAGAGTTCTCCTGCCACACCCTCCTTTTTCCCCTCCTGCCCCCCAAAAATGGTGGAAGAAGGAAAGGATTCTGTCATTTAGAAATACAGTCCATTGAGCTATCACAGGGTGAGGTGGTGCACATATGCACATGCTTTGGTACACATAACAAAATGTATTCCACACAAAGATAGAAGAAATTAGAGGGGACGCTGGAGGTAACATTAGAGCTATTGGTTGACTAGCAGGGCAATGGGAATGCTTTATGGGTGGGATTTTCAAAAGCACTGAAGCAAAGTAGACACCTAACTCTGGCACTTTTGAAAATCCTGGCCTATGTCACACAACCTGCCTCCTCAGACTAGATTGGTTCTGACAGTTCAGCAGGTGTCAGCAAACCTGCCGGCGTGACTTCCCTTGACTAGTGAGTTCTGCGCATGGGAAGCATGTTCTCAGATTGTCAAACTGTGGAGTCTGACGCGCAGCCTCCAAATCCCTGATGTGGGTTTGCAAATGCCAGCTAGAGTTCTTCTCCCTTGCACTGCTTTGCATTGACGCGTTGTCAGAATTGCCACTTTGTGCACCGTTGTCTCTCGCCCACTCCCTACACTGCTTGCTAAGGATTTCCTCACTGCACTCTACCACTGTGGCATTTAAACCCCGTTTTTCTCCACCCTGAGAAGCCTGGATTTCCCCTCGCAAACATTACAGGCCCCGCCTGGCAATAAAGTGCTGGCTCTCACTTTAACCCCTCCTCCCCGTTTTGTGTTCAGTGAGGCAGTCATAGCGCACTGGCCTTGTGCAGCACAACCGCAGCAGCCAGCCTGGGCCTCGCAAGAGCTCCTACAGCGGGGGATGGCTTTGGTTCCCTGTGCGACACGGCCGTTTTACTGCGGTCTGCGTCATTTATTGCCCAGCACTCTTACCCAGTCTAACACAACCCCAAAGGAAATAGAAGGGTATCTTAGAACAGGTGTGGATGCATCGCTGCCACACCTGAAATGATTTCAGGTAGCTGAAGGCAATTCACGGGTCAGAGGCTTCTTTTTCCTCTTTATTATCTGCACCCACCCAACCCCAACGTGGTTAATAAACCAGTCAGATTTTGATGGATGAGAGGCGGATTTTTCTCTTAAAGTTCTGTTGTTTGGGAAGCGCTTTTCGCTTCCTAGAAAACCCAGCTGAGCTCTTCAGGTCAGTGGGAAAGACACCAAACCAGGAGCAGTGAAAGGCGCTGCCCAATCTAAGCGCGGCAACCAGGAGCTAATGGCTAATTTGTTCTCAACTTAATTTAGCACAACACCCCTGATGTAAGAGAAGCAAACATGGGAAGCAAACATCCTCCATTTCCCCGGCTCTCTTATCTTCATAATAATGAGACGTTAGTTTGTGCATCATTCATTCCAAGTCCCCTGGATCCAAGTAATTTGCTACAGGCCTGTAAGTAACTGACTGCTGAAATGGAAAGGGTTTTTCGGGTAGCTTGGAACCCTGGGTTCTAGTTATTTACATGGATTTTTTTTTAAACCTGCCAAAGTGTAGAGACAATCCAAGCTCATTCGGAGGCTAGAAGGAACTCAAGGTGTAAAGAGCTTGGCACAATGGGGCCCTGATCTCAGAGCCATCTTCCAGCCACTCCTGTGTTACAAATCACTAATAAAGACAACACCCTGCCTCTGTCTGATTTAGGTGCGGTATGGGCAGATTAGACCCTGCTCCTGGAAAACTCATGGTGGCTTCTGTTTTGGGGTTAGAGTGCAGCGTTCCCAGCAAGGAAGGTGACTTCCCTGGGTTACATTTGTCTCCAATGGGAGCTAGAGCTGTTTGTGGTGTCAGCTGGCGTCGCCCCAGTGCAAGCAAGAGAGATAAGGGTACCCTGCCTCGAAACTCAGATGTGTTCTGCGAAAGTTCTTCCATGCCACTTTGCATGCTCATAGAAATACCCTTTTCTTGCATAGGCAAATTTTCACCGGCAAATCAGTATTTACTTTGCATTCTGTCAGTTGCTGCTTCACTATCTACAGAAAACTAATTACTTTGATTTTATATTTTGTGACAGAGCTCAATCACATACCTTGACTATGATTGTAGCTTTCCCATAACCCTTCCCCCCTCCAGCTCAGGAATGTGAAAATTAAATATCAAGGACTTTACAATTTTTAAGTGCAGATAAAGTTATTTAAAATTTCATCACTTCTCTCTCATGCTGTGATTGTCAACTGCTGCAAGTGAATAAATTAATTCTTCCAGGTCATTCATAATTCATCCCAGCTTTTTCTGTCTTCTTCTCTATATCCCATTAGCCAGGATTTTGATTTGCTGTGGGATATATTACTTGTTGGGGGATGGAGGTAAACCCATAACTAACACTAAAAAGCTACAGACAAAATCTTTCTTCTTTTTTTTTTACTACCTCATCTTTTATCTTTCTATTGATAGTCTCAAATGTATCTTATGAAAATATTTCACAGAATTGATTGCTGTGCAAGGACATTATATTTTCCTGTATATCCTTTTCTTTTTCCTCTCTGAAAGATTCACAAGTAAATATTTTTTTAAAAATCTCCCCACCCCCTCCCTTCCAAAAAACCCTCCATTTCATCTCACCAAGACTACTTCTTTGACGGCATTTTTTATTCAGCACCACTCAATGTTAACTGCATCCTCTAGTACCTAAAATGGGCAATGTAGGGTTACAGAGGTCATCCAAATCTCATTATTGTGAATTTCAATTTTCCTGTTTCTAAAACTTAGCAGAGACATGTCTTTCTGTCTACACTTCCTTCATAAGTCACAGCTCCTACCAAAAGAAGGCCCCACGCCAAGGTGACGCATACGAAAGCCTCCCAAAGTTTAGTGAGAAGTGGGAAATGGGTCCGGAATCATATTTATACAAACACTAGAAGATTAACTGAACGGCTCCTTTAGAGCTGTAACGGGAGGCCAGGCAGACAGGGAAGTGAGGAAGATTCTGGCAGTATTTCAGGAGTGGAGTTAGGATTGCCAGGTGTCCAGTTTTCACCCCTAACTCCTGGTCAAAAAGGGACCCAGGTGGTTCTGGTCAGTGCTCCTGACTGGGCCATTCAAAGTCCATTAGCCACGCAGTCACTGGCTGGAGCTGAGGCAGGCTCTCCACCATGGGAGGCTCCATGCACTGGCCCTGCCCCAAGTACCAGCTCCGCGACTCCCACTGGGAAGTGCGAGCAATGGGTTGTGAGGGGCGGAGCCTACGGGTGCGAGGCAACCAAGTGAAGCTTCCCAGCCTGGAGCCTCCTCCTGCACCCCAAACCCAACCCCCATCCCAGCCTGGAGCCTCCTCCTGCACCCCAAACCCAACCCCCATCCTAGCCTGGAGCCTCCTCCTGCACCCCAAACCCAACCCCCATCCCAGCCTGGAGCCGCCTCCTGCACCCCAAGCCCAACCCCCATCCCAGCCTGGAGCCTCCTCCTGCACCCCAAACCCAAACTGAGATTTTTTGCAATGGCAGTTTGGGACGGAAACTAAAATAAAACAGGCGTTTACCAGAACTAGCATTTCCTTTGTCCACGTTAGGAGTTTTTAGTCTGGCAATTTATGTTTCTGCGACGTGGGTTGTATATCACAGAGTGGGGAAAGACCTAGAATATCCTGGAGCTCATCCACCTCAGCCTGGTGTCTACACTTGGTAAACTTCTCATGCACAAAGAAAAACCCCTCTAAGGATCATGCTCTGGATTCACACAGGGCCTCAGTCACTCTGAGACCAGGCCTCACCACACCTAGAAGATCACAGGCACAACACTACAGTTCTCAAAGCCTGAGCTACTACACAAATGAAAGGGGAGAGAGATGCCTCGCAGTGCATCTCGGAAAAGCCAGGACTTCGGCAGGGAGTGGCCTCTGCTAGCGGATGGGAGATGCTGACCACAGGCATGTTCCCCTCTCAGGCTATGTCTAGACTGCAGAGTTTTTCTGGGATATCGGAGGTATCCCAGAAAAACTCTGCCGTGTCCGGGGGACATCTCCGCTTTTTCAGAACAGTTTCCAAAAAAGCGGGTGCATTCTTTCAACACCCCTGTATTCCTCTCGGTGAGAGAAGAAGGGATGTTCCTGAAAGAGGAGTTTTTTCCATATCTTTGCATATCTTTTTCCGACTTTTCTCTGCATTGTAGACGTAGCCATAGAGTGAGGCACCCAGGGCTGCCGGGAGGGATACATCTCTGCGACCAACCCACTGCCTGAGGAGCAGCAGCAAAGTCGATGGAATTCCTAGTGAGGGAGGGTTCCGCAAAAATACTGAAATCTCTGACAACTGAAAAGTTTGCAGTTTTCTGTAGCTAAAAATGTTTGTTTTCAGCTTTTCGACAAAATTAAAAAAACAGACAAAAATGGAAATTTTTGCCAGAAAATGTATTTTTGTCAGAAATGCCCTGTTTTTAATCAGAAGAAAGATCTTGATGGATTTTCTTCCCTCCCCAGGACTTGTGGCTAATAATCTAACTTGTGCTTTTTTTATTACTGGAATTAACAAGTCCTTTTACATTATTATAGGCACGTGTGCTGTACGTGAGCTCCTCTTCGCTCTCTCCAATTATCCTTTAGTGTCTTCAGTTCACCCCACCTCAGAGAATTTGCCAAAGCTGAGAAGGTCTGTAATTCAAAAACAGCAGATGGAATCTCCTCTTGAACTGTAACTAAATATTCTCTCTCTTTGTTTTTTACTAGCAAAAATAATTAAATCAAGAGAAAACACACACACAAAGGATCGAACGTGAATGATTATTAAATTCTGGATTGTGCTCACATGTAATGCAATTTGATATACCCCACGTTCCCCAGGAATTTAGTCAACTTTATAGTCAAGACATGGTCTGACTCTACTTGCGCTGAACACTGAGAGTCACACTATCGTCTCAGTTACGCTGGTGCAGCGCCATTGACTTCAGTAGTCTTTCTCCTGATTGTCTCCAGTCCAAGTCAGGGTGAAACTAGGCGGGAGGAGGACCAGAAGCCGGATAGTCCCACCAAGTAGAAGGCAGCCAGCCGTACTGGGCTGGTCTCACTGAGCATTACGTTAGGAAGTTAAAGAAGGTGCATATAAAGGAGGATGAATATAGGTAAGTCTTGGTCAGTGGAGTTTCTGACATACCAGCTGTTTGAGAGGCCAGGGTATGGTTTCCATGTCTACAGACGGGCCATGGTCCTCCAGCCAGGCAGCAGTTCAGGTGCATGGGGATCTAGCCTAGGTCTTTGCCCACCTGCAGAGAGGACCTGTGTGGATATCTTCTGCCTTCTTTGTTCCTTCCTCACTCATCATGTCTCCTTTAAGAGCTGTGCTTTCAGAGCTCTTTCAGATTGTATGAGCTGTCCAGCCTTCTTACCCTAGCCCAGAGTCTGAGAAGCTCTGGAGGGTTAATAGCTTGATTTTAATTCTGTTGGTTTTGGCCTGGAAGAGAAACTTTTGGGGAGTCCACTTTAAAAAAAATCCCCAATTTCTTGCTCCGTCGGTGTTCAACACCTTCCAGATTTTCTGCAGTTTACTGACACCCCTGCAGGTGTTGTGTCTTCCATGCCCATTGCCCCAGGCACTGTCTTCTGACCTGCCCACCCTCCAAGTAAAGAGGAGACAGACATCACAAGTTCTCCATTTCAGTCATTCCCAGCCCCTTAGTTTGTTCATTATTTTTCTCTCTCTTTAGATAGCCGGGTGATTGGTGTCTCAGTGCTCCGTTCCCCAGGCTGAGTGAGATCACTGCTTTCTTCTTTCACCTCCTTCCCCTGAGCCGGGCAGGCGTGTTACTGCCAACAACATCACACAGACGCAGGCGAGCATGGGAAATGCCTTGCTGTGTCGGATGGCCTCAGCACAGAACACGCTTCTCCTTTGCATCAGAAAGAAGGCAGTTTGGTATGTCGGGCCTTTGCAAGTCAAGACACCCGAATGGCATGCGTGGTGGGTGGTGTTGGGACTGTCTCGTGAGGCAGACATATAGCTCCCTACAGCTCCCAGGCATGCAGCCACAGATGCACCCATAAAGAGATTGCAAACTATGCTCCTCTTCGAGGCTGGCCCAGCCATCTCCCTGTTCTTTGTCGAATCACATTAGTGCCAGCCCTCCCGAGTCGGTGCTGTGGGGGGGCCAGGACTAGCCCTGCATCCAACCCGAGAGAGAGGGAAAGGCTTGCCTTATGCCTGCCCCGCTTGGCATATGCACGGAACCTAGCTGTAGTTTTGTGGCCATTATATCTTCTTGCTTTGGGTTTAACTGTACAAGGACCAGCAAAGCATGCCCTCCAAAGAGCGGCAATGCAGTGGCTAACTTCACTGCAGTTGGAGCTCTTTCCCCTCCAGTCCCAAAGAGGAGCTTTTGTTCTAAACTCTGCTTCCCTCCTTTATAATCACGGCTAAGCTCCTTCCCCGGTTGGGCTTCATCTTTAAATAGGCCCGGCCCATCCGGGCCTCCACGTAGTAGGATTTGCTTCTCAGGCCCACTTTAACCCTTTCGTTGCCTGAGTGTGAGGTACAAACCCCATGGCATAAAGGTGCGGAGGCCTAGAGAGCTGCAGCAATGCACAGAAAAACGTTACCCTCACATCTAACAGGCCTAGATGAAAACACACCAGAAAGAGGAAGGCAGGGAAGCACATGAAGGCATTTCTGAATAGGCCACGTGACGCATCATGAAGCACGGTTTCAAAGGGGAGGAGGAGCTGACAATAATCGCAGAGGTCCGAGGAGACCTTCTGTGAGAATTCATTGAAGGCCCAGAACAGAAGCCACAGGAGGAGGAGAGGGTGGGGTGGGGAGAAAAACCCATAATAAAAGTGAGAAGGATGACAGCACAGTGCACTGTCTGAAAAGGAGCAGAGACGGGAACAAGAAAGGGCCATGCAAGCTTGGTGGAATACCACCAGTTTTCTATCACTCCCACCCCCACACAAAGATTGGCTGCCTTGGGAATTCCTCCCTCGTTTAATCCTGATCTTGACATTCTAATTCATCATCCCTGCAGGCCACCCCTGACATAGCTTCACTGGGCTTATTATTATTACAACCCCAGAATGTCCTGGTGAGACCTCTATTAGCGCTGGGCAGGAGTCTTTTGACAAAGCACTTTCTTGCCCTGAAAACATCCATTTGTCAGAACAGCAACTCTTCACATGCAAAGGTCAGGTTAGGCAAAGCTGTGGCGGGAAAGCTTTCTCAGACACACAAGGGTAGTTGTAGTACTCTGAGAGAGAACGCAGCTTTAGGATAGCCACTGGATTGGAGGCTAGGCCACTCACCAAGGATGTATCAGACCAAGGGTCATGTAGCTATGTGAATGAGCCAATTGGCTAGAGAGGGGTTGGTGGATCTTTTCATTGAAGAAGAAAAATCGCAAAGGTTCTCAGTTTCATTGGGAAAGATTTTTGAAATCTCAAACGCATCCATGATTTGGAAACCCAACCCCCACATTCAGTTACATCACATGAAGTCAGACAGCAAAGAGTGACAAATCTCATAAGTGCAAATGCAAGAAGTCTAAATACTAAGGCAAGTGAACTTGAGGGCTTGGTATTACATGAGATCAGTGATATAAACAGTGTGGGTAGATGTTAACAGAGGTTGGGCTCTGTGCGTGTGCGTGTGTGTGTGATCCCAGCCCTGCGCAGACAGCTGGCACAACAGATCTCTAGCAAACCGCCCAATGGCCACAGGATCTGTTAAAGGAAGAAGGCACCCAGCCAGATTTCTTGTTGACAAAGTAGTTCTAATATCCTGCAGACTCTACTGGATCACTAATACGTGCATGCCCATGACAATGGACAAGCTCAGTGAATGGCAGGACTTTCCATTCCTCACTAGGTTGACCTCCCCTCCCCCAGTCTAAAATACACCTTTATACCCCGATACAAACAAGCTAGTTGCTGCCCCTGAGGTTGCTAGTTACCACCCATCACCTTGTATACTTTGGTTCAATTAAAACATTTCCATGCTGCCATCCTGACCTTATCTTTTAGGAGGGCTCAGACTTCTCCTATAATTCACTGGGATTTGCTGATTCTGTCCCTACTACTGGGTCCTTCCGCATCAGGGACAGGAGTGGGGGTGGTATCGCTTCTTTTCTCTAATTCACATCGTACGGACGAGTTCTGATCCTGCACCACTGCATGGCTTAGCTTCTCTGTCCCGCCCTGCACTGGCTGCTTCCTTCATTATGACCTTTGAAATCTCTAGAGGAAACCACTCTTCTTTGGTACCTTTGCGTCTTCAGACACCCCCTTGGAGCATTTGCTGCCGTCACACACCAGCTACACAATCACTCAGCTAGACTCTTGCAAGGACAGTGACCATAGGGATGGGTTAGTGAACGTTCCACGGTGGAAACATTGAAACATTCGGAAAGTCGGTCTCTTGAGGCAGAGACCACTGGAAATGTACCACAAACCAGTTCTAGCTGGTTTGCTTGTTTCTTGCTTGTATGATATCTGTCTCAGGTGCTGCATGGCCCTCATTACCCCCGTTTCTAAGGGCCTCGCTATCTGTAATGTACTGATCCTCTCCACACCACTGTGAGGCAACAAAGTGCTATTATCTCCAGTGTACAGTTGGGAAACTGAGGCACAGATAGGCTCAGTGACCTGACCAAAGCCACATATGAAGCCTGTGTTACAGCAGAGACTGGAATCCTAAATCTCCCAGTTCCCTGAGATTCTTCCTTTCTTCTTTTTGCAGCTTAGCACAGACACAACTTTTTTTTCCCTTCCAGGAATTTCTCAGTATTTAGTTGACAACAGTATAAATCTTTCCTTAGAGCCCCAGCATCTCCGAGTTGATTACCCTTAATTATGGATGCCCTGTTCTCTCGCGCGCTATCTAAAAGAGCCATCAGTAGTAATGAAACATTGATTATTCAGTCAACTGTATGTCATTGATTAACATGTTGCATTCAGAAAAGCAGGAGCTATAAGGAAATGGAGCCATCTAGGCATCGTATAGATGGCAATGCAACTGGGAAAGGGCTGAAAGCAAACTCTTCTGTACAACCACATGGCCCAGAGGATCAGTTTTAATTGGTGAAGATGTGACCACAACTCATTTGCAAAGGATTTTAAGTAGCCTTCCTTTAAAGAAGTCCCTCTGGGGTAGTGACAACCTGTGGCCTTGCCCCAGACATTTACCATTTGAGGGTAATTCTGACAATCTCAGGCAGATACAGATTGCTGAGGGGTAAGTGAGGGGAGAGTTTCCTGTTGTCTGCAACTCTGCTTAAAATGCCAGCAGTTTCACACTCTCCTGCACTTCTGGTGGACGTGCCACACAACCTGCCCGAGCAGCTGTTGGGGTAGCTCTCCGGGTTGGCTGTTAATCCAGGTGGTGGTGGGAGAAAAGGGGTCTAGACTCTCTGGAGTACCCCGCTTTCTGGAAGGCAGCTCTCCGGAGCCAGATGCTGGTGAATGTGCACAGTGCTGGGGAATTTTGTGTGGATTTGTGAAGGAGGGGTGTTTGTGGGCATGAGGAACTCTCTCTGTGTATGTGTGAATGGGGGGGTGGCTGTGTTTCATTGTGTCTAGGGAGTTATCTTGAGGGATTTTGTGTTGAGATTTTGGGTGTGAGGGCTGTGTTGGGGAGTTTGCATGTCACAAATTCACTGTTTCTGTTTCCACAAGAGATTTAAAGTTCTTTAACATTAATCTTGCCAGTTGCACAAATCTTTTAAACATTTCTTCGGCTTGATGTTAAAATCAAAACTAACAGGATAAAATGGCATTGTGATAAAAAAAAAATGATCAAGAGGAACAATTGTAATTACATGTCAGGCTAAGATGCTTTTAAAAGACACTCTTCACTGGGAAATATGAAGAAAATGCTTTTCTTTAAAATGATTCATGGCAGTTTGTAACTTTTTGTAAAGTTTCTTTTTCCTTTATCTCTTACCCACTGACCTGTTGGAAACACTTCCCTTCTCCATTTGAAATGTTTAAGGTTGGCATGAATTATTGAAAATGTGTTCTTGCTGCGTGCCAGGGAACAGAAGGTGGAATGGTCACTTTTGATAGTACAAAGTGATCTTACAATCTTTGTTTTTAATTTGCTTTCACTGCTGGAAAAAATGTGTCTTCTTTTCCCTCCCATCAGCTCTGAGAACATGGTGGGAAAAAAAAAAATGTGTTGCCACAGTTGGTGGTTTACAGACACCACAATCATTTTACATAAGAGCAGGAGACGTTTCTTCTCAATGGCATAAAGCTAATTGGTGCATGGGCTGGCAAGAGGGGAAAAGTCATTAAGAAAGAACTGAGAAAGGAGAGTAAATGCATGTTTCTTGTTAAAAATCCCAATTTATTATGTCAGAAGTAGCTTAAGGGAGTTATGCAGCTGGCTTCCATAGATATCCAATCAAACTCTCGGGACCTTCTGACGATCCGAACCAGAGGGCTTCTTGTTGACTTAAATACATTATTTTTGCTTTGACAATGTTATAAATGTATAAACCCAGCAGGGTCAGGGCTGGGATGTACTTGGATGGAAGACAAGCAAGGGAACGCAGGTACAACAGTGAGGGATGTGTGATGTAGGGGGTTGGACCTTCTGAGTCAGTAGAAGTATTACAGTTTTATGACAAAACATTTGGCCCTAGCTGCGGCTGGTCACTGAAGATGAATAAGTAACCTCGGGGGTTTGTAATGGAGATCTCCCTGAACCTGAGGGAGCTGTTCTGCTCATGTCTGCCTTGCCACTTGTGTTGTGTCCAGGCTGCAATCTTGGCCAACCCCAGGGTTGAAGCATGAGACTCTAAAGTTTTAACCTAAGAATGGCCAGACCAGGTCAGACCAAAGGTCCCTCTAGAACAGTCTCCTGTCTGCCGACAGTAGCCACAGCCAGGTGCTTCAGAGGGAATGAACAGACCAGGGCAATTTCAGGTGATCCACCCCCTGTTGTCCAGGGCTAGCTTCTAGCATTTGCAGGTTTCGGGATGCTCAGAAAAGGGTGCTGACCTGAATGTGCAGGCTAGGGGTTACAGCTTGCCCCTGGCTGCCTCTGCCCCAAAGAGACTGAGGTTCTTATCCCGATTCAGGCTACAGAGTGAGAGAGAACCTGGAGAGTTCTATCTCAGAAAAGGGGTCTCGGGGCACGTGGCCAGGGCACTCAAACTAAGGACCCAACTGCTTCATTGAAACCTGCATGAGAGCAAATGAAAAACGGCCAATATTCTGAAAGGCAGGGTTACAAGAACACTATGATTCTAGGACACCCTCGGATAACATTGGAAAGATAAGGAACTACTTGGCCTAGATAAGGGCCTACACCCCTTTCTGAAGACCTGATAAGGGATGGAAGACCAGTTTCACCCCTGCTATGCCTGGTGAATTTGACCAGTATTGTACCATGCTGACTTCTGAGCCGCAGTCTGCTGGGATGCCGGTAGCATGCCTACACTAGCCCCAGGACAGTGTAACCTGGGAAGGATCGGAGCATGTCTCTGAAGCAAGCCTGCAGCTAAGTATCCCAAATGGCCCAGCAGCCTTAGACGTGCCCACCAACCCTCCTATCTCCCACGAGACTCTTCTCAGGGCCAGGCTCTCTGGTTACGTTACTCTGAGCTGCACCCAAAAACTGGTTTGTGGTGTTGCTAATGGAGGATAGCTGTCACCCCAGAGGTGGCTGCATTTCCTTTGAGGATGAACTGATCTTTATACTGTGTCCACAGCCTGCAAAAGTGCTTTGCCACCCTTTTGTATGGCAGGCTCTCTGTCAAGGTGGAACGTGCTATCATCCAAGTAGGCGTACAGGGTGATTAGAGAAGTTGGTATACAGCTAATGCCTTCCGCGTGGTTAGTTCATTATTTCCCTCTGAAATCAAGAGGGATCTGCGTTATGGATATATATATATATATATATTAAACCATGATGGTCATGTCATATTTATTCTGTATCTAAAATATTTTATAGCATGTTATTTGATTGTGTTTTACAGCCCTTTCTATAACAACAGCCTAATCACAGATATTTAAGCCAAACCACATTCCCACGACAAATTTATAATCATTTTTATCATTAACGAGGAAGAAATTTATGCACAGTAAACAACTGAGGAGCCCACTCCATCATGTTGGCTTAAGGACCCTTCATTGAAGACTTATAATCTAGCATTGCAAATGACTTCACATGGGGCTGTATTCCCATGGCTGGCTACGGAAGGCCCGCTGCAGACATACAAGCTTCCCTGGCGTGGCAGAACTGCAAAAGGAAAAAGTTGTGTGTCTGCCCCCTCTTCTCCATCCACCATGGATGCAAGGGGAAGTTGGGGGATGGAAAGACTTGGACACGAACATGCATGCCCGTCAGCGCCCCATATTCCCATTTCTCCCTCGTTGCTGGCTTTGCCCTCATCCCTGGCTTCCCAGCACTAGCACTGCCCTCTCTGGCGTCCGGCTGAGCCCTTGCTGACTCTACAATAATCAATTCCATAATCGTCCCTGCTGCCATCCATCTTGGGACCTTCGTGTGATTTTTAGCTCCTGTGATTTCAGCCTCGCGACAGCCCATCGCATCGAGAAGTGTTGCCCTAACTGAACAGAAGATGGACCAGCCCACCAGAGAATTTCAGGCTCCAATGTCAGTCCCTAAAGTCCAGTGTTTATCTTCCACATTTGGATACGAGAGAAAAATGGGCCTGGAAGCACCAGGCACTCTCCACCCATTTCAAGGATGAGCTTGGCACCTCTGAAATTCAGGCCACTCTCTTTTCGGTGCCAAATTTAGGCAGGTGAGTGTGAAGCTTGTGGGCCTACATGCCTTGCACCACGTGGTCATGCCTGGATTGCCTCAGTCCCAGTCACATGCTGCTTCCTGCACAAGAGCATCCATCTTCTGCAAGGCCACCCTTCCACGAGCAGGTGGCTCTGGGTGCCCTCCCCCCCAAGGCCGACACAGGATATGAAGGCATCTCACACTGGGCACCACAGGGCAGGCATGTGTCTACCTGTTAGCACTGCGGGGTTCTCCAGGCAGAGAGAGTAGCAGGATGTAATATCACCTCTGTCTTCCAGAGAACACCCCCATTGTGCCATGCCAACAGTCATGGAGAATGAGCACAGTCGTTCCACAGCCGTTCATATTGCCCTGTAGCACCAGACCTTAGAACATCTCCCTGGTCATCCACAGAGCCAAATCCTCCTCTCAGCGAAAGTCCTACCTCCATGGAGCCCTCATGTAAGGGAGGTAAGAATCTGTTCCAGAGCTCTCCACTTGTATTTAAGCAAGTGTCAGCTGAAAAGGAGGCTCTGACACCATCACAAACCTGTCAGCGTCGCAGCCCATCATTAGGAAGGGTGCTCTCAATCAACCTCTGAGCCAGCAATCAAATCGTCAGCCCAACAAATATCCACATCAATTAAGGATGTTTTCTAGTTCAATTACAACCTTCCATAAACAAACACAAAATCACCCGTAATTACTGCAAAATAGAGCTGGGGAAAGGCAAAGAAAAAAAAATAGCTTTCACCCGTCACTGTGCACACAAAACCCGAAGATGAATGACAGCGCCATTATATGCATCACTCGCTCCATACGACTTGAATTCACACCCGTTCCGTGCCAAGTCCAGGGCGCCAGATCCACCGCTGATGTGCATTGGCTTAGCTCTCTCGAGGCGTAGCCAACTTGATTGAAAGCAGCTGAGGATGCAGCCGATATTCCGCATTATAGCACGGCGCTCTGAGATGCGACATGTGAACAAGATTATATTCCTAATGAGGGATGGTTTACAAATACTTAACGCGCTAATATGAGACAACATTTACTTGCGATTTCTCATGGAGCTTGGGCGACAGGGGAATCATTACCCTTATTTGTAAAGTGATGATCACTGGTAAACATGCTCTACGTTATTCCTAATGTTTTAATTTAGCAGCTCCCTGTCTCTGCTCTGGATTGCAGCCTCCAAAGATCGTGCAGACGAGCTCGATTAAGTGGGGACAGTCAGCTCCTTTGCATTTACCCTAGAAAAAACAAACCCTATATGGCTGCTGGAAATTTAATCACTTACCCACATCACTGGGTGCTTAATCTTAAAGCCAGTGAAATTTCCAGCATTTAGCTAGAGTAGATCAACAGCAGTTTCCCTGATTTTTTTCTCGGGTGCTGATTTCAACCGTAGACTCCATTTGCAGATGGATTTTTGGGCTGTCTCAGGAGCATGTATGGTGTCGAATGATGCATTGCTTTCACCGAACACTGCAGCTCACAAACCTGCCAGGATCAGCGGATGAACATGCAGGTCCCTTATTTCAGCATTCATCTCCAGGCTCAAAACGGCTGCAGAATCTTGCACCAGCTAAGCAGAAACAACGCTCCATACCATCTAAGACAAGATCTGTTCAGCAGGCATGGGGAGTGGGGCTGAAAATGAAGTGGTCCTGTGAGACTCACACAGGATGTGGCTCCTTGCAGCAGCAGTCTGGAGATGCGGCATGATTCCTTTACACTGCTCGTTTTCAGCTGTGGTTGAAAAATGCCCTGACTTGTTCCATTCCTGCCCTGAGAACTAATGTGTCACCCTTGAAACGGCAGCTCGTAGCGTCTGTGGCATACAAGAGGTAAAGAAAGACCCACTACCACTGCACAGCGAGAGAGACACATGGCTGACTCCTTGGGGCCATAGGTTGTGCCAGAGACCACACGTCATGTCCATTCTCTGCCACAGACTTCCCACATGACCTTGGTCACATTGCTTATGCTAGCACTTGAGCGCACAATAAGCAGCCCGTGGGGACCCTGCTGCTACTCATGAACCATTCCCTAGTGCGGTTTCATGTGGTCCCATTTCAAACAGCACGTCACTGATGCTCACTAGTGTGCAGGCCACTTAGCACGCAGCAGGCTAGTGCATGTTAGAATTTGCACCCACCCGTGCAGACCAGCTCAGTGCATTCAAGCCCTAGGTCACTACGGCGATACCAACTGGGCACTGACATGGGTGGGAAAACGTAATCCCCAGTCTCTCTGGCGAGGGGCTGCAAAGGAACTCAGGCTCCGAACTTACACTGGAATCGCTTGTGGCTAGAATCCTACCCACGTGGCCTCAGCCGGCCATGTGTCCAATGGGGATGACCAGAGAACTTCTGTGGTGAGGGGGTACATTAGACAGGGAGGCCCCCAGGCATTACAGCAACAGGCCCAGACTAGACTGTAACACAGGTTATTCTGAGCCTTCATTTTCACTGATAATTTTGAAAAAAAGAGAAAAGGGGGCCTGAAAACGGGACTGTCCCTGTCTCACGGTCACCCCAACATGCCCTAACTGCAATACCAATATGGGCTCCCCAGTAGTAAAGTCTCTCTCCTCTTGACTTCGGTGGGCTTTGGCTCAGGCCATCCATGCCGTAACGTAGGAAGGGCTCCACAAAATTCAGGACTGATGCATCGTTTCATTCAGAACAGCCTTCTGAATAAACATGAGAGCGCAGCAGCTGAGAAAAATAACTGCCTTTCCTCCTTTGAAGCTGTCTGATCCCCTAAATCTGAGCTCAGCAGCCGAAGCATTGAACTATGTGCCCCGGAGCTATCAGACTTCTCCAGAGTTGTGCAGCATTTTTATTTCATGTAAAATATGTCTTCTTATGGCCCTGCATTGCCTGACCTCAGATACAGAGTGTACCGTTGTGCTTCGGCTTTCCCAAATATTGCCACGCCACTCACGACTCGACTGCTAAACGCTGTCTCTCAAAAGGCGTGCACACATCTATGTTTCATGGTATATTCAGTTATTCCTCCTATTTTTTGGAAAATATTTAACATATATTTGAGATGCTTTGTTTTTTGGAGAATTCATTCAGCAGCACACATGAAGGGTAATTACGTATTTTGACAATGTAGAAAAATCAAATATTTCAAGAATCCTTTGAAAAGGGGTTCTGGCACTGCTCAATGTGGCGTCTTACATAAAAATGTTAGGCGGATGATTAAGGTGGAACACAGCAAATACAAATTGGAAGGTATTCTCAGAGACTCACTCTCAGCCACCATTTTGAATGGTACAATTGTCTGCGCATCTAGAGGCAAGAGCATGGAATGGCTTCTGGTTTTCACCAATGGAGCACATCACTAATGTTACGATTGAAGACACAGGTAAAAATGGTGGATTTCACTTATACAAGGTGAAACCTGAAAAACATGCAGTGTCTGGGCTACATCCAGCCACAGCAGGCAGTAAAGCTGGTTGAAAAGTGTCTACTGAAACTTTTTTTTTATTGAAGAACAAGATATTTTTGACACCGTGGATTTAGAAAATGTGACTGAAAAATCTGGTTTAATTAAAAATGTATTGGCTTTAAGGAACACCCCCCTCCCCAGACATGTATGTATTTTATGTCCTTCTACTTAGGAAGGAACAATCCATTTCATACATACAGAATGGAAAGCGACTGTCTAGGAAGGAGTATGGCAGAAAAGGATCTAGGGGTTATAGTGGCCCACAAGCTAAATATGAGTTAACAGTGTGATGCTGTTGCAAAAAAAGCAAACATGATACTGGGATGCATTAACAGGAGTGTTGTGAGCAAGACACGAGAAGTCATTCTTCCGCTCTACTCTGCACTGATTAGGCCTCTGTTGCAGTATTGTGTCCAGTTCTGGGTGCCACATTTCAAGAAAGATGTGGAGAAACTGGAGAAGGTCCAGAGAAGAGCAACAAGCATGATTAAAGTTCTAGAGAACATGACCTATGAAGGAAGACTGAAAAAATTGGGCTTGTTTAGTTTGGAAAAGAGAAGATTGAGGGGGGACATGATAGTGGTTTTCAGGTATCTAAAAGGATCTCACAAGGAGAAGGGAGAAAACTTGTTCATCTTGGCCTCTGAGGATAGAACAAGAAGCAATGGGCTTAAACTGCAGCAAGGGAAGTTTAGGTTGGACATCAGGAAAAAGTTCCTACCTGTCAGGGTGGTTAAACACTGGAATAAATTGCCTAGGGAGGTTGCGGAATCTCCATCACTGGGGATATTTAAGAGCAGGTTAGACAGACACGTGTCAGGGATGAGCTAGATGGTGCTTGGTCCTGCCGTGAGGGCAGGGGACTGGACTCGATGACCTCTCAAAGTCCCTTCCAGTTCTAGTGTTCTATGATTTTATATTGTCCAAGGGCTTATCCCCCTATGAGCGACTGGGGTAATTATCCCCTCTGCCCAGCTTGATAGTCAAGGATGGTCAATGTGTGTGCAGATGAGAGGCTCATACCCTCAAGCTCTCATTCAGAATGAAATGCCAAAATACTTTTGAGGATCTGGGTCTAGGGCAATGTCTACTGAGAGAGGGGCATTACAATTGACCAATATGATGAGGACAAGGCCTCAGCATGTTAAAGAGAAGTTGATTTATCAGCTCAGTATGTTAATTCAGGTTGAACCTCTCTAGTCTGGCACCTGACCGGTGCCCAACCAGAGAATTTGCCAGACCGCGGGAGGTTGATATTGTCTAGCAGCATTGCCAACACTGCCACTGCTTGCTGGGCTCTCAGAAGACATGTAGGGGTAAATTAGAGCTAAATAACACAGAACCCTGAGAGCCAGGTCTGATGGCTGTAAACAAACTTTATGGGATTGCAGGAAATTTGGCCACACCCATGCTAAGTGGATGTCCAGCTAACTAAAATCATGCTGGGCCACGGATGTTGCCAGACCAGAGCGTGCTGGACTAGAGAGGTTCCACCTGTGCTAATAGCAGTAAGTCTGTGCTGTCGCACAGGTGTGATTTATAAAGTCACTTGCATAAGAAAGCTGAGAATGGAGATGCTTCAGTCCAGGCCCTGGGCTCTGTTTTGCTGACCAACGCCCCACCTTGCCCACATTCCCCAACATTTGTGCACGGCCCTACCCTCTGGTGGGAGCCACAGTCGCCTCTTTGTCACCTGACAGAGCTGTCACTCCCACCCTCTCTGATCAGCTGTCAGCGTCCAACAAGCACTGAAACCTTTGGACACCAGCAGCTCACCTGGTTCCTCCAGGCCCCAGCGGCGACAGTGCCGGGGATGTTCTGAAGACACAGAGCTCTCAGCCATGCGCACGGCTGCTTCCCTTGCTTCACGCTGACTAGTCCAGCATTCTAGGCTTCAGAGGGACAATCCCGGAGTCTGATTATAGTGACTAAAAATTGCCTGAGGCAACCACGAAGTATTTCTTACTGCTGAATAGCCACAAAAACTTTCTTTCCATCCAATAAGCCACGCTGAGCATAGAATGCATTCCTCACAAGTGCCTTTACAGGTCACCTGGCAGCCATAAATAGGAGTTATTTTCTTAAATATATTTTTTTATATTTCACTAACTGCATATTACCCTCCTACACTGACTGCAGGGGACCTGCCTCGGGTTTGATTTGATTTTGCCCCAGCAGAATGTATTAGAGAAAAGTAAAAATAAATAAATAAATCACCACTGGCGCCGAAACAAATTGTTGATAAATTGGGCATCAAGAGTGTAATAATCATCTCCTTATATTTCTGTTTTATTTTACTTTATTGCATAAGCCTTTATTGTAATGGGATGCGGCTGGCAATGCAGCATGTTTTCCTTTTATATATTCAGTGTGATGGGAATCTATTAAATAAAGGAGCTGCTCACTCATTTAGGTGACTTTCTGTTTATTCCCAAATTGCTACTGTTTCTCTAATGCGTGTGTGGAATACCCAGAAGACACATTCCTCTCACGCTGATTTTCACAGAGGGTCAAACTGTCCCCCTCCCCCCCAATGATGCACACATCTAAATCCCATGCCTGCGATCTGTGGGAATTGCATGTGCCTCCCTGAAGGCAGAATTTGAGCCAGACCTGTGCCAACATCAGTCCGTATCACCGAAGGAAGGGAAGGGGGCCGGAGAGGATGTGAACACCGCGGGAAGAGAGACAGAGGAGGAGAAGTCGAGCTGCCTGAATGACAAACAACTGGGAAGAATGCTTCTCAGATTTGGCGTGCAGCATAGCGTTGGTCCCAGGCATGCTGGCTCACGTGGCTAGCACTTCAGAAGCAGATAACTCATCCAGCCGCCGACCTTGGCAGCTTCACTGTGGCGATATTTCCTCAGGAATGTGTCTGCTGGTGAGCAGTTTCACTGATGTATTAGACGTGAGACGCTTTCCTTCAGCATCAGTCACGCATGGCACTGTGGTCTTCCCATTTTGTTCTTTGTTTTTATTCCCCCCTCCCCAGTAGAAGACACACGTGTCAGCCACTGCAAAGGGAATGAATGGGTGAGTGTGTGAGTTCTCCTCTGATCTCTTTGGGACACAAGAGGGTGTTAGGCCTTGTTTCCACACAGTTTCTCATACCAATGAATTTAACACCAATGAGGGACCTGATTTTTTCTTAACAAAATAGTTACATTGGTACAGCACCCTCATGTGTATGCTGCTATATTGGTGCAGGCGTATTCCATTTTCCTGACAGGACTCAGCTGTCCTGCTCTACCTGCATCCATACTCTGGAGATTGTTATGTTCAAGGCATTTTTTGTACTGATAAGCCCTAAGGAACAATTGCAAGCATTCCTGTTGTGGAACTCAGTGTCTCTCCAATTTTCTCCCGACCTGTGCTTCCTGAACACACGACACCCCTCCATTACAATATTCCAGTTGCGAGACTGATCCCCAAACAGCTCTGTGATGTCAATTGGCACTTAGCTTCCAGTTCTGTTTATCCCCCGTATGCCTTGCACTTGTGTTTAGGCAGCTAAGAGGAGTAGCAGATTTCCCCACTCACCTCGATCCTGTTGCTCCGATGACCCTGTAGTAATTTTCCATGTCCCCCACCCCAACGTATAGACCTTTTTTAAAGTCACCCTTTCCTGTGAGCTTTTCTCGGCTGCCCCTTCTGAACCTAGTTTAAAGCCCTCCTTGCGAGGCTGGTGAGTTGGTGTGTGAAGAGGCCCTCCCCTTCTTGGCGAAGTGGACCTAATCTCTTCCCCGCATCCTCCTTCCTGGAACAGCGTCCCATGGCAGCATTCCCTGTCAGCTGGGCATTCATGCAGCTGCTCAAGAAAGATTCCAATGCTGCTCAGCTGATTAGCAGAGCACCATGGCCAGGATTTTGTTTTTACTGGTGGTGCATGTGAAAAATTTATTCCACACATAGATGGCAATGATTCACACATGGATGGAGAAGATTAGAGGGAACACTGTCCCATGGTCAAGAACATCAAAGCCCTTCCAGCCATGCCTTCTGCAGAGCTGTGTATGCATCTCCAGGATGTGCATGCCCGTGCCTGGGCCTTTACCCTCAGCAGGCAAGATGGAGGAGAACACGCCTTGCAGTCCTGATCCCTTCACCTTCAATCCCACAGCCCTGTAGCCATTACTGATTATAGCTGGCAGTCTCATCGTTGCCTGTGTGGGTGGGCAGCATGGCATAGTGGCTGCAGGGGTGGCTGGGCCTTAGCCACTTTCGGTAACGTCTTAGGCAGGAGCTCCAGGTGGGCAGCATGTCTCCCAGGGCAGCAGAAGGAAGCCACAGTCCCCCTCAGAGGGGCGTCACTGATCACTAGTACCCTGTGCCTCCTTCTCTTGGGTGGGTGGCTGGGAGCCTCTCTGCGGTGGGGCAGATAGTTCCCCCTCTGTCACTGGGCTCTGCTTGTCCCCTGTTCTTCTGTGGGTTCTTGGCAGCAATGGGCGGGGGCCTGGGTGGCGGAGGTGGGGGGAGCATGGGTTACTGCTCGATATGGCCAACAGACAGGCAGTTACCCTTCTTCGTCTGGTACTGCCACTGGCTGCTCTCAGCTAGCATCCCTTGTCCCAGGTGTCTCCATGTGCATCCCTACCAGGAAGCTGCCTCCTTCTGCCGCTCCCACCTGTTATTCTTACAAAGTTAATTTTTATTTCAGATTTCTTAAAAGACGGGATTGTTAAAATCTGTCTGGTTAATTTTTTTAGTAACTTTTTTTAGAATGGGAATTCCATCAAATGTATTTTTTCTTCATCCCAATCAACTCTTAACATTGGCTATGGGTTAACAAAAAAGGGCTATAGTCAATGTGGTTTCCAATAATGTTGTCTTCTTGTTTTCAAACCTTTAGCGCTGATTTAGCTATGCCAAAATATTGTGCTGCTCCAAATTTCTCATTTTATCTCTTTCCTATAGGATTTATTGAGAAGCAAACCTATTCCAGGTTCATGCTATGTCTCTGGCTCATCTTGATTCAGTCTCTTTCAACATTTGGTCAGTTGTGTCAATTCTGAGGGCTATACTTGATCCGGTGAGTCTGTGTCTTTTCTCGTTGGTTTTATGAGAAGCAATCCCATTCTAGACCCACCCCGTTTTGCTGGTACAACCAAGCCCTTATGTTGCTTTAAGCTCTGATAAGAGGCCGCTGCATCCTGAATTTGACAGCAATTACCATTCAGGAGGAATTTTTGCTCAAACAGAAAAACTCTACAAAATAGAGAGTAGATTAAAAGAAACCATCCTCTTTACTATGTCATATAAACCTGTGTGTGTGTGTGGGGGGGGTATTACCCACAGTCAGGAAGTGTGTTCTCCTTGGAGACACACCCGTTATCCCTACTGCAGGCATGAACCACTACCCATGCATTGATTTTTTTTGCACAGGGGTTTGGGCAGGTGCCGATGGAGGTTAGTTTTGGTGCAAGTTAAGAATGAAGCCCTTGTTGAAAGTCTAGTTCACCTTTGGCTTTCTCTGTGCACTGACTGAACATTCACCCTCTTCAAATGCATCAAATACATGCTGCTGAAGTAGCAAAGCCTCCTGGAGCAAGCTGTTTTGTGAGCTGTTAAATTAGCTTCTTCGGCTCCGGTTTGTTAGAATCACCAGTGATAGGAAGAGAGGTTTTTTTCTTCATCTCCACGGTGCTTTCACATCATGCCTTTAAGAGTTCCTTTGGCAGCTACGCTCAGCCATGCCCTTTAACACCCAATGATTCACCACAGGACTTGGCTCTTGCATTAGTGGGGAGTTTCCACCAGTCTTGCTAAGCTAACTCTACTTCCTGTCTCTCAAAAACACAGACTTTAGGTTCACCTCTGCTCTTGGTTACAGCTATCCAATCCCTTTGAGTTAGACTCAAATTCAGCACCAGCCAGGTTAACTCTGTTGACTTGCACTGGCTCTGAATGAGGCTTAATCAGGGCTGAGGACGAACTCTGGGACTCTGAGCGAGGTGGGAGGGGGCTTGGCTCTAGGCCCCCTAGAAGGGGCGGAGTCTTGGGGGGAAAGGGTGAGGATAGGGGCTAGCCTCCCTCCTGCCAGCCCTCAGTACCACCGAGACCATGCGGCGTGGGGCTCTGGCGGTGATTTAAAGGGCCCAGGGCTGCGACTGCTGCTGTAGGAGTAGCAATAATGGCTAGGAATCCCAGGCCCTTTTAAATTGCTGAGCCATCTGGGGAGATTCCAGTGCTGCCCAGCTGATTAGCAGAGTGCCCACGGCTAGGATTTGTGTTTCTGCTGGTGGTGCACATTTGCACATGACTCGGTGCACCTAAAATTATTCTGCACGTGGGTGGAAAAGATTGGAGGGAACACTGCATGCCATCTGGACTGCCCCCTGAGCCGTGCTGACCAGAGGCACCAGCGACCTTTTCAACAGGATGTTCTGGTGGAAAACCAGATACATGCTACTCCTCCCAATCTCACCGCTGCAACAGGATTGGTGGACGGCTCACCAGCTGGAGCACAATACGGGTGCAGCTCCCTGAGTTGTGACACACAGCCTCACATGGCCTCTGCTCTCACAAGAGGCCAGGCGCACGGGGGCTCTCCTCGGTCATACGATGCCACAAATGCTTCAGCAAGTTCTCTTCCAACTCCTTGCACTGTAAGCAAAGGGAGATGTTTTATTTCCACTCCCAGCCTGGATCTATTTCAAATATCTTCGGCTGGAGTATCTACAGGGCTGCTCCACGTAAGTGTTCAGCAGGATGTGTCCCTGCTCTCTTCACCGAAGGTTGTGGGGCTTTGGATTTGGTTTTTCTGTGACTCTTCCCCACCATTCACCTTTCCTTGTTAAGCGTTTGATGCAAGGTGCCACCTAGAGATATTACAGGTGAACCATCGGAGAACAAAGCATGCTGGGTAGCTGAGGCAGGGAAGGTATTGTTCTCTGCCACCCAGTGACAGAGACTTTGCGCAGAGCATGTACAGCAATGTGGCGGTGATGAGTGCGTGTTTGCACTTCTGTAGACAAGAGGAGACCGGTCCGAATTCTGGACATGGGATGTACAAAATCTCACCTGGTGAGTTTGATCCTAGCCCAATCTACCCTCCCCTCAATTGTGCAGGGTCAGCTCTTACAGGAGCACACCCTAGAAGTCCTACCCTGCTCACTTGTTACCTTATGTGAGGTCCTCAGTGAGGACAGCAGCTTCTGCCTCTTTGCCCGAGCGGACGAGCTGTTGGAGCCTGACGCAAGGACCCACAAAGCGATATGGACTTTGGGTGATCGGAACTGAGTGTCACATCTGTCCCACCTTTGTGCTGTCCCACACAAGGCTGACAAGTCCCCGCTCTGCACCGTGAGGCACGGCCGGAAATGCATCCAGCAGCTGCCAGGGTGTGAAGAAGTGTTTGTGGCAGCTGTAGGAAGGAACGTGAGTCACTCATGTCCCGGGTGAAAAACCACTGGCACTATTTTAATCCCAGCAGTTGTGCTACTTGGGCAAGGCTGTCTCTGACAAGGAAAGAGCCAATGTTTTTAAGTTGGATGCCTGAAGTGACACAAATCCATGTTTTGGGACCCAAATCCAAGGGGTTGTGTGGCACCTGCTACCAGAAACTCAGATAGGAGTCAGGTGCATGCTGCCACACCTGGAAATCAAAAGTCAAAATTGCCAAATTCAGGGTGTAACCAATCAGAAAACACCAATTTTGTCAACTGCACCAAAGCCACTTCCCATACGTGATAAAATAACCTCAGAACCCTTTAAATACAATCTCAATTGACCATCACAAGTCATAGCTGTAATTCCAAGATGACAGTGAAATATACCATCACTGGTGCCTAGGCAACCACTAATTCTTAGGTAGAAATTAACACCGGGTTCTTTTTTCAGTAGTCACTTCTTAGTAGCATAAAATGTACTCTCGGTAGTAGAACTAAGTAAGCTGAAGAACAGATTATTGTACTGTGTGCTGTATACTAACCCATCGAGACAATGCACGTGAGACATGAAATAACAATGACCCTAGAAACACTGTATGGAGTATCTTTCGGTAGAGTCATAACTCCTGAAATGGCAATAAAAAGCGTGCAACATGAATGCAGACTGGTGCAGAGGGGGACAAAAACATATCTAGATTGAATTTGAGCAGCCGGAGAAATGCACTTATCCAAAAAGGTAACAAATTAGTATGCAATCTGATGGATCTTTGTTAGACACTCAAATGTGTTTGTGATAAAAATGCAGTCTGGCTGCCAGGTACAAATCAGGGTCAGACCCACTGGATTCAATGTTGGTTGGCCACTCAGCTCCGTGAAAATTAAAGGAGTGAGCTAGTCTGGCTAAAATTAGAACAAAGCAGAATCTTCTCCCATCCTTCCGAGTGAACCCAAACCGAGCTTTTCTGTAAGCACAGCAGTGGTAGGAACAACTGTATATGATGATTGGAGGTTGTGGTTAGTATCAGGGGTCCAACCCACAGGAAAGCTTCATCTACACTGCAAGTCCCACAGTAACACTGCTGCCGCATTGCACCTACACCATGGCAATGCAGGGCTTCATATGCCCCCCCAAAGGGGTTTTCCCATCAAGGTAGTTAATCCTGCTCTCGGACAGGCAGAAGAAAGGTAAATGAAATAACTCCTCCGTTGACCTTGCTTTGTCTGCAATGGGCGGGGGCGGGGAGGGTTTAGATCAACCTCACTACCACATTTTTCACAGCCCTGCGCAATGTAGCTAGGACGATCTCTTTCTTAAGTGTCCACCACGCCTGGGTGAGAAATTCCCTGCCACTGTAGGACCATTTGCCCCAGTACAAGTATTGCTGCCACCACGCAGGCATTGCCCTGGTAGAACAAAGCCAATCACAGTCTTCCATCTTTAAAGGAGGTGGTTTAAAATGACCGACTGAAGGATTCAAAATCAAGCGTGGTCTCATGCAAAGACATGTGGGGATCAGACAAGTTTTGCTGGTGAAATTTTGCAGTGTAGGCCAGGCTTGGGTCACCAACTCAATCAAGTACGTAAGTGCAATCAAAGGAACTATTTAATCCATATTTCACAGAGGGACAGAGATGAAGTGATTTGCCCGAAGTCTGACAGCTTCCAACGCGAGCAAGGTATTCAACACGGGTGCCCTACGGGCTAGAGCATCCAATCTGCTAAGACGTTTATTCACTTTGGTGTGAATGCCTCTGCCACCCCCAGTTCTGCAGGAGTTGGGATCAGAAGAGCTGACAGACCTCAGACAGGTAGCTCTGGCTCAAGCAGAAAGAAGAAATGTGAAAAAATTGTTGAGTCCAATTTTGCATACCAAAGAGGATTGGATAGCCTGGGTTAGGTTCAGATCAGCATCCAGTTTTGGGTGTTCTCCAGACCCAATATGCAAACCATTTATGTTTTTTCCCATGGGTATTCAAAATGCAAATGTTGACATTCTTTGTTTGCAAAGAATGTAATTAACACAATAGAAATCTTGATTTAAGTCACTGTCTATGGAGCTGAGCCTGTGAGAGAATTAATATAACATCGAATTACTGCAAACTAACACTTTGCTTTCTTTTTGATGGGAGTTTTTTTAAGTTATCACAATCAAATCGCCATTTACAGACTTGGCAAGACCTAAGAGGGAGCCCTCCCCTTCCTTTTTTTTTTACCTTGTATTTGTTAAAATTCTCTGAATACAGATTAATTTACTTTGCAAATACTTATTATTGCTTCATCTGCCTTGAAACAGGAGCAGTAGGCTCTCGGATACATGAACTGGAAAGTTGTGTAGTCCTGAAATGGCTTCTATAAAACTAACTCTGCTAAAATGCCAGTCTGTAATTTCTAGCAGCGGTATTTCTCCGGGAACCGTAACACATACCCTCTACAACTTCTAGAGCACCAATGCATTAATGGGACTACCTGTATTAGTCTTTTCGTCCCACATGGAGAGAATACCAGTGTTGCTATGTTGTGCTAAATGGGAGTAGAAGCCCTTTGTACACTGAAGCCACCAGGGTCTGGACTGCAGCCTACAATGCAGACGAGGGAGACAGAAACAAACCGTACTGAAACGCATCTGTTCAATTCTCCAGGCTACAGAAATTGTCCCGAGAGAGAATTATTTTCATGTAAGGAGCCCCAAATGCTCCTTGTCAGTAGCGTGCCGGGGGAGCATAGACCAGTGTGCACGTCACACTCCCCCCTCCGTAGCCGGCCTAGGTCAAGAAAGCTTGTGATCCCACCAGCAGAGCAGATTTGGTGAGGACTCCTGAGCTGTGCTGCCCACAAGCTCACAAGAGGAAGAGAGTGCCCATGTAGGCCCTAGTAATAGAGATGTAGCCGTGTTAGTCTGGTCTAGCTGAAACAAAAGACAGGACTATGCAGCACTTTAAAGACTAACAAGATGGTTTATTAGCTGATGAGCTTTTGTGGGCCAGACCCACTTCCTCAGATCCACAATTTGATCTGAGGAAGTGGGTCTGGCCCACGAAAGCTCATCAGCTAATAAACCATCTTGTTAGTCTTTAAAGTGCTGCATAGTCCTGTCTCATGTAGGCCCTGACGTGCAAGTCAGAGCTCAGCTCTGAGCAAAGCAAGTTCTTTCTGTTTAGGGGGTCTCACCTGGAACCGGTGCCACAGCAGGGAGCTGAGCTCAGGGGAGACCAATCAGCCTGCCAGCACAAGAGTGTCAGATTGGGGTGCTGGCTTCGGCTGGCGTCGGCCCTACCCGCACAGTGAGGGTGGGGCCTTCTTCCTCCTGCATCCCCTTGGGACTTGTTTTAAAAGCAGCACCATTTCCAGCTGTTAGCCCATGTGTCAGTTCTAGGCACCAAAACTTCGTCAGTGGTCAGAGCTACGACCCCTTTCCTGTTTAAACCCCCACTTTCCACAAACACCTGCTTTGTTGGTGTTAGTCTACGCACAGCATGCCTTGGGTGAATTTGGTTACTGGTTTCACCCTTATTAACTTCACCTTATTAACTACTGATGGGGAATGAGATCTGAAGGCCAATCCCTGCTCCCTTTCTACTACTGATAATTACAGAGACTCTTCTGAAGTTGGTGGTTGCAGGCATTCATCAGTCACCGAGCCACGGCTGCATGGCTGGTTTCTTTCCCCCCATATTGGTCCTGAGTCACAGCTGTCCTTTGATTTTCCCACTGTTGTGCCTGCCACTGCATGATGGGAGTCATGCAGTCGTGAATCAGATCCCTGCTTGGCTCCAAGCATTCTTGGCTAATCCGAGTAGCATGATTTACTTGAAGACACTGGATACTTCTCTGTAATGCTAGTCTCCTATGCAAATCCTTCCGCTGCCATTGGGTGCTCGTACCAGTGCAGGGCTGGGGTCCTTACAAACATTTGTCTCTTTGAAATTGATTTTAGAAGCCTTCCGTCCAGGTACAACAAGAGACCTGGGCATTGCAGCACTAAGGTCTGGTCTACACTAAAGGGGAAAGTTGACTTTAGATGTGCAACTCCAGCTACATTCATTATATCGCTGGAGTTGAAGTATCTTAAAATCATGTTTTGACCCCGTCCACACAGTGGGAGGCCAATGGGAGCACACATGCTCCCATTGACTTCCCTTACTCCTAATGAGGAGCAGGAGTACCGGCACTAACAGAGGCACCCTCTGAGTTAGATTTAGCAGGTCTGCACTAGACCCACTAAATTGAACCCCAGAAGATCAACCAAGGCATCCGAAGATCAACCCACACATCCGAAGGACAGCAAACCCCTGCTCAGATCCTTTCTGCTCATCAGACAGAGGTGGGAATTCAACCAGGGTCATCCACTTTGTGGGTGAATACCTTCATGGGTGGGCTATAAGGGAGTCCCTCCCGCCCGCTGTGTTATGCGGTGTTAGGTGTGTTCTGAGCAACCCTACCCAACCAGACTCCACAGGGGAAGTAGGCCAAGCAGTGGATCTTCATTGGATCTGGGCTTGGTGTGAGAGAGGTGCCAGGCACCTGCCTGAGCCAGCAGTGCTCATGTCCAGACATGCAAGCGCCTTGGAAGCTTTTACTGCACGGAGAGAGTTGAGTCCCTCACAGGGTTAGGCAGCAGCAAGTGCTTCTTGTGGTTCTGAAAACCAGGGGTTAGGTCCTGAAATCCCTTTGTGGCTCTGGCCCACAGCTGCCACCTCAAACTTGAGTTCGCCTGAGTTCATACCACAAAAACAACCTCCCCGATAAAAAAGTTGTACATTGAATTTGGCTTTTAAAACTCTTGTTGGTGTCCAGCAGCCTCCATGTGGTGCTACGGCTGCTTTGGAATTGGTGTCTGGTGCCTCTGGCTTCATCTTCTCCCCTGTTATGGTCAGAGTAGTTCGGGTCCCACAGGAGTTAGCAGCTCTGCCTGCTTGTGTGTTCTCAGAGGGTGGGGCCCTCTCTGGTCTCTTCCACTCCTCTGAGGTGCTTGTAGCTTGGGACTGCATGTGCTACCCCTCCTAAGGAGCTCTCTTCCCATCCACTTTCTCCACAGCAGTGTTCTGCAAAATCTGCTCGAACACCTGTTTTGAAGGGATGACTTATGGCTGCCCATGCAAATGGCAGAGAAGATACGCGAATGCACTTCGAACATGGAATGCGCAAGTGTGGATTTATGAGCTGCATGCACAGTTTTATGTTGTCACTTCATAAACTGTGCTGACTGAGGTGCATAAACAAGTGACAGGACTCCTCTGCAAGCACGGCAACGTTCAGTGCCCCCGTTTCTTTGCTTTGACAATGGGAGAAAATCTCACCTCTGAAATCTTTTGGCCCCTGAGTAATCTCAAAGGGAACCAATGCCGTCTGAGGCAAAATGTAGTTCCTAGTCCTAGATTATTTTCCCTTTTGGCCTATCAGTGTAAGAGGTGGGATGGAAATGAAACCTGGGCTCCGGACACCTTCATATTTTGGGGTAGGGAATGTGGGACTGAAACCCATGAATCCACAGTGCTCGGCAGTGTTGATTCTGTATCCTAGCCAGAGGCAGAAGAGTTCTAGTTTCTGTTTCTGAGTCACATGTAGCCGCTGTCAGGGCAGTGGGCAATCTTGCATGAGCCCCGACACTCAAAACAGCAGCCGCCTGTGAGAACAACTGACTTTATTAAAACCATGCCAATGGGGCTAAAATGCCATCAGCAGGGCTCAAAAGGGTTAAGTGCCATTGAATCCCAACCCAAAGTCTAATGCTACCCTAATGCACAGCCTGATCTTAACTCCCCCTTCTTGGTTTATCTCTAGCCATGAAAAACAATCCTCAATATTTCTGCCAGTCCCGATTAGCTGGGCAGGGGGGAAGGCTTGGCCAATGTCCCAAAGCTATGTACTAGAAAGCTCCCAAGATCCGATATTTTGGAGAACTTGTCCAATACTTCCCAATTTCATCCTTATTTCCTCTTTTAGGAATGGCTAGTGAAAATAGAAATAAAGCTTCCCTAGCCATCTCGTGCTTGTCTCCCCTATGGGGTGGATCAATGCTGTAGCGACTGATGCACCGGCAATTGATTTAATGAGTCCAGTAAAGACACACTAAATTGATGGCCGATCACTCACCTCTCGACTGCAGTACTTCAACAGACTGAGATCATAGAATCATGGGGTTGGAAGAGACCTCAGGAGTCATCGAGTCTAACCCTGTGCTCAAGCAGGACTAACCCCAAGTAAATTATCCTAGCCAGGGCTTTGTCGAGCTGGGACTTAAAATCTCTAGGGATGGAGATGAGTCAGGGGAGTCAACGGGAGAGTTTTTATTGGTTGATTCTCCTCAGTGAAGCCCTATGGTAAGTAGATCTAAGGTATGACAATTTGAGTTATGCTACTAATGTAACTCAAGTTGCACAGCTTAGATCAAACTGTCCTTGTAGTATAGATCTGCCCTCTGTCTCAGAAGAGGTTTGGGGTTGTCTGGTTTTTTGTTCTGAAGCATGGACAATCCTATCCAAGCAAGTCTATCCATTTTCCAGATTTTCATGAAAAAACAAAGCTGTTCCCTGAAAATCTGCTCTAGTTTGGCTGTGGAACACAGCTCTAAACAACAGAAACAATGGCTGGGTTGCTTACCTGATAAATCAGGTGCAAATATAACTTACTTACCACAAGCCAGAGTTTTTCTTGGAAAACAAGCCTATTGCTGATATGATCAACTCTGGCTTATGATAAGTAAGTTGGTGCTAATGTTATGCTGCACTTCCTTCCTCATGAAAACGTGTTTCAATAAAAGCTCCTCACATTCATTAGTGCTTTAAGCTGTCCTCTTCCTATCCACTAATAAGCCTAATAACTGAATCCTGAATATTCCAGGGAGCATCTTCTCAAGTATTTTTACTGATTTCTTTTATTTTACGTCTAAACTTGCTACCTCTTTTAGGAAGTTAGTTTCTAGTCAATAACTCTTTTAACTTTGTGGGATCCATCATAAAACCACAGTAGCTCTCCCAGGCTAAAACATCTTTTTAGGGATTGTTTCAGTTTAATAAATAACTTCCAATCAAGTGATTAATCTCCTGATTATTTTTAATTACAATTTGCTAAATGTATATTACTTCCACTCCCACAGTCGGCAATAAATTATTTATGCGCTTACAAGTACACGACTTGCGGGCTTGACAAATGGTTGACTCTGAATGACTAAATAATCTATCACTTTTCCTAGTGCGGAAAGGACAAAGCGTAAGGGAAGCCTAATAAATTTACAACAGTGTCTGTGTACAGGGGGAAATTAAACAAATTAAATTAAAATTTCACTTGCACACATGACTAAGCAGAAGACTGTTCCCAGTGCATTAGAGGTTAACAATAAAGTGCAGTGAATCTGATATGCAAATTGCTGCTTCCTTCGGAAGTGTGTGCATTTATTACCTTTGCTAAAGAAAAGCGTACGTGATGTCTTTTTTGCCCTGGTCATTCAATGAGAGCAACACACTGAACGAAAGTCCCTTTGCTCTGTAGTTCTCTGTTTATTTATCCCAAACAGCCCTTCTCCCTCAAGCCACTCCTAGCTGTGTAAGATGCACAGTGACAGAATTGGTGAGCTCTCTACAGAGCAACTCAAGTGCAGCAAAGCCCCCACGCTGACCATTTCCTGCAAGTGGCGTTTGTAATGAAAACCACCATCTGCAATACAACACGGCCACCTAGGACAATGCAGCGCAGAGAGGAACCATGCCCTTCATTCTCTACAGAGGCTACACGTTGTGTGTGGTGTACAAAGCTGCCCTCATGCTGGAGGATAAGGTGGAAGGAATGCAAACACACACCTGCACCAAAAGGATGACTCCACCTAGGATATTTATGGGTGAAAGAAACATGAAAGAATGCAAGAGCTAAGAAGAGTAATGAGAGAAGGACGAGGGCCAGGGGGCTTTTCAACCTTGTCTCCCACAGGAGTCATTGTGCCATCGAGAAAAATTGCTGCGCAAAGTTAGATAGCCCAGAAGTGACATAGTCTGATAGTGACTAGCTTCAGTATCCAGCCATTGGATCTCCTTTCTGCTAGACTTGGGAGCCCTCTGGGACTCCTTGGAAGAGGAGGTGGATAAAACACTGCTGGAACAAATGACAGAAATACCCATTACATAAGATCTGGTAGTAACAGGGACTTTAATGCCCCAGATGTCTGCTGGAGTGTGACATGACCAAACACAGAATTCCCAGTAAGTTCTTGGAATGTATTGGGGACACCTGCATGTTTCAGAAAGCTGAGACGTTACCAGGGGCAGCCATTTTAGGCTTGCTTCTGCCTGATGGAGAGAAAACAGTGGCACATCTGAAGGTGGCAGGCATTCTGGGTGAAAGCGACGATGACCGCAGAGATTTTAGGACTGGAAGAAAAGGGGGGGGGAACAGAGGGAAAAAGGAGAGCAGCCGAGCTGGCGCTGTCTTAAGAAGTTTAAAGGCACGACTGCAAACTATCCTGATGCAAAGGAATGAGAGAAAGAACCGTTGCAGGTCTCTATGCCATCAGGAACATCCAAAGGGAATCCTGCACAAAGTGGTAACAGCACGGGAGTTCCCCCGTCTTACCCACAGCACCGCATTAGTGTGAAATGTCCCTTCTGCAGTAAAGAGGTGCAGCTGGGGCAGGGAGTCAGTGTTTTGTTTACAAACAGAGGCAGGGTGATTAAAATAAGAAAGGGCTGGTGACTTAATTAAGGATCTAGAAGCGTAGCTTGTAAAACAGAAATCTTTCTGTGTGTGGTGAAGGGGAGGGAGAAGGAGTTTCAAAGACAACACAGGGTATGTCTACACAGCAGGGCTAAAGTCGAATTAAGCTACTTGTGCAAGGTCACCCTGGAGCTGCGGTAGAGCAGGGAATCCATCCTGGGTACCAACCCTAACGAGACTATCTTGCCTCGGAAGCAATCAACCAACCAACCAACCAAACGAACAAGTAATTCCTTGCTTTGTCCCTGAGCCATGAGCTAAACTCCAGGACCTTCCGCACCCTGAACCATCTTTCAAAGTGTGCCACACCTTGAATATGGGGTCCGGTTCTGGTCACCCCCTCCCAGACCGGATGTAGAACTGAGAAGATCCAGAGAAGGGCAACCAAGACCAGCAAGGTTAGGGAACAGTTTCTTTACGCGGAAGGCTGTTCCCCTTAGAAAAGACGGGACTCAGGAGGGATGATGGCAGAGGCCTATAATGGCACGACTGCTGTGGGCAAAGCAACTGGAGACGTGCTATTTACCTTCTTATGACACGGAAATAAGTCCCAGCAGGAAAAGCAGGAACAATGTGCATCGCACCCCGAACAGAGAAAATCAAACCCGACATCCTCCTGCTGCTGCTGGAGCTGCTTCCCTCCTTCGCGCAATGCCTCTCGACCTCTCCTCAGGAGCTGCCCGCCCTCCTTAAGCCACTGATTGGTCTCCCACAGCTTCCCCCTGTCTTCCCTCAGGAGCCACCCGGCCTGGGCCGCTTTCCATTCTCTCTGCTCAGGTGAGCGCTCTGGCTCTGTCAGGCCTGCTGCCGGGCAGCGTCTCACAGTGCAGGCAAAGAGTGGGCAGGGGGAGCAGCCATATATCTGTGCTCCCCTTCCGCTGCCTCCTCCCGCTAGCTCCTAGGCCTTCCAGGAGGAGTGTCGGGGGGACAGGGTGCAGTGACTTCCCCTGTGCTCCAGACACGGGTACATCTGGGGAGCGGTGTTCCCAGGCATTGGTTTTTACTCCATCCCAGAGTCTGCGCTCCTTCTGACTTCTTCTGGAGGGGGAGGTTTCTCCACTGCGGTTTCTACTGCGTGTGGCACCCCTCGTAGCCCTGCTGCTTGGCCTCACAATGTCAGGTTTTATTTTAACCCTCTTTCTGCCCGTGCCCCTATGAGCTTAGAAGCACCCTAGTGCCACAGGCCAAGGGACTCCAATCCCCTGACAGCATTTCGGAGCGAATGGGCGGCATGCAATGTCACTGGAACTCTAACTGGCCGATCAGGAGCATGCTTGGGTGAGGAACGCACGGCGCATGTACCAAAGGTGCTGGATAAATGGTGACTAAAAGGTGTGTAAGCCAGCTGGGTCGGGAGGGGCTGGCACACAGATGTGCCCTAGACGAGGGGGTGCATTTGCTTCTCTGATCAGCCCCGCTGTCAGACAGAGACTATGAAGGGGATATTAGGGGAAGGAAGCCAACAGGTGAGATGAGGGAGGAGACAACATGGAATCTCCTCTCCCCTGCCGGGGGGGGGCTTTTCCTTTTCCGTCCAGTCACTGCAAAGGTTTAGGGGCCTATCAGAACAGGGGCTCTGACCCTCGAGCAACACGCAGCGGCAGCAGCGTAGGGTTACTGCATTCTGGACGCAGAACGCACAAGGTGCTTTATAACACCTCATCGAGTGGATGTACTGACGCTAGGCATCAGTATGGAAACTCACTCCTATTGTGCTTGTCAGTCTGGCCACGGAAAGGGAGAAACAGGCTTTTCTGGAGGCCCCAGTGACACAGAAATCCGCAGGGGGAGGGGAAAACGCCGGCAGGGAGGAACAGCGAATGTTCTTCCTGCCTCTTGCAAGAAGGTCACTGAACTTTGGGAGATGTAAGCAAGGACCAAAGGCATCTCTGGCCACCCCTCTGGACAGACAAGGGACCCACGCTCTTGCAAGCAGAGAAATATGGGCCCTTCGAGCAAAGCAGTGCTGGCGTCTCTGGGAACTGAGAGCCAGGGGAAACCTGCCCAGGCAAGGGAGCGAGGGGAAGCCAGCCCCAGGCCCGGCTGTGGAAAGCTCTGAGTGAGGGAGGCGGCCCCAGGCAGAAAGACAAGCGATGGGTAGGCAAGGTGCGCTCAGTCCCGGCTGTCTGCTTTCACTCCCTTGTCACCCTTTCGCACCGTGTCCCTGCCACTTGGCAGGGCTCAGTGGGTGTCCCTTGGTGAATGAACTTGTCTGCTTTTCTCAGCTAGCCAGCGCAGTGCGGGGCTGGAAGGGATGGGGGTATTTACCCCGCGTCAGTCAATGCACCCGGCCTGCTCCAGGCTCTGGAAAGCAGTGGTCCTCAACCTATGCGCTGTTGTGGCCCCCAGGTCTCTCTGTGTTGTGCGGGTTGCGCCCGCACACTACACACAGCCCGTATGGACCTGGGGGTGTCCCATGGGCCACAGCTAGGTGCCACAAGCGGCCCGTGGATGGAAAACCGCAGCTTTAAAGGATCACACAACCCTTACTGTTTGGCCATGTGGCCCAGGAGAGGGCTAGAAGCTGCAGGGCACATGGGCTTGGGGAAAACCTGGGTTCCTGCTGGGGTCGCCACCCACCCCGCAACCAAGGCTGCTGGAGCTGATCCAGCCCTGCCACTCCCCCATCTCACGCCCAGCCCCATCTGGGCCAGTGCTCCCCACCACCCCTTCCTGCAGACCGCTCGGGGAACAAGATCCCTGCTTCCCCCAGTGTCCAGGGAGAGCAAAGCTCCCTCCCATGCTGACTCCCCAGCCAAGGCATGCATGCCATTTCCATCCCACTGACGCCTGCAGAGAGACATCAATGGGCCCCAGGCACCGTGTTAGCTCCCTGCCCAGGACCAGATTCCACGCGGAAGGGAAAGCCATGAGAGGGCCGGTAACAGGGTGGGATGCCTGTCAGAGCAGGGGCGCAACCCTCCTTGGTCTGGAGAAGAACCTGGCTGAGCTCTCAGCTGCTCCACAGCATCAAGAGATGGGGGCTGATGATTCCCGGCTGGGAACGATAAGGGTGGCTCCGATTCCATCTAGGGATTGGGAATAGCCGTTGTGGGGCTGCAGCAGACAGCTCTGCTGTTCGGTAGCAGGTGAGTCCCACAGCCCAGGCTAGTCTGGGGAAGGATAAATAAAACTGGGACTTTTCAGCCTGGGAAAGAGATGCCTAAGGGGTGGGAGATATGATAGAGGGCTTTAAAATCATGACTAGTGTGGAGAAAGCAAATAAGGAAGTGCTACTTACTCCTTCTCATCATGCAAGGATGAGGAGTCATTAAATAAAATTAATAGGCAGCAAGTTTAAATCAGGTTTAAAATGAAGTATGTGTGTACAGAATGCATTGTCAACCTGTGGAACTCCTTGCCAGAGGATGTTGTGAATGTCAAGACAAGGTACAAAAAAGAACTAGATAAGTTCATGCCGGATAGATCTCTCAATGGCCACTAGCCAGGATGGGAAGCGATGGTGTCCTTACCCTTTGTTTTCCAGAAGCTGGGAATGGGCGACAGGGGAAGGATTCCCTGTTCTGTTCATTCTCTCTGGGACACCTGGCACTGGCCACTGTCAGAAGACAAGATACTGGGCTAGAGGGATCTTTCGACCCAGCGTGGCCATTCTTATGTTCTCGTCATGTTCTTATACTGGAGGCCAGTGGGCCCACAGTCCAGACTGGGCCCTGGAAAAGTATTTTATTTTGTTCCATGTTTCTTTGTTGTGCGTGCTGGGCTGGAAACTGAACTGGGTATGGCCAACTGTGCCTCAAGGCTGGTGGCCCCAAACAATCAGATCAACCCAATGTACAACTCCCACGAGGAACTCCCCCTGCCCTGCTGTTAACCATGCCGCTCCAGTGCCCCTGTGCCGCAACAGGGACTAGCCAAACGGTGTGTTTGATACTTAGCTGTGCCCACTGGCTGTTCCCGCTGCAGTTTACTCTGCCCCAGGCTCAGAATTTCCCAGCCCCGGGGTCCTGTGCATGGGAAGCTGCCTGAGGACAGGAAAGGGAAGCAGGGCAGCAGGCAAAAAGGCAGACCGGCATTTGGAAGCCACGAATTAGGATTCTGCCGGCTCTAGTAGCTACCGTGCTGGGGTCTGGGATTGTGCATGAGCATTGGTGTCAGCGGGCCCTAGAATCAGCCACATGGCAGCCTCAAGCAGTCCGGTCCCAGGGTGCTCCCGATTTGCCCCCGCCGCCGGCGCGCGCCCACGCAGGGAAAGCACTCGTGGCAGGCAAAGTGCTTCGTTCTCCTGAAAACAAGGGTGGCAGATGCGGGATAGGGGGGGAGCACACTTCCAGCAAATGACTTGCAATGAACCAGAGACAGGCTATTGAACAGCTCCAGAGGCACAATGGAGTCAGCCCCTTTCCCTGCTCTGCTACAGGCTTCCCAGGTGACCTTGGGCACGTTGCTTAGCCCTGGAGACACATGCAAAGGCGTTGGTGTTTTGGCAGTGAGCCCCAGCACAGCGCCCCAGGCCCCTTTCCCAGAGACAGGCCCTCATGGCAGGCGAGCACCGACGTCTGCCAGCAAAGCCCAACCAGCACCCACTTTGGAGTGAGCCACCAGAGGCGGTCCGAGGAGGGGGACACCTCCCTTGCCACTGCTGGCTCAGAAGGCTTTGGGGGGGTCTCAGCTGTAACTTCACATCACCAGCCCTACTCTCCAAGATGGGCCAAACGGGCACAGGAGGAAGTAGTGGAAAGGGTCCATGTGAGCAGCAGGCAACTGTAAGGGAAAAGCAAGTTCACGCAGCAGACGGCAGGTCTGCAAGCAAACACTGGCCCACAGGACTTAACTTCATCCAAAGAGCAAAAAACACCAAAGAAGCGTATCTCCCCTCCCCCCCCCCGACTCCCAAGTTATGCAGAATTTGTCATTTCTGAGTTTCTATTTCTGGATCATTTGCAATTTTCCGCCACAACAGCTTCAGCCCAGGATGTTGCAAGGTAAAGCCCCTTTGCTGAAAATTGTACAGCTAAATGCCCACGAGAACTATTGATTTAAAGTTCCTTGCACAGACGCCAGACAAGATGATTTCGCTCAGCATGGGGCGCTGACTTCAGAAATCACTTACTTCTGATTAGCCACCCTGGCTTTGCGATTTGTTTACCCTGGGGCTGCCCAGCATACACCCCCCTTCCATGCCCTGCGCCCAGCCTTGCTCTGCGGTACTTTGCATTGCCGCAGCTAGTGAGCAGCCTGTTATTATCTAAACTTCCCTGCACTTGTGGGTGAGCCTGGCAAAGTCCTAGCCTATTCCCCACCCCCACTGAAGGACACCCCTGCAGTACCGAGGGAGAGGAATGCTATTTCAGGCTCTGTTTTTATATTGCAGTGCACGGGTTTCCTGTTACCAGGCAGATCAAAAAGTTTTGGAGGCATTTTTTCAAGGGCTTCAGCATTGCCAAAGGCTTTTCTGTTTGAGTGCTGCAAGGTACAGAATGCATCGGGCAGCCCTGAAGAGCTACATTCCATCTCCGATCGGGAACACCTCACCTGGGTCCCATTGCGCTAGGCACCGTGCAAAGACATGGGGACAGCGTCGCTGCTCGAAGTGGACAAGATGAAGGGAAGCAGTACCCCCTTTTTCCAGAGATGGAACTGAGGCACAGAGAAATGAAGGGGGGATTTCCAGACATGCCTCAAGGGGGTAGGGGCCTAACTTCTTTTGATACCCATTGTGTCATTTTAGGGTATGTCTAGACTGCATCCTTCTGTTGGCAGAGGGATGCAGATTAGGCAGGTCGGCATTGCAAATGAGCCAGGGATTTAAATATCCGTGCCTAATTTGCATAAAAATGGCTGTCACATTTTGCTGACTCAGCACTTTGTCGGCAAAAAGCGGCAGTCTAGAGGGGGATCTGTCAAGAAAGAAAGCCTTTTTCGACAGATCCCTTATCCCTCCTGCAAGGAGGTTTACAGGATCTGTCGGAAAAGGCTTTCTTTCTTGACAGATCCCCCTCTAGACTGCTGCTTTTTGCCGACAAAGTGCTGAGTCGGCAAAACACGGTGGCCATTTTTATGCAAATTAGGCACGGGATATTTAAATCCCTGCCTCATTTGCAATGCCGACCTGCCTAATCTGCATCCCTCTGCCGACAGAAGGATGCAGTCTAGACATACCCAGTCTGTGGTAGGGCTGGGGAATAAATCGCCCCCCCCCCCCCCCCGGCGTGTCAGCCTGGTGCTTTACGGTATGTCTCCACAGCAAACGCACACCCTGGGGGCAGGGAGTCTCAGAGCCTGGCTCACTTGACTTCCCTTTCTTCGGGAGCCCTGGGACTGCCACCTGAACTTTCTGCACTAGGAACAGCTCTTTGCGGAGCTACCTTATTACAAGCCCCTGGCCCTACAGCAGCTGCCTAGAACTCCCCAGCTGGCCTGTTCATCTCAGCACAATCTGTCCTGTGAGTCCCGACAGGCCATGGACACCCCCCCCCCCCGCGGCGCTGGCATCTCCTGACTTGCTCAGGGTCTCCTGTATGGCTCCAGCATCTCTCCTGCCTCCCCCCACCCTTCCAACTCTGCCGCATTCCCATCCCGCGTTCTTCCCAGCTACAATCCCCGCTCTTGCCTGGAGAGTCAATGGGCTCACCCAGCCTTCAGGTCTCCCTCCCTTGCTCTGAGCCGCTACAATGTGGCCTGAGAAAGTCTGTGAGTGGCTTCTCACCAGTTTCCATCTACTCCCGCAGTGCTTCCCTTGAGGAGAACCGGTGTTTCTTCTTTGGACAGCTTGCCAAAAAGCTTTACCACACCCGCTAAACCCAGCCTGGAAGATTGACCATGGCAGCCTCGATCTTCCACATATTGAAGATGTGGCCTCAGTAACACTATGCTGATTTGCTCCAGCTGCGTGCCGGGGCTCCTCTTCCTGGAATTTACAGGGTTTCTAAACTTCTAGGAGACTGTCTTAGTCAGAATGGCTGTCTGCTTCATTGACTCCCCGCTGCACGAGCGGAGCGTGAGTGTAATTCTGACACCCACCCATGAAAAGCCATTATCTCTATACTGCCATGTACAAAACATTGAAACTATACTAAAGAAAATCAATACAGCACTATAATATCAGTTGGAGCTTCTCTGTGGAAAGTCTGCACAGACCCAGTCCCGCTCCTATTTGCTACCTGCCATCCACAGCAATCCCACCCTGGGAGTGGGAAAAGCACAGAGCTTGGTATGAATGGGTAATGCCATAGGGAGCCGGCTAGAATCACTGGGAGCTTCAATCTCCTTTTGCTACCGCAACTTTCACTGTACGTACGGAGCACAAAACATTGATTGAGATACGCTTTTCACCTGCCCTGTGGTATTCTACCCCCTGTGCCTACAGTAATCAGGAGACAAAAACTAGGGGAAAAAGGTTTAATAGAACAGCTTCCTAACACTTTTGCAGATAGATAGGAGAGAACAAGAAGAATTAATCTGGAACCAGACTTCAAATGGAGATAGTTATCTAACAAAATCTAACTTTATTTGCATATTACAGGTTGAACCTCTCTAGGCCAGCACCCTAGGGACTTGACTGGTGCTGAACCAGAGACTATGCCACACTATGGGAGGTTGATTTTGTCTAGCAGCGTTACTTCCACTGCTTACCTGGCTGTTAGAAGACAATTAGGGGTAAATTGGAGCTAAATTACAGCACAGAACCCTGACAGCCAGGACTGGTGGCTGTAAACAGACTTTAAGGAACCTCAGGAAACTTGGCCCCACCCATGAAAAGCGGACACTGGCAAACTCAAATCATGCCAGACCACAGATGTTGCTGGACCAGAGCGTGCCAGACTAGAGAGGTTCAACGTGTATTCCTGTGCCAGCTGAAAAGCAAAAACACACGCAAACCTCTGCAGGACCAAACTGAACATATGAAAGGATGATCACGGAGTCCTACTGGCCTAAGAGTTCCTCCCCCTCCCGGTCAAAATATTTGGTCAACAATTTTTCAATCAAAATTCGCCTTTCATCCAAAATAAAACTGGTACCGACCGATATTGGATGGATTTGTTGATCTATCTTTGGTGCTAATGTTCACAGTTTGGGTTTCTAATAACCAAAAGGCTACCAACATGCTTCTTCTTCCCATCCCCTGCTCAAAATACTTCTCAGGATTTGGGTTTTTTAAATTTCTAAAGATTTCCTACAAAAATAATTGACATTTTCTGACCAGATCGAGTTTCTGTGTTGCTCCCCGAGGCAGCCATCTGCTCCTTGGAACCCAGCCGCACACAGGTCTGCATGGAGCAGCTCAGATACAGCATTAGACCTTTGACTTCTATCTGCAAGGGACCCATCAGCTGGGTCAACCGAATGCCATATCCATGGCAACCGGCCGTTCTACTTGTAGCTTCCCTTCACAAACTAAGGTAATTGCTTTACTCTTTCATTACATCTCTATACTTGCATAGTGGATAATAGCTGTGATGCCCTCAGGGTCAGATATTTCCTGGCAGCTAATGACCGGCTGGGTGCAAAAAGCTTGGGCTCTGTTCCCTCCCACAGTCACTATTTGCCAGCAAACCTCTGAATCGGAGGGGATTCCAGGGTAATAGTCTACTCATTCAAACCCCCATAATTAAAAGGGGCCATTTGGGCTGGACCATGCCACCTGTTCTTCCTTCATTAGTATTTCAGGGGTCTGTAGGGAAATCTGCTGGGTTTTCCATAGGCGCTAGGGGAAGTGTGAACATTCTGTTTTTCTGTGAGTATTTGAGGGAACTGTAAGGCCAGGAAATTGTTAGTGGACATTGGGAATTTGAGATTCTCTGGCGGCAGGCTGTCTTTGAGTGTGTAGCTGTACTTATGCCATATGTAAGTTATACACAGGTTCCTTTCAAAACAACAAGTAGCCCTGTGGCACCTTAGGGTACATCTATACTATGGGACAAGGTCGAATTAAGATTCGCAACCTCAGCTATGTTAAATGAGTAGCTGAAGTCCAAGTACCTTAACTCAACTTTTGGCGCTGTCCACACTGCAGGAAGTCAAAGGGAGAACATTCTCCCTTTGGCTTCCCTTACTTCTTGTGGAAGCAGGACGACCGGCATCGACCCGAGTGTCCCTCAGTTTGAATTAGCTGTCTTCACGAGACACGCTAATTCGAACCCTGGAAGATTGACTGCAGCAGCTTCAATCTTCTCTGTGGTGTAGACGTACCCTCAGAGACCAACCAAAATATATAGAGTCATGAGCAAAATATATAGCGTCGTGGGCAAAATATATAGAGTCATGGGCAAAGCCTACTTCCGCAGACGAATTGGAGTAGAAATAACAGAAGTAACAGAAGTCATAGGCCCCTTTGGGCCATTTCTGTATATCTAAATGAATGGCCCCACTCTTAGGGCTCGGTTAGCCTCAGAAAAGCCTCCAGCTGACCCTCCCTAGCCCACCCTAGTAACCTCAGAGGTCCCCACACTGAGTCTCAGCCAGTTTGTCCTCATCTGTGCCCCTGTCTTAGCCAGGCCCTGGAAGAGATGCTCTGCACAGCCCAGGCTGGAGGAGACGGATGTGCCAAGCTGAGCCATCGTCATGCCAACAGCACTGCTGCGGCCTGCATGCTCTCCTCAGGGCTTTGCACACCCCTTGAATCAGAGGGGTGAAGGCATGCTACCTCGCAGCAGATGGCCTTTTGGGCAGAAGAGCAGCCTCCCCAACCTACCCTCAAGGATCTCGCCACAAGAAAGAAACACGATTACAGAGGACCAATTCCATTCACTTCCTGCTAAGGCCTACAGATGTCCCAGCAAGAGCACAGCATGGTCCATGATGTCAGAGGCAGCCAACAGATCAAATAATATGAGCTTGGACATCTATTCTTTATGGTTTGCCAGAGAGAGAAGCCAACCAACCAACCAACCAATACACACACACAAATAACGAGCTGGTCTGACAAGCGCAACCGCTCTTCCATGCAGAGGTTGGAACCTAGACAGGAAAAGATTGAGGGAGCCAAAGTTACCAATGAGCTGGCAGAGCTGTTTTGGCACCATTCCCATAATCTTAACCCACAATGCAAGGTTTGGACCATGGCTGATAGCTGGGGAGACTGTCAACGCTCAAGCTGGGTATAAGGGTCCCTTTTTTCACTGCACTAAGCACAAACCTTTTGCTGGCCTGCCTCTGCCCATCCTTCATCTCTCATGCCCTCTAGCGAGGCAGGCCAGGTCTACACTACAGCAGCATGTGCCATTGTAACCTCACTGTGAGACACTCTACAACAGAAGGCAGGGTGTCACTTTAGGAATCCCACCAGTTGGGTGATGGCAGCAAGTTCAACAGAAGCATTCTTCGATTGCCAGCTGCCTCCATATCAGGGATTGGTTGGCATAGCTATGGTGCTTGGAGGTGCAGATTTCTTCTGTCCCTGAAGGCTGTAGTTTTGTTGACCTAAATTTGAGGTACAGAGCAAGATGCAGATTCACCCTTCCACCCTGCCAATGACATCAGCTGTGAATGTCGTTTACCTTTTCTTTTACATACCATCCCACCATCCTCCCAGACCACGGTTTATATGTGGAAGGAGCACTCAGTAAAATTCCACAAAGCCCCCACAGTCCTTCAGATCTCTTCTTCGGCCCGTTCTCTGCCAACATGCCGCCAAGATATGTTCTAGTGGCTTGGCAGGTGGGACTAGTTCTTTTAGACTCAGTTGTTGGGCCTCTGCCTTTGAAGGTCCAGCCTCTAGTTTACACTTGTTATCACCCAGAATGCTGCACGAGAGAGCAATGCACTTCTGAGCTTTGCCAAGCAGGCACAGAGTTGCTTGTTACCCAGAATTCACACTCCGGGTGAACTCTGCTGCAGTTCGAGTTGAAAGATGATGCTTTCTTACTATGTTAAAAGCTGTGGGACACAGATAGCCATTCCATATGATTTGATTTCAGAATAATCTATAAATACAAAATCCCTCTGGATTAGAATGGTAACTTTTGTCCAGGCCAGGTTCAGCCATGCATTGTATTTGTTGCCTTTCTGCAGCATGTACTGCTAAAACAAGCCTAAACAGTACAACATAGAAATAAACAGCACTCTGACTAAAATCCCTCTTCACTCAACCCTCTCACGTGCACAGCACCCTTGACTTCCATTTACTCTCATGGGAACTGAAGGAGCTCCTCATCTTTCAAAAGTCAGAGAATCAGAGAACTGGAAAGGAACTCGAGGTCATTGAGTCACGGCAGGACCAAGCACAGTCTAGATCATCCCTGACAGATGTCTGTCCAACCTGCTCTTAAATATCTCCAGAGATGGAGATTCCACAACCTCCCTAGGCAATTTATTCCAGTGCTTAACCACCCCGGCAGCTAGGAAGTTTTTCCTAATGTCCAACCTAAACCTCCCTTGCTGCAATTTAAGCCCATTGCTTCTTGTCCTGTCCTCAGAAGCCAAGGAGAACAATTTTTTTCAGTCCTTGTGACACCCTTTTAGGTACTTGAAAACCACTATCATGTCCCCTCTCGGTCTTCTCTTTTCCAAACTTAACAAGCCCCATTCTTTCAGCCTTTCCTCATAGCTCACGTTCTCTAGACCTTTAATCATTTTTTGTTACTCTCCTCTGGACCTTCTCCAATTTCTCTACATCTTTCTTGAAATGTGGTGCCCAGAACTGGACAGAAGACTCCAATTGAGGCCTAATCAGGGCAGAGTAGAGCGGAAGAATGACTTCTCATGTCTTGCTCACAACACTTTTATTAATGCATCCCAGAATCGCGTTTGCTTTTTTTGCAACAGCATCACACTGTTGACTCATGTTTAACTTGTCATCCACTATGACCCCTAAATCCTTTTCAGCAGTACTCCTTCCTAGACAGTTGCTTCCTATTCTGTATGTGTGAAATGGATTTTTCCTTCCTAAGTGGAGCACTTTGCATTTGTCCTTATTAAACTTCATCCTGTTTACCTGAGACCATTTCTCCAGTTTGTCTAGATCATTTTGAATTATGACCCCTCCCAACCTGTTGTTATCTGCAAACTTAATAAGCGTACTCTCTATGCCATCATCTAAATCGTTGATGAAGATATTGAACAGAACCGGTCCCAAAACAGACCCCTGTGGAACCACACTTGTTATGCCCTTCCAGCATGATTGTGAAAACAAGACTTTCCTCTCTATCACAAGCCAAAATGTTTCTCAGGTTTTCCAATACTTGTTTAAGAAACTAATTTTATTGCTTTGATCAGCTGCACTGATTGTGCAATGTGGGACGTGTGCAGATTGTCTACAGAAAACAATCAGAAATATCAGAAATAGAACACAGATTTCCCCTTTTCAAGCAATAGTTCAGAATAATTTTCCACAATAGTTTTAGGGTATCTCCCAGAAATACAGATTAAGAGCCCTGTGTCTATCAGAGTTGATCAGAATTTCCCACTTCCCTTCGAAACTTTGATTTGTCAACAGAATCTGAATAAAAAATGGACTCCTCTCCCCAACCCCCAAAACATTGTGAACTCCTGCCCCAAACTGCTTCTTGTCTAAAATTCTGCAGAAAAATGTGCAAAACAATTTTGTTTCCTCAAACCCCCAATTTTCCCATCAAAAAAAGTTTTGAGGGAAAGATTTTCAGCCAGCCCTATCAGTGTTTATAAAGCACCTTTCAATGTTGCCCTCACTCGCATGTTTATTGCATGTCTCATGAAATTGGCTATGTCTTAAATTCCCAGCTCCTGGTGTCACGTGATTAAGAGAGAATCTTCGCATCACTTTCAAAACCAAAAGTAGATTTATCTTCTTTGTGGCTGAGGAGAAAAGCTTAAACCCGTGTGCCCCCTAAGGCTGAAAAACCTGAAGACAAATAAAAAAGCCCAGATTCATTATGAAGAAATGTATGATGTCATCCAATCTCATCATTTCTGGGAGGCCCGACCTGTGATTGTTGAATGTTTGCAGCTGGCATTACTGGGTCTATGATTTTAAAAGATAACAGGAGCAGCTCATGTAGCAACTAACTCATGTCTCTGTCATGCTTCTGGTATAACGTGTGTGTGTGTGTGTGTGTGTGTGTGTGTGTGTGTGTGTGTATGCCTGGTTTCAACTTGTCCATGATTGGGAAGTGCTGGGAGAACATGGATGGAGAAATCAGCATTCACTAGACTATAACTATGGATGGCAGCATACCAGGCCCAGATGTAGCAAGGTACTTAAGCTGTATTAAGCTAGGCATGTACGTACATAACTCCAGTTAAGCCCATGCTTAAGAACCCATATGAGGAAGGGATCTAAAACATAATCAATACTGTATACCCTTTTATAACTAGGATTGGAAGGATTAGATTTTTATCAGTAAATGTCAATTTCACCCGAGACACATACATAATATTTCCATTGTAATAGAAATGTACAGATAGGCAAAGGAAGAAAAATGCTACTTGAGAACTTGGTTGATTTAAGGGTACATACTTTGGATAGTTTGACATGGGATGTGGACAATTTGTGGTTTAAATAGTTACAAGCTTTAACTTTTTTGAATCTTAGAGTTTGTCATTAAATAATTGTTGCCTGACTCCCATCATAATTTCCTGCAATGGTGGAAGTGTAAATTGATGACAATTTGTAAATGCTTGACAAACACTGATATCCACAAAAATGATAAAAAATAAAAACCAGCCCCACCAAGCCTGTAACACACCTTCTATACAAAGGTTACAAAAGCACTTTCCAAACAGGAATTAAGCCATAGAACACCCCTGAGAGAGGGGGCAGGGTTGACCTTAGTCTTCAGACAGGGAAACAAAGTAATGGGGCAGTCAGATGAGTTGCCCCACACGTCTTTGACAGAACAGGGGTAAAACACAATTCTCATGACAGCCCGACCACTGGTTTAGCCTCAAGACCATCCTTTCCATTTGGAGATTTAGTGCGCCCCAGTATGTGTATGTTGTAGCTGCAGTGCCTACAGTACACAAAAGAGGCACCAAGCAAGCTTTCCCTAGTTACTAATTCCTTATATCTACTTTCATTTATCTACCTGATCGTCCATGGTTGAGCACGTTGTGGTAGAATTCTGGCCCTGTTTCAGGAAAAAAACCCATGGAATCATAGAACTGGAAGGGACCTCAAGAAGCCATCAAGTCCAGTCCTCTGCCCTCATGGCAGGACCACACACCATCTAGTTCAGTGTTTCTTAAACTGTTCAGTGTTCCTTAAACTGTGTTAGAGGTATGCCGCGGAGAACAAGAGAGTTCAAAATGGCCTCCCTTAAAGGGGCAAATTACACTGCTCACAATAACTTTCCCCCAACCCTATTTTTTTTGCTCAATAACTCTCCCCCCAAGCTTTTTTTTTTTCTCCTAAAAAAAAAATCCTTGGTGTTCCTCATAAAAAAAATGTATTGTTTGGTGTTCCTCAGTCTTAAAAAGTTTAAGAAACACTGATCTAGACCATCCCTGATAGATGTCCATCTAACCTGCTCTTAAATATCTCCAGGGATGGAGATTCCACAGCCTCCCTAGGCAATTTATTCCAGTGTTCAACCATCCTGACAGGGAGGAAGTTTTTCCTAGTGTCCAACCTAAACCTCCCTTGCTGCAATTTCCCATTATTTCTTGTCCTATCATCAGAGGTCAAGGAGAATAATTTTTCTCCCACCTCCTTGTAACACCCTTTTAGGTACTTGAAAGCTGATGTCATGTCCCCTCTCAGTCTTCTTTCTAAACTAAACAAGACCAATTCTTTCAGTCTTCCCTCATAGCTCATGTTTTCCAGACCTTTAATCATTTTTGTTGCTCTTCTCTGGACCTTCTCTAGTTTCTCCACATCTTTCTTGAAATGTGGTGCCCAGAACGGGACACAATACTCCAACTGAGGCCTAATCAGTGCAGAGTAGAGCGGAAGAATGACTTCTCGTGTCTTGCTTACAACACTTCTGTTAATATGCAAATCCCAGTTCAGGACAGGGCACTAAGCAAATGCTTTAGTCCAATAAGCTTCAATATGACTTAAGAATGTTCTCAAAGTCATGTAGAGTCTTAAGAGTGCTGTCCTGAATAATGATACTTTCCAGAATTGTGCACTCTTTGGGCAATTCCAGCTCAGCGTTTCTCCAATTTTTGTAGCTTATATAAGAGCTTGTCTGAGCGATGGAAAAACAAAACATCTTTTCAGGTTTCCTAGACTAGGGCATCATTTTGTGACTCATCAACTCCATTTGTGTCACTTGAAGGAACACAACATTGAGATGACTTATATTAAACAGGACAAGATGTGTCATGTTACGACATGTCAGCCAAGCTACTTCTTTCCCCCAGAAATTCAGACCTGAAGAAACCATTCCCGGGGCGGGGATAGAAATATTTCCAAGAAAAAATAATAACAACCCCCCCCCCACACACACACACACAAACACACAGCTATCTGCTGTGGCCTTTTCTACTCCCCAGCTTGTCTGCAAGTGATTGGTAAGTTGGAAGTGTTGTCCAGAAGAGACCGAAGTGTAAGTCTTTTTTTTCTTCAAGATATTTCCAGTGAATTGGATGGGAGACTGATACAAGGGATAAACTGTGGCGGGGGGGGAGGGAGGGGTAAGAAAAGAGGGAAACACCGAGACAGAGCTGTTTGGAGCTATACCTGAAGATCAATAGGATGTGAGGGCTTAACTCCCTTAGATTGCTTCAGAAAACCTAGCCTAATTGCACAGAGCACAATTAAACCTCAAGCATCCTTCCTGTGAAGTGTGTCCATGAATTTTTTAGAACTCCTTTGCTGTGTCTATGTGCAGCATAGGTATGTCAATGGCTATTAGCCAGACTGGGCAGGAACGGTGTCCCTGGCTCTGTTTGCCAGAAGCTGAGAATGGGCAACAGAGAAAGGCTCACTCAGGGGTTGAAACAGTTTGTGCAACCCGCAAACAAGAACAGTCTAATTTCCTTAGAATGTTGGGGCGATTTTTAAACCAAATTTCGCTGGATTTCAAAATAATTTCAAAACAAAACCTGACAAATAGTAAAGGTTAAAACGAACGGATCTAACTTTTTCAAAGTTTTCCCCCTTTCGTTTTATGAAACCATTTGCCAAATTAACTCTACTTTGTGAATCATTATAGTTGAGTCCAAACTGCTTTTTCAGGAAATGAACTATTTTGTCCAAATTTTGTATTGCTCTCCTCTCCTTGCAGATACAATAGTCACAAGCTCCCAGTGCAATGAGTGTCATAAAAGCATGAGAGAGGGGCTGGTGGAACCAGGGACAGCAGGAAAAGTTACAGGGGGACAGCCCCAAGGAAGCTGGTACAGGCTGCTGTTGGAGTGACAGGGGCTGAAGAAAGCTGATGGGGAAGATTGGCCAGAGATGCAGGAAATCTCCTGCAGAAGGCCCTGGGCAAAGGGGAAGAACAGCTTGTTCAGGGAAGCCAAGTCTAGAAAGAAGAGCGCTGATGTTGGGGCGTGGTTCCCACGAGCAGGGAAGGCTGGTCAGTGGGGCAGCCCTCGGACAGGGGGAGCTGACGTGGGGGATGTGGAAGCAGAGTCATGGAAGAGAAGTGGGGCGGGTTCAGAGAGGAGCTACAAGAACAAGTCAGAGGAAGCCTGCTGCACAGCCAGGGCCTAAGGGAGCCCAGTCTCAGAAGGAGCCTTCCTACATTAGCAATGAGTCCAGAGCTGCAGATACTAGTGCTTGGCCGTTTGCTGTGGTCTACATTCATGCCCTCACTCGCCACAGACTAACTGCTCATGTAGACAAAACCTTACCAAAGGAAAAGGCTGGAAAACACAACCCCGTACAAAGGGAGAAGGCACGATGCCTTCACCTGCTGGAAATAAGGCACAGTGAGCAATTAACGTTTGAGCAGCTTCCCGAAGGGTGTGGCGGATTCTCCATTGCGTGGAGTATTTAAATCAAAACAGAGGGTCTTCCCTAAATTATTCAGTGTGGGTCAACCACGTGCCTACTGGGAAGCCTGCGGGAATGTCTGGGTACAATTCTCTGGCCTGTGTAATGAAGGAGGTCAGACAACGGGCTCTTCATGGCTTCTGCTGCCTTCACATCTGAGAGGCTTAGCCCTGGCTACCCGTTTCCAGTGCTCTAGATTCACCCTATTTTCCTCCAAGAGAAAATAATTCATGTTCAGAAGTGAAACATCGATTCCCTTTGTGAGCAGTGTAATTTGTCTATCAAATGAGCCATTACACTTGACTCATGGCAATGCGGGGGTGAAACTTTCCCAAGGTAGACATTTCGTACCTATTAAACACACATAGGCCCTGACTCTTTTCAGCACCTCTTCCACTGCAAGGACGTCAGGTAACAGCAAGTTACCTGCTGCCAGGGCCGGATTATGACATTCTGAGGCCCTAAATCAATTCTAAGAGGCCCCATACTATAAAACATGAATTTGTTATTGTCTCAGAAAGGACACTTGAAGATGTGCAGGCTAGTAAAGTAAAAGCAAACAATACGATATTAAAAACACAAGCCCCCTCCCCCAAATACAGTACATAATTTACTCGAAAAGTTCACAGGAAATGTTTCTTCTCTACTGGGTCATCTGAAGTGTGGAAACCCTTGTCTGAGAACTCTGCGAGACTCTTGGAGCAGAGTAGATGGCAACAGAGGAGACAAGAGACAATAAAAGATAGAGGATGTGGATAACTGACAGGCATAAAGCATAACTTATAATTTCCTTGAGATGAATTACACCCAAATAATAAGCAAATCATCAGACAATTGTTTGCAGCTTGTATTTTTCCCAATAAATTGATTTGGTTTGTCTTTCTAGCAGGTTATACTGAATTACCAAATCTTGGTACTAAAACTATCAGCAGAGAACTTTTACTGAAACCAGTAAAACATTTAATTTTATTTATAAATATTGAGATTTATATATTTATACAATAACTAATAATATTTTTATGTATATATATGCCAAATGCCTTTGTTACTTTACTAGGCTATTTTTGTGAAAGTTACTACTATTTTGTCGGTGTTCTCACAGTAAAACAAGAGAGGATACATTTTTTTACACCAAGAATAAGGAAAATTATTACTCTTTTCATATAAATAAATGAAAAAAATTGATTAATTTTGTTAGGGAAATACAAATTTTATCCAGACTATATATAAAATATATTTATAAACATTTATTCTGATTTAAGTTTCACTATGAAACAATGAATTGTTGGGGATTTTTCTTTTGCCAAACTGCACAAATACAGTGAAGGTTCCCAAAACTGATGGAGAGAAGCCAAGACAAATGAACATAAGAACATAAGAGTGGCCGTACTGGGTCAGACCAAAGGTCCATCTAGCCCAGTAGCCTGTCTGCCGACAGTGGCCAGCGCCAGGTGCCCCAGAGAGGGTGGACCGAAGACAATGATCAAGCGATTTGTCTCCTGCCATCCCTCTCCAGCCTCTGACAAACAGAGGCCAGGGACACCATTTCTATCCCCTGGCTAATAGCCTTTTATGGACCTAACCTCCATGAAATTATCTAGCTTCTTGTTAAACTCTGTTATAGTCCTAGCCTTCACAAATGTATCCTACTTAGGATCCACTCAACCCAAGTCAATCAGGTGATCCCTTGCAAACTCAATCATGTGAAGCCTGGATAGCGCACAAAGCAGAAAGCAGCATGCACACTAAAATACAGCATTGTAACTACATCCACTGCTCTCTCAACAAAAGATGGTGGCCTTCTGGCTATTACCAGCCAAGGAAGACGCTATCCACAGCATCACTCCTCGGACAAGTCTCCTACCAGTCTGAGCTTGGCCGGATTGCTTCACAACTCTGCCGTCTCCAGCCTCATACTTTTCCCGAATTTATCAACAGTGCGATTATTTATTTATTTAAATAAGTTATGAAAGCATGGTCAGATTTTTACCAGGAGCAACTGGCCAACAAACTGCTGCCTCAGGAAATTGGTAGCAGAGTTTCTCATAGAAATATTAATTTTACAAGTGCAATTATAGGGGTATTTTTTTCTCAGCACTGGCCTCCTGCCTGCACTAGGGGGCAAAGTCAAACTGAGGTGTGCAACTCCAGCTTCATGAATAGCATAGCTGGAGTTATTGTACCTTAGTTTGAATTACTGCGGCAACCCAACTGTGCGGGGGAGGGGATTAATGGGAGAAACTCGCCCATTGATTCCCTTTACTCCTGCTAACCCACTGAGGAACTGGAGTTGAACAGGAGCGTGATCAGCAGTTGATTTAGCACATCCTTACTAGACCCACTAAATCGAGCCCTGGGAGATTGAACTCCGGAGTGTTGATCTCCTGGTAAGTGGAGACAGGGTTTTAGTGTAAGGTAAGGGTATTTGTGTAGCCAGAAGTATATATTTTTTGTTATATTTGAACAAAAATATTTATATTTAGAGAGAATCTTCTTTTTACATAGCTGCTTTATTTACCAACTGATTGTGATAACACTTAAAATGGAGTCAGTTTTGTCTTTTTTAGTGGCCCCTCATGTTGTGGGGCCCTCAGCTGTAGCTTAGTTATCTTATCCCTTAATTCAACACTGCCTGGGGCTCTTCATCCTTCACCCCAAAGCACTTTACAAAGGAGGCCCAACCATTCTCCCCATTGTGTAGACAAGCCAGCAGCAGAGCTGAGACAGTTCGTTCACTTTGTCCTGAGCCCCGGGCCAAGGGGCCAAATGGCCTCCCTGTAGCAGTCCCCGTTGGGCGACTCTTTGTGTACCAAGTGTTCTCCTCTGATTCCACAGAGAGAGCCTCATGTTTGCATGATAAATCGGCCGTGCCGTTTTTTTCCTTTAGATCATTTGCCCACCATCCCGTGTGTACTCCGAACGCATGTTGAGTGCCGTGGGGAATTTTCTGACCTATTTATTACAAGCAGTGCTGAGTCCAATTGCCTTAGATGGATCTGGACAGCTTCTCAGGTTACAAGTTTCTTGTTCTGACTTCTAGTTAAAAAGATACGGCAGAAACTAGACACAAAGAAAGAGATTTAAAAAAAAAACCACACAGCACACGCACACTCCGCAAACTACAATTTAGAAATGGTCAGGTGCTGGCATTCCTGGATCCCACAGATACATACGAAGCCTCCCCATGGGCAACCGCATTGTGCCAAATGTCAGATTTGTATCAACTCCCTCCCCATCTCAGTCCCCGGCTCACTGTCTCATAGATACACCTGGAGCAGGCCGTACTCTGATGGAAAGAGCCAACCAACATTGGCTGATTTGCTGAGGGTAAGTCCACACCACAGCTATTTTGGAATCGCTCTGGTGAAGCCCGTACAATCCATACAGGGAGCACGTCACAATGGTGTCCTGTAGCTGCCTGTCGATAAGGCTGCTGTGCACAAGGGTCAAACATGGGATGTTCAGCACCAAAACCACAGGCAGCTGCCAGAAACACGAAGAGGATACTTTCTAACAGCTGGAGCAAGCCACTAATGGGAGACTTGGCCCTGCTCCATGAAAGGCAGAGGGAGCTTTGCCACGGGATGCAATGACAGCAGGATCGTGCCTTAAGACAATAGGTGACTGTCACTGGGCCTTGTAGCACCCCCGGAAGGCCAGCATCAAGGCTGCTCCCCCACTTCCCACACCCAAGGTGTCCAACTCTTCCAGCAATTCACATCACTCAGCCCTTCAGCACTGGCCACGAAAGTCCAATCCCTTAAGGTAGAAGGGCCTTCTGCCAGACCTGTGCTCCTCTTTACCTCAGGCTCAGCTCCCCCTCCCTTCTGGGTCTCCTCACTCAGGGATAGAGCTCCAGGCTGGTCCCAAACCGCCTTCAGGGCTCCCCACTGCAACCCAGCTCAGTCTCTGTGGTTCCCCTCCCCAACGGACTTTCCCAAGCCCTCCATGGTGCTCAGTGGGCAGGCACCTGATCGCAGGTCCTGCTGGGCCTTCAGCTTTCAGGCAGCTGACCTGGAGACAGCAGACCTGATGGAACAGTGCTGCCTTGCCCCAGCCCTCTTCTCCTTCTACAGCCAGGCTGCAGCGGGACCCTGACGTACTCTCCATAGCACCTGAGATGCTCTGAGCACCTGAGCTCCAAGGAACCAGTGCAGCCATGTACTCCAGGTCTCAGGTGCTGACTCCGAGGGTGCTTCGGGGCTGGAGCACCCAGAATAAATACTGCAGCCGGTAGGGACCCCGTCATCATCTAATCTAACCAGCAGCCTCCTGATCAGCTTTTTCTCCTCCCTCTCAGCGCTGTGATCAGCTGTTTAGCCACACACAGGAGGTCCTGGGAGGGGGGAGAGGGAGGAGTGGGAGTGGAGGGATGAAGTGAGGGCAGGACTTGGGGCAGGGCTTGGGGTGAAGCGGGCATCAAGCACCCCCAGGAATCCGATAAGTCACCACCTCTGCCATGTGGTGGCAATATTTTTGATGTAGACAGACTGGGATTTCCAAAGCAGCCAAAGGGAGTTAGGCACCCAATTCCCATTGAATGACAATGACATTTTGGCACGTAAGTCTCTTTGGTCCTTTCAAAAATCTCAACTGAGTTTAATAGAAACTGAACTAAGATCAACCACACATTGCTACTGGGTGAATAATTCCCCACAAAGATCAAGTATCAGAGGGGTAGCCGTGTTAGTCTGAATCTACAAAAGCAATGAGGAGTCCTGTGGCACCTTACAGACTAACAAATTTATTGTCTCCACAAAGAGTTACTTTACAATTGCACAGATTCAGGGCCAGAAGGGACCCCTGTGACCTGGTCAGAGACCTGCTCCTCAACAATTCCTGTTTGAATAAGAGCATATCTTTTTGATGAACTTGCAATTTGTAGCCTCTTTTCCTGCCCTGTGCACATATCTGCCGGTAAGTCTCTCAGCTGTATTTGATGTTAAGCATTATTCACGGAATGGTTTCTATGAATAATTCTTGGTTTATTATAGCTAACCAGCAGTGCATTGTAAATTTTCAATATTAAAAAATCTGAGATATTTTCAGTGGACACACACAACACATGGTCTGTTTTTGTTTCCTGATGGGATAAGCATTGGGTTTCCAGTGTGATTATTCCTGATTTAAATTTGTGCAACACTAGGTTAGAAGTCTCCTCTTTTCAGCAAACATTTTGGCCGGTAAGCTCCAGATTTGTGGAAAGCAATCACAAAGATGAGTGCTAACAATTTCAAAAATTGTAGTTAAAAACAGAACCTGACATTTGCCTGTTTATTCATTTATTTGAAGACTATATGCATCACTATTCAGAAATCAATACCACTTTTTCATCATTATTAACTAGGTCTAGTTAGGAAATTTTCATTCAGACAAATCTTTGTTGGAAGATGTTGTTTTGGCAACAATACATTGTTTTTCCTAAATCATATCTATTTTGACAAAGTATCCCATGAAAACAAATCCTCCTGAAATGATACTTTGTTTGTTTTGGCAAATTTCATTTTGAAAAAAAATTTCAAAATTTCATTGTAAAACAAACATTTCATTTCTAAATGTATTTTTTAATTTTTTATATTTATTATTTTATACTATTTCATGGCATGTCAGTTGTAATAATGCATAATATGACAACATATCATAATGTGACACAACAGAATAGTCAGAATACTGTTTTATTTTTTAAAATCTTTAAGGAGAGTGGCTACTTAACATCAGATTGAAACATCTTAACTTCTATATCAAAATGTCTCCTTTTTGTGCTATAATAAAATAGTTTGATGCTTTTGAATGTTTTTCAGAATAAATTTTTCAAAACTTTTTTCCTGAATGCCTGTGTCATGGTAATTTTTGAAAATACTTGTTTTCTTTCCAATTCAGAATGAAAATTTCAAACATGTCAAAATTGCCCAATGAATGGAAATTTAAAATTTCTACCAGCTTTTCTACTGACTTTGGTTGGATTGATATCCATGAGCTAGAGCTGAAAAACTCCATGCTGTCTCATCAGCCCTTGAGATGTGTAGTCATTGCAACGAGGCCTTTTATCTGTGTCTCACCAAGCTTCTAATTCCTCCCCTTCTGGGATGAGTTTCATAAACAAAATCTAAAGATCCCCAGTATTTTTGCACTGCCGCTGAGTATTGGCACCCAGACTCCATTACGTGTGTGCTATCATGGGTGCAAAAAGAGCTAGATAAGTTCATGGAGATTGGGTCCATCAATGGCTATTGGCCAAGATGGGCAGGGACGGTGTCTCTAGCCTCTGTTTGCCAGAAACTGGGAATGAGTGACAGGGAAAGGTCACGTGATGATTCCCTGGTCTGTTCACTCCCTCGGGGGCACCTGGCACTGGCCACTGTCGGCAGACAGGACACTGGGCTAGATGGGCCTTCGGTCTGACCCAGTCTGGCCGTTCTGATGTTCAGAGGGTGACACTAATTAATCCACCTTGCTGCTAGCAACAAGCCATTTGGGAGATGGATTAGAAATTCAACACCAGGCTGTTTGACATTGATTAAAGCCCCTAAAAGTGTTTGATTTCAGGGAAGCCGCAGAGAATCTTGGCCCAGCAATGTCATCAGTTGAACTGAAGTACTGCACTGCAGCATGGAACCCTCTCTCATGCCTTATAAGAAAGAGGGTTTTACAGTTCCCCAGTAGCTCTGTTTTCAATGGCCCATTAATGGAACCCTTTGCTAAGTAGCTATAGACTAGCCGCGAACCCATGAAACACGAAATATTAAAAAAGACAATAGAAGAAAATACATTCCTGTCTCAGCAACTGAAATGTGATTAGGCACATTATAATTCCACATCGAATCATAATAAGGGCACATCATTACAGGCAGTCTGGGAAGTGTCCCAACTTGTAGTCCTCTAGCCAACATTCATTAACAGGACATTTTCACAGATGTGCACAAAATGCAGAGAGCAGCTTCTCAAGGATTTCAGCAGACTCTGCCCATTACCTCTGGGCTTTCTTAGGTGTGACGTGTAAGCCCACGAATACAGCAGGGGAAAAACCCCATTCTCTTTTGAACGTGAAGCATATTCATGAAGGCAACAGAGCATGCTCATATCAGATGGGGGGGGCACTGGGGTTATAATCCTTTGGCTGCTTCACTGATTCCCTCTAAGACAAAGAATGCTACTGCGGACCAGACAGAGTTTCAGCAAATCTGGATCTGATGCCTGGATCTTTTACAGAATTCCTGTGTAACTTTGGGCATGTCACTTAATCCCTCTAGGCCCTAAGCTCTCCATCAGTAAAAGGGGGAGAACAGTATTTTATTTCCATCACCTTGTGCTTTGTCCACTTAGATTCTGAGCTCTTTTTGTGCGACTGGCTTTTTTACACAGCTTGTTAATCTGCATTAGAAAGGTGTAACTTCTAGTGCACGCTACCTGGCCTATGTGACCCCTGCACGAATGCACTAAACATTCCCCAGTGAAGATGAACCTAGTACTGTTTCGAATAGGTCTACATTAATGTGCACTGGGGAACTTTTAGTGAATGCCAGTGGGGACTACACAGGCGAGGTAGTGTGCAAACCCCTCGTGCACTACTGTTGACACTCTTCTGGACTAATGCACAGTGCAGACAAACCCTATGTGTCTGGACAGAGCTTAGCCCAATGGGACACCCATCTCAGAAATGCCTATCTGTTTAAGTGCCGCTGTGACACAAAAAATGATTAATGATCGATGGTATTCCGCAAAGAACCATTGGCACCGAGTGAATGTTCCTACCTAAATATTTGGAGTGGATGAAGACTGCCGTAAGAAGAGGGAGAAATTTGGGTTTTTTCTAAAGGTCCAGCTTCTGCAATCAGGAGGTTGGAGGAGAATCTCAGCTTTCACTTTTTTAAAAAAAAGAAGTGTTAAGCCTTTGAGGTTGTGGAGAAAACCATGCAAACGTGAAGCAAATGTGCATGAAAGGCTTCAAATCGAAGAAATAAATAAAAAGCATCTCAAAGCGATGTTTTGCAAATCTTGTTATTTTGGGGCCTGATTTATGATTTTTGAATGACTGGTGTGGGCAATACTGTAGACTATTTGCTAGAGTTTGCTGTGTCTAGTAGACACAGCGTTAAAAATGCTAGTAGCTGGCCAGCACCTGTACTCACTTGATTGCTACAGATAATGGAGTGAGGTAGAGTATTTAGCTTTACAGGTGATCAGCAATTTTCCATTAAAATGTTTTTCTAACAGAAAATGGCCTTTCTGACAGCCAGCAAGTTTTCTACAAGCAATGTTTGTGTTGAAAATGTTCAAGTATCCAACAACAACAAAAAATGAAAACTAGATTTTGTCAAAACTTTTTAATGGGGAAAAAAAGTTTCAGGCCTGTTCCACTTAGTGCAGTCCTCATGTGGGCCAAACAGTCACTGTCCTCTCCAGCAGGAGTTTTTTCCTGAGTGCAAAGGTTGGGACCTTCCCGGAAGAACCCAAGGTCCCTGTCTTTGCGAAAGCAGGCACTCCGCTGAGCTCTGCCAAGAGTGTGTTGCAGGATTAAAACGCCCATTTCCATGTGTGGATCAATGGACAAGTTTCCCCCTTGTTACACGGTTGCTAGGCAGCCAGCTGACCTGCAAGGTCTGTCCATAGAGGTACCAGTGCAGCAATCTGGCAGGCACACTTGGGCACCACTGAGACTGGGTGGCCAAGTCTGCTTGGCCATGTCTACGGCAGTTCCACTAATGAACGGCTACCACATGCACATTGGCCTTGGCCCCAAAACCAGCAGGCTGGAGCGGTGCCAGGACTTCATATTCTTCCTCTCTAGACTATGCACGAGTGTCCACACATGCCAGTCAAGGCCTCAGACCCAGACTCTCCAGAGGAGAACTCCATGCAGCCACCAGTTTCGTTTTTGCCCCTTTCTCTCCCGTCCAGCACAACGGCTGTCTCTTTGGAGTTGTACTGGGCTATCCTGCAGGGGAATGAGTGGAGACCGTCTCTCACTGTGGCGCCCAGATTACCCCTCCTGGCCCATGCCGGGCCTGCCGTGTGGTCAGGCCTCTTCTGCCGCAATGGTGCAGCTGGCCCTCACCATCCCTGCAGCAAGACTGACTCTCCCGTACCCGGCAGGGCTACACAACTGGCTTGCACTTGTAGATCACAGCGGCCAGAGGCCAGGCAGCCAGGCAGGCTCCACCTCCCCGGCTCCTCTGCTGGATCTGAGTGGGGAAGGAGCAGACCAATTGCTGCCATTTCAGAAGGGGCAGAGGATCCAGTTCGGTCCCAGTTTGTCTCCATGGCAGCCAGCCAGGTCCAAGCCACCACTCTCACCTCCTCCAGGTGTCACACCAGCGGCAGAGCCTCTCTGCAGACGCTCCCCACACACACAGCTGTCCCCAGCTTCTACCCCCCTCACCAGCTACCCACCCGGACACCCCGAAAAATCCAGCTCCCTGGGCTTCGACCCCCCCACCCAGCTCCCACTGCCTCCCCGCAAAAACCCTTCGGCACCCACTCCTCTACCACGGCTGTCCTCCCCACCATTGCTAAGGACAGGCAGCGCAGACGTTCACTGGTGTTGATGGTGACATGCAAAGATTTATCAAAGAAGCAAATTAATTTGATCTCATCCATGAATCTGTACTGGTAGAGCTGCACGGATCTTGAACTGCAGCATATGACGTCTAAGTCATCCCGCTGATCGTCACATCCCTGGTGTATTGCCAGGGTGACGCTCCCGATACGGCCTGCTTGCAGATGTCCATCCTTCAGCCTGTAAAGGCCTGAGCACCCAGTCACAGGCGTGCCATTGCCTGCTTGTCTGGGGCCTCCTCTTGGTACCTTGGGGATGGGCTCTTCGGATTAACACCCCCTTCCGTGGTGTGTGTTCTGTCACTCTCTCTCACAGGGCGCAGCTCCTCTCTCAGCCCTGCAACTTCAGTATCCCCTTTGTCACTCAGCCCCTACCTAGGTCACTCAGCTTTTCCCCCTATTTGCTCTGGCTCCATGCAGCTCTTGGAAACAGTTGGAATGTCCCTTTGCGTCCTAGGGACAGGGGCAGCTAAGGGTCTGTGCCCTGTGCGCCCCTGCCCCAAGCACTAACTACACAGCTCTTACTGGCCCAGAAATCTTCTTGGCTTTACAGGCCCCACCTGTTCCTGCCCAGCGGTAGCTCGCAATCAGTTCCATCTCCTTGGCTTTCCTGCCAGGTGCAGCCTGTGGACTTAATAGGCCCACCTGGCCACTTTAACCCTTTCCAGTCTTGTGTGGAGTAAGTGCTTTTCTGGGGACTCGCAGCCCTATGAACGTTCCAAAATGTAGGCCACCACATCTTGGTACTGCTGATCCCCGGTTTCACAAAGAATTCTTGCCTTGTGCACAGTTGTTGTGAAGCTTTGTTGCTTTTTCCAATGCGCTTTTGAAATACTTGGATGATAGTTGCATTATAAGTGCAAAGTAGTTGCATTATAAGTGCAAAGTATTGTTGGTTATTTTCCTCATTATCTTAATATTTTCCCTTCATTTTTTTAAAGAGGTGGCAACAGTTCCCCTCTGAAACAAAAGTTTTCTCATTACATTTATCTATTCTATCTCAGTAAAGCTACCAACATCCCAGGAAGAAAAGAATAGAAATGTCACAGCGTTAAAATATAATCTCTTCTTTGTAGAAAAATTCTGTCATACTTTATCTGCATACTAAATCTGAATGTGAATGGACAAGTATTCATGGTGAAATTATTAAACCTTCACAGGGTGAAAGGAAAGAGAGCTTGAGAAATGAATACAAATACCCAGGCGGTATGCATGTTTTCCCAGTATAATATATGGTATATTTCTGCTTTGCATTAGTTAAAAATGTCAGCGCATTAGGGTTGGAAGGGCTCAAAACTATTGTGGTTGGAACCAGAAGTACATCAGAAAGTTGAGTATGCTCTGAGGTGCTGTACCTTAACTCACACCAAACTCAGTGAGTCCTTTGTGAGACTCTGTAAGTGTCCTGTGTAAATCTCATTTTGCCTGGTCTAGAAGCACAGATCCCTAGCAATACAGCTGATCCTCACCAATTCTGGAGAAAAATATAATTCCCCTCCCCACAGATTTATGGCACGGTTTATTAAGCAGCCTGCCTCTTTCAGGCGCTGGCCTTGTAATCACCCTAGAGTTGCCCCCACCAAAGTATTTTTTGGAATTTGCTGCACTGAAACATCAGTGCTGCAACACATCTCACAGAATGACATCCGTCTCGTCTTGTTTTTAACCTAAAAGAAAACCTGTCAAACCTGCCAAAAAAATTAGGTCAGATCTTCCGTTTCCTCCCAAATTTTGTGTATGGATTGTCGGTGGGTGGAAGTCATTCAGGTGATAAAGGGTTCCCACCTCTAGCTATCATTAGATTCGTCTTCCTAGTTGAGATTAAAAGGTCACAACCCAGCAGTTCTTTGTGAGGTGCAAAGCAATATATTTTATCTTAGTGGTTTTATTGTGTCTATTTGTTGAATATATATAAAAAAATATGTGAAGTGCCTGCCCAGCCAGTGGGAAAAAGTAATTTAGAGTCAATTCCCTACCAGCCATAAAAGAAAGAAACATGCTGATAATAATGTAAAACGTATCATCATATATACAAAATGACATACCATCACAGACCTAATTCACAAAGATTCTAATTACCTACGATCTGAGGGAAAGAGTAGCCCTCAGATTTTGTAAGAGAAGATACACATGTTGTACGCAAGCATTTATAGTATATTTTATTAAAACATATCTCCTAGTTTTCACTGATCTTCATTGGGATTCAGCTGGGTGCCAGTCTAAATCTGATCTCTCTGCCTTTCTTTACTGCATGGGGTACTGCAAGGTGCTGAATTCAGTCACTAGAATTCCAGCCGAGATTTTCCCATGACAGATTATGCAAGTACAAAAATACCTTTGGCCCTTTGCAGGTCTCATAGGTGACAGTGTATTTAGTGGTCAAAGGGTAGGGAATCAAAATTCATGGGAAACAAAGAGACAGTTCTCATCTCTGTCATTCACTCACTCTCCACCCTTCCAATGGCCACTAAAAAACATAGTTGAGCAATGATTTTTCCCTGTAGGAGACACCTCTGTTTTCCCAAAATCAGGTCACCCTTTTAAGGTGACTAAACTTGGGTACCCAGAAATGTAGCCCCCAAAATTGATAGTCGCTTCAGAAAACATAGCTCTTCTTCGGTCAAGTTGGTAAGGTGCTCTTAGACTCTTGCATGAAAAGTTCCCTGTCCATAAACTGCATTTGTTAATCTGGTGAGACACTAAACAGAGGTTGTCTCCATGATCAGGTGGCAAATAAAGCCTTCACCCCAGGATACTTCTGAAAAGGGAAGAGAAGAATCCTAATATACTGGTCAACAACCCTCTGTCTTAAAATGCGGAGATACCAGTGTGATAACTGCCACTGGAAACCTCTGCAGCCTGGTGGCTTTTGGAGAGAAGCACCAGCAATTCAAGGAGCAGGTGGACTCCTCAGCATATCCACGGCTTTCCCTATCCTACCAGCATCATTCTAGTCTTATCTCTATGGACCATGAAGTCCATGAGCTCCGCCGGGATGGGCCTCTATTGCTGCTCACCATGAGCACAAAGAGTTGCCATGTTTGTCTTCCTCTCCCGGGTTTGAAACTAGATTTATATCAGTGCCTTTCAGACTCTCGCCACCCTTACGGCACGCTTTGCCCGCACGTTACATTTTGCAAATGCAAGATTATTTCAAGAAATACGTCTCAACATTTGGTTTTACTTGTAAGCCAGGAGCAGCAGCCAGTGACTAGAATGACAAGTAAGAAAGGGAGCCATTGTTTCCATGGATGGGCTAGCTGGAGAGGAGGCTTTCTACAATGCTGGAGAAACATCCACCACTTCCTGCCAGAGAGAAAATCCAGTTGCAAGCCAGACAGTTGTTTTTCTACTGGATACCAATTCACTGATCTCCTCACTGTAGCAGCTGCTTCATTCATTCTGCTAAACGCACTGGGGAAACCAGGCATTATCTTTATGGCATCAAAGGAACTCACTATATTTGACAGCTGCCACCTCAAAGGCCGTCAAGTGGCTGTAAGAGCACAGAAATTCGGTAAAGTTGCCACTATCACTTTTTGCATTCCCCGGTGACTGCATCCCCAATGTATAACTCGGCGATCTTAAAAGGACTTTTGTGAATCCGGTGGCCCTTTTTACCCTCCAGCAGGATCACCAAATAGTGTAAAGGCACATCATAAAGCCAAGGGACTTGGTTTGAAAACAGATGCGGGAGGGGAGCAAGGTATTGTAAGTAAAATCATAAAGTGAATTTTATGTATCATTAATTCTGATAACTGATTTTATTGCTTCAGAAAATTATTATGGCAGTCTGCTACAAAATACTTAACCTAATTTAAATTTTAGAACACATTTTTTTTGGCAAATCTCAGTAAGCAATATTTTTAATCAGTGGAGAGGAGCTAATTTAGATTTCAGATGTTTCAGAAAGATAGTTTCCCAAGGTAAGCTTTTTGTATTAGTTCACTGCTGCATTTTTAATGTTGTAATGTGTGTGTGTGTGTGGGTGGGGGGGTGTCTAATAAATGCCAATTACTCCTGACCACAGATCTAGAAAATACCCAACCCCAAAGTATCACTGTTTCCGTAGGAAATGTCCTCTGTATTTATTTAGCTGGCAGCGACTTAGATTCGGAACTAATTACTTACCCACAAACTCTCTCTGTGTTGGCAGGTTATGATCTGTCTCCTGTCTCTTATTGTGCCTGGCTTCTCTCCCACATGGCAGAGTGGAGATCTCCTCCCTCAAAAGAGTCTTGTTCTCCCAGTTTGCTACCAGGAGACAGTGGCCAATGTGAGACAGGAGGAGAATTCAGTAGAGGCAGCCATTTCTATGTTCTAGGAAAGCAAAGCTGCTTCTTGTGATTGCATCATTGTGTTCCTACCTTCTAGATATTGCCACTTAGCACAGGGCTAGATCATGCCACATCAGCACAGTCCTCACACCGAAAGGCAGAATGATACCGAGTCCACACGTACAGTGCAAACCCATCACCTACTGCACCGTCTAATGAGTGGATCATATTCACCTGTGCTGGAGTCTTCTACCTCCTCTCCACTTCTGCTAGGACAGTAATTGTCTTCCCTCATCTCCCCTCTGTTCCCAATCAGAGAGTGCAGGTGCAGGGCGTGTATTCCCTTGCCATTTTACCCACCCAACCTTTACCGCAGTGTGACGGGTTGCATCAGGCCTTTCCTGACCCCTGCTGGAAGCATCAGCACCTTGACACTTCTTGCCACAGGAAAATCCACTCCGATCGGGCACGCAACAAAGAGTCTCCAGAGGCCTGAAAGGAGAGCGTGGCCAATCAAGAACCAGCAAACCAGTGACGGGGGCTTGCCTGCTTTTGTTCAGGGGCCGAGTTGGGTGAGACTGAAAAGGAGAAGGGTCTCCCCAGTCCTTGGCCTGACCGGCTGCAACCAAGCACTAGCATTTCTAAGGGCTGTTCCCCTTCTTGTTGAAGGGCGTTGACAGCCAGATCCCGAGTTGCTATTTTGTTACTTGTCTCTTTTGAAATGAATGCTGGCTGGTGACGAGCCATGGACAGGACAGATACTTAACCTACTGGATTGTGGGCTGTGTTTAATTCCCACAACGTGTTACCTAAAAGTTCCTTCAATAGTTTGCACTGATTTTCAGGCCCTAGTTTTTGCCCTGGGTTTTTGAGGTAGTTTTAGTTTTAGGCCTTCTGTGATGGGGCGCATTGCCCTCCTTGCCTGTGAGAGGCTGAATTAGGAGCAGGCCTACTTAACCAATTAAGCAACAAGGAGGAGAGAGATGTTGTCTACAAGCAGGCTTCTCGTTAGAAGCATTCTCAGTGGGGCAGCAGTAGAAGGTGCCCGTGCAAAGACCAGGAGCTGTAAGTAGCAAGGGCAAGGACTCGGCAGCCACTCTGTGAGAGGGGGAAGAGAGGGCTTGCAAAGAGGGAGGAAAGCCAATGGTGTCAGAAGCAGCCCAGGGCAAGAGCAGCAAAGGACATGGCAATACAGGCGTTGGCTGCGTGTTCGATGACTCTGGACTGTGACCTGGTGTCGAGGGTGGGCCTGGGTTCTCCTACCAACCACTGGCTAGTGGCTCAGTACATTGGAGGGGTCTCCCAGACAGATGGTCCAGAAGGACTGCGACTTCCTCAGCAGGGAAAGAACTTATGGACCCAGCCAGAGGGCCAAGCCACAGACCGGAAGCTGCTTCTCCGAGAGCTAGAGAGGCTGCGGACTGGGAGAAGACGACAGCTAGAGAAACCACTGAGGAGGATGCAGCACCAGGCAGAGCCAGGCCAGGCCAGGCCAGGCAGGAGACACAACTAGTAGTGCGGAAACCCCAGCACACTCCCTTTATACTACAAATGCTCTGTCAGTCTAGATATATCAGCATAGCTATACCAGCAGAGCCCCACAAAGTTGATCCCATCAATTCCTTGGTTACGTAGCTGGAATTGATGCACCTTAATTAGAGTTTCCCTTCCATCTCCACAGTGGGAGGCCGATGGGAGCAAATGCTCCAATCAGTTTTCCTTACTCCTTGTGGGGCAGTAACACCAGCTGCCAATGGGGACACCCTCTAAGTTTGATTTAGCAGGTCTTTACTAGACCCACTAAATCAAACTCCAGAAGATCGATTGTGGCAGCGTCGATCTTCCCCAGAGTGAAGACATGGCCTCAAGGTAAAACTGTGTCCCCAGTGAACATTAATTACAAAAGCGTTCTTCTGACAGTACGGTAATGTCAACATGGGGGGGGAGGGGAGGCCGGAGCTTGCTGGCAAGGTGAAGTTGGCTAAGTAATGTAGCCTTTTCACACCTCTGAACAAAATAGTTATGCCAGCAAAACTTGTAGTGGGCATTTAGCCTTAGCTTAAAAAGCCAAACATCCACAGAGTCCTGCTCCTTGAAGGCTGATCTGGAAAGTCCTAGGGATCTTAAATCGACTAGGGTTATCTTTTTAAAGTGTTGTTTTCATTATAAACCCTTCAGGGCAAGGATTTTCTCCTTCCTGTGTTTGTATAGCACCTAGAGCACCAGGGTCCCCATCCTAATTGAAGCCGTGGGGTAGATACCAGCATAATATATTTTTTTTCACTTCTGCTAATCAAAGGAAATGGTTCAATCTGCAGAACACATCTCTCCTTTCCTACCGCTATAAAGAAAGGAAATGTTTGCATATGGGCAGATTATGAGGAACAAGTCACGGCTCCCGAGTTGAGATTGAGTTGTAATTTCAATGTAAAGCACGACTCCAACCGCTTTGTCTCATCTGAAGAATATTCAATTTCTTCCAGAGCCGCAGTGCCTTTTTTGATTCTCAGGGACATATAGCTGCTGACCTTGCATAATATTCTCAAAGAGGGTAATCACAAAATAATTAATTAAATCTGCTCTTCATTTTGTCAGAGGCTTTTCACCAAAGTTTTCTTTTTTCCCTGCTGTTTTCTCCTTCAGGGTTGATAACAGTTTAAAGCATCAGAAATACCCACAACTGGCACCATTCACAGCAGTGAATGAAGATAATTAACAGAGTGCTCACTATGCACTCATTCCTGGAAGCGAGCAATCAGAGGGTAGAAGCAAAAAAACCGTTTATGAGTATAAAAAGGAAAATTCTTTACTGATAACCACGCCATGCCCCCCACCGCCTATGTAAGGTAATGTCAATTTCCGGGTAAGAGGACAACGTGTAGGCATAGATTACTGTTTACACCAAAATGGATCTCTCAAGTGTATCTCCCTTTTGTACAACTACTTATATCACGGTCTCTCGTGTAAGGAATGGAGGCAGTGAAAGTGCTTGTACATTTAAAAAAAGTGCAGAGTTGGAGTGATGGGGAAACTCTTGTGTGAAATTATATTCAGTTTTATCTAAACTTTTTTTTTTAATTAAATCAGTCCTTCTGGTAAATTGTGTTGTGCTACTTCTTAATGAGAAACCACTCTGATTATCCAAAACAAACAGGGTGTAGATGAACTGTCACTTACATGAAGCAAACAACATTCAGTTCTTCATAATGGCCCAGTGGCTGCCTACCATTCATTGTTTGACTCCAAAATAATTATGGTCTTTCATGAGAAGGGTTCAAACCTTGCAGCCTTATGCATTTTAAATAAGATGAAAAACAATTCTTGGCATTCATGAAGTGATTTCACTCAGCAGATTTATGTTCCTCTGTCATTCAGCTCCCTAGTATAGAGTTTATTTTAGTTTAGTTTTGTATGCATATGTTAACACATTATGCAGAGGAAATGTTCTTTCGTCTCCCTTCCAGGAATCAAAATGTTTGTGTCAGTCTCGCACTGATGCATGGAGGTGGAATGAGGAAGACAGAAGTGTCAGGGAAGTGCTCTGAGATTGCAACTACATTAACAGCAGGGATGACGCTGGATTCAGCATCTGATTCAGACAGCTCCTAAACTCTGCAGCAATGTATCTCTCTGGCCTGCTTCCTGATACCTACAGGCGGTTTTGAGTCCAAGGCCAGCAGTACCAGCTAGTGACAATACTCCAGGCTGTGTTGCCCAGTGGCAAGAATCAATGGCCAATTTGTCCTGTGGCAAGATTCAGTGGCGACAGTTGCAGCAGTTTTTGTGGAGCGATTTCTGCTCCTCTACAGCGAGAGTTCCCTAAACCACTTCCGGTTTCGCCCCTGTACAACAGGGTAGGGCAGGGTGGTTGTGAAGGCAGCTGTTTCTCCGTGGGCCTTTTATTGCCTCTCCTACTTTGGCTACCGGGTAGGACCGGGCATTACCATGCATACACGGGATGCACCACTGTCAGCGCACCCTACCAGACGTGCCCGGACAATCCACTGCCCATTATCGTTCACTGGCAGCAGCAACCTGGCCAGACCTTGTTTCCATAACTCCAGCACATGAAGGGGTGGCCTCGTGTGAAGTATCCCCTTTGTCCACACCCAAAGCACTGGCCTTTCAAGGTCCCAGTGGTCTGGCTCCTTTGGCAGTGGGCTTTCCAGGTGGGAGTATCCCTGTCCTCAGGGGTGTCTGACTTCAGCACAGGGGAGGATAAATCCTTGGTGGACACATAGTTCTCCATGAGGATCAATGGTCAGTGGCCCCTCAGCCATTCCCTCCCTTACTTGGAGAATCTGAGTGAATTGTTCTAATACAATTACTTCTACCACTTGCATTCTGGTCTCCTTCTCCAGGTATAACCGGCACCAACACTGATCCCACAGACATTGGACTACCACCCAGGGCCAGGCTCCTGGCAGGTATCTCTCCTGGCAAAGCCTCCTTCAGAACGTCTCAGAGCTGATACTCAGCTAACGCAAGAACTAGGAGTCACCAACTGAAATTAATAGGCAGCAAGTTTAAAACAAACAAAAGGAAGCACTTCTTCACGAAGCACACAGTCAACCTGTGGAACTCCTTGCCAGAGGATTTTGTGAAGTTCAAGACTATAACAGAGTTCAAAAAAAAAGTTAGATAAATTCATGGAGGATAGGTCCATCAATGGCTATTAGCCAGGACGGGTAGGAATGGTGTCCCTAGCCTCTGATTGTTAGAAGCTGGGAGTGAGTGACAGGGGAAGGATCATTTGATGATTCCCTGTTCTGTTCACTCCCTCTGGGGCACCTGGCATTGGCCACTGCAGGCAGACAGGATACTGGGCAAGTGGACCTTCAATCTGACCCAATCTGGCCATTCAGACGTTCTTACATGGCAACTTTTATTTTGGCTACTAACATGGCAACTTTTATTTTGGCATAGTCTAGCACTTCCGGGGGGAGGGATGTTCCAAGCTTCAATTCACAGATTGTGTAGGGCTGGTCGGGTAAGGGGCAATAAGGTTACCCAATGTCAGGGGTGGACAAGACACAGCCAGCAGGCTGGATCTGGCCTGTCAAGCCCTTTGATCCGGCCCACCCCAGAAAGCCCAGACCCAGAACACCTTGGTGTCATCTCTGGGGCCCGTTTTGATGAACCAGATGGGCAGGGCAGCAGAAGGGCATGGGATGGCCCCTGGTGCTCTAGCAGTGTCACCATTGGCTGGAGCAGATGTTCCTCATATGCCTGATGTGGGGCCGCCATCTCCCAAGTTAGCTTTGCTGCTTGTAAGTGGGCATGGCCGTCCCTCTGCAGCCGCTCTGAAGGGGGCCTGGCCTCCTCACGGTTTGGCCTGTTGGCGTCATCTCCAAAAGGGAGAGATTAGCAGTAGTGATGGGCCCCAGCCTTCAAGCAGGGCAGGCTCATCAACCATCAGGGCTCTGGCCTGCAGTCAGGCAGAGCTGTAGCATCCAATACTGTCTATGGGGCTCTGACCGGGATGAGCCCCAAGCACAATCTAGGGGGGTGCAAGCAGGGATGAGCACCACCCCTGTCCGTCTTCCTGGCTCTGGTGGGCGACAGACAAGTGCAGGCGTCTTGGTCTAAGGAGGGGGAATACCACCACAAATGGGGTGGGGTGGCAGGAGAAGGGGAACGCAGGTGCCCCAACTCCACCGCGTCCCAGCCCAGGGCCCTACCAGGAAGGAGAGGTCTGCCACTGGGTCAGTTGGGAATCTACCCACAACATGCTGACTATGTCTCCAGCGGCACCATAGACAGATGGCAGCTGGGTCCCCTTGGGCCTGGGCCATGTGGAGCCTTGGTCAGTCTTCTGTAGGAGGCTGCACCACCCCATTGCTCTCCCGCTCTATCTGCCTTTTGAGTTGTGCCTCCCCAGCAGGGGCAGCTGGGTGGTGCTGTCTGGGTCAGGAACAACTCCTGGACTCTTGTTTCAGCAGTGCACACTCCCTCACAAGAAGGTCCACAAGTTGCCATGCCAGGGCCCTTTGTCCATCCCTGCCCACCTACTCCAGAACAAAGCCAAGCGCAAGCCACTTTCTGCCACTGGCAGGGCCACCACGGTAGCTCATTGCTTGACCCCAGGGAGTAACGCCGATGCTGTGCAGATACACCATTCCTGCAGCAGCTCATTTCAGAACATTGTGCCTCCTACCTTACCCGTGGCCAGTTGTGAAAATGGAAGCGGGGACTTACTGGTGTGCCCTGAACTGCGTTCCGTGTCCTTCGCAAGGGGGGAGATGGCTATGGGGCCCCAGAAGTGTCCCTGGGGCTCCCCCGATCAGCAGCCCTGTCAGTACGGTCCAGCAGTGCCACCATGACAACGCTGTATCCTCCCTGCCCTCCCCCCCACATCACTCTACACCTGCTCGTTATTCCAGTCCCGCTCCCTCCGGGTCCAGCCCTGAAGTGGCTGGTGACATTGTCTGATGTTTCCGATCACTGACACCCAGTTGCAGTGTCGAAATCTATTTGTCCTTCAGGTCACATGACCTGCCAACTGGAGTTTCACTCTCTTGCTCCTCTCGTCCACGTCTGGCTGAATTCTCTGCCAGTTGCAGTGTCTGTCTGCATTAAACGCATTGCTGCCCATTAGTTCACTGGCGTCTCCACTGTGGATGGTCTGTCATTCCTCTCCATTGTCTTCATTTTACTCAGCTCCCTTTGCCACTGACTTTTACCGCTGAGCTCCCCAATGGCTCTGGCAGGTGAGAGAGGCTGTGTCTGCATCTCTGGCACTTCTTCCTTAACGGAAAGCCGCGGAGACACCCTGAGCTGACGTCAGTCAACAGAGCGCCACTGACTGTAGTGGGGCTCCACTCACTTCTATCCGCTGGGGAGCTGGCTCGGGGTTTGTGTGTTTTGTTTTTTAACCTCCCCGACTAGCCTCTGGAAAATGTCCTGTGTGCAAGTCTTGGAAAAAACTCTCACCTCTCACTCCTAAGTCTCTGGGGGGGCACAGCCTTATGGCATTATACAGGCGTGAAGAGAGGCTAATTCTCCCCTGTGCGGCAAGATACTAAGGCCTAAGTGATTCAGGAGCCTAAGTCTCATTTTCAGAAGGAGGAGAAGCACTAGAGCCACAGAGGGACGTAGGCTCTGCAACGGCCAGCTCCCAGCACCTTGCAGCTCAGTGCAGCCCTCAGCCCTGAGGTAGATGCCAGGCTGAGCCCCAGGCCAGAGGCCCAGGCCACTCTGCTTGGCCAGACCTGACTCGACCCTGCTCGTCATGCCCCCTCTGCTGAGCGGCCGTCCCAGTGCATGGCCCCAGCAGCCCCAGCATAGGGAGAACAGGCGGCATGGGTGCCTCACCCAGGGGCATGTTGGATGTGGTCTGGGCATCCCTACCCCCCTTGGGAACCCATAGCCCTGTAGCACAGGGACCAGCTACAGCTCCGAGCAGCTCCAAGGCATCTGCACTCAGTGCTTTTGTGCCCGCCCGCTGGCAGGACCACAGGCATTGCAGGGACGCCGCTAGAGCAAACGTAGGTCCGGGGCTAGGTGGCAACCAAACAAGGGTTTTCAGGCTCTTGGTGGTGCCTCCGCGTCGGACAAAGGCAGCTGCCGGCCACTTTCGGCACCTCAGTCGCATTGTGGATACAGCAGTCAGGGAACTTCCAAGAAGACTGTCTCCCAAGGGCCAGAATTTTTTAATAGATCCATCGTCTATAGTCAAGCCCTTAGATACAACCACATCTGCTCCAATCCCACTGACAGAGACCAAAAACTTCAAGATCTCTACCAAGCATTCGTAAAACTCAATTACCCACCGGGGGAAGTAAAAAAAACAGATTGAAAGGGCCAGACGAATACCCACAAACCAGCTACTTCTAGACAGGCCCAAGAAAACCAACAATAGAACACCACTTGTCATCACCTATAGCCCCCAACTCAAACCCTTCCAGCACATTATCAAAAACCTACAACCTATACTGGAACAGAATCCTACACTCCGAGAGGCTCTGGGTGACAGACCTATACTCTCCTATAGACAACCACCTAACCTCAGGAAGATTCTCACTAACCACCACAGGACACACCACATTAAAACTAACCCTAGAACTTTCCCTTGCAACAAACCCCATTGCCAGCTTTGTCCATGTATTTACTCTGGAGACACCATCACTGGACCTAACCATGTCACTTATATGATCAAAGGCTCATATCCTTGTACATCCAGCAATGTGATATATGCCATCATGTGCCAGCAATGTCCCTCTGCGATGTATATTGGACAAACTGGTCAGTCACTTCACCAGAGAATCAATTCTCACAGATCAGACATCTCCATACAGAAAAACCTGTTAGCCAACATTTAAAGCAAACTGGCCATTCCCTTAAAGACCTGACAACACGCGTCTTACTTCAAAGAGACTTTAACGCCAGATTACAGAGGGAGACTTCAGAACTTTTATTTATACTAAAATTCTACACTCTGCGAATGGGCCTTAATTTAGATGATAATTACCTTCCACATTACAAAGACAGCCTCCCCACCTCTTGATAGTCATAGTAACTCCAGATTAGCCGCTTAATTGACTCTGACAATAAGCAATTTCCTCCTTCCCTGTCTATTCCTCGTCCCCTCACCCCCACCTTCCATAGTGGATTTGTTACTGTACGATTTGTTTACTCCTTCATTGTATCCCTTTTGTTATATAATGGTCATGCCAATTCCCTTTCAGAATAGGATCTGAGGAAGTGGGTCTGCCCCACGAAAGCTCATCACCTAATAAACCATCTTGTTAGTCTTTAAAGTGCTACAGGACTGCTTTTTGTGTTTTACCACCATCAGACTAACAAGGCTCCCTCTGTTACTTTTCATTTCTGAGGATGTGGAGTAAATGGGGAGACCAGAAGTTAGTGACAGTGGAGAGGAAAGGGGAGAACAGGAAAGATCCTTTTGTGGCTCAGCTCAATGGCTTCAAACCACCGTTGTGCCCCTCCATCCTGCTGTGAGTCCTTAAGGGTGCTCTAAGTTACGCCAGCTGCCCAGGGTCACAAGGGGACATTTCAGTAGCCAGGAATTAGCCAACTATCAGGCAACCCAGCTGCCCACAGAAACATCTAGGCCAGCTGGCCACATAGGAAAGTCTCAAGGATCTGTTTAACTTCCGGGACACACAGTTGTCCCAGCACAGGGTAGAATCAGGACCTCTGTTACGACATAGAATTACATCCCTCTCAGATTCGAGGGAGGATAAGTATCCTTTTGCAATGAAAAATAACAGAATTGTAGTAACAGGCCACACCCTTGAAGTACTGAAGAGGCAGAGCATAGGCAGGGGCTGACAGAGGGGGGCGGGTATCCAAAGCATAGACCAGCTGGAGGAAACATCAGTGGGGGATGAATCAAAGCTGAGATGCAGCACACAGTCCAGAGGCTGAAGCGTGGTGCATTCTCAAGCCGACGGGTGAAAGACACTACGGCGACCTTGCCGCCTTCCTTTCCCGAGGACTGTTCACAAAGTTCCTTACTGTATTTTTATGGCTTCAAGAACAACTTGGCCCTATTTACAGACAGTGTTATCACTTCCCTGCATTGCCTTGCATCTGCTTGCACTGCAGCCCCTTGGCTTAGCTCCGTACTGCAGCCGTACTTTGATTGATAGATGTGCTGTGCTATTTGCCAGAGATATTGCTTGCCTTTGTTTCCAGCCTGTCGTTCGGTTTCTGTTTTTCTGCGGGTTTCATCTGTTCATCTCCATTGCAATTTCTTACTTTGACACAACATTCATAGCCTTTCTTTTTCCAGACAAGAATATTTAACTTCTGCCAAATAATAAAATAATTAACGCACCAAAGGGAATAGAATCATCCCCAAAGTAACATTTGCCCAAAAAAAGGGGCAGGGAGGGGGAAATTGTTAGATTTTCTCTCATTTTCATCAGTGAATATCCAGTCAGTGGAATTACGCTGCTTAACAACAGGCGTATCTGAAATCACAATCAGGCCCTTACTCCATTTGTTTGCAATGGGAGGAAGTAACAAGTGTCCTAATTTCACACCCCAAATACACGGCAAGAAATTCACAGCACTGTTTCCTCCTCACAAGAGTTTGGCAAAGCAGATGCCAGACATTTCAGCCCAGCTCTGACTTTGGAAGTCTACAAGCTTCTGTGGAAAGTTTCCTGCCAATTTGATTAAAAGCCAGCATTTGAGAGAGTCAGTCGCACACTGAAACATTCTGAGAAACCACCCCGCATTCGTTTGGAGTGGAGAGCTCTTCAGTTATTTCCCGGTGCCTGTCCTGGGAGAATGCGAATGGGAGCATTCCAGCTCTCAGTGATTCTCCTGTCTGTGTTGTATCCCAGGACAGACCTTCCTCTCACTAGGCAATGTCTTAAACAGATCTAAGAATCCCGCCCCCCTCAGTGGCAGCTCCTTTTTTGCTAATAGTGTATATCACGGAAATACATCCTCTTAAAACATACTCCTCATGGGCTGCTTGGAATAATGCCCCTCTCTTCTACAAAAGCTTGCCAGCTCATAAGCTAGAGGGAAAACCTTTTATGGCCTTGAAGGCATATTTCTTGCATATGCTGTCTCAATTCTGAGATTATACAGATGTATCTTTTTCCTAACCCTCTTGCTTGGTTTACCATTTCTTTGGTACGCACAGGACATCATTGTTATTTTTTATGGGCACTACACCAGCGAGTCCAGTGCCTACATTAGCATTTACTATCTCTTGTTATGTTTTGTATTTAGAAAATAAACTTCCCGGTACATCTCATTTCCCCACCTTTCACTGCCACCTGCTAGTGCTGTGTGTTGGGCCCGGGACCTGCATTGATTCAGAAGAGGAAGCCGCTCCTCCAGTTTAAGTGAGCTAGCGTATTTCCACTCATGTTCTCACACGGTAAGGCCGTGCAGGATTCAGCTGAAAGGGCAGGCATGAATTCAAATGAATGCACGTTGAGAGAAACCGTCAAGTCCTGCGTCTGCTGTATTATGTTTAAATCCATCCACTTGAGTGGAGATCAAAGACACATGCCATCCAGGGGTAAAGAATGTGAGAACAGAAATCCTGTTGAATGGGGAGCCCGGGAATGTGAACAGAAATCCTGTTGAATGGGGAGCCCGGGAATGTGAACAGAAATCCTGTTGAATGGGGAGCCCGGGAATGTGAACAGAAATCCTGTTGAATGGGGAGCCCGATTAAAGAGAAGAAATGAAAATGGCTGGAATACTTGCATTGGAGCATTGCATCGGGTGGAACAGCAGTTTCTGGAGCCTGCGTAAGCGGCAGCGGGAAGATACTGTTAAGCAAGGGAATTCTTTCCCCAAGAATTCAGCCACACAGATACTACTAAGCAGTTTTCTTAGCAATGCATTGGGGAGGGCTCAACAGCAGCTTCCAAAGATTTAGCAGCACTACGAGTCTTATGCATCAGTTACATACGTCATGCATATCATTATACCAGCTACCACTAGTTTATCGGTTCTTTGTTCAGGAAGGAATGGATCTTTGCACAAAAATCTGGAGCCAGGGTAAGGGGGGAGAAAAGGCTGGGGTGGACTGGTTCTGCAGATGAGGAGAGACAGAGCAAAGACAGCAAGATTCAATGAAACAGCTTCTTGTAAACCTGTGAGAATCCAAGAGGGGGTTACAATTTTAACAAACTCAGCGAAAGTTTCAACAAAGTTCAAGGTCTTGCTGCAGCTGAGCTGTTATCTTAGTCAGGCAATTCACCTTGGGGGCCAGCACAGGAAGACAAGGCTTAACTGTTCAGGCATGTTCCAGCCTTGGCAACCACATCATCTTGGGATGCCATCTTATCAGTTCCTGTAAGCTAAGTGGTGTCCGGCATTGGTCAGCCTAGCAGGGAGAGCTGAAAGGAGCAGGCACGTGCTAGAGGAGAAGGTGTTGCCGAAACAATGGGCAACTTTCCTTCTAAGTCAACACTAAAGCTGAGCTCCAGCATGGCATTAAGATTTACAGTGTTTTCTGTTGTCTAAAAAGACTTAAAATCCCCTGCCCCTTATTTCTAGCAGACTGGTTACAACCTGCATAATGAAATTTGGCCGAACTGAATTCCTCCATGCAGTGCAATGCTAATGCTACCGTGCTAGTACTGATGGTCCTGCTTTGGCTAATTGAAAGGCTACGGCAGCACCGGGGGATATAAAGGATTAGGGAGAAGCCAAGGAGAAGAGGCATACAAAGAAAATGGAGCCCAGTAAAAAAAAAAAAAAAAAAAACCCACAACTCTTTTACAATTGTTTAAGAATACTGGGAACGGAGCAAGACCCTAAGTATTGAACGAGATATGAATTACAGCACACAGCAGTCATAGACTCAGGAAGTGCGTCTGCTATGCCAAAAAACCCAAGACGACAAAGAAGAAGAGGTCCTTGAAGGAAACGGGAGGAGGTTGTTGTGGGAAAGCTGAAGACAACTGGAACCAAAGGCAGGAGAGCAGGGAAGGGGCGTGGATATGCATTATTTGCACTAGATTTTTCTAACAAACTGGCCCCGAGGAGAGGCATTACTGAGGCAAGGGACCTGTCAGGGAATCCTTAGGGGTTGGAGGGAGGAAGTGGGATAGGAACTCGGGTATTACAGCACCCAGCCACAAGGGGGCACCCTGTGAATCGTCATGGTGCCCCTGACATTGATGAATAGGACCACAGTCAGCACAAGTTAGTTATGCCACCATCCCGGCACCCTCACTTGCAATAATTATGATGATAATTACAGAAGTAACTAAGAGGATCAGGACCCCGTTGTGCGAGACATTGGGCAAACATGTGGTAAAATGACAGAGGCAGCCCTAAAGGCCTAACATTCTTACAGGAGAATAAAAGAATCTCATTACTTTATTGAGAATTGACATTTAGTACAAAACCTCGCACCGTAGAGCTAGTCACGTGAGCCCTCCTGATTTGAATGGGAATGGTGCTAAAATCCCATTTAGTGCATTGATAAAGTAGGGATTATTCTTCAAGGACTGTAAGCAAGAGTAATCTCTTTTGCAGATGTGCCATATCTCCATTTGTGGTGCAGCAGCCCCTTTCTGTTGCCTGTATTCCATATTGCCCTGTATTGATTCCTTACTTTCCCCTCTTTTGTTTCCTAGTGTTGCCTAGGAGACCCTTCCGGGTTTATTACAATAAATACCGGGCTCCAAGTGAACAGGAATTCAAAGGGCTGCAGAAGTGCCACTTTTTAGCACTGATGAGAGATGGGCCAGAATCCAAAAGCTACTCCCTGACCTTGAAGCAATGTCGTTCTCAAAAACACAACCGCAAGGGCTCCACTTCCGGGGAAGCCATCCGACCGCAGGGCTGTTCAGACTGCGGCTGAGAAGTCTGCAGATAACAGGAAGCTTGCCCTGTGCTAAACACTATCCAGAGAGCTGTGCAAAACGTCCACATGGAAACTCAGAAACAGGGGGAAATTACCTGGTTTCAGGTTTATTTACCAGCATGGAACTTAGTCCCAACCCAATACATTCACTTGTCTTGTTAACCCTATCCCCAACTATAGTCTGATTGATGGCTTTGCAATAAATCCATGCTGATGTTGTCATTTTATATGATCTTGATGCAAAACCAAGGAAATGTGGTGTGTGTGGGGAGGGGGGGAGGGAATTACAGCTTTGTAATTCTGCATTTGTTTAACTCTGAAACATGCATCTTCTTCTGTTTCGCTGCTACCATATCACAAACAAGAAAGGCATCAAGCCCCTGGCTGGAGCGTTCAGCCTTTTCTCAGTATTTCTCCTCCACTCACAGAGGCCTTGATCCTCCAGGTGCAGAACATTCCAGCAAAGCGTTCCCTGCTGTTTTCATTGGCAGTTGAAGGCACTCTGCAATGTAACAGCCTTCTCTGTTTTCTGCTAAGTCACCTCAGAATCATCTCCTTGTACAAGATGGTGTGTGCCAAGTGCGTTCCTGCAACCAGGAAGACAATGAATGCCACCCCTTTAATAATTGAGGTATGTCTGTATTATGAACTGTGCCATTCTCCCATCCTCCCCCAAAGAGACTCTTCTCTACAATAAACTAGGGACCCTTTATGGATTACATCTTCCATGAGGCACTATATTCTCTCCTCTTGGTGGGTGGGAGCAGTGTATCTTGTCTGTCATTTGCTGCATCACGAGAGATTAAATCCACCTGTGAGCCCAGCCCAGGGAGGAGACTGGTCTCACCAGTTTTAGAACAATATTTCATTCTTTGGATATTGTTGACCAGAAAGAAGCCTGTGGAAACCAGACATTTTTGCAAAAATAGCCATTTTGTTGAAAAACCGTTTTTCCATTCCAACACCATTTCAACCATTCATTGGCGAACAGGGGTGGCATTCATTGGCGAACAGGAGCAGCTAACAGAGAGTTTGGAGAGGGAGTTCTCCAGGTAAAAGAGGAGTAAAAATGGGACCCTTGTGGAGCTTCTAAAAGGTTTGAAATCTAGAAGCCTCTGTTAATTGGCTGAGCCTCAGTCAGGGGGAGGGGCTACCAGAGCTATATAAGCCTGTGACTCAGCGACCAGGGAGCTTGCGAACAGGAGCAGCTAAAAGGGAGTTTGGAGAGGGAGGTTAGAGGGCACTAGGGACTTCTGACCTTCTTTAAAACATAACTCTTATAATAATCGATATTCCAGAGGTTTAAAAAGAATCCCAGTTTCTGCTTAAACTTATTCATTAGAAAAATGGAGACAGAAGCCCAGCAGCAGAGTGGGGGCTATCCTGTTTATTGCGTCGAGTGTAACATGTATGATTACCTGCCCTGTGGGCGGGTGGCATATGTGTGCACCCGTTGCAAGGAGCTCCTGACCCTCAGAGACCGGGTTCGGGCTTTGGAGGCCAGGGTGGCTGAACTGGAGGAGCTAAGGGAGGTAGAGAGATATGTTGATGAGACTTTCTGGGACATTGTAGTACTGTCCCACCTCCAGTCTGAGAGCCCCAGTGCTCTTAAGGAGGATGAAAGTCTCAAGGGAACAGAGCATTCAATGGGAGCAGAGGGAAACCATCCCGTAGTTGGGACCCTCCTCCCAGAGGATGTTGCGGTATCCTCTCGCACTGAGGATACCTCTGAGGGGGAGGGAATGCCAGTTAGGAAGAGGCAGGTGTTAGTGGTGGGTGATTCGATCGTTAGAAACATAGATAGTTGGGTTTGTGATGACCGGGAGAACCGTATGGTCACTTGCCTGCCTGGTGTGAAGGTTGCGGATCTCTCGAGGCATCTAGATAGACTTATGTGTAGTGCTGGGGAGGAGCCGGTGGTCGTGGTACATGTAGGTACCAATGACATAGGGAAGGGTAGGAGAGATGTCCTGGAGGCCAAATTTAGGCTGCTAGGAAAGAGACTGAAATCCAGGACCTCTATGGTGGCATTCTCGGAAATGCTTCCGGTTCCATGCGCAGGGCCAGGTAGGCAGGCAGAGCTTCAGAGTCTCAATGCGTGGATGAGACGATGGTGTAGGGAAGAGGGGTTTAGATTTATTAGGAACTGGGGACACTTTTGGGAGAGGGGGAGCCTATACAGGAAGGATGGGCTCCACCTAAACCAAGGTGGAACCAGACTGCTGGCACTAAACATTAAAAAGGTCGTAGAGCAGTTTTTAAACTAAGAGATGGGGGAAAGCCGATTGGTGCGGAGATGCATGTAAATCGGAGGGAGACTTCTCTTAGAGGAGAATCCATTGATAGAGATTCTCTAAGCTGTAGTCAGAAAGAGAGGAGGGGAGAGGGCAAACCATGGGCCAGAGCAGACAAACAACTGCATACAAAGGAATCCAATGCACCAGGAAAGGGCAGACAAATAAGCAGTGGCAAATTTTTAAAGTGCTTCTACACAAATGCTAGGAGTCTGACTAATAAGATGGGTGAACTAGAGTACCTAGTATTAAATGAGGAGATTGACATAATAGGCATCACTGAAACCTGGGAGAATAAGGAAAATCTGTGGGACACAATCATAGCGGGATATAAAATATATCAAAAGGATAGAGCAGGCCGGGTGGGTGGCGGAGTGGCACTGTATGTGAAAGATAATGTAGAATCAAATGAAATAAAAATATTAAGTGAATCAACATGTTCAATAGAATCGCTATGGATAGTAATTCCATGCTCCAATAACAAGAAATTAGCAGTAGGGATATATTACCGACCACCTGACCAGGACAGCGATACTGACATTGAAATGCTGAGGGAGATTAGAGAGGCTACCAGAATAAAGAACTCTATAATAATGGGGGATTTTAATTATCCCCATATTGACTGGGTACATGTCACCTCAGGAAGAGAAGCGGAGATAAAATTTCTCAATGGCCTAAATGACGGCTTCTTGGAGCAGCTGGTGCAGGAACCCACAAGGGGAGAGGCAATTCTCGATTTAGTCCTGAGTGGAGTGCAGGATCAGGTCCAGGAAATAACCGTTACAGGACCGCCTGGGAATAGTGACCATAATATAATAACATTCAACATTCCTGTGGTGGGTAGCACACCTCAGCAGTCCAGCACCCTGGCATTTAATTTCAAAAAGGGGAATTACACAAAAATGAGGAGGCTAGTTAAACAGAAATTAAAAGGCACAGTGACTAGAGCCAAATCCCTGCAAGCTGCATGGAAACTTTTTAAAGATACCATAATAGAGGCCCAACTTAAATGTATACCCCAAATTAAAAAACATAGCAAGAGACCTAATAAAGTGTCACCGTGGCTTCACCGCCATGTAAAAGAAGCAGTGAGGGACAAAAAGGCATCTTTTAAGAAGTGGAAGTCCAATCCTAGTGAGATAAATAGAAAGGAACATAAACACTGTCAAATCAAGTGTAAAAGTGTAATAAGAAAAGCAAAAAAAGATTTTGAGGAACAGCTAGCTAAAAACTCAAAAAGAAATAACAAAATGTTTTTTAAGTACATTAGAAGCAGGAAGCCTGCTAAAAAACCTGTGGGTCCCCTAGACGATCGAACTATAAAAGGCGCAATCAAGGACGATAAAGCCATTGCAGAGAAACTAAATGATTTCTTTGCTTCAGTCTTCACAGCTGAGGACGTTGGGGAGATTCCCAAATCTGCACCGTCCTTTGTGGGTGATGAATCTGAGGAACTGTCCCGGATTGAAGTGTCATTAGAGGAGGTTTTGGAACAAATAGATAAACTTAATGTTAACAAATCTCCGGGACCGGATGGCATTCATCCAAGGGTTCTAAAAGAACTCAAATGGGAAACTGCTGAACTATTATCTGTGGTTTGTAACCTATCCCTTAAATCGGCTTCCGTACCTAATGACTGGAAGGTAGCCAACGTGACACCAATATTTAAAAAGGGCTCCAGAGGCGATCCAGGCAATTACAGACCGGGAAGTCTAACTTCAGTACTGGGCAAATTAGTCGAAACAATAGTAAAGAATAAAATTGTGAAGCATGTAGAAGAACATAATTTGTTGGACAAAAGTCAACATGGTTTCTGTATAGGGAAATCCTGTCTTACTAATCTATTAGAGTTCTTTGAAGGGGTTAACAAACATGCAGACAAGGGGGCTCCAGTAGATATAGTATACTTAGATTTTCAGAAAGCCTTTGACAAGGTCCCTCACCAAAGGCTCTTGTGTAAATTACATGGCCATGGGATAAGAGGGAAGGTCCTTTCTTGGATTGAGAACTGGTTAAAAGACAGGAAACAAAGGGTAGGAATAAATGGTAAATTTTCAGAATGGAGAGGGGTAACTAGTGGTGTCCCCCAAGGGTCGGTCCTAGGACCAATCCTGTTCAACTTATTCACAAATGATCTGGAGAAAGGGGTAAGCAGTGTGGTGGTAATCAGGAAAGAGATCTTGGAGTTATCGTGGACAGTTCTCTGAAAACTTCCACACAGTGTGCAGCGGCAGTCAAAAAGGCAAATAGGATGCTAGGAATTATTAAGAAAGGGATAGAAAATAAGACCCAGAATATCTTACTACCCCTGTATAAAACTATGGTACGCCCACATCTTGAATACTGTGTACAGATGTGGTCTCCTCACCTCAAAGATATTTTGGCATTGGAAAGGGTTCAGAAAAGGGCAACTAAAATGATTAGGGGTTTGGAACGGGTCCCATATGAAGAGAGGCTAAAGAGACTGGGACTTTTCAGTTTAGAAAAGAGGAGATTGAGGGGGGATATGATAGAGGTATATAAAATCATGAGTGGTGTGGAGAGGGCCAATAAAGAGAAGTTATTTATTAGTTCCCTAAATAGAAGAACTAGAGGACACCAAATGAAATTAATGGGTAGCAGGTTTAAAACTAATAAAAGAAAGTTCTTCTTCACACAGCGTGTAGTCAGCCTGTGGAACTCCTTGCCAGAGGAGGCTGTGAAGGCTAGGACTATAATAGAGTTTAACGAGAAGCTAGATAATTTCATGGAGGTTAGGTCCGTAAAAGGCTATTAGCCAGGGGATAAAATGGTGTCCTTGGCCTCTGTTTGTCAGAGGCTGGAGAGGGATGGCAGGAAACAAAGCGCTTGATCATTGTCTTCGATCCACCCTCTCTGGGGCACCTGGTGCTGGCCACTGTTGGCAGACAGGATACTGGGCTAGATGGACCTTTGGTCTGACCCAGTACGGCCATTCTTATGTTCTTATTTCCTCCCCATCTGACAGAGTCCATAGGCTTTGCCTGACTTAAAGGAGAGAGGAGCATGCAAATACCACGGTCAGGACCATGGTGCAGGATAAATGTCCTGGTCTGTTATTTGGTATTCTGGTTATTTGACCCATGTCTAATTCACTTGTTCTAAACTACAAATAACATTTGATTTTGCAACTGACCTACATACCAGAATTGGGCTTCCTTAGGGCAAATGAAATATATTTGCATTAAAAATATATATATACCGTCCAAACCGGTTAGCCCATGGCTGGTTTAGCTATAACTCTGAGGCTCTGAGAGGGCAAAATTTAAGCATTCATGGAATGCCCAGAATGAATTATATGCATGATACTGGCTGGAATGTTAAATGGAACCTCTAATTAGTGAGAAATGTCTAAAGTTAACAGCATCAACAAGGGGGGAATACCTATATACACAACAAATCTTCTGCTCTATCATGGCAAAGAAAGAGAAAAATACAGTGGAACCTACAAATTATGAACACCAGAATCCCAGACTGATTAGTCAACCACACACCTCTTTTGGAACCAGAAGGATGCAATCAGGCTGTGGCGGGGATAGGGGAGAAGCCAATATCGTACAGTAGTGTGATAAATGCCATCTATTAAACATAAGGGGAAAGTAAGGACATTGTTTCTATGCTTGTTTCACTTACGTTAAGATGGCTAAAAGCAGCATTTTTCTTCTGCAGAGTGAAGTTTCAAAGCTGCATTGAGTCGATGCTCAGTTATAAACTTTTGAAAGAACCAACCAGAACTTTTTGTACAGAGTTATGGACATTTCCAACGTTCCCTTCGAGGTCTGCATAGTGTGGGCGGAGAGGGAGGAACAGCCTGAAGAGTAAAGCAATGTTTGTTTGTCCGCACCCAGAAGGCAGAGGGATTTGGACATTCAGACGGAGCTGCAATTTGAATACTGGACGCAGCAGCATGCTTTTCTAATGACAAGGGCGGGGTTCACAACTGAGTCTCTGCCCTTGTATGCCCATGGATTTCAGTGGCTACCCTGCCCAGAGCACTGCAGTAATGAATCAGGCTGACAGTCTGAGACATGTTTTAGCCCTGTACCAGAGAACACAAACAATGAGACTGGGCTGCGCAAAGGTCCATAAGTGCCTTGATTACAAGGGGAGTTGGGCACCAAGTCCCTTTGGGAATCCCACCTTAAATGACTCTACCGGAACTATAGCAAAGCTCCTGATCTGCTTTTCTCCAGATGGGAGCTGCCACACCAGGCCCAGCCAGCCCCTACCTGCGGGAAACTCCTGGGAGGGGGAGAGAAGCTTTGCAAAGCTTTCCTTGCAGAGAATCGCTCCAGCTGGTCTGTTTGGGAGACAGGAGAGGTCGAGGAGCACACACCCGCCAACTGTACTTTGCCTCTGAGACCCACAGGAGCCAACCCACCTCTGCAGCACCTCCAGAGGAATGGAAGCTGTGGAGGGCGCAGCCCTTTGGAAAATCGGGCCTGTTATTTCGTTGCCTAAATGCAGATGTAGAACTCCCACTTCAGCTCCCCGTCTGGCCCTATGCTGCCCACTTGACTGCCAAGCTCAGTCGAACAGGCTTTGGGTGAGCTCACCAACTTTATCAATCGTCCTCGATGCTTCCTGACATAACCCACCTTGTGCACCAGTCCCGTGCATTGTCCAGGATCTAAAGGCTCGTCTTGGGCTGCTTTAAAGACTGAGCTTACATTCCCCCTCATTTCCACCTCATCCCCTGTTCAGCTAGGTCTATGCATAAGCACATGAGAACATAAGAGCACGTGGCAGACACAGCAAAACCACTGAGGGAAGGGCACTTCTTACAACTTGAATTCACAAACTGGGAGTTTATATTTGCCTAACAGATTTGGACGCCCGAATCCTATGGAAAGTGATGGGAATTGGACGTTCAAATTCCCTGTGAGTTTTAGAACTTGCAGGCACAGGTTACATGGACATAACCAGGAGAGGCGATCCAATGACTCAGAAAAACACCCGATTCTTGGTCCTTCTCTCTGCCACCGGTCATAGGAAGACATCAGTAACTGGGTGACCAACAGCCCTTCCATCCAACATGTCCAGGAATAAAACCCATCTTTTGTGTAGCTGTTGTGACACAACGCATGCAACGGGTAGGGGGAAAGACTTCTTACCCAGAGCACAGAGTGGGGAGTCTGGACATTGAGATGGGCAGGGAGGAAGCAAGGAAGATGAATGAAGAGATGGGTAAGGGGATATAGTGCCTTGGAGGGGAAGCTTCAAAATGGACTCCACTGACTACCACAATTTGCTGTCAGCTGGCAAAGAGGAGGGTCAGTTGGGTCCCTTCCATTACCACTAGCTCCAGAGAAGCTAACTCCACTCAAGCTGGGTCTTCATCTGAGGGATACAACATTTAACACCTCCCTGGGCTCTGAAAAAAATTCAACCCTTCTTTTTTCCATGGCCTGTTTTACAAGGATTGGCCCTGGCATGACACAGACACGTTCAGACAATGCCAGCCAGGCTACCAGGTGAACAAACAAAAGGCTGAGATGATCAAACATATCATGCTCACAACTAACACCGGTGCTTCCATTGTCTGTTCCCGACCAGCCATTTCCACCACACGGGGCTCCAATTTAAAGTAATCCTTGAAGCTTTCGCTCCAACCAAACAGAAAACACCTGCATGCCAAACAGAACCCATGTAAACAGGTTTTTATAGCATTGGGAGGGAAAACATGCTGGACATTTTTCATTCTCCAGAGCATAGATGGCTGAGCTATTTGCTGAGAACAATTCATTTGTTTCATTTTGTCATGGGAACGTAAGAATGGCCATTCTAGGTCAGGCCAAAGGTCCGTCTAGCCAGTGCCAGCCATGCCAAAGGGGCTGAACAAAACGAGGCAATTATTGAGTGATTCATCTTCCAGTCCTACCTGCCGATGGGTGGAGCTTTGGGGACACTTAGACCATGGCCTTGTGTTCCTGCCCATCCTGGCTACTAGCCATTGATGGACCATCCTCCGTGAACTTATCTAATTCCCTTTTGAATCTAGATACGCTGTTGGCCATATCCCCCCTCTCCCAACACATGCACATGTACACCTTATTGTCCATGAACAGTCTGATTGGGGATCATTTGTGTGTGATTTGCCACTGCTCAACAGGTGCTTTCAAAGGAAATAAATTGCGGCTGATAGGGTGTTTGGAAACCGCGGGCACATTTTCAAAAGTTCCACAAATGAATCTGTCTGGTTTTCTGAAGTGCTTGGGCCCCAGCAGCTCTCTCTGAGAACAATAACAGGCACTTAAAGGAGAAATGGGAACTTCACACAATTCTTTCCATTAAAGCTGGTCCTGGGGTTCTCATTTAAATAAACCTCATGCTGTGCTCAGAATTCCGGTCTTTCAACAGTGGCAGCCACTCAGGGCCCGCGCATGCAGTCTTCGCGGTTACTGCTCTGACGCAAAGCTCCATGGAGTCAGTCGCGGCCTTCTCATTGACTCCAATGGGCAATGGATCAGCCCTTAAGTGAATGGCTGTCGTTCCCAAGGGCAGAAGTTTCGTACTGCGAGACAGCCCGGTTAAACTTCCGCATGGCATGGGTGTAAAATCCATTCTGCGGAAAGTTGCTGCCTGATTTGCATATTATCAATATTTCTGTGGGTTAATAACAATGAGTATTTGCATGAAGAGAGCATATCTATTGCATAGGGTCGCCTCTGGGGGTGCACAGCCTTGTTCTACAAGGATAGTTCACCTCTTTGAGGGTTCTGAGGCCACTCTTTCTGTCCCTTGGAGGTACATCGATAGCCCCATTATACAGCATCTGAGCACTATGCAACCTTCATCGCATTCATCCTTGTATCAGCCTGCGCAGCAGGGCAGAGCTACTAGCTCCATTGTGCCACAGGAGGGAAATGAGTCAAGGTAAGATGAAGCAACGTGGCTTAAAGAGGGTGGTGAATGGTTGCTCTCCATGTCTAATCAAGGTAGGATGAGCTATAATGGGCCTAATCTGCTCCAAGGGAGATTTAAGTTAGTAATTTTCACCCCCAATATCTAGCTGAGTAGTCAAGCGCTGGAAGAGGCTTTCAAGAGAGGTTGTGGAACTCCTGTTGCTGGAGGTTTTCAAGAAGAGGCAGGAGAAACACCTGCCAGGGCTGGTTTGGGTTGCTTGGTCCTGCCTCAGAACAGGCCCGAATGACTTCTCAAGATCCCCTCTAGTCCTGACGTTCTGGTTCTCTGACTTGCCCAGGGTCACGCAGGAAGTTTGTGGAAGGGCAGGGACCTGAATTCAGGTCTCTAAAGGGCCAGACTGATTTCCTAAAACCAGACTGTGCAGCCTCTCTATGTGGCATACAGTACAGAAAAAACAAAGAAAGAAAATTAAAGGAACGGTATGTTACACCTTGTGGGTCAGGATTTTCACCATCTGCAAGGAACATTCTAGAAACAAAGCCACCGCAGTGTGTGCGTCAGTATTCCCCAATGTCCATGAAATATTATAAAGATAATATACAATTCACCCCAAATAGTCAAACCAAATAGGTTTATCAGAGTGTGCAAAAGGTGCTCTCAATACCTGTAATGGAAGTACCACATGGGTTTACTCAGCACGAGGACATACACAGTCAATAGGACATCAGCAGCCAAAGACTTAGAATCATAGAGCCACCTGACGCTCCAGGACTTGTTGTGTCTAAACCATCCAAGACAGGTGGCTCTCCAGTGTCCTTTAAGAAACTTCCAGTGAAGGAGCTTCCATGACTTCCCTAGGCACTTGGTTCCATTGTTCTACTGTTCTGACCATTTGGAAGTTTTTTCCTGAGATTCAATCTAAGGGACTTTTGATTTGTTGAAGCAGATAATCAATCCATCTAAACAGAGCAAGAAGAAATCCAATTGATCTTTTAGGGTTCAGCTTTAAGGGATTGATGGCAGATAAATTGGTGTAATTAAAATAATTATAACTGGTAATCAAAATAATTACAATGTTCCGGCCTCTCCAACTTGTAGCAGAAGCGGTGAGGTTTAAAGTGAACGACACTATTTAATTTACCCTCCCTCTGTCTTTCTGAGTTGATACTATAGATTGTCAAAGCAATAACTGAGATGAATGAGGAGATTGTTTTAGGTATATCAGGAATTAAATGCGTGTGAGATCCAGATAGCAGGGAAATCTCTGTAGATCACCTGATCTGGTTTGGGTCTAAGTAAGTAGATGTGTTCAGACGTCAATCTAACAAGCTAAAACGTCTTGGCTCAGGAAGGGAATCTCTCTACCTCATCAGCGTTTTGAGCCCTGGCCATAGCATGCAGAGAAGAAAGGCATGAGACGGAGAGGCGAGGGAGGGAGATCAGCAAGCTAAATATAGTTTCTTATGTAGCTGGAGGAAAGGAGGCGGCGCCACAGATGTCCAGTCAAGAGTCTCATTCCAACCATGCCATAGGATTGCTGCAACATGTTGAGTGCACATCAACTTTTCTTCCCTGGACCCTGCGCATTTCCTGCTGAGATCCACACTGGACCTGGGTCACATTAGAAAACGTGTCCCCAGAGCAGTGTCAGGTGTTTGATCAATGAGCCCTCACTCTGTGGAGACAGGCATGAGGTGCCTCTTGCTATTTCTGCCCTCTTTCCACCTCCCTCTCAGCTGACACTCTGCTGCACTCATCCATGGGCTCAGTGCAACAGCCGGGCTCTTCACCGAGACCACGAGCGGAGTCCGACCCCTTCCTTGCCATCTGATGACAGTTACACTGAGTGCACCTTTCTGGGCCATGCTATTTGCCTTTCATGAATAGAGTGGGCAGGAATAGTACCCACCACTTAGAGCACAGCACTGGAAACCTTCGCTAAAGGTGTGAGACCTTTGGCTAATCATACATACAAAATGATGGGGACTAATGTAGCTATAACCACACAAGAGAGAGATCTTGGACTCATTGTGGATAGTTCTCTGAAAACATCCACTCAGTGAGCAGCGGCAGTGAAAAAAGCAAATAGAATGTTAGGAATCATTAAAAAAAGGATAGAGAATAAAACAGAGACTTGCCTCTATATAAAACCATGGTATGCCCACATTTTGAATACCACATGCAGATGTAGTCACCCCATCTCAAAAAGATATATTGGCTTTGGAAAAGATTCAGAAAAGGGCAACAAAAATTATTAGGATTTTGGAATGGGTGCCATATGAAGAGAGATTAAAAAGACTTGGACTTTTCATGTTAGAAAAGTGGACTAAGAGGGAGATATGATCGAGGTCAATAAAATCATGACTGGTGTGGAAAAAGTGAATAAGGAAAAGTTATTTACTTGTTCCCATAGCATAAGAACTAAGGGTCACCAAATGAAATTAATAGGTAACAGGTTTAAAACAAACTGAAGGAAGTTTTTCTTCATGCAGCACATAGTCAACCTGTGGAACTCCTTGCCAGAGGAGGTTGTGAATTCCAGGACTTTAACAGGGTACAAAAAAGAGCTAGATAGATTCATGGAGATTAGGTCCATCAATGCCTATTATCCAGGATGGGTAGGAATAGTATCGTTCACTCTGTTTGTCAGAGGCTGGGCATGGGTGACAGGGGAGGGATCACTTGATGATTCCCTGTTCGGTTCACTCCCCCTGGGGCACCTGGCACTGGCCACTGTCAGGGGACAGGACACTGGGCTAGATGGACCTTTGGTCTGACCCAGTCTGGCCATTCTTATGTTCTTAGTCAAACAACACCAGTGTCTCATCTGAATAAAAATAGCATCGTAATATTTACAGCCCTACTGGTACCTCAGAAGAGTGACCGGCCTGCTCATTTGAGTGCCTGCCCATCTATTTGTTAGTCTATTCAGGTTCATTTCTGGTGACCCAGTCATCGCTGTCTTTTAGCATCAATTCATTAATGTGTAAAGCACTCTGAGATGCTTGCAGGAATCAAAAATTAAAAAGGAGCCTTTGAATAATGAACATAGAGAGTAAAACCATGCTTCCTCCTCTTCATGGGTCATCACCCACAGTGGCTCTGGCTGGCCAGAGCTGTCCCTAGGCACCTTCAAGAATGCACCAGCCTGCTGGTGAACAGCATTTTGTGCAGCATGAAGTCCCTGGAAACAACCAGAAAACGGGAATGCAGGTCAGTCAACTACTGACACAGTTCCCTTACTTCAGTGAACTGTGCTGGGGCAGTACTGAGGAAAGGCAGCAATCAGTGGGCAAAAACTCAGTATCTGGTATGGACCCCACTGCCTTAGCTACATAACCCTGCAATGGTACAAATGTCAGTGCAGACTGAACGTCTCTAGTCCGGAACTCTCTGGTCCAGCAACATCCATGGTCTGGCATGATGCTAGTTAGCCGGATGTCTGCTTTTCATGGGCATGGCCAAATTTTCTGAGGTTCCTAAAGTCTGTTTACAGCCACTGGTCCTGGCTCTCAAATTTACCCCTAAATGTCTCTAATAGCCCAGCAAGCAGTGGCAGTGTTGGCAATGCTGCAAGACAATGTCACCTCCCGTGGTCTGGCAAATTCTCTAGTTCGGCACCGGTCAGGTCCCCAAGGTGCGGGACTAGAGTGGTTCAACCTGTATTAGAACCCTCAAGGCTAGACTCTCTTGGGCAGTCTTTAGTTATTGATAACTATGAAAACAGCTCAGTAAATGAGCTCTGCATTCAGAAATGGTCATCCTAATTTCACCCTTAGACAACAAATTCAAAAGGAGAAATGCGGACATTTTCCTTTGTGCACTGGGGGGACCCACTTTCCCTGTTTGCTTGCGCTTTTCTTTTTTTTTTTTAATTTTCCTACTTCTTTTTCTTGGGGGCAAAAGAATACACACAACGCACCATTGAAAAGAAACTGAAAAAAAAACCCACTGAAAGAATAGAAGCTGTTTAACATTCTGGAAATACATTTCCATTTTTCCCACCAACACTGATGAAAGAAATACAGGATAAGACGGCATTTCCTTTCCAACTGCTTGTGTCTCTTCCCCACACTTCCATAGCAGCCATTACCATGATATCCGAGCTCCTTGTAACACCCTGTATTTAACCTCCTACCACCCCAGCAAGGTAGAGAAGTGTTGTTATCCCCACGGCACAGGTGGGAAGCCACGGCACCGAGAGACAACCTGCCAAGGTCCCAGCCTCTGGTGCAGAGTGGAGAATGGGACACAGGTCTCCCAGCTGCAAGGGTAGAGCCTAACCACTGAGCCATTCCCCCCCCCCCCATTGGTTTATGGAGAACACAGCGGCTCCTAGTGCATTGGCAGATGGAGTATTCCTTTTGTTCCTGCGCTGGCCTGCAGAATATGAAATATTCCCTGGGGTTAGACTTCAATACATCTTCCTTAGGAGCAAGCAGATTTGCTCGTGATTCCAGTGCCAGCAGGTTTGGGCTATTAATCTCTTGGACAATCCTTTTAACAATGCAATAGCATCCCCCTCTCAGGAAGGATTTGCACTGCAGTTTTCTCACACTATGGGCCAGGGCTGGGCGGTTTGCATTTATTCGGTTGATGCTGTTGCCTGGTTTATGTGTCTCTTTGTTTAGCCTGGGAGTTGATTCTTTAGGGTGAGGTTGTGGCTTGGTCTGTGGCCCAACAGAGGAGTGTCAAGTGCCCCCCCCCCCATGGGCTACGCACATGCCCAGTTAGACTGCAGAGCAGGCTCCGTGGCGACAATACTCCCTACTTGGCGCTGGTGGATGGGGCGTAGGCAGGGTGCCAGCCAAGTCTGTCTAAAGGGATGTGAGTCATCGTTTCCCAGGCCGGAAGTGTTCATTGTGATCCTCTAGTCAGACCTTCTGCATAGCACAAGCCGGAGCTCTTCCCTTAATTCATTTCCACCTAAAGTCCAACCGCTGTGGCCGAACTAAAGAGGAATGGTTAGAAAAACTTCCAGTCTTAGTTTCAGACTTTCCAGGGAAGTAGAATCCACCACAAGCCTTGGGAGTGTGAGCCAGTGGGGAAGGAGTCTCATCATTACCATGTTGTCCCTTATTTGCCGTCTGAATTTGTCTAACTCAGCAGACAAAGTAAAACAAGGTCCAATGGCTGGAAGCTAAGCTGAAGAGGCTGTTTGGTAGGGTGGACTTTTCTGAGATGCATTGGGGCACTTCCAGAGGCCTTTCCCCTTCAGAAGTCTCTAGGGAGGCGCTTTGTCGCTGTGTTTCTCATCAGGTTATAGAGAGGCTTGAGCACAGCTAGGCCCTTAGGCAGGGCTTATCTTCAGCGCTTCCCATCTGCAGCTGGTTTGTTGCTGGCCTGGTGGGTTCTTGAGGGTGGCAGATGGGGTGATGGGTACCTGCAGGTGCAGGGGGTTGCTGTGAATGATGCCTGGTCCAGCCAATCAGGAAAGCTGGCAATCCTGAGCCCTCCTCCTGGTTGCTACCCCGTGTTGTGACAAACTTGTGCTTTTAAGCTTTCTCCCTCCAAAGGAGCAGGCTCCGCAGGTGAACCTATTGAGTACTGGTTGAGCCCCGGGCTGCTCGCTAGCTGTTTCCCACTTGGGGTGGGGATACGACTTAGCTCCGCTCTGGCTCACGTGGGAAGGAAGAGGCTAAACTGGTGCTTGGAGTCCCAAATGGCCCCTGGCCTGCTCCTAGGGATGTGCTTTGTCTCTTGTCAGGAGCATCTGGCAAAGTCACACGCCAGTCCTTAATGAGTTTCTGGCATTCTCCCCCCTTGAGGCTGTCCACTGTTCTGAAGCCGAATGCCGGCATTTAGCAAACGCTTCTTTTCGGTCTGACCGGACAGGCTGTGCAGCACCGTCTGGACTTTGGGGAGGACTCAGCAAAGGGAGCTGCCCTGGTGCAGTTCCCAATGCTGGAACTTGTATTGGATTCACTCCTTACCTCACCCTTTGAAAAGGGATTGTTAAATAGCACAGCACCTGGCCGGCTTCCTAGAACAGGGCTCGCCGGAGTTCAATATATCTGCAACTTCGCTGCTATTTCAGAATGACAGCACTTCATTATATATATTACTTCCTTTTAAATAAATTACCTTCACTTTACATCCTACTTAATTCTGTACCTAAGGACCTGAATAATATATTCTGTCAATTATTTATTAATGCCAGAGTTAATTTTAATAAGTAGATGAAAAGACCAAGTGGTTTCATTTTTAATGGGTCACCCACTGGAAGGATTTTTTAAAAAATGTTTTTGTTTATGGATGATGTTAACATTTTATATGACTTTTTGGAAATTTATGGCCCGGCGGCTCCAAAATCGTTACTGGTTTATTGGTAAGGTATGAACTGCAGAACAGGGCTACGCTGAAGGGTTAGCAAATCATTACTGTTAAAATGATTGAACAAACTGTCAGCATGATAGCAGGTTCCTCCCTCCCTCCTGGGGGCTCCATCCTGCTCCCAAAGGGCCAGCGACTGCCCCCTTTGCGGATATTTAGCAAAACCTCTTTCTGGGAGCAGTCTCATTGCTTGATTCCAATGGGGGCGTGGGGTTATCAGAATCTGGCTGATTGGGAGCTGGATCGCGCCCTCGGACACCACCCCTAAGGTGAGGAGCACCTCCAGAGGCCCTTGGCACCAATAGCTGTGCCGGCGCCTGGCAGGGGCTGAGAATGACGCTACGCTCTGGGTGCGGCCTTGGAGAGAGGACTGAGTCTGCGACCCCAGCTTCTGGAAGCAGAACCTTCCACTAGCAGGGCTAAGAGCCCCAGTGCAGTCAAAGCCGTCGGGACTCATCTGCTGCTGTGCGGCCCAGCCACCACTAGAGGGTGACAGCGTGCCCCCGGGTGGGTAATCGTGTCAGGGAGGTGCCCAGCACCACCTGGGAACTGGCCGCAGAGCCCTGCTTAGCCCTAAATCACCTCCCAGCTTTATCTAAATCGCTCGTCACGGCATCCACAGGCACCTGAAATGGGGTTGGGTCTACAGAGCTATATAAGTGCCTGACTCTCATGGACTTAAACACGTAGGGTCTCAGTCTTAAACTGACTTGTGCCTGTGCTATGGGGCTCAAAATAGTGATTCAGGTATTCCTACTCCGGCTCTGAATCCCATCTCAGGCTCCTAGACCATGTAGGAAATAGCATGAGTCCCTCAGCTGACCCCACTGTGAGACATGCTGCCACATGGTTCTCGTGGGCTTTCTTTTTAAAGGGGGGTGCATGTAAATGGACCATGCGGCATTTTTTGAAAATCCCCCAGTAAGCCCAAAAGATGTGCAAGTGCTCACAGATCTACAGCCCCTATGCATAAACTGTCTATTTTCAGGGCAAACACTGTCTCTAAATATTATTGTTCGTAACCGTTTTCTCACTTAAGCTGCCTTTTTAACAGCAATTTTTAGGTGAAATGTTGCCTGTTGGTGTATATAATAGAGTTTGTGCCACTGACATTTTTGAAGTGCATCCAGGTTGTTAAAATCTCGTATTAATACCAGGGAAAATATCTCAAGATGGTGACCTTTTCTCTCCGCCAGAAACTCTAAAACATGTGTGCATTAGCTCTCACTTGAATTGTTCCAGCACCTTTTTTGCTGGATTTTTTGCTACAGCCTCCAGAGTTTGACAGTTTGGTCAGATTGCTCATTTGATCGAGGCCAAAGAATCATATTTGCTCTTCGCAAGCCACCAAGGGTAACAGTTTACAAATGGGGTCTACAGCTAGTCTCCTAGGCTCCAATTGTCAAAAGTATTTAGGTGCCCAACTCCCATTGGTTTTGGTGGGAGTTATGAGGCGGGGCATAGGGACCAATTGCCCAAAGCCCAACAGTTCTTATGGAGGACAATAAAAGTAGCTGGATGTGGAGCTCTCTTGAAAATGTGGTCAATGTGCAGAAAGGGGGTTGGGAGTCCATGGCCTAACTAGAGACAAGATGTTTACAAAACCCTTGTTCACCGTGACAACATTAACTAAGCATGCTCTGGGGCTTTGTGTCAAGTTCTCTCTGCTGATGATGCCCATTGTAGCAACCACCATTAACATTTATTTTAACCTTTACATAAATCAGAGAAAAAGGTACAACCAAGCAGTGGAAATGTATGTAAAATACTGAGGAAGGGTTTAATTTTCACAATATTCCATTCCCTTTAGCAGCAGAGAGGGTTTCAAAGGAAAAAAAGAAGCCTCTCTGGTAGTCTTCTACATGGTCTTAGCTGGTAGTTGTCTTTTTTGGGGAGATTGGGGAGAGAAAAAGTTAGCTGTGAAGGGCTGGAACTGTTGCTATTTAAAGTCCAATCCCATTTTCCTGCTAATAAAATAAGGCAAATATATACAAAATGAGAGAGAAAAGAACAAACAAGACAGAAAAGGCAGCTTTCATAGCACACTAGAACTGGAAGGGACCTCAAAAGGTCATCAAGTCCAGGCCCCTGCCCTCATGGCAGGACCAAGAACCATCTACACCATCCCTGACAGCTGTCTGTCTAACCTGCTCTTAAATATCTCCAGTGATGGAGATTCCACAGCCTCCCTAGGCAATTTATTCCAGTGTTTAACCACCCTGTCAGGTAGGAAGCTTTTCCTAATGTCCAACTTAAACCTCCCTTGCTGCAGTTTAAGCCCATTGCTTCTTGTTCTATCCTCAGAGACCAAGGAGGACAAGTTTTCTCTCTCCTCCTTGTAACACCCTTTTAGATATTTGAAAACTGCTATCATGTCCCCTCTCAGTCTTCTCTTTTCTAAACTAAACAAGCCCAATTCTTTCAGTCTTCCCTCGTAGCTCATGTTTTCTAGACCTTTAATCATTTGTGTTGCTCTTCTCAACACACTACACATTCACACAACTTTAGGGAGAGTTTCCAAAGGCATCTACAAAATGATATGCTCCTAAATCCTATAAGCTTTTTTAAAAATCTCCTCCATAGTTTTCAAGTTTATCAGGCTAATACATTTCTCAAGCCCTAAATCCATACAGAGGAGCGAAGAGAATTCTGAACATCCGTTCAGCATGTCTGCTTTTTTTGTTCATACTTGCCCTTTGGATTTTATCATTCCATTTATACAGATGGTGACTGAAGTAATGGTATGTATACGATCATAATATTACTGAGAGATAATCTAGTAACACTTTATAACAAGTGGCAAATTACTCGTACTTCATTGGTATTGACTCTAAGAGCATTAATCATGATGAATTCTTTTGGTATTATTCACAGGGATGTCAGATACAACACTACCATTCTGAGCACTGAATAATTCTGAGAGCAGATCAAAGTCATGTAAATATCATCCTGATCAACTCTGAAAGCCGAATGCTCAAAACACAAGTGTACAGCAAGGGAGAGAAAACAAGCGTTAATTCCAGTGTTTAATAGAACTGGATGTGTGTTATTTGTTGCAGACTCAGATGAACAAAGCAGAGCTGCTAAAGACAATGCAAACCACCACGTTCATTTCCATTGTCCCGAAGTTGCTTGGTATTGTTGGTTATCTTTTCCTGTGCAGGTCCATAGTGCCCTACGGGAACAGACATATTCATTTAGATCACCGGGAAGTCACAAGATGCAGCTCAGATATGGATGACCTCTAGTTCTCATTAAGTCCAGGCAACAGCATGCTGTCCCAGTTAGCTGGCATTTCACAGACACTGGTATCTGGATTAAAAGTCTCTGGCATAAATAAGTAAGTGAGGCTGGTGGGAAGAAGGAAACTTTTTGCACAACTGGCAGGATACAGGGTCTCAAAACTCATTCTCTTGTTGAAGGCACCTGCCATGTAACAACCCAAGACAGTGCTCATTCCAGGCAGCATCTGAGCCCTCATTCTGGGTCCTCATCCAACTGCCTGTAATCAGATCAGAGTGCGCTTTGCAGCACCAGGTTTCAAGGATCTATCCTTAATGCAGCTTGACACCCTCATGGAACATAGAGAGGACAGCTATACAGTACACAGAGAAAGAATCCAGGAAGGGTTTTCAGAAATGCTTTGCATCAGATCAAACCTGCTCCCATTGAAGCCAACAGGGCCACGTCTTCTCTACATGGAAGATTGACCTCAGCAGTATCGATCTTCCAGGGTTCAATTTAGTGGGTCTAGTGAAGACCTGCTAAACTGAACTCAGAGGGGGCCTCTGTTGGTGCCAGTACTCCTGCTTCTCACGAGAAGTAAGAGAAGCTGATGAGAGTGTTTGCTCCTGTTGACCACCCACTGTGTGGATGGCAGGAAACTCAATTTAAGATACATTGACTCCAGCTACATAATTAATGTAGCTGGAGTTGCGTATCTTAATTCGAACTTCTGATGTAGTGTAGACTAGGCCTAGATGTTTTACCATCAATGAGTATAGACGGAGAACTCTTGAAACTCCCAATCTCTGAAGATAGATTTAAGATGCTCAAAAATAAAAGACAGACAGGTCTTAAATATTAGATGGAGATGTTTCTCAAACCATAGATTGAAAGCAAGCGGGGGCTGTGGGCAGTTTGAGGATCACAGCTAGAAACTTTTCTAAGTGTTGAGTTGAATTGTTTTGTTTTTTAATTCTAACCTGCTGAAGACAAAGATTTTCTCCCCATTAACTCTATCTTAACAAAGTTTTTGTCTGGGACTATATTATTGATGCCACATTGCTTTTCAGGGTGCTGGCCTGTTGAAAATGTTTCATGTTCCTTAAAGCATCCTAGGAAATCAGTCACTCTTTCTCCAACAGAACTGGAAAATTAAAACCAGCTTCTGTAAATAAAGGCCCAATCCATAACCTCAGAGTGGGAGCTGACTGGCCAGGGTTTCTTTGTTGTATCCTACGTCTGGTTTCAATAAGAAAGCAATTCTCAGACTTCATCACCGACTCTCCGTGAGGCACATTTAATTTACAGATATTGTTGAGAGAATCCATTTATTAGAAGCCTGACTTCAGGAAACTCAGCAACTAATTTATCTAGTGCATCGCCTTGACATTAGCAATTTAAACTATTTTTGTTTGTGGGAATGGGTGGCACTGATCAGGCAAGAGCACAAGACAATTAATTTAGCCATGCCAATGTCTGGCAATGCTTTGACACTGCTAATTTAGATAATTTTTTGGCCATTGCAGCGCTCAGCCGTGGAGATGCAATCAGTATCAGCATCCTTCTCCTATTGTTCATACTAGTGCCAACTAGGGCATGATTTAAAAAGGCACATGGAAAGCTGGAAAGGTTCGCATGGAGCAGTGATTTTTTACCTGATACGAACTTTTCTGTGTTCAACTCAACCATGTTGCGGCTTTGCTATGGGACTGCCCAGCTAGAAGATAGCAAACAACACACTTGTGGGCAAGAGATGGAGGAGTGAATGTTCCAGGAAGCATAGTGAGTTAGTGCAGACGCCCCTCTCTCTTTCCTGCAGAGCTGAGATCAGCTCAGTGTTTTGTGGACAGAGTTGCCATTTACAGCAGACATTAGTGAAATGGGAAAAGTCACCAGGAATGAAAGGAGAAAAGTATCATCTGCCCTTTCAGCTGAAGCAGTTCCCCAGCTTTGGTACCTCGTCAGGGGACTTGCTGGTTGGCTGGCTGTTTCAAGCTGCCCAGACAGCAGCAGTGGCTAAAAACACATTTTCACAATCTGTGCATGGCAAAGAGGTGGCTCTTTTTCATTGGGATGAGGAGCTGCCCAGTTATTTGTGCCTTTGACCCCCTTCCGACTGGATTAGCACCATAAGAATCACTCCAGGGATACCTGCAGAACAACCAGCAACGTAGCTGCCTACCCACTTAGCAGGGCTCCTCATTGACAGCACATGGTCCCTCAGCTTCCAGTTAGCACCAGGGTGCAAGTGAATATTGGGAATTAGGAAAGGACTAGATAAGACAGAAAATATCTCATTGCCTCTCTATAAAGTCATGGTATGCCCATATCTGGAATAGGCATGCAGATCTGGTCACCCCATCTGAAAAAAGATCTATTGGGTTCGGAAAAGGTAGAGAAAGGGCAACAGAAATGACTGGGGTAAGGAACAGTTTCTGTTTGAGGGGAGATTAACAAGACTGGGACTTTTCAGTTGGGGGGATATGTTAGAGGTTTAGAAAATCATGACTGACAACTTTTCATTTAGAAGCAGCTTTTAGGGTGATGGGCATTTTACAGGCTCCGCCTCTGAAAAGGTTATGGTCTAAACATTCAATATGGCTGTGTCTAGACTACATCCCTTTTCTCGAAAAAGGGATGTAAATTAGACATTTCAAAATTGCAAATGAAACCGGGATTTAAATTTCCTGCACTTCATTTGCATAATGGCGGCCATGTTTGTTTTTTTTTTTCAAAAAGGGGCTTTTCGAAAGAAAAATGGCTGTTTGGATGGGGATCTTTCAAAAATAAAACTCTTTTTTGAAAGAGCCTGTAAGCCTCATTTTTTGAGTACAGGATCTTTTGAAAAAGGGTTTTATTTTTGAAAGATCCCCATCTAAATAGCTGTTTTTCTTTTGAAAAGCCCCTTTTTGAAAAAAACCCATGGCCGCCATTATGCAAATGAAGCACGGGAAATTTAAATCCCGGCTTCATTTGCAATTTCGAAGTGTCTAATTTACATCCCTTTTTTGAGAAAAGGGATGCAGTCTAGACACAGCCTATGTGATGAGGTGCTAGAGAAGCAAATGTAGGAAATTTACCATCTGGTTTGTCAGCACCAGGAGTTTTACTGGGACTTCTTTTAAATGTCTCAAGATTGCCCTCCTCACACATTCAAAGATGAGGTTGGCTGAACAATCCTATTTCTGGGCTCTACTCTTCTTTAGGCCTGAAGCATGTGCTCAGGTCATGTTTTCATGGTTTTCTCTGTAGCTGCAAGGGGTAGACTCTCATAAATAAATAAAAGACAGCTGCTATTGTCACATAATTGCATGACTCCACGGTCTGGGGCTTTAAATATAGCAAGCGTCATGAGACTTCTGATCAGAGGTGGCCACACAGATATTGTCCACATTTCTGTGTTACCCACCTCCTGGAAGGGCTGAGGTAGAACTGGTCAGAATCCCCCAGCCAAACGTTCATTCTGATGGACTATGCTTTGGGGTTTGTTTTCTTTTCTTCTTTTTGTCAAAGCTAAAGCTTTTAGTGGAGAAGTTTTGGTTGTTATGAAATGTTTGGAAGGCAGGTGTTTTGGGGGAAGGTGAGTGAGAGAATGACTGATTTTTCTATACCTGGGGACGAGGGCCGTTCCCTGGGATGCCAGATGTCTGTCCATCCTGATTCGGAAGGAAAAGCTTGGCTGTGATTGATGCAAACTGGTGGTGTAATTCTGGGTCTCCTTACCCCCCTTTTGCAGTGACGTAAGTGCCTTGGGAAATGATTGAAAGGTTTTGGGTTTGGCTCAGTGCAGCACAAACAAAATTGGCAAAACTGACAATTGCCATGGAAGGCAAACCCTCTGGTCTGCTATCATTCAAGGGCTCCTTGAGGAAGCCAAGGTGGAGAGGGCCCGACATGTGGCTGGCAGCAGGGCTTTCCTGTCAGAGCCACCCCTTGCGGAGAGCTCAAGGAGGCCGTTGCGAGAGGTCACCAAAGGGACTCTAAAGTCCTGGGAGGAGCTTGATGGTGTCCAATGGAGCAATGCTCCATACGCAGCGATGTGCGATGCAAGGCCTCTGAAGGCAGATAGACCCGAGTGAGGGCCTGGGGATGGTGTCTGACGTGCAGAAGGGCTAGGCCTGGCAGCTTAGTGTCCCTGTCCCCCTGAGCCGTGGGCCTCCCAGAAGTTCAGGCATGTTGGTGCCGCAGTATGTGGAAGTTGTGTGTGTGAAGAGAAGAATTCAGAGTCAGCGGGTGTGAAGCCCGTATCTCAAAAACACCAAAGGGAGATCTACAGTCACCCTGGCACTGCCTAGACCAAGCAAGAGCCATGCAAAATATTCATCGAGTGCTGAAAAAAGCCACTCCCGTTGCTGCTTCCAGCAGTGTAATATGCCCTGGGGCAATTGGGAACTTGCAATTATGCTGCCGAGATGAAGGGGGACAGCTCACGTGCCTTCCAAAAGCATGTCACAGCCCAGCTGCTGCAATATTTGTCATTAAAAAAAAACATGCAGAATTTGCTTGCCAGGGGCTCCCCCTAATGGCAGTGGGATTTCTGGAAAGGGCTGCTCATTGAGCATGCAGTCAGTGCTCGTCGGCTGGACCTTCATCCCGGCTCAGGTGGCTCCACTCTTGTGGACCAGCTGTACTGAGAGTGACTTGAAAGTGACATCCCCAGTGGCTCCATTCTGAAATAATATTTTTTATTGGCAAAGACCTAAAGAGGTGCCGTGGAGAGAACACTGGTTCCTGCTGGGCACATCTGAAGTGGATAATGTTCATCTCCCCTTCGTGCTAGAATGAAGATAGTAGACAAACATGGCGTGGCAAAGGACAATGGATGGTAAGACTTCTGGCACCAACCCGCAGGCATGAGACATCCTTTTGCTGCCCACAGGTACCCAGGCAGCATAGAAGACATTACACAGAGCCCGCAGCGAGGAGTCACAGGTAATGACATGATTCCACATGGTGAGTCTTTCAAAGAGAGGGGTTCTTAAGGGTAACTTCAACGGTGATGTCATGCTTCCTCTGCCAGTGCAGCCAAGCCACCACTCAAGAGAAAAGACAGCCCTGATTCTCTGAATGCAAGACAGAGTGGGAGGCTAAATGCCTTTCCCCAAGACCACCCAGCCTGGACTAGAATACTCCAGCTCTGTACTCAGGAGGCAGCGAAGTGAAAAGTTTCTAAAAGGGAGTACTTTCCCTGTCCCTATCCCATACCTTTCAAGGGTGATTAGCTGTATTCTTTAGTTCAAAGGTGGGGAACCTTTTGTGAGTCAGGGGCCGCTGACCCACAGAAAAATCAGTCGGGGGCCACACACAAGTGAGAAGCAGAAAAAGCCCCTCGCTGTGGCCCCCAAACAAGAAGGCGAAAAACCCTTCCCACCTTCCCCTTGCACACCAGAGCCTAGGAAGGCCAAGGCTAATAGATTTTGAGGGGGGTGGTGGGGGAACTGGAGTGCCAGTGCAGGCTCCCCAACTTGGGGGGGGAGAGCTAAATCTCAAGGGCCAGATCCAGGCAAGCTGGAGGCTGCATCCCCACCCCCGATTTAGTTCTACAAATCGGAGAGAATCCCATGGTTAGCTGTTCTGATTTGTAAAAGCAAAGAACTCTGTGATCCCAGAGGATCTGCCATCGCCATTGCCAAACTATCCCAGGCTAGTTTTGTTCTTGCTTTGCCTGACAGAGCAAAACACCACTCCTGGCTGTGCATGGTTGTCAGCTTTTCAACTGTTTGGCTTCATGGCCAAAAGGGAGAGCTGCAGCCTTAGCCAGACTCTACCGTCGATGCCCGATTATCCGCTTGGGCATGCTGTTTTTCTGCTGGCGGCGCTCCTGACATCAGTGGAGATGGACCAACATAAAAAGGGTAGCAGCAGAGCGGAGAAACAAGACTTATGTTCAGCTCACAGGAGGCTGCTCTGGTGAGAAGGGATTGCTGGTTGGTGAGCCCTTAATCAAAGTCAGAAATTGTCAGGATCCCCTTACATTTACTATGCAAGAGGGAAAAATACGCTGTAGCTCATCTCACCCGAGGAAGTGGGCTTTGCCCATGAAAGCTCATACTATCTCTATGTATTTGTTAGTCTCTAAGGTGCCACAGGACTATTGGTTGTTGTGAAAAAATATGTATCATTGATAAGCCTGTGTGTGCGTGTGTGTTTGAAGAAGCTGACAGAGGATATTTGCCTTTGGAAGATTCAGGCTATGTCTACACTACACTGATCTACCAGAAAAAGGTACACAAAATGTGCTCTGTAATTTGCATACCTTTCTCCGATCGTTTTGTCAGAAGAGGCTTTTTCTGAAATTTGGCCCATCTACACTGGACCAAATTTTGGAAAATCCTCCACTTTCGGAAGAGCCCTTCTTCCTCATGGAAGCAAAAAAAAAGTGGAAGAGCAGATCCATTCCCTGGACGCGGTGGAGTTTTTCTGGGATACCTCTGGTATCCCAGAAAAACCCAGTAGTCTAGACGTATCTTCAAGGTAGGTGTTGAGTGGAGGAACAAGATTTTCTTTGCTTTACTGTAATACCATTATCAATGCCTCACAATCAGCTGACTGCCTTTTACAACACCACCCCCCACCACATACACACATATCCCATCAGTCAAGAAATACTGAGGTAAACAAAACAAATCAGTCAGATGCTTAACATTGAGTGGGAGGCTGCAGTCATGAGAGGACTACCGTCTCCTGCGTACACGATGTCTGTTTTAATGTATTTAATAATGTTATTTAAGGCAAATGAGAGTTGGATGTAGGCCAGTCTTCTCCTGAAGAAGAGATGGCCTGGGAAGAAGTACATGGTCTAGAATTTCTCTTGATGCAACCTTTCTTTTCCTCTGTTTCCCCTGTAAGTAGCATTGAATCCAGTTGTATGATTTAGCTGGCACCCCGCTGATAGCGTCAGGAGTAACACGTCTGGGCTCCTGTTACATGACAAATGACTACAGGCAACAGGCAGCAAGCTGAAACCCTTTATTTCTGAATTCCTAACTTGTGAGCAGCTGGGTTGTAGAATTCCTGTAGAGGACAAGTACTATTCTGCACAGAGCTGAGTTAGCTGGGCTCCTCTGCAGTCCAGCCAACCATTGCTCTTTGGTAATTGTGTTTTGGGGGCAACTCTCCAGGGAGTGTTTGAAGGGGTGATGCAGAAATCTGGGGTTTGATGAGGGCTGTAGGACTGGTCGGATAGAAGGAACTTAGCAGGCCGACCAACATGGAGTCTCCTCCCATTGCCCACCAGAGGTTCTGCATGAGGAAGGGCAGAAAGACTCAGATGGGACGTGGGGAAAAGCGGGGGATGGGAATGCAAGGCTTTCATCCCAGGGAAACTACATACAATGTTTGTACAGAGAGAAACTGTATGCATCTAAGGCTTCCTCTGTGCCTTCCTAGCCCCTTCACAGTACATTCGCCCACCCTCCATAACTCACCGTCACCCGGTGGCTGCCCTACATCTCTTTCCCAGCTCCTTCCACTCCTTCATCCCTTCCATCTGCTTCGAGTCTTGCACCACTGGTACATGACGTCCCTCTTTCTGCCTTCCCAGGCCCTCCTGTTCCATGTCAGCCCACCGCTTCCAATATGTCCTCAAACACCTGTCCCACAGTGGGGGGGATAGCAATGTACTTAACTACCTCGCAAGCATGTTGTGATGCTCACTCCATGAATGTCAGCCCAACACTTTGCCATTATTAGCCAACCAGAATCCAGATAATAACTTGGTATATAATTAGGTAAATTGGACACCCACCGTTCCAGAACAGGGTATTGCATAACCCAGGAGGTCAGTCAGCCAATCGCCATGCAACAATTTGTGTTACCTTTGCTTGCTTATTTTCAATAATTGCTCTTTGAATATGCAAATGTCTAACCTCTAATTGGCTAGAGTAATCCCTCTGCTTTGGATGGCTGCTATGCTCATCGTTTCTGAGCAGCAAAGATGCTATCTTAGTGTTGTGCTCCACTCAGCTGAAACGGAAAATCTCCAGAATTGACACGGAAGAGAAAAAAAGAGCTATTACCAAGCAGCAAAGAAAGTTGAGTTGTCAAAGAGTGGAGAGGTAAAGAGCTTAGAATAACAAAAGACCCTTTGAGACTCATTTCCTTTCTACACCGACTCCTCAAATTTCACTTCTCCACCTCATCTTAGATGTAAGCACACATAGTCCCGCATTAATACTACAGGCCCTTCACACCCCTCTGACATTCCTTAATCACCCTTAAATAATACACTACGCCCATCTGGAAACCTCGAGATGAAAGGCAGCTTAATGAAAATGAGACAATTTTTTTTTTACTAAATCTGGCAAGCGTTTTTTTTTTCAGAAATATTTTGACAAAAATAAAAATATTCATTTCTATTGAAATTTTCCATGGAAAATATTGACTTTTGCTCCATGACCAAAAAAATAAAATAAAATAAAATAAAATTGAATTTTCAGCCAAAAGTTTTCACCCTCATCTCTTCAAAACGTCAAAATTTTCCACTGGAATTCGGTGCATTTCGCAGCTCAGTTTGACGTTTCTATTTTTTGCTTCTTTCACTTAATTTGTTTTATATCAATCGTATTTTCCTGTTAATAACCGAAGGACCAAAGCGGCTCTTTGGGGTATATTATTACCCAGTTCACAGAAATGAGCTGGCAAGTGGGAAGCACTGTCATGTTACCGTTTTAGGAAGTGTCCGTAATTTCATTTGAGAGAGAAGGCACCTGGAGGTATTTCAGGCAACCGTCTCCTGGAAAGCTGTCTGGCTACACTGGCTCTTATACAAAGTACAGTTGATGCTAAGTTGATGCTGAGGAAATTCTGAGGATTTAGACAAAGGATACCAGCACCCTGGCACAGAATAAAAACAATCATGCAGGCCATTACTTTAAAAAATTTAGGACTCTAAACAAATGGCCTGATAGTCAAAAGTGCCGCCCACCATTTTTTTGTCTCTAGAAGCCAATGAGAGTTGCTGGGTGCTCAGCATTTTTTCTAAAGCTAAGTAAGGATTTAGGGGCAAGGTTTTCAACAGCCACCCCACATCTCCCCTGGAGGCACCTAAACAACTTCAGTTAGGGTTTCAAGAGTGCTTAGCACTCGGTTGTCCTCACAGGGCACTGTTGGGAGCCAAGTTCTGTTCAGATTCTGGCCTCAGGCTGCTCAGCATTCTTGACAAGTCACCTAATTTTTTCAAGACTTGGCCCCTGATCCTGGGCTACCGCTAAGAAGCTCCCAACTCAGCTCAGGTGGCCAAGAAGGGGACACAAGGGTGGCTTTCGTGCTTATGTCTCCGTGGCTGGATGTAGGCCTGGCTGGCCCTCAGCTTAAAGACCTTGCAGCAGATAACAGGCTTTGGGCCTGGTTCACAATAGCATTGCTCTAGGATATAGTAATGCTCCTGATCTAAAACTACATGGGAAATCAGTCCCTTAACACCAAGGGAAATTAATGTAACTTTTTGTCTGACTTGCGTAGTCAAGGCTTTTATTTTTCCATTCACAGAATCTCAGTTTCTAATCCTGGTGCATATATGTGTAATGTGTTAACTCCCTCCCCGGTTTCTGTGGTGACAATAATGGACATGGCTTTCCAAAAATCAGTTAAGCCTATGTTTCCTATGATTTCTCCCTTTTTCTGCTACGTGAACAGTGCAGGCCTACTCTTGATGCAGTGCGGCTGTTGCCTGCTTTCCCAAGTCTTGTGATATTCAACATCTTTCGTAAAGCTACAGCTCCTGGAGTCATGTGATTAAGGGAGAACTGGGTTATCATTTTTTAAAGAAATTCTCGGACTCCTCCTGGCTTTAGACAAAAGCTTAAAAACATGACCCAAATGTGACCTAAAATGCCAAAAAACCCACCCCACCATCTTCTCCAAAGAAAAATAACTTAAAATGTATCATTTTAAACAAAATATATAATTTTAAATAAAATCATGATTTTTGAGTCTGTCTCAATAGTCACTGGAGGTCTGATTGATGCTCAGAGTTTGGCAACACTGATGAGTGTCAGGAAGTAGTGAATGAGCCAGCCCCTAGACAGGACAAGGTTTACAACCAACGTGATATGTTTCACATGCTCTCATATTCCTCGCGTATTTACGAAGTTAAGCTACGTGCCTTTGCTGGCAGTGAGGTGGACTCAAAGTAACACTTATATGCCAGGCAGCCCCCGGTGGCCGACGCTGCCCCAGCTATGTACCAGCCTTCTGAGCGTCCTGAAACACAACAAAGGCTTTGCTTTATCATTGGCTTTCCAGAGCTTGGGGATGCCCATGACATCATCACCCCTTCATGCAAATGGGGTATAGAATGAAAACTTCCTGTCCCCCAGTGCACTCATGCACCAGAGCTGGGGCCGTGTAGTCCTGGCTCAGCAGAGCAATTTGCTGTCACATCTAACGCAGAGGGGCAGCCAGAGCAGCCAGCCTCTGAACAAACGTGCTCTTTCCGGACTTGGAAAGGATGTCCTGCTAATGCTGCCCCTCCTTTGGGCCATGTTCCCCGGGTTGCCACCGAGATACAACTTTGCAGAAGGAGATGCATGTGTAGACCTACCAGCTGGAAACCTTTTGGGGGCATAACGACTTTATTGAGCCCAGCAACTTCTGCACAATGCAAGCTATGCCTATGTACCAGTAGATGGTGCTCATTCTATCAATTATCCATATGGAGCCATAGTTCTTTTACAGAGCACTCTTATAATAGGAGAGAATCCTTCCTGCACAGCAAACTTCCAAAAGGGGTTTATTTGAAACACAAAAGTTATTTTTATGTCAATTCCTTGGCCTCTCTTCTCTTGCTGTATGTCTTTGTTAATTATCAGGGAGAACAGTTTATTCAGTTCCAGTGCTACACACAAAGCAACCCACACCGAGAATTAGCTTAAGGTTAGCTGTGCAAAACCTGAAATCAGGTTCACTTTGCCTGCTTCCCAGTGTTGTGGCACACCTCAGTGCTTGAATCTGCACCCAGATTTTTTTTTTTTTTGAAATTTGCAGACTGGGTGTCAATCTGCTTTGATTTTTTTTCTTCAGAAACATGGGACGATTGACTGTATTTGGGATGGAAATTATAATACACTTGGTGATTTGGTCTGATATTCATCCCAAAAGCCTTGACCATTTACAGGGGAGTGTTGTGTCAGTGTCTGGCTAGCTGAGCGCAGTTGTAACCATCAGAGGGTATGAACTTCTGTGAGCATAACTCTAGTTCCGAGCTGCGCTCTGCACAGGGTCTTTCTGTGCTAGTTCTTTGCATGGGAAAAATTCAAATCACAGACTTGCCCCTGCTGCTTGCTGTTGCAGTTGGCAGGCGAAGTGCATAGATACCGCACTACTAGTGAAAGCACAAGGGCAAGACTGCAGAAGGCAGCGCACGTCAAAGAAGCAGAATAACCAGATCCATGATTACCTCCAGGGACACAAGCAGCCAGACTTTGCTGTAAGTATGTGCAGCAAGAGTAAAGCTGTGCAAAGTATTTCATGGGAGAGACCATCATGCGCTTGCTGCT